>CM045452.1:1345917-2053118 GCA_024666655.1 Dascyllus trimaculatus | reverse complement strand
GTCAGCCTCTGATATGATAATGTTGTCTTTTTTAAAAATCACATGCAGGCTAGTGCTGTTTAACATTTTTGAAAAGACTAAGTCCACAGATAATATCACATTTGAAACTCCACGTCTTTTGTGACAAGTTACCATGATATAGGCACATGTAAATATCAGACAATTCCAAGCTCAGATTTTGTTTGTGTGAAAAAACATTGCTTCTGACTCACACATTTTATAGACATTTCATGTTCAGAATTTAATGTGTTGGGTGTACAAGACATACACTCAAGAGCCACAACATATAAACCACCTGCCTATTATTGTAAAGGCCTCGCTTGCTCCACCAAAACAAATCTGACCTGAACTCCACAACTCCTCTGAATGTGTTCTGGGTTATCAGGCACCAAGACATTAGCAGCAGATCCTTCAAGTCCTGGAAGTTGCAAGTGGGAACTCCATGGATCAGGCTTGTTTTCCCAGCACATCCCACATTTGCTTGAGGAGAATGAGATCTGGGGAATTTAAATTCCAAGTCAACCCCTTAAACTTTTTTGTCATGTTCTCCAAACCATAAGGAAGCATAATGCTGAGGAAAAAAGCCATCAGGTAAGACTGGTGATAGTGAAGAGGTATACATGGCCTGCAGCAGTATTTATGTGTCAAAGTAACATCCACATGAATGATAGGACACAAGATTTCCCAGCAGAACATTGCCCAGAGCACCGCACTGCCTCTTCCAACTTGCCTTCTTCCCATAGTATATCCTGCTGCCATTTCCTTCCTAGGTAAGTGATGCACACTCACCTAGCTGTCCACATGATGTAAAAGAAAATGCACTTCATCAGACCAGGTCACATTCTTCCATTGCTCCATGGACCTACAGTGGGTATGTGATCCTCGCATACCCACTGTAGATGCTTTCACATACACAGCAAGTTGCAACACACAGTGTTCTGACACCCTTCCATCACAGCAGCATTAAAGGTTCTGAAAAAAATGACTGCTGATATTCCGTTAGTTGGAATGTCTATATAGTTAACATGCAGCAGTCTACACTGAAATAGTGTTGAGTGGATCAGTCCAAGCCACTTTGCTCCCCATTTACAGAGCCAGGGTATGTAAGTACATTTTTAACCATTTGTGCTATGGTAGCTCTCCACAGGTCAGCCTTCACTCCCCAGCACATCAGTAAGCTTTTGGCACCCTGCATATCGTTAACACCCAACAAGACCTGTTGTTTTGCAGATGCTCTGACCTAGTCATCTGATTATCCAAGTAATTCCTTATCGAAGTGACTGAGGTCTTTACACTGCCCATTTTTCTGCTTGTGACAAATCAACTTCAAGAAACTACAGTTCAACCGGCTGAGATTTTAATACTGTGGCTATCATTTGTAAGATGTGAGTTAACAGCATTCCATACATATGAGAACATGATGTCGTATATATTACATATAAAACTGAATTTTCACATGTGATCACTTTAACTTAAGTATTTTGTATTCATCACAAGAACCCAACAATGTGTCTAGTATGATATAGTATCAATTAACAGATTTAATTTGCTACTAAATGTTAGTAGACAAACTGAATGCAAACATTAGGAATAAAATATAAAATGTTAGAACTTGCTAATGTTAAGTATTGTTTGGTATTTGTTTTACATTGATATGGGCTCATTCAAGAAAATACTCTACAAATAATACTAGAAAGATACATTTCGAATGTGTACACTGGAAGTTGTCGCTGAATTCCATTCCATGGTGACAACTCACAAGTATGCATGGAGATGTTTATCTGTTACCATCATCTTGGGTTACCGTTATTAGCCTCTAAAATCTGCTCTGCTCCGCTCCACTCCGTCATCCAGCTCAAACATGGTGACTGCAAATACTTTTACTTGAAATCCACTATTACAACCTTGCTTCAAAAAACCTGCACATCCGCTGGTAAGATTTACCTTTCCTTTTCTTATTACACTCAGGAGGAGGTTCTCAACATGTTGATCACAAAGTACAGCCGCTGCAGTCTCTGTGTTGTTACCAGCCTTCCAAATCCTGAGGGCTTCTACTTGAAACTAGCTTAGCCAACGAAAACTACAGTTTGATGTGAAATGTATGAAAACCTACAGACAGGCGAGCACAAGGTGAATGTAGCCAGGTTTTGGGCTTACCTGTGAAATCCCAGACTCTTCCTTTGTACTTGTTAGTGGTTTAGTCCAAGCTCCAGAGCACTTCCCACTCCTTCCACCTTCCACCTGCAACAAGTTACAAGGAGCTGCCAACTTAAATGGAGGAGGGAAAAGGAAAAAACCAACTCCTCCCCTCACACTGAGAGCAAAGTTCAACTTCCTGGTGTGCAGGATGGTGGGGCTGACTGTACAAGCATTGATGCAAGTGCTGAGAAAAGCCGCAGTAACAGGATAGTAATTGGCTTACAATGAGATGTTCTCCGTAGAGGTTACAATACACCCAGCTGGCTCAGGGAGCAGCAGCAAGGAGACAAAGAAACTGGTTCTGCAACTTTCCGGGCAGATCTCAGCAGAGCTGCTACTGGTTTGAATGAATAAATGAGTAAATGTACTTAACCTACTTACACAGGTAGAAGAGCGTCTTCTGGCAACCGAATAATAGGTCACATCAGAGATGCCGTATTTAAACATTGCGTTTGTAGCAGCTGCTGCAAACACTGCTGCTGTAGAGTGGCAGGAAATATTTACTTAATACATAATAATCATATAAAGAGGAGAAAATCTGACATTTTGACATTTTACCTGGCAACAGAAGTTATTATTCCTTCAAATCTTTTAGAAAACAAATCGATGGAAACTTCACAGCTATAAACAAACTGCAGTGACTGTAGTGTGGCTCATTACAGCTGTCATGAGACAGCTGAAGCTAATTTAACCTCATGTTTCCATAAAACATAAATGATAGCCAAATAATGCTACAATAAAATAATGTTAATTCTTTAACCATAATGGGAAAAAATGTAACATCAGATAATGTAGATGTATAGAGCCTAGTGTAGCGAGCAGAGGAACAGTTAGAGCTGCTTCAGCACCCTCTAACTGTTTCCATGTCCAGGGGCTGCAGCCTCCAATATGGAACATAGCATCTGATGACTTAATGCGTGCTTAATATGTCTTCACTTAAAATAATATGTTTGGATGTGTTTAACTGAGGACAAGTTCATTAAAACAGCTTAGTTCAAATGAGAGCTGATGATTTGGATACAGGCTTTTCCCTTCTGACTCTCCAAATATGAAGTGCACCATTAGTATCTACCAGCTCAGTAGGTCTGAAGTCAGTGTCTGAGACAGCAGTCACCTTTTCAGTCTCTTTGTCTCTAGTTCTATTTTTCTGTCTCCAGACAGTATTAATTGCACATTGCAGGCTCAAGCTCAGGTTCAGTGTTGTTTCTCATGACCCCAGGTGCTGACAGAAAAATACACACAAATTAAAGATAGGCTACACAATGAAACGTGTAATGAATTTGTACAAAAGTCACAAACATCAGGCACACAATAAATATGTGGTAGCATAGAGTAAATAGAGCTTGATAAATAGAACCAGTAATGAGAATAAACAAAAGAATTTCACACAACAGAGACAGCATTATGAAAATAAAGGTATAAATGTATACAAATAATGCTGTACAAGTGAGCCATACATTCTATAAGAATATCAGTAAAATAGATTGTAGTTAATTACATCCATTAGTGGAGCCAAACAGTGTAAAACATTTTGACTAGACAGACGTATCAGTTTAAGCTTATACAACGGCAGATAAGAAACTAAAAGTGTCAGTGAAGTGTGAGGAATCAGAGGAACGCAGGTAAACAACAAATAAATCACAATAAAAACAGACAATACTGTTCTGAAGGCAGCAATTATCCTTTTGAATATGTACTAATACGTGCAAACAAAGGAAAAATGACAGTTGTGAAACTTTTTTGTATCCTGTCGCTGCGTGGCGCTGTGAGGCTGATGTGCGTGTGTTAGAGCAGCTTGTGTTTCCGGTATTCTCCGGAAGGACCGTAATAACCATAGACATATATACGTAGACGCCGCATTGACTGCTGCTGCCTATTGGAGCCGACGTGCCTACGCGGCGGCCATCTTGGTGCAGTACCACTCGCCCCTACAGTGCATTACGTCTATAGAGGAATGACATGTCTGCACTATAAAAGTGATCATAAATCGATCAGTTGTCAACATGTATTGTTTGCTACAAACGTCAGACATGGAGGACGGACAGGCAGACATAAATAGAACAAAATCAAGCCTGAAAATGTTTAGATCTTTATTCAGAGAATTGCTTGTAGGTATATATTGCATTTTATTATTATCATTGTTGTTGTTGTTGCTATTATAAGTATATTATTAGATCACTAATATTATAATGTTGCTATTATCATTATAATTTTATTATTAGATCACTATTATTATAATTAATATTGTTATTTCATGATCATTTTATTATCACCATTATAATTATTATTGCTACTATCATAATCATGTTATTATTATTATCAATATTATTATAATTCTTATTGCTATTATCATTGTCATTTTATTATTATATCACTATTATTATAATTAATATTGCTATTATCTTTGTCGTTTTATCATTATACTATAATAATAATATTAGCATTTTATTCTTATCATTTAATTATAATAATTATTTCTATTATTACCATCATTTAATTATCATTATTGTTATAATTAGTATGGCTATTATCATTATCATTTTATTATTATCGCTATTATTGTGATTAATATTGCTATTATCATTTTATTATTTGAGTTGGGGGATTGTATTGTACTTGTTTTTTTATGGCCATGGCATCCAGCATCAGTGTCCCCCATCCATATTTAGTCTGGTCTTCCTTGCATCTTCTTCCCATCAACCGAAGTCAGCCACCTTTGTAAAAATTTAAAAAAGAGTAATTTAACCACTTTAACCCTAATAGAAGAAACTAAAGAGAGAAAACAGCATATCTGAAAGCACAACATGTTTCAGAATGCGTTATATGATGTGATGATTGATGTGAGCTTTTAGATTGGTAATTTTTACTGTCACAAACATACTCTGCAGGACTAACGTGGTTAATGTATTTAACAATTAGGCAACATGAAGAATACCGTTGCAGTGGATGGGGATGAGAGGAAGATGTTTAAACTCTCTCCTTCACATTAAGGTTAGATACACAATACATGTACGTATTAAATACATCCAATATCTATCATTAATCTTCTAACTGGTCAATCACTGCACTCTAAGGTCTGTTTTTTCCAGACCAGGGACAGTTTATAGATGGAATAACATTGCATTTTAACCAAAATAAGGTCTCAAATTAGTTCTTTCACTAGTGAGCAGCTGTGCAATATGTGAGATAACGTAAAGTGAGCTGGTTATATTGTGGGAGTGGAGAGATTCAGTCCGTCCTGTCGGGATTTATTTCACTATTTAACAACCTGCTCACTTAGTATTACTTCTTACGTACACCTTACCTGTGAAAAGTGATTCCACGGGATCTGGTTTGTGTGTTCTGCTCATTTGAACACCCATAAGCGACACAAAAGTCCGGCATATTTTCCAGTTATGCCGGAAAATATGCCGGCAGTTATGCCGGCATATTTTCATAGTTCTTCTGACATATCTTGTTGATATTTTTGACGCCTGGCGTCGGCATCACACTGATCGCCAGGTCTCTGTCACTGCGGTGACAGTTGTTAGTCAGGTTGTTTATTGTCTCTCCTTCAACTACAGTTTCTACTGACAGGTCTCTGTCAGAAGATTGTCTGCTGACAACGTTAAGTAGAATTTATATTTGGGTAATAAAACCGGCATTTCTAAAACATCAAAGCATCCTGTGTCAAAGCTACATGTGTGCCGTTTGTAACAAATCAAACCGTTTGGAAATCGGTCAAAAATTCAGTGAATAATTCTACTTTAAGATTGTGGAGGACCTCTTACCTCCATAGACTTACATTCACTCCCCCCCTCTGCTAGTCCTGCACCAAGATGGCGGAGCTTTAGGCACGTCCCTCCACAGTCAATGCGGCGTCTACGTATATATGTCTATGGTAATAACTGCTGCACCGCACTGCTCTCTGGAGGAAGGAGCATAGACCATAGACATATATACGTAGACATAGACATATATACGTAGACGCCGCATTGACTGCTGCTGCCGATTGGAGCCGACGTGCCTACGCGGCGGCCATCTTGGTGCAGTACCACTCGCCCCTACAGTGCATTACGTCTATAGAGGAATGACATGTCTGCACTATAAAAGTGATCATAAATCGATCAGTTGTCAACATGTATTGTTTGCTACAAACGTCAGACATGGAGGACGGACAGGCAGACATAAATAGAACAAAATCAAGCCTGAAAATGTTTAGATCTTTATTCAGAGAATTGCTTGTAGGTATATATTGCATTTTATTATTATTATTGTTGTTGTTGTTGCTATTATAAGTATATTATTAGATCACTAATATTATAATGTTGCTATTATCATTATAATTTTATTATTAGATCACTATTATTATAATTAATATTGTTATTTCATGATCATTTTATTATCACCATTATAATTATTATTGCTACTATCATAATCATGTTATTATTATTATCAATATTATTATAATTCTTATTGCTATTATCATTGTCATTTTATTATTATATCACTATTATTATAATTAATATTGCTATTATCTTTGTCGTTTTATCATTATACTATAATAATAATATTAGGATTTTATTCTTATCATTTAATTATAATTAATATTTCTATTATTACCATCATTTAATTATCATTATTGTTATAATTAGTATGGCTATTATCATTATCATTTTATTATTATGATTATTATTGTGATTAATATTGCTATTATCATTTTATTATTTGAGTTGGGGGATTGTATTGCACTTGTTTTTTTATGGCCATGGCATCCAGCATCAGTGTCCCCCATCCATATTTAGTCTGGTCTTCCTTGCATCTTCTTCCCATCAACCGAAGTCAGCCACCTTTGTAAAAATTTAAAAAGAGTAATTTAACCACTTTAACCCTAATAGAAGAAACTAAAGAGAGAAAACAGCATATCTGAAAGCACAACATGTTTCAGAATGCGTTATATGATGTGATGATTGATGTGAGCTTTTAGATTGGTCATTTTCACTGTCACAAACATACTCTGCAGGACTAACGTGGTTAATGTATTTAACAATTAGACAACATGAAGAATACCGTTGCAGTGTTTGGGGATGAGAGGAAGATGTTGAAACTCTCTCCTTCACATTAAGGTTAGATACACAATACATGTACATATTATATGTACATTTAATAATATCTGTCATTAATCTTCTAACTGGTCAATCACTGCAGTCTAAGGTCTGTTTTTTCTAAGGTCAGTTTTTTAGATGGAATAACCAAAATAAGGTCTCAAATTAGTTCTTTCACTAGTGAGCAGCTGTACAATACGTGGGATAACGTGAAGTGAGCTGGTTATATTATGGGAGTAGAGAGATTCAGTCCGTCCTGTCGGGATTTATTTCACTATTTAACAACCTGCTCACTTAGTATTACTTGTTACGTACACCTTACCTGTGAAAAGTGATTCCACGGGATCTGGTTTGTGTGTTCTGCTCATCTGAACACCCATAAGCGACACAAAAGTCCGGCATCTTTTCCAGTTAGTCTAGGTCTATGTCAGAAGATTGTCTGCGGACAACATTTAGAATTTGTATTTGGGTAGTAAAACCGGCATTTCTAAAACATCCAAGCATCCTGTGTCAAAGCTACATGTGTGCCGTTTTTAACAAATCAAATCGTTTGGAAATCGGTCAAAAATTCAGTGAATAATTCTACTTTAAGATTGTGGAGGACCTCTTACCTCCATAGACTTACATTCACTCCCCCCCTCTGCTAGTCCTGCACCAAGATGGCGGAGCTTTAGGCACGTCCCTCCACAGTCAATGCGGCGTCTACGTATATATGTCTATGGTAATAACTGCTGCACCGCACTGCTCTCTGGAGGAAGGAGCATAGACCATAGACATATATACGTAGACATAGACATATATACGTAGACGCCGCATTGACTGCTGCTGCCGATTGGAGCCGACGTGCCTACGCGGCGGCCATCTTGGTGCAGTACCACTCGCCCCTACAGTGCATTACGTCTATAGAGGAATGACATGTCTGCACTATAAAAGTGATCATAAATCCATCAGTTGTCAACATATATTGTTTGTTACAAACGTCAGACATGGAGGACGGACAGGCAGACACAAATAGAACAAAAGCATAGTATTGCATTTGATTATGATTATGATTATTATTATTGTTGTTGTTGTTGTTATTATTATTATTATTAGATCACTATTATTATAATTAATATTGTTATTTTCATGATGATTTTGTTATTGTCACCATTATAGTTATTATTGCTACTATCATAATCATGTTCTTCTTATAATCAATATTATTATAAATATTTTTGCTATTATCATTGTCATTTTATTATTATAATTAATATAGCTATTATCTTTGTCATTTTATCATTATACTATAATAATACTATTAGCATTTTATTTCTATCTCATATAATTAATGTTTCTATTATTATCATCATGTAATTATCACTATTATTATAATTAGAATGGTATTATCATTATCATTTTATTATTATCATTATTATTGTGATTATTATTGCTATTATCATTTTATAATTTGAGTTGGGGGATTGTATTGTACTTGTTTTTTTATGGCCATGGCATCCAGCATCAGTGTCCCCCATCCATATTTAGTCTGGTCTTCCTTGCATCTTCTTCCCATCAACCGAAGTCAGCCACCTTTGTAAAAATTTAAAAAGAGTAATTTAACCACTTTAACCCTAATAGAAGAAACTAAAGAGAGAAAGCAGCACATCTGAAAGCACAACATGTTTCAGAATGCGTTATATGATGTGATGATTGATGTGAGCTTTTAGATTGGTCATTTTCACTGTCACAAACATACTCTGCAGGACTAACGTGGTTAATGTATTTAACAATTAGGCAACATGAAGAATACCGTTGCAGTGTTTGGGGATGAGAGGAAGATGTTGAAACTCTCTCCTTCACATTAAGGTTAGATACACAATACATGTACATATTAAATGTACATTTAATAATATCTGTCATTAATCTTCTAACTGGTCAATCACTGCAGTCTAAGGTCTGTTTTTTCCAGACCAGGGACAGTTTATAGATGGAATAACATTGCATTTTAACCAAAATAAGGTCTCAAATTAGTTCTTTCACTAGTGAGCAGCTGTGCAATATGTGAGATAACGTAAAGTGAGCTGGTTATATTATGGGAGTGGAGAGATTCAGTCCGTCCTGTCGGGATTTATTTCACTATTTAACAACCTGCTCACTTAGTATTACTTCTTACGTACACCTTACCTGTGAAAAGTGATTCCACGGGATCTGGTTTGTGTGTTCTGCTCATTTGAACACCCATAAGCGACACAAAAGTCCGGCATATTTTCCAGTTATGCCGGAAAATATGCCGGCAGTTATGCCGGCAGTTATGCCGGCAGTTATGCCGGCATATTTTCATAGTTCTTCTGACATATCTTGTTGATATTTTTGACGCCTAGCGTCGGCATCACACTGATCGCCAGGTCTCTGTCACTGCGGTGACAGTTGTTAGTCTGGTTGTTTATTGTCTCTCCTTCAACTACAGTTTCTACTGACATAGGTCTCTGTCAGAAGATTGTCTGCTGACAACGTTAAGTAGAATTTATATTTGGGTAGTAAAACCGGCATTTCTAAAACATCAAAGCATCCTGTGTCAAAGCTACATGTGTGCCGTTTGTAACAAATCAAAGCGTTTGGAAATCGGTCAAAAATTCAGTGAATAATCCTACTTTAAGATTGTGGAGTACCTCTTACCTCCATAGACTTACATTCACTCCCCCCTCTGCTAGTCCTGCACCAAGATGGCGGAGCTTTAGGCACGTCCCTCCACAGTCAATGCGGCGTCTACGTATATATGTCTATGTACGTAGACGCCGCACTGACTGTGGAGGGACGTGCCTAAAGCTCCGCCATCTTGGTACAGGGCTAGCAGAGGGAGGAGTGCATGTGCGTCTATGGAGGTAAGAGGTACTCCACAATCTTAAAGTAGAATTATTCACTGAA
The DNA here is from genome assembly GCA_024666655.1 of Dascyllus trimaculatus. Lineage (NCBI taxonomy): Eukaryota > Metazoa > Chordata > Actinopteri > Pomacentridae > Dascyllus > Dascyllus trimaculatus. The sequence continues at coordinate 2,042,928 of CM045452.1, read as the reverse complement.
TTTTCGACCGATTTCCAAACGGTTTGATTTGTTAAAAACGACACACATGTAGCTTTGACACAGGATGCTTGGATGCTTTTGTTCTATTTATGTCTGCCTGTCCGTCCTCCATGTCTGACGTTTGCAACAAACAATATATGTTGACAACGGATCGATTTATGATCACTTTTATAGTGCAGACATGTCATTCCTCTGTAAATGTAATGCACTGTAGGGGCGAGTGGCACTGTACCAAGATGGCCGCCGCGTAGGCACGTCGGCTCCAATCGGCAGCGGCAGTCAACGCGGCGTCTATGTATATATGTCTATGGCATAGACGCCGCGTTGACTGCCGCTGCCGATTGGAGCCGACGTGCCTACGCGGCGGCTACTTGGTACAGTGCCACTCGCCCCTACAGTGCATTATGTCTATAGAGGAATGACATGTCTGCACTATAAAAGTGATCATAAATCCATCAGTTGTCAACATATATTGTTTGTTACAAACGTCAGACATGGAGGACGGACAGGCAGACACAAATAGAACAAAAGCATAGTATTGCATTTGATTATGATTATGATTATTATTATTGTTGTTGTTGTTGTTATTATTATTATTATTAGATCACTATTATTATAATTAATATTGTTATTTTCATGATGATTTTGTTATTGTCACCATTATAGTTATTATTGCTACTATCATAATCATGTTCTTCTTATAATCAATATTATTATAAATATTTTTGCTATTATCATTGTCATTTTATTATTATAATTAATATAGCTATTATCTTTGTCATTTTATCATTATACTATAATAATACTATTAGCATTTTATTTCTATCTCATATAATTAATGTTTCTATTATTATCATCATGTAATTATCACTATTATTATAATTAGAATGGTATTATCATTATCATTTTATTATTATCATTATTATTGTGATTAATATTGCTATTATCATTTTATTATTTGAGTTGGGGGATTGTATTGCACTTGTTTTTTTTTTTTTATGGCCATGGCATCCAGTATCAGTGTCCCCCATCCATATTTAGTCTGGTCTTCCTTGCATCTTCTTCCCATCAACCGAAGTCAGCCACCTTTGTAAAAATTTAAAAAGAGTAATTTAACCACTTTAACCCTAATAGAAGAAACTAAAGAGAGAAAACAGCATATCTGAAAGCACAACATGTTTCAGAATGCGTTATATGATGTGATGATTGATGTGAGCTTTTAGATTGGTCATTTTCACTGTCACAAACATACTCTGCAGGACTAACGTGGTTAATGTATTTAACAATTAGACAACATGAAGAATACCGTTGCAGTGTTTGGGGATGAGAGGAAGATGTTGAAACTCTCTCCTTCACATTAAGGTTAGATACACAATACATGTACATATTATATGTACATTTAATAATATCTGTCATTAATCTTCTAACTGGTCAATCACTGCAGTCTAAGGTCTGTTTTTTCTAAGGTCAGTTTTTTAGATGGAATAACCAAAATAAGGTCTCAAATTAGTTCTTTCACTAGTGAGCAGCTGTACAATACGTGGGATAACGTGAAGTGAGCTGGTTATATTATGGGAGTAGAGAGATTCAGTCCGTCCTGTCGGGATTTATTTCACTATTTAACAACCTGCTCACTTAGTATTACTTGTTACGTACACCTTACCTGTGAAAAGTGATTCCACGGGATCTGGTTTGTGTGTTCTGCTCATCTGAACACCCATAAGCGACACAAAAGTCCGGCATCTTTTCCAGTTAGTCTAGGTCTATGTCAGAAGATTGTCTGCGGACAACATTTAGAATTTGTATTTGGGTAGTAAAACCGGCATTTCTAAAACATCCAAGCATCCTGTGTCAAAGCTACATGTGTGCCGTTTTTAACAAATCAAATCGTTTGGAAATCGGTCAAAAATTCAGTGAATAATTCTACTTTAAGATTGTGGAGTACCTCTTACCTCCATAGACTTACATTCACTCCCCCCTCTGCTAGCCCTGTACCAAGATGGCGGAGCTTTAGGCACGTCCCTCCACAGTCAGTGCGGCGTCTACGTATATATGTCTATGGGAAGGAGGGGCTGAGGCAAACAGAAGACAGCAGTTCGCTCAGTCTACTGTTATCAGCTTCAGCCCAGGGACATGTTGAGTGTTCGCTGCTGTGTGGCTGCAGAGAGCTGCTCCAAAAACAATAGTACTAATGTGTGGCTATTCAGGCTGTAGTCCATGCTAGCTCATAATGCCTGTGGCTCCTGCAAACCAGGCGCAGCTGATTCGGTCTAGTCAAAAGGACGAATATTACCGAACCATCTTAAAAAACCAGGCCAACGACGCTTTTCAAACACTCGCTGGTACGTTAAAATTTCAACTTCATGTTTATTATATTTGTATTCTTGTTGTCGCACTGGGGAACTGTAAGTCGTCGCTTTTAGGCATTTCACTTTTTAAAACTTCCGTTTTTTTCATCGAGTTGGTCAGATGGGACCAGTGAAAATCTTTGGGTTGCAAATCACAATCGGAGGACAGAACAGAATTTCAAGAATTCACTTCTGCTGTTGCAGTATTCTATATAGACTAACTGAAACTATGTCAATATGAGAGTGAGAAAAATCATATATTAACCCCTTCAGACCCACGAGGCTGAAGTTAACTTCCGATTTTCAGCTTCCGATTCGGCAGTTAAGAAAAAAGTTAAGGGAAACCTAAGTTCAGCAGCTGAAGCGATCGATCCTTTTTATTACGCCTCGTAATTATATGATTGAGCATTTAACATTAAGGGTAACACTTTAAAACGGTTCCAGAGAGGATGAAGACTCTTTGAACCACAGTTGCTGATTTGTAAAACCCTTATTCTATTTGTGAAAATGCAAAAAGGGACACTTCACCACATTTCAGATCCTGTTTCCATTGAAATGGACATAACATATTTTTTGGCTCTAAACCAAAAAAAATGTCGTGATTGAGTCATGTCAGCATTGCTAGTTGTTGATTGGATCCTGATTATCCAATCACAATGGAGTCATGACTTCGATCATGCTCTGAAAGAGTGACGGACATCGGATAAAACAAGCATGGCCCAGAGACTGAAGAGAGGGATGAGGAAGTGCCCATTTTCAATATGAAATATAAATTTATGTTCATGTTAGCCAAACAAATTTGCTCTCAGCCTAATTTTAACTGTTACAAGTGATAGTATTTCAAGTTGTTTTAAATGTAACTCTTATAATTAATTAATAGGATTTTTTAAAAGTTTGATGTCCATTGCAACAGACATCAGGAGTTGAGAGATATTAGCCATCACTCACATGTTTAGTGCCAGTCAAAGAAACAAAATGCCTTTAAGCTTTTCAAAGGTAAAGTATGATATCACAGTGTATTTATTCATGTTTGTAAAATGTTAAATGTATTTTTTGTACATATTGTAGAGAATAAAGTCAAAGACTTCCTTGAATGTCTTGTCAATGGAGAGTTATCTGAACTAGGTTTTATTAGGGCAAGGTGGGCACTTATCTTATCTCACTGTATCAATGGATAGTTGGTTTCATGTTGTACCTCCAGAGAGCCATGGGATGCAGATTTTGAGAGCCTTTTGGTTGTGTCTGGTGGGCTTTAAGCAGCAGACAGTTTGTCTTGTGGGGGTATCTCTGTACTCCTTGTGATGTTCCTGATTATTCATAATAAGTTTCAAGTGGTATGTTCAATATTTATTCTAGGTCAATTCTAAAATCATGGCTGTAGGGGCCACATTTAGGGGTGTCTGGCAGGTCCTATGTAGTCCAGAAGATCTAGGGTTCAAAGTGTACCTAATTCAAAATAGCTTCTCCCACCAGCAGTAAGTTCAGCTTTGAGAGGGGGATGGCTCTCTCCCTTAGTGTCCTGCTTAGTATTCAGTTTGCCTATGCTGTCACTGTTTCATATTCCTTCATGTTGTTTTTTATTGTATTATTTAAGCATATACAATTGAAAAACCATTTTGACTTGTGTTTACTCACCCCAAACAGGAATCGGTCAGAAGTGAAATGAAAGCAGAGAAATTCACAGGTTGAGTTACTTTCACCTTCCTGTGCTCAGCAGGTCCTGTACCTGCATGCAGTGTTAAAAATGCAGCTGAATACTTCTTGTGTCTGAATTGTTTCCTCTAACTCCACTTATCAATTATGTTTTGACAATGGAAAAAGCAGACAAAGCTTTCTTTGTCATTCTGAGGATGGAATATTGTTTTCATCCAGATAGTTACATGAGCCACTGAGGGTTCTAGAGGTACATTCAGGTCAGCGCTATGTGTTTTAAATGATCGTTGACAGTCAGCTCTGTGACCACTAATACCTGAGGGGCACAAGCCAGTCCTCACTCCAAAACTAGCTGAAGGTGTCGTCAGGTTTCTTGCTGTGGACAGTTGAAGAATGGACACTTTATCTTTGGGGGGACATTTTCTAGCCCCTTATCAATTTTACATGCAGTCTGCTTATGTTACATTTCAGGCAATAAATGAGTTAGTTGTCATCAAAATGGAAACTTATAAAACAACTGTTCAGGCATGAAATATCTGTCATCTGTGTATGAACCTCAACACTGGTTTTCTCTCCTGTTTTTCTGTAGGGTCCAAAAGATGGCTGGACTGGAGGAGAGAGATAGAGCTGCTGTCAGATCTGGCATACTATGGGTTAACAACATTCTCAGGTAGTTACAGTGAAAACTGAAATTACTTATTGTGACATGGTATCCTATAGTTAAAAATGGTGTGCAACATTCTCCTCTCCAGGTTATCAAACTCTGGGTGAGGAGTACGTCAACATAATCCAGGTGGATCCCACTAAACATCGAATCCCGTCTCAGACCAGACGAGGCCTCTCCGTCCTCTGCCATGCCTTATTTCCTTATCTCCTAGACAAACTCCTGGTGTGCCTGGAGAACGAGCTGGAAGCCGGGCAGGAGAGTCACTGCAGCGTCCGCCGGCGACAGGCTGCGTCTGGGCTGTGGAGCCTGGAGTCCTGGCTGAGGAAGTGGGTGCGGAGGGCGGTGGGGCTGTTGTCAGAGCCCCAGAGGAGAACATGTCTGCCAGCTGTGTTTGTGATCCAGCAGGGTCTGACCCTCCTGCACCGACTCCACGTGGCTCTGTTTTACATCAGCGGCTCTTTTTATCACCTGTCCAAGAGGGCGGCTGGTATCAGCTATGTAGGTGATTTCACATATATGAGACATAACAGAGAAACGCTATGTATAATTACTGTTGTGTTCAGGCCTGAGAAAGGACATTTAGTTGATTTTACTGAGTCAGATGATGTAAATACAAACCATTCTTCGTATGTTAATGCACTGTTACTTTTAATTTCATAAACTGAAAAAATGGAAAAGAAAATGGTAAATAATAATGGTGGCATTTGAAAACGATGGGGCAGCCTTTTTGACATTTTTGGAGCTGATAAACTTTCTCACTCTTCACGTCTTGTAACACTCAGCAACCATGAGATCTTCTAACTCAAGATCTGAAGTGAAGCTAACTGATACATGTAAATAGTCATTTTAAAAGACGGTAAAGCAGAAATTGAGACAAGATCTGTAAGAGCAAGAAAAGGAACATATACAGTGAAAAGGCGTTGCAAACCCCCTGTATGACTGCAGGGGAGGCACAGCAAGGTTCAGCTGAGAGAGGACTGGTGGGGCGTCATTCAGCCTGCAGCGTTGATGCACAAACAGTGTCTACATTGAAGACGCACCAGAGGGAGCCCTTACCTGCCACCTCCTCGCAAATGTCAACAGCTTATTTCTGCAAATCAACATCTGAATCAGTCGGAGTGGTTTTGGAAATATGTGCAGTGGAGAGAAAAAGTTCAAATTTGGCCTTAATCACTCAGGATAAGTTTGGAGTTAAAAACAGTAGCAGTATTTGAAGAGCAGAACAGCTGTCCAGCGGTTTAGCTTGAGGTTTGAAATATTTTGCTTTGGGGTTGTGTGGTACCCAGTGTCACAGGAAACACTGCACAGATACTAGCTTCTACGAAATGTCAGCAAAGGTCTGAAAAGACTGTGCAAAATGTGATTGCTGTTGAAGATCATGAAATGAATGAAGTAATGGTGCATTAACATTTGAAGGAAGGCTCATAATGTCGGGTTGTATCTACCAAATAGAGCCATCAGGAGGGAGAGATTTTTGCGTGCAGCATTGTATATAGGTAGTATATACGGCATATAGCTGTGAATGCACTCTACAGAAGGTAAAAAATGACTAGTTTGACTTTTTGTGACACAGTTGGTGCAGCATCAGTTCACAACGGAGGATGTTTTTTTTTTTTTTAGGAAGAAACAACTGCCTATCAAAGTTAAGTGACCTTTAATGATAATAAGCTTTGCAATCCTCAGTCACCTGCTTACAAATCAATCACTGGTGCTTGTTCACAGCATATGTAACGTATGTGACGAATTCAGCCTTATCAGTTTTACACAGATTTTCCAAGGATCAGCTCAGTTTATCCTGTTTGGTGTTGTCAGCTGTTCAGCATTTTGTAACACATTACAGGAGTTTACATTTTAACTTGCACCATCAAAAAAATGGCTGCATATGCAACCATTTTGGTCACAGTCTGGAGCTGTAGTTCATTTGTTGGGAATGAGCTGAGCGGGCAGGTGCCAGTGTGTAGTAAACAGTAATGAGTAACTCTGTCGTGGACAGAGTTGCTGCACATGTTGCTTGGAAATTCATATAACAAATGAAAAAAGATAATGAGCATCCAGTTGAATCTACACCTCTCTAGAATAGTTTCCACATAAACTGAATGTTATGCAGGGAGTATTTACTGCAGGACAGCTGGATTCGAATGACTTAGTTTTGATTAGGTGGTAATTTAATTGAACAACTCATTGTATGTGCGCTCGACTAAAATGTTAATATTACATTAACATCTCTAGAAGTGATGAATACATTTTTAATGCATGTAGTTTTACTAAATGCAATATATTTAAAAATGCTCCACATTTGTGAATGATGTTCAAGAATGTGTGTCCACTGTACATGTCTCAAACTGCAGTTAAAGTATGTTTAATCTCCTTGTGTAGCTGTGTAGTTAGATCAGTTTTCATCTTGAGAGAGCTGCCATTGATCCCACACAGAACTGTAATTGTCTGAGCTGAACCACTACATGTAGGATTAAGTCAGGGAGTCATATTTACATTAATGTCCTGTGTGTGTGTGTAGCTGCGTGTGGTGGGGCTGAGCAGTGAGGACACCACCATTAGGAGCAGCTACAGGCTACTGGGGGCTGTATCCATCCTCCAGCTTCTCATTACTGTGTGTCTGCAACTCAACAACCTCAAGCAGAGGCAGAGAGCCCGGCAGGAATGGAAGCTCTACAGGAACCTCAGGTACGGGGCTGGGATCAGACCAGTGAGCACAGCTATGGAGACTGTCCATTTGGACCCCATCTCCACATTTCTTCATGTCAATACAGAACTTTAGGTTAAAGCAGCTGATTGTAATTCCAAAGTTACAATCAGCTGCTTTAGTGTTTCAGTGTTGGAGTGAAGAGTGTTTTGTTAGTATTTCAAAAGGTAATCAAAGTCATGTCAGAAAATTAGTTGAGATATCTTTCCCTGCACTTGAACAGAATCGATAGCCAACAGCTGAATGAATTCAGATTGTTTCTCTGGGTTTGCCAGCACTTAGCAGGTGATCAGGTTGTGGCTAGTGCTTGGTGATTTCCATTCATCACAGGTCATTTCTAAAAACCAGGCATTGTTGAAAAGTCCTGCATAATACCTGACTTTATACTGAACTCTCTGAACTGTGTGTGTTTCCAGTCCTGAGCGCACACAGAGCTCCAGAGCCCCACGCTGCATCCTCTGCCTGGAGGAGAGGAGAAACACCACCTCCACGCCATGTGGACACCTCTTCTGCTGGGAGTGCATCACAGAGTGGTGCAACACCAAGGTTAGCCTTGTGTCATGACTACAACAAGTTATATTAGATTTTTTTAAATTAATTTCAACGGTCAGTCTCAAACTTAAGCATCGCTGAAATTGAAGTAGCGTTGGACCGATGGTTAAAGCTGGAATTGTGTTGTGTGCCACTTTGCTTGCCCTTTACAGAGCCAGGGTTATGTACTAACACTTCAGCACACACACAGAACGTGATGAGATATTCACTGAGTTTGACACAAATTGGATTGAATTAGAATTACTGATTCCCAATTAACTGAGAACATTTAAAGGTTTAAAAAAAATGTAACCAGTGAATTACTAATATTGCCATGGCTGTTAAAATTCTTATTTTCTGCTTTGCATTTGACTTGGCTCTAGCTTAGGCTTTTTACCATTTCAGGCTTTAGCGAGGTAAAGAACTGTAAAGAACTACTGTAAAGACAAATTAAATGGTACTGTAAACTGAAGTAAACAATGGTGGCTTAATGTTGCCCTCTCTGTATCTTATACTGAACAAAAATATCAACGCCCCATGTGAAACATTGGTGCCACATGAAGTGTGCCACCCAAAGTGAGTGTATACTGTCTTGTACATGTACAAAATGGATGTTTCATGTCCACGTGTGACCACCCCAGCACAGGATCGCCACATCCGGCTTGTTTACTTGTGGGATTGTCTCAGTCCAGCGACACATACAGTAGATGAATGTCTGCACAACAGACGCATCACACCAACATGTCAATGGCACGTTCCCCACATTCAATTTGGGACTCTAATCAAGAGAAATATCCATTTTGTACAAGTACCAGACAATATACGCTCACTTTGGGTGGCGCACTTCATGTGGCATCAGTATTTCTCATGGGGCGTTTATCTTTTTGTTCCGTGTTGATCAGGTAGTGTTGATTTGCTCATCATCCTGTTGGTAGCATCACTGCCATATGTGTCTTCAGTCTGCTCATAATGACGTGCTTCAGGGTCCCTGTGACTTGGATGAGAATCACTGGTCAGGTCTGACACCAGGATGCCTGACCAGTGATTCTAATCTAAGAACTGAGGAAACCGTAAAATGGTTTTCTTCAGAGAGAGCATCTGTGAGCTCCACGCTGACTTCAAACTTGCTGTTAAGGGCTTCCAGAACGCCTGTGTCTTTTACAGCTTTCACCTGCTCCAGGATGTTCTCCACTCTTTGCTGTTTTGTGTTGCCATCCAAACCATCGGGTTGTACGGTCCTTGTCAAGAACAATATATTCAACCATAGGCCTTTAAGAACTTCTGACTTTAAGTAAGGCTTTCTAGCTCACATAGTAAAACCACATACAGGCCTTAGTTACTGAACACGCAATTGACAATGCACATTTACATTTTTCTAAGAAGTTCTGATAAATGGTTCAAGCAGCCTCATGTGGTGACCACATAGTGTCAGATCAGCTTAGCATATATGCTTCATCATGCAAGCCATTCCTGTCTGTCTGCGTGGCTGCTTGCATACTTGGACTGATTCAGGCTTCAGTAATATCATGCTAACATTTGACTGGAATTTGTTTCAGTATAATAGACTACTGTGTCATTAAATAACTTTGATTGCAAAGTTATTTACTATGCACATATATGATTTCACATTTTGAAAATTGCACAATTATTAAGTCGCTGCAGTTAGGTAGTTGTCAGCGGTTTTTAATCTCCTTATCAAGGTGTGTGGGAGGACATTCAGCTCTTCTGCGGCTTTCTGCAGTTCATGTGGCAATGCTCAGGTTGTGACCTAAACAAGTTAACAACAGCCACACTAACTGTTTGATAGCTGCCACAATATTGGCCCCATTATCAGTAGTCATGCAAGAGACCTGTCTTTCCCTTACTTTCCAATTATGTATGGTCCCCACAATGCCTGTTGAAGCATTTAGATTTCTTTCTTGGCCGCATAATATTCCGTCACAGACATGTAATTTGTCGCACTGAAGCTAGATCACGTCAGTTTTCAGGGTTAAATATTCCACATCATCCAGCACTGCTGATCACTTTTAACAACTCATTGTTGATAAAGGAGAGCAAATGATATGTGGTGCATTGCTCCCAAAACTATTATTTCTGCTAAATGTTTGAATCCCAAAGAGACTTCATGTGGTAAAGTTAGTGCTTAGAATATGAGTTTTGGAAGCTGCAGTGATTCAGAGTGCAGCTGCTCTCCGTACTTGAATGCATGCTAATGTGTCATTGCAAAACGTGTTTGTGTATCATCACAACAGGCAGAGTGCCCCCTGTGTCGAGAGAAGTTCCAGCCTCACAGACTGGTGTACCTGATGAACTACAGCTAGAGGGACAGAGCCTGGTGCTACACACAGACTACAGACAGGCACTCGTCACTTTGCTGCTGGGTTGTCATGAAGCTTAATGTTTGCTCCTGAGGGACAAAACTCTTTCCAGCAGTCACACTGAACGCATGCCAAGTTACTGTAGCTTTTCCAGGTATCAACCTAACTTTAATGTTCTTTTTTATTTATTGTTTTGATTATTGCCTCTCGTTAAGAGAAGTTATTGATTGAGAACTAAGTTTTGGATTGTATCAGTCGAATCATGTAAACTTTATTGAATGTATGAGGAATGTCAATAATTTAATGGAAAATTGAACAGATGCTAATAAAATGAGGGACATGTCCAGACATTTATCTGTTCAGTGTTTTGTCTTGTTTAAATAGTTCTGGATAAGTACTTGCAGATTGCTGTTGTTTTGGTCATAAACTCCATGATCTGACTATGTTGTATGATTAAAGATAACTATTAAACAAGACAGCTTCAGGTGGGTTACACTGTCTCAACAGACAAGACTTCAGAGCAGTTCACAGAGAAGAGCTGCTGAATTCCTTTGGACATCTACAGACCTCCACAGGACTGAGCTCCACCTTTGTACACCTCTTTAAAATCCTCATTATGTAACAGGTTTTGTTGTCCTGTTGCGTCTTCTAATGCCAAGATCTCCACTGTCACTGTAGGGGTAGATGTTTGCCTGCACACTAGGGTCAAGGGGGTGGAAAACAAGATCTCGTCAATACGGTAATTCCAAACCTACAGATAATCAACCCTAAGGGTGCTTAAGAAACATATGACTAAATAAGTTAATTCATGAGCTAAGGGACTGTTAGTCATAAGCTACATTTCTTATGTCTGATGTTTTACTTCTCAGCATGAGGTTTAAATATGGTGTAACGACAGAAAACTATGAATAGTACATGTGTCAGTTGTTGTTCAGCCACACTTCTTGCTGTTCACGCTTCACTTTTTTGTTTGTTCAGTGGCACCAACCTGCTCTTTTCTTGATCCATAGACAAGCAATTGGAGGACTGTCTGGTAAACTGGGTGAGTCATTTGTTTGCCATTAATGGGCAGTAGTTCCTCTGTACTGCACATCGATTGTGCACACTGAAAATGAATGTTCCTTCAAGATGTAAAATGTTTAAATCATGGTGCCTCATCTTAAAATTGTTTTGGCTTTTTCTCTTAAGTAATGAGGTTTACTGAGGCAACTTGCAGTTTTGCTTTTGAGAATTAGAAAATAATTACATAATTAATTCTATACGAACTTAGTCCTGAAAGCATGGTAAAAACTCCCCTACTTTAAACAGCACGACATATTTTGTTAAACAGTGAAGTGTGCAAATTTCAAGGGGGAAAAATCCAGTTTCCTTGACATCAGTACAATATTCTAACCACAATACTTACCTAACCTAAAACAATGTAATACAAAGTGAATTGTCAGAATGTTGAGTTTAAGTTTGAAATGATTCATGTAAAAATCTATTTTTTAGGAAGCTGCGAGAAGCTTGCATTATTTACATCAATATACACCATTTCATGCGACTCGTTTTCCTGAATCTCTACTACAAATGTGTCGAGTGAAAAGTTAGCATGACCCGTAGAGCAGCAACAGAAACAATAATGATAAATACAGCAAGCTGAAAATCAAACATGCTTCACATTTCACATCAAGTCATACTTTAGGGAGTCATGTCTTAAGTTTTACCATTCTGACACACCTGTCCTGATAAACATCCACAAGCTGAGAGTGAGGACGCAACACAGTAAGTGCAGAGTAATTCATTGTCAAATAGCAGAAAACAATACAACAGCCACACGCTACAAAGAGAACAGTGGTTTAAATAATGTACACCCACCTTCCCAAAACCCCTAACGTTTACTCAGACCACATGGTACATGATGACATGAGCAGAGCATACACACAATCTGAGCATCACTTGTAGAAAACACCATACAGGTCCTCAAGCAATTCAACACTACATCGCTTTTTCTGAACATGATTACATCATTGCAGTCTGAAACACACACACACTCGCGCCACAACTGGCATCATCAATAAAACAAGTCATTCCATGTGCTCTGTTGCTTTAAGCTGCTGTCTGGTTAAAGCATGCAGGGCAGGAGAATCCCAGCAACAGACAGTTTGTTTAAAAAAATGGACCCCTGCCATAGAATAAAAGCTCCACTGCATGTCTTTCTAAAAAGTGGTACAATGTGCTGTGCCTCATCTACACACTACCTGCATACACTATATTACAGACAAGAAAAAAGATCCTCAGACTCACTGTTATACATGGAAGACCATTCCTGCTGAAAGGGGGGGGCGCTCTCTTTAGTCGTTAGCCAATTTCAATGTCTATGCAATCCTTCAAAGGTTTTGACTGTATGATTATATTAATCCTGTAAAACTGAAAATATGTTAGTCAACAGTTTGACTCAAAGTATGTCAACAAAATTCTAAGAAATATGACATACATTTGACTTTACATATTTTTAGTTAAAAACTTCCACATAATCCTTTTTTTAATCTTGTTTAGATAAAAATTCACAATTTTATTTGGAAAAATTGTGAAATATATGTCAGTATTGTAACAGTAAGTCACTTGCTTATACTTTTGACTCTGGTTCTTTCCTTTTTCTGTACCCTTTGTTTCTTGTTTTGTTGTTGTTTATAGCAGAAATGGGTTTCCATAGTTACAGCATACCATATATGTCACGACAAAGAACCCAAATAAAAAAGAAAACATGTATGGACCAGGCTTCATTCACACAGGCAGCATTTTAAAACTACCGTTTTAAAAGCTGCTACTCCCCCCAAAAAATCTCCATCACTCCATAAAACTTCCTTTACATTCATTTTAAATGACAGCATTTTGGATATTGTGTTCACTGGAAAATGTTTAGCCCTGTGCTTGTAAATGTACAAAGTAACTCCACCACTTGATCTTGTCTGTGGCATTGTGGAGTTAAGATGCTAAGTGTCTCTTTAAAAATAAAAAATAAAAATCACACACACATTCAGAATGACAGCCTAACATAGCAACCCTCTCCATCAGTCCAACAGTCTGACCTCAGATCAACCACAATACTATTACACATCGAAATAGATTTCAAACAAAACAATAATTTCTCAAAAGTTTACCCAGAACAAACTAATGTTTTGTGAATGCAGTACTGGATGCAGTGGTAGTGACTGTCTCAGGAGAAGAACAGAACTGGAACACAGACCTGGCAAAGAGTGCTACCAGAGGGAGGTTTCCACACCATGTAAAGCTGCATGTAATGTTCGCATCCACAGTCACACGCAGCTAACTGTTCTGAAACCTTTACTCACTCCCAAAGGCTGTATGTGAGTTTTTTTGTTCCATTTTTCCAGCATCAGTTTTCATCTTGATCAATCACAAAACATGCTGAACAGTTTTCACTGCGGTCAATTATCTATTCAGGTTCCCTGTTTTTCTGGTAATGACACCACAGTTAGCTGATTGGCACTATCCAAAACAAAAACACTGTCTCAGTGACGCATTGATGTGCAGGCTGCAGTGACTTTCAGCAGACTTTTAGATTAAATTAATCAGCAACTCATCTCATAATCACAGTGAATGGTTTTGGGTCAAAACAATAAATATCACCTCATGCTATTCAATATTTTCTGGTGTTGTGATTAATTGAAAATTGCACAGCTGGCATATTCATCACTAATTAAAAAGACCTAAATTGCAGCCAAACATTACGACTGTAGACATGTACAAGCTGCGACAGTCGACAGAAAATTGCAACCATCTCAACATACAAACAATCCTTTTAAGTCATTTTTAAAGAATAAACATTTGCTGGTTCAAGGGTCTCAAATGTAATTGTTTTCTTCATTTTTCCTTGTGCTAATATTTTTCTATATATTTTAGAGTTTCCGACTGAATGACACGAGAGCGTCACCTAGGACTTTGATTACCTGTGAAAATACCTGGCAGATTAACTGATCATTTAAAAATTGTTAGCTGCAGACGTAAAATAAAACAGTCAAATGTAGGCATTGTTGAGGGATTGGTGACTTTAGTTTTGAGATACCACTTTCACTCTGTCAGACTAAAACTCCCAATCCAAACACACAATCTAATGAGCTGGAGGCCTGACTGTACTGGAGTTTCATCCACATCACTTCGGTGTTTAAGGTGTGAACATAAATGGATCGTAGTCAAAATGTAACAAGACTTGTGGTTTTCAAAAAAAAGCATAATTCTCATATATTCACAATTTTCAACAAGCAAAATTTGCAAATCTCAAATCTATAAAAGTACAACTCTAAGTTACAAGAAGTGACGTGACATAGAGATCAAGCAGAAACACCATTCAGCTCACAGTCTTTGGTTAGGTCACCTTAAGAAGCCAGCAGCACTTTAGAGAAGCCTCAGAGTGAGATCTTGTTGGAAACAACAAGAAACATTTGGACAGAATCCCTGAAGAGCACCTGATTCACTTCAAGTAACAACTTAATGCAAAGTTTGAGTTGATAAGTCAACAGAAAATGGTAAAAGGAGTGAAAGAGCCCTTGGTAGGTCTGACAGAATGGTGCTGGTTTACAGAGAGGGAATGTAAATGATGCTGGTATCAGGAGTAAAGACATCCAACTGCATCCACTGGTGCAAAAAACAAGTGGATAGATTTACTTTAATCCCATTTTCAGTCACTGTGTGAGGAGGAAGAAGAGAGGTACCCTCGGAAGCATCGAAGTGAGGACCTGCAGAAATGAAGACAGCAGTTCCTATGGTGAAATGGAAATCTATGGAAAGCAAGGGATGAAAGCAAGCCTCTTATTACTTGCAGAGGGCTGTGTGACAAGAACTCCTCATCACTCCGGTAACATAGAGCAGAGTCACAGTTCTCCTTTCAGGGCTAAAGTTCCTCACATAGCAGGTGGTTGGACAACTCATTCAGGCTTCATGGGGGTGTTGGTTAAAAGCCAGTCTGAATGTGTTCATCTCTTCCCTGCCTTCATGTAGGATGGTATGGCTCCTCTAGCAGTCAGGCCTTCAAAGCGTTTGTAGGTGTAGTTGATGAAGACCCAGTCCTTGTTCTTCAGATCTGCTTCGGTCTGATTGGACACCTGGGTGGCTGGGGAAGAAGAAGAGTAAATAGGTGTAAATCATTTCACACATAACAACAGAGGCACAAATTATAAAATGTGTTAAAGCAAAAAGGGGAAGTGTACTTGTTGGTGTGAGGATATCTGAATCAGGGAATTCATCGAAGTTTGAGGTGTCGTCGATGCTTTTGATATTAATGGGAATGGCAGCAGGTCTTTCTCTGGAAAACAAATCAATGTAGTAAAGGAGTTCAGTTAATGAAGTTAAAGAAAAGATCTGTACAGGTCACCAAAGTGAAATTGTGCTTTTGATAATCTGAACTGGCAGATATGTTGAAATGGGTTTTGTAAACCAGGTAGAGGTCCAGAATAGATCATTTGAGTTGCCAGCTGAAAGTAGCTTACAACAAGTCAGGTCATGTCATAAGCAAGGTTTTAACTTTCTCCATTCAGTTGTATAAACAGAACTTAACAGCTTTCCTTATCTGATTCTTACCGTGTGTTTTTTTCTGACTAAACTCACTATGATGTTCTCCAGACTCATCAAAACATCACATATGAACTGCAGTACACCTGAAGGGTGGCCAGAAAGATATTGTAATACTCTAGTTTACAAACTCTACCAAAATTTTGTTGCTATATGAACCCCACTTTAAAAATGGAGATCTGTTCATTCTGGATGTTGAAACACAGACCTGAGACATCACGCACAGACCACTTGGATTCTCCATGAAAGAGAAGTTAACACAAGCCCCATGTCCATAGCCACAGAACAAAAATAGTTTGTATTGTGTATGAAGCAGAAAAAACAACAAAGCAAAAATGAACAAAATACTGAAAACTGATGAACAAGCTGTATAACATGCAGTGTCAATGACACTCAAGTATCAGCCAGTTTAATGAAGTTGAAGCATTAAAGATCATGTGTATTTTCAAATGTGAATTCTCCATCTGTTGAATTGTGCTTCTTTTTCTCCACTACTGTTCATCTGATCAACTTCACACTTAGCATGTGTATTGTTTGGGACCCAAGTGCACGAATGACCACTTTCTCTTCAGTCTATCAGCTGACCCATCCCTCTAACGAATGCAACCCCCATTTTGTTAGTTTGCCATTTTGTTTGGCTATGCCCAAGGTGGTTCAGAACAGGCAGGTTTTCAATGGGCACTGCACTAGTACTATTAAACCACCATACAAGGTGTCTGTCCATCTTGTATTTTGGATTAAAAAAAAATACTAGTCTGGGCCTTGTTTCCCAAATTAGTCAAACTGTACTGATTTAGTAATATGATTGCGTTATAATCATTCCCACCTGATATGATCGTAGTCCACCCCCTCAAAGAAAGAGTTGGACTTGATCTCTTCCACACCTACAGCACCGATCCTGTGCTCTTCCTCACAGCAGAATCTGCACACAACATCTTCACTTAGCACCATGCATATACAACTCAGCACAAGCCATTTTAGGTGTTATGTGCTAGTAAAACATTTTGACATTTTCTAAACAAAACAGTGTTTGTTTACAGACAATACCAATGTCAACACACAAAACAGATACAGCCACCTAAATCGGTGAATGACAAGCTGTTGAATAAATGATACAAGAGAGACTGATAAAGGTGAATTGAGGTGTGTTCCTGCCTGAGGATGAGATCTTTGGCCTTTTCTGATATAGGCACTTCTGGGGGAAAGGTAAGTGTCTCTCGCCAGTTCATCACTTTCCTGTACGTTTCCTGAGGTGTCTCTGAGCAGAACGGAGGGTAACCTGCAGAAGGTGAGGACAGCAAAAACACCAGGTTTTATTTATACAACATCCAGCCTGTCCTGGTCTAAAACCACTTAACGTAATAAAAAGATGTTCTATCGAGCCTCTTGTTTAATTACCTATCAACATCTCATACATGATGACACCCAGGCTCCACCAGTCACAGAGCTTGTTGTATCCATTCTGCATGAAGACCTCTGGAGCGATGTAGTCTGGGGTTCCCACTGTGGAGAAAGCCTGACAGAAAGTGGGTGACAACAGAAAGCCAATGAGAAGCTGTTTATTTTGTGACATTTAAACCCACAAATAAACCCCAGAATATAAATGATGTTTATTTCTGTCAGCTATGTTGATGTGAAACACCTGACAAATGCACTGCAATAGTCAAATTTATTAAAGGCCCCAAAATCAATTTTCTCCCCATTTAACTTTACTATAAATTGCATTTATACATTGCTCTTAAGAATGGTTTAGAATCAAAACTGCTAATTTGGCTCACATAGTTCACAATAAATAAGGCTGAATATTAAGTACAGGTTTTGAACACACTATTAACAACAATATTAGATTTTTTTTAAATTAAAACTGTACCTAAATGGATTTAATACAGGAATCATATTTATTATCAAAAACCTTACTTGGTTAAATAAACATGTTAATCTACTCCTTTCCAGTAACCAAAAGAAAGAAAAATGCACGCACAATCAGCTACAGTAGCGTCTTGCTTTGTACAAGCTATTACGAAATTACTGAATATTCTTTTTTTTAAGAAAACATCAATAGGGCCATGCATCCATTTGGACAATTAATGCCAGGTTTGTGTTATGTACAGATTTCAGTCCAAACAAAAAGTGTATTGAGGTATGACACTCACATGTGTACAATACTGTGAGGACAAAACCTGGGATGGAATGATAATGGAGGACTGAAGGATGCCACAGAGTAAACTTCAAAAATATCTGCTCTATCAGGGGTCAACAGCACGAGCATTTCACTTGCATTTGAGACTAATAACAGTGTGTACTAACTGTATATTGTGTTGCATGTATTCATCTATTCCATACATAATATTTGAAATTGTGAACAAAAACTCAGCTCTTGTGTTATGTGACTATGCTATGCTGTCAAAGTGCAAAGTGCAATCAGATATTAGACTTACCAGCTGCCTCCTGTTCCTCTTCCAAGTCTCAGCTTTCCTCTTGGAGTTCATGTTCTGGAAAGCTGTACAGACAACTTAGTATTAAAAGCTGTCACACTATAATAGCATAAACACCTAAACTCTTTTCAGACATGGAATACATATTGCTGCTTCATCAAGCTGTTAAAGTTACTGCTTTCTGTCATTCAGGCATTGGTCACTTTTGTTACCGCACAAGTCTTCTAATCAATTAAACACTAATTTCGACATGTAAAGTTTGTGCACCACATCTCTGGCATCTGACAAGCCAGACTCAAAAATACACAAAGTTACATAAAGCATCAAACCCTTACAGTCCTGTTAAGCTGTCTGGTTATCTCATCCTCAGTGTGAAGAAAGGGTAGCACTGAGGATGAATATAGGGATAAGACTGACATCAACCAAATTGCCTATTTAGACACAAGACTGAGGTCAAATTCACAGAAAGCACTGCATGTCTGTAAGGGCCTTAGATGACCAATATGGAATCATTCCTGCTTCATTCTGGCTAAAAAAAACTGTTTTACAGAGAGTAACTGGGATCAAATTCTTCAATTATCAATGTGAATAGAAAAATAGTGGCTTAATGAAGTGATAACAAATAAGCAAATGAGGTGGCTGAAGCCGCATGCAAACTACAGATGAAAAAAATAGATGGGGTTGCCTGACTTTGCTTACTGAGGTCACTGGGCAGGCTGTGGTTCAGGTTCTTGTAGAACTCGGTACGATGGGCCCTCTTCAACCCAGTGCACAGACCAAAGTCAGACAACTTCACGTGGCCCTGGAAACACAAAACACACTATTCTAATTACTGACACTGCGGCACACAGCAACGTTTAAACAATATTAGCAGATATTCAGGTTAACAAATAGCTTGGCACATTATTTACATAAAGAATACATTTAGACATAGCAAATATTTCTGTGTGCAATTTATGCCGAGTCTGTGCAAGAGGCTTATGCTGTTGTGACATTTACACTTGTAAGCTAGTGTGTTAGTGTCGTTCTGCACTTCACTCACTGTCAAACAGTTAGCCAGCAGTGTGGTTTTTACACTGCTGTGCAGAGCTTTGTTTGTGTACTTCAAATAGTGGTGAGTGAAAAAGAGCAAATCATGTTGACCTTCAAGCTAATAAATGTTGAAGAGTTAATTTCACTAAAATTACATTATAGTGATGGGGTGCCATAACTTAAAACAATTTTCAAGTCACTATCTCATGGAGACAACATCCAAGGCAGAAAAAATGAAAACAGATGCAGTTACTGTGAGGGAAATCAAAGTTGAGCCCTGCCTCACCCTTGAGTCCAGCAGCAGGTTGTCTGGTTTGATGTCTCTGTGGATAAAGCCCAGCTGGTGGATGGAGTCGATGGCCAGCACTGTCTCTGCAATGTAGAACTGAGTGGCCTCTTCTGTGAGAGTGTCCTTTTTCATCAGCAGGGTCATCATGTCTCCTGCACCACAGCAAAAGAAACCACAGTCACACTACCATTTAGCAGACCGAAAAGGGGGAAAAAAAGGCTATCTCACAACAGTCCCTGCTGCGGGAGAACACCTCTCTGATGGTTCAGAAACTCTGAGGAGGAGCAAGTTTGGGCTGGCCATCACGATCCAACAAACGCATAGCTGCTTCAACTTGGATATAATCTCATTCATAAAACAAGAGAGTACTCGACTAGTACATATTAGAGATTAGTACCTCTAGTTTCACAGTACTTGGAACATTTTATCCTACAATTTAAGTGAGCGGTTAGCTGGTCGGTGCTTCCAACAGCACTGTAGGGTTAGAGGGTCATACCTCCAGGCAGAAACTCCATAATGAGGTAGAGGTTCATCTTATCCTGGAAGCTGTAGAACATTTTGACCACCCACAAGCTGTCTGCCTCCACCAGAATGTCCCTCTCAGCACGGATATGACCAACCTAAAGACAGATGGGGACCCACACAGGTTAAAAGCTGTACAACAGATGCAAGAGCATTTGCATTTACAGATGCAAAAGTAGCTTCTCTACCTGTTCTTTCTCCAGCATGTCAGCTTTTCGGAGGATTTTCATGGCATAGACGTGACCAGTGTCTTTCTTCTGCACAAGGCGAACCTAGGAGGCATAATGCAACAGTATTCATTAAAACTCATCAAAAAATATTAGCAATCGTCTATTGTCATATCATATCCAGAGAGTAAAATTGTGTGCATTTCAACTATAACAATGTGGGTTTCAGCCACAGATGAGCAGACATGCAGGCAGAGCTGTGGCTTTGTGGTCTCAGACAAGAGACCTCAAGCATCTAGGCATGTAACACATGAGGACGTTTTAGAGATGTTGATAATTAATTGTACATAATTAATTGCAGTAAACAATTTAATGGATTAAAATTATAAAGGCAGAAGATGAGGGACACAAGTCAGAATATAAATTACAGATTGGCTGTAGTACCCACTTGCCGCTTACTGTTTAAGGAGATTACAGATTACAGGAGTTTCAAGCGTATTTGCTGACGACTCATAAGGGTCGCATAAAACAAGCACAGCTCTGCTAACTATGGCAGTGTTGATGAACTTGGCAGCACAAAATGTGACAAGGTTGTCTGGCAGCTGTCTGCTTTAGCTTGCAATCTGTGGCTCATAACATTAAACTAGGATTTTCAACCATTAACAGTCCAGGAGCCGAGTGTCTTTGAGCAGAGAGCAACTGTTGCTGCTAATGTTGCTAACATGCAGGAGCAGCAGGACTCTCTTTAAATATTTTCAACAACATTTAAACTAAGGTGATTAAGTGTATCCGTGAACACCTTGTATTTACATACTGAACCCATAAATGTTTACATCACACTGCACCTTGTATGCACTTTTTGTACTACTTTAAGCAATTCATTTTTGCATATGTTCATCATTGTGCAATATCCACAAAGTGCAACATGAGTTATCTTCCATCTGTGATATCATACCAAATGCTTTCTATGTCCATCCTAGAAGTTTATGTTATTGATTGATGAATTTCAGCTGCTCTTCCTACAGACTGCATGCCAACATATTTAAACATGCTTGCCACACTGACATAGATGACACAGTATGACATAGATGACACAGTATGACATAGATGACACAGTATGTCTACACTGTATGCCATTGTCACCCAAGAGTCTAAAGATATTTGAAGGTGTGGTGCTTATCAAGATGGCAAATTGTAATGTTTGGCTGATATTAAACACTTCCCTGTTGGGATCAAACAGGCGCACAAGAATAATGTTCCCAATAATTATGTAAAAGCTTTTACCTCGCCAAAAGCTCCTCGGCCAATCACCTTTAGAGACTCAAAGTCTTCCAGACCCAGCCGAGTGCGTTTTAAACGTAGAAACTCAGTCTCTTTCCTTGCATGCTCAGAACGTCGAATACGTTTCTTCATAGCACAGAAAGAAGTTTTCAGTACATCATTCAGTGCATCAAAGAAATTATATCATAAAACTGTAAGAAGTCCATAACAAGTTACAACATCTTTACAAATATGTTACTACAAAATTCAGAACTGAACCCCGTTATTTGCACTAATCTCTCAAATAAAACAATGGCTGAGATGGGCACATAGAAATATGATGAATCATTACAATTACATTTATCACGTAACTTGCATAGTGGACAGCACTTGTGAGGACCATCAAAACTGCTTACCATTCAGACAAAAGAAATATACATCATGAACTTCACAGCAATATTCCATCAGGTCTTGAAATCCATCCAACACTGTGTCAGACTGAATTCTTCAATACTGCACCAGAACAAGCTGGAAAAACACTGCAGGTGTGTGTTTGCTACTCACCTCTTCATCAGCCAAGCCCTCCTGATCCATCACCTTTTCCAGTTTTTGCTGCCTAAAGACATTATAAACAATTAGTGTTGTTTATCATTGTTTTATGGCCACAAGTATACAGCCAAAGCACTACAAGAACATCCTGATTAGTTAAGTTGGCAAGAGGGTAAAAACACATTACTGATGCTACTACAAGTGTACACATTATGTTAGAAGCAGCAGTAGGTCAATATTAATTTCTCTGTCACACTGTTGTATTGCAAAAATAAAATCCCACTCATGCAAGAGATTTTTGTTAAAACTGTGAACAAAAGTCAGGTGGTAGCAGCATACTTGCACAGCAAACAGTTAAGGTAAAAGTTAGAGCAGTGAGTGAGGAGCAGAGAAAACTAAACAAACTGACATATTGTCAAAAAAGAAAAGCCGAAAAAATGTATTTGCAAATTCTGAGTTTTACTTGTAAAAGGGCATTGTTGCATTAGTGAGTTTTATTCTCTCTCAAATTGCTATTTTTGTTTGGTATTGAAGTTTATTTGATTATATTGGTACAAATTTAATTATGTAATGAAAAAACATGAAAAAGAATATTTTTGTGTGTATCAAATTATAAGGAAACCTGTCATCATTTTGCAGTTTTACTGTGAATTACAAAGCTTTATCCTAGAAATACAACTTACAATAATCAAAAATAAATGTGCAGTATGGACTGATGTAAAAAGTCAGTGTGTGGCAACGGAAAAGTGTTATGGGAATAGAGCTGCAGCTTGTGGACATTACCTCATCTCCCTCTCCTCGTGCTGGGCGATAAGATTACTGTAGAAGTTCTCCAAGGTCACTTTGGCCATTGTGACCCGCTCCTTGGTGTGGTTGCTCATAGAGGAGCACGAACTCTGGCCGGTCATTGCCATGCTTTGCCTGAGAAAGACACAAGATGATAAAGGAAGAAGGGAGCTCATGGAAACATGTCCATTCAGACATGAGTAGTTCTTGACAGAAACAGATTTAGGAATTATATTTATTACAATAAGAAGAGACAAACTACAAGTATGAAGGCAGCACCAATATTTAACAAAAGGTAAACTCACATAATGCAATACTGCTATTGGACTCATTACCCATTAAGTAAAATATTTCACACCTTTTTTGTTTTAATTTTGATGATTCGGAAAATCTGAAATCAATTACCTCAAATATATTACAATATTTCATTTCAAATTTGAGTAAATTACTATTCAAACTGTATAAATAGCGTGTATCTCTTGGTTTAAATCGGTATATGAAACCACAATTAAGGAGAAGACTGCTGACTTGAGTATTATCCAAAAGATGAGCATCAGCACCCTCCAAAAGGAGGCTAGGCCACAGGAAGTCATTGTTGAAAAGGCTGGCTGTTACCAGATTGCTGTATCAAAGCATATTAATGGAAAGCTGACTGGAAGATAATGTGTGATAGGAAAAAACGTACAAGCAACAGGGATGACCGCAGGCTTGAGAGGATTGTCAAAAAAATGTTGATTCAAGAGCTTCACAAGGACTGTGGCTGGTGTTGGTGCATCAAGAGCCACTAAGCACAGAAGACTTCAGGAAGGAGCTACAACTGTCACATTCCTCATATCAAGACACTCCTGAACTAGAGACGATGTCAGAAGCATCTTACCTGGTCTAAGGAGATAGAAAAAAATAAAACACTGGACTGTTGTTCAGTTGTCCGAAGTCCTGTTTTTAGATGTAAGTAAATTTTACACTTCATTTGGAAATCAAGGTCCTAGAGTCTGGAGGAAGGCTGGAGAGGCACAGAATCCAAGGTGTTTGAAGTTTCTGCAGTCTGTGATGAATTGGGGTGCCATGTCATCTTTTTCAGGACTTAGAGCTCCACAGAGCCAAAACTACCAAATGGTTTGCTGACCATGATATTACTGTGCAAGTCTTCAGTGTATAAATGAACATACTCTGTGTTTCTTGACCAAAACTTGACTAAAACTAGCACAAATGTTCTCTAAAAATTGACAGAAACTAATAAACATGTTTGCAAAAAATAATGTGTCTATCTATATATGTCTGTATATATAAAAACTTAACCAAACATGGGTGGCAAACCTAACACAGCTGAGTAGACTGTACAACCAAGGACTGCTTTCTTATTGAGGTGTTGAGCACCTTAAAGTATTACTGATACATAATCTAATTACTAAAATTTGAAGCAGAAGTTAAAATAAAATTACCTTTTGTACTTGTCATTGTCTCCTCCTATGGATTTAATCAAGACATTCACATTATGTAGTAAATTTTCATTGTAACTCTAGAACCGTTAATGAGATCTGAAATTTGTCAACTGAAAAGCCCTCTCTATTAAAACGTACCTTTCTGTTATTCTAAAGTAAACAACGCTAAGTAGAGTTCTAAAAAAAATTGGAACTATGAAACGTTTGCAATGTTTGAAAGAGGAAGGAAAGCAACTGGTTCTGCTGCCTGTTCTGAGCAACATTGCCAACATTGTGACAATGTCGTTATGAAGAAATGATGAGGCAATCTTTTTTGTGCAAGCACTGATGCTAGAATCTGTCTGTGAGATAAATGGGGTTTAGATGCAAGCTGTGCTTCAATACGTCTTTAGACTTAATTTACAAACAACTCAATCACAATGCAGAATCCCTCAGACACATGGACCGTCTCACTTCATTACCTCACATTGTAAATGTTGCAGTCGTGGCCTAGCAGTGACATTTATACCTTCAGCCTGTACAATTAACTTGAAATTTTGTTAGTAATTACAACAATAGTAGTAAATCCTTTACAGCTATTTGACAGTTTTACTGACCTGAAGACTGTTAATAAAACTAAAGTGCAAAAAGTTTGATTGAAGAGAGAGTTACATAAACTCTGATCCAGAACTTGAAATAGAGATAATGAAAAACGCATTTAGCCTGTCGTTAAGTTACATGTGCATAGAGATCAAAAGATCTACTCCGTAAAAACTAATTACAGAGACCTGCCTGGTTTGTGGCTATTCACAAAAAATGAATGACTTGGTTTGGCTTGTGTTGTTCTTCCCTTGTCCCAGACTGGCCCTGCCAACGTCAACAACACGTAGATAGTTTCGGTTGCAGCGTAGCCGCAAGTGCCACAAAGTAACAGTTTCCAAAAGAGTAAAGAATTGTGGATATAGAATAATTTAAATCAACACTCAACGTATTTCACATTACAATAGCTAATATATCTTTAAACACTTTTAGTTTTCGCATTCATCTGTAGCCTCATAAACAAACGCCTTTACCTGCTAACATTAGTTAGCAAGCTAGTTAGCTATTAAAGTTCCTGGCTCCGTCAAGTCCACCAGGGACAGTATAAATAGTACCCAATACTTACTCCAAAGTAAAAGACAATCTTATGGAAAGGCCACTTTCGCCTACAAGTCGTAAACAAAAAAAATATTTTGAAAGCAATGACCGGAAAATCTTGGTTTTCATTTTCATCAACGTGACAACTTGAAGTTGTCCGAAGCAAAAAGCTAAGTGAAAGTTAGCAAGTCAACGTTAGCTACTTATCTGCTAAAACAGAGTCGTTTGTTTAGAAATAGAACACGGTACGATAGAGGACTTCACATTTTGTTCTGTAGGACAGTTAACAAAATGAAGAGTCCAACATACGGACTTGTAGTCCTTTATTTCCGTGTTTCTTTAGTTAGTCTTTGTTCGCTTACCTTGGTCGAAGGTGCGGTATTTGCTGTCCCTTGCCCCTCTTCTTCTTCTTCTGGTGTATTGCGGAAGACTTAGACGCAGCAGAGACGGATTTCTGCCCACCACAGGTCGTTTGTGGAATTTTATTCTTCTTCTTCCTCCTTGCAGTTGACAATTAACGAGATGGTACGTTACCGCCACCAACTGGTATGGAGTGTTAAAATTCTAGGCCGGTACAGCTGTCGTTAAAAACTCAGATCCTCCCGTTTAAATTAACCTAAGATACTGAAATATGATTTGAAAACATTCATTTCTATGATAATATATCATGAAACTATCTCTGAGGCTTTGATTCACATGTCTTCTTGCTGTCTCATATTTCTGACCGTGGAGAAAAACATGCTTTAGTGTTTCTTCTTTCCCACAGAAGTCACATCTGCCTGCATTATGCAAGCCTGTTTTGAATAGTATGCTGTGTTGTGCTCTGTGTCAGAATCTAAGCAATCGTATTAATCTCTCATCTCTCCTGTTTCACCCTGCACAACGTATTTCTAATGCTCTTTATCTCTGTCACATTAAAGCCAACTTTCAAGCTAGTGTCGATACTTTTCTGGCTTCCTTTGCGACATCCACTGCCATTTCATTTCTTTTGATACAAGTATGTGCTGGTACCCATAAAAATCTTACTGTAAGACCCATCACTTGAATTCTCTGCAATGTTTCTATGAAAATTTCTAGTCTGCTGTCTCAGTGACTGTGCTGTAAATGAGTAGCTGGAGTCTGAACAAATGATTGCTCACAGTTGTGGGTCTTCTATCCACTGCGCTGCTAACAATGCTGAAAATATGTCTCCTGTGTAAACTGGTGGTACCTCATTGTCCTTTTCCCTTCTGTAATTCGAAAATCGCAAACAATATAAGACTCTTTGATGCATCTGTGTGGACCTGAATGTAACCATGGCAACTAACAATGCATGCCTGTGTGTAATGCAAATTAAAGAAATAAGATCATTGTACTTCTTTTTTAATAGTATAAAATCTACTGTGGTGTCAGGGAGGTTGCACATGCTACTGTTAAACTAATGTTTAATAAAGCTTCTTTCAGCTCTCTTGCTCTCTGTGTCACTGCCCATTCAAAGCTTTTTGTTTCCCTCCTCTCCTTCTACCAACAAGGTTTTAAAGTGTCTTGTGTGGATGATCTTGACTGTGACCCTTTAAATCAACCCAGTAATAGCAGCATTCTCCTCATTCCCATTAGTATTCTCCCATATCTATCTGTTATGTTCCCTGGCCCTGCTGCATAAGAATTTCTATCATCCGAATGTGGAATGCTTATTCTTAGTGCAGCTTATCTATTGTTTAGTTTTAAGTTCATTGCAAATTCTGATATATCACCAGGCTTCATTTATGTATTTGTCTCCCAAGTTTACTGTAAAAACAAAATGTCAAAAGAACAAAAAATAGCTCTTAGTTGGATTCCTGAAGCACGTAGAGCAAATAGTGCATCAGGATTATTCTTACATAGGATGTGCATACCAGGACAATCTTGGCAGCGCTGTGCAGTGACTTGCACTGTCACCTCACAGTCAGAAGGTTCTGGATTCAAATCTCAGTTTGAGCCTTTCTGTGCAAAGTCACTCAAGCTGACAGCAGCACAGTAATAGTAATGAAGAATGGCAGGTCTCATCATGGCCATGCTTTCCCCTAAACAACCACAAGTCCAAACTTGTGCCTTGACATCTTGATGCAATGAAATACCTGCTAAGCAAGCCCTGCTGCAGCCTGCCCCTGTATGTCGGCTGGGACGTAGAGATAGTTATATTGAGCAAATGAAATGTATGAAAGCATCATCAAGTAGTGATTGTTTATCCTCTTTTGTAGTGTGTGACTATGGTCTCAGCCTGTTTATGCTGTCTGTGCTGTTTTCACAACATTGTTTTTTCAGACCCCTTGGCTAAGTCTCACTTAAAGAAGGGAATAAAGTACTCTCTGGTGCCAATACTCTGGAATACCTTCTGCTGCCAAAATCAGTCTAACACAGTGCTAAGCTCTGTTCCGGAAGAAACAATGTTTTTAAAGCTGTCTGTGTAATTACTGCCCTGGCTTCAACTCTGCAGTTTATCACTTCTGCTAAATGCAACACTAATCTGTCCAGACCACACAATGTAATCTCTCCAACCACAATCAGCTGGGAGGGGAAAGAGCTCTGTGTAGACACAGGTCACTTTTTCTCTAATGTTCCTCACAGCCTCATTCAGACAGCTCACTGTTCTACTGCTCTACTGAATGCTCCTTTGGGAATAATTTATATTTATGAGAATTTAATGAAGTTGCCAGCGCTGTTCCATCTGCATGCTGCTATGTGTGCAACTCTCTCTCTCTCTCTCTCTTTGGAGATGCAAATATGAATCTTGCTGCTGTCTGATGTCACAGGTATTAAACAACTCCAAAGCAATAGTTCCAAACAGCTGAGAGGTACAAACTACAACTCCTGTTATGGGAGCTTCTGTAAAAAAACTCTGACTGCATTAATTATTGGTGAGTATCATTATTCTTTAAGCTGTTAGTGTCTCAGACATGGACTCTGTGGCATTACTGTGAATGTTCACCCTGGTTGCTCATCTGTTAAAGTCGCGCCAACAATGTCACAAGGTTGGACCTACAGTCTATGGTTGGACCTAGTAACATTTCTGTATCACTTTCAACACTGCACAAATCTGAACTGAACCATCACATTAATGGATAGACACGCACAAGCAGGAATACTTCAAATTTTGTGAAGTGATTTAGGGAAGTACTCTTTACGACAACATCCCAGAAAAGCTCAGTAGAGTTTGTATGCCAAAATCACAACATGCAATTTTTCAGGGACTCTTTTTCATGGATAATGAAATGAAATGTCCGCAACAAAAACAGACACAAACTGCTTAAAAAATAACGGTACTGACCTATAATGAATGTAATCCGAGTTGTTTTGTCCACAAGCTGTTAATAGGCGCTGAAGCTTGTTTCTTCCAGCTGTTTTGGGAATATTGGCTCTGTTTGTTTAACACCTTCAGTATCAGACAGCAGCATGATCCACTTGTGCATCTCCAAAGAGAAAGAGTTGCACACATTTGCACACAGAATAACAGTGCTGGTAGCTAATTAAAGTCTTGTGATTATAAATTATAATTTAAATTCTAAAGAGAGTATCGAGACAGGATCAGTCCAGATCAGGATCTAACGGCAGGTCACACTGCGTAGAACTACATGGCTTCACATCAGATAGACGAGCTGTCACAAACAGAATCCCAGTTAAGTTGCAGCTGTTTAAGATTACTTCTTCGTATTTTATTACAAACCTGCAGCATCAGACAGAGGTAGGATCCACCAGTGTCTCCAAAGAGAGAGAGACCTGTGTGCATTTAAACATGGAACAACAGTAGTAACTTCATTAGTTAGATTTAACTATAAATTATGCCAGCCTGGAGAAAAGACCATCAGGATCTAATAGCAGATATAAACTTTTGTTCACTTCTGACAGGTGAACTGTCACACAGTCACAGTTTATCCGCTGCAGGTAAATAATTTGTCACATGGTAGCCTTCCTCTGGTTGAGTACTGAGCTTTCAGTTTCACTGTTTAAGAAGTCATAGTTACACCAGGCTGTTAGTTATTTGGACATTTGGATCGTCTGCTATTAGTTCAGTTTTAGTCTGTTTTTGTATTATTATGTATTATACAACAGTTGGTGTACTGACTAATCTCGCCTGAATAACAAATATCACATTCACTCGGCAGCACTCTCCAGCACTGTTTTAGGTATTTGTAAATGCAGCTGTTAGGAACATTAACAGAAAAGTGACCCATGTGTGAAAGTAGCTTGAATAAAAGAATGCCATCACTGGCCAGGTGGTAATCGTCTAACACTCAAGTTAACCCCGTCTACCAGTAGTCCTAGCAGAATTGTTTCCTACATTACTTGTGGCACTAATACGCCACCAGGCCTACTGGCTGACTCTTATGTCACCTTCTCACATAATCTAAGGCAGACCGCAGTGGAACTGCAGCCATCTGTTCGGCAGACAGATACACTGTATCACTCAGGAAGCAGCGTGTGTGCTTCCTCCTGAGCATGTAAATGTCATAGGGGCTTCATTCAATGATCTTTCCTAGAGTCCAGTCGACAAAAGAGTTGTGTTGCTCTAGCCAGGTCTGTGCAAGAAGTAGTGGGGAATTGGAACTTGAGCCTGAACTGGATTAATTCATTGTGATTGCCAGACAGAACCTGGGAGATAGTAACAGCACAGTGGAGGACCCAGGCCAGCAACTGCACATTTAAAGTATTGACTTTTAACGTTGAACTTAGCTGCTCTTGTGAAATGCCTGACTGGAGAGTGAGATTAGAATTTAGGAAGTTGGCACCTGAATCAATGAGGACCGGACGAGGTAAGAGGAGTTTAAGATGGTTCACAGGACATGCAGTTCACATGGAGCTCTGATGGACATAGTAATATGGCTCACCAGTATCCCAACAGCTATTGGTGAGCCCTGAATTTTGACCGTACAGGACAGGTAAAAAGAAAAATGGCTGGTCTGGCTGCAGTACACACATTCACCAGTGAGGCAGAGGTGAGGCAAATCCAGCTTAGCCTCCATCGGCTGTAGAGGAGACTGCTCCGGCAACTGGAGAGCAGGGAGGCCCACCTCCTGCAGGACATGGTGATAATGGATGAGAGGTGAATGAAGCTGCATGAAACTTATAAGCATGAAGAAACATAGACAGGCCACCCAAAAAAGGCTCTGGTTCAGGGATGTAGGATTTTCTGATGGTTGGGAAGGGCAGTGGAGAAGGAGGAGAGAGCTTTGGTTTTGGTTGTTTGGACTATAGAGACATAGGACAGGGCAGACAGGCGGGCTTGTCATGATGAGGATGTGTGAGCTTAACAGGTTTCTATGATACTGTGCTTGTAGTGTAGAGTGGAGCAGCTGGTGAGGACTGAGGCAGTGATTTCAGGTTGAGGCTGGCAGAGAGCAGTGAGTGAACCTGAGGCAGAAAGACAACAGAATTAGTTGACTGGAAACAAGAACTAGAGCAGAATAACTGGAGCAGAGTTTGCCTTAGACTTACCACCACACTGGTGAACTGAGCAATCTGATAGAGAGTAAAATAGAGAGTTGGAGTTCATATACCGCTGGGTGATGATTGGTAGATAAGCCTCAGGTGTGTCAGGCCAGGCAGACGCACAAACGCATGTACAGACAAACTCGGGGCAAACAAGAAACACAAGGTAAAGTGGCGAGGCAAGGTCAGGGCCACAACTCCCAGAGGGTTAGGTTTTATCCTCTGTTTTGTTTTGATGGTAGTTCAGCATTTTCTCTAATCTGTAAGTTAAAGTAACTGATGTTTATGATGTTGTACTGCCACACTACAATGGTGATTGCACTTATTGTCATTAAACTGAATTAGTAATATGTTGCCCTCATGCATGAATCCTACATTAACAAAAGCCTAATTTCATGAATGGGCCATATGATGAAGATACAGAAAAACAGAAATACACGGCAAATATAGCAAACTGTAAAACTGTGGAGCAGTTAAGCTTGGGGCATATTTTCATTGCACCAGAAATTAATCAGTATTATAATCAGAATCGTAGCTGCAATGTCTTTTGATTTTACCTATCAAAGCTTAACATCATGAAACACATGACCCTTAGTTTTAGAGGCCACCAAAGTAGAGCAGTAGCAGCTCCCTCATCTCTTACTGAGGGCATGAACGAATATTAGGTGATCCATTATCGTTTCTCAAAAGGTTAAAAGTTGACCTAGTAAACCAAGAACTGAGGAGGAGAATAAATCCAGTTGTAAAATCACAAAGATCAGTAAGGCAGAGTCTAGTTAATTAAAATATCATTTTTAGATGTGCTTTTCACTTTTAGATGGTTTAGCATGTTAGAAATTGGGTTACCAGCAGGCTGCGAT
Source organism: Dascyllus trimaculatus (assembly GCA_024666655.1). Classification (NCBI taxonomy): domain Eukaryota; kingdom Metazoa; phylum Chordata; class Actinopteri; family Pomacentridae; genus Dascyllus; species Dascyllus trimaculatus. The sequence continues at coordinate 2,011,236 of CM045452.1, read as the reverse complement.
TTCCTTTTTAGCCTATTTATCAGAACAGTTCCTTTAAAATATATCAGCCTACCTTGTTTTTTGTTCAGATGTCTTTAATTGCACATGATGGTAAGTGTTTTCTCAGTGTAGAAAAACTAAGATGGTATGCGAAGACATGCAGAAAAAATGTTCTCCAGGCAAACCTCATTTAACAGGAGTAAGACTGCATGTTGAGGAAGGACGGTTGAAACTGATCAGATGTCAAACTGTACAGATGCAAGCATATGTCGCAAACTATTTTTACTTATCTAAATGTGGTATTAACAGTTCATTAGTGAAGAAACTATTAACCACTACAGATAGCAATCACTACAGTGCACAGTAATTTGCTCAGTTATTTTTAAAAGGTGTGACAGACATGGATCCAGAGAGGAAAGGCTCACAGAGACTGCTTACGTATAGCGTGGAAAATGTTATGCTACATCCCTGCTTCTTCTTACTGCATATTCTACACTCCTGCCAGTCTTACCTTTATGTCTCTCCCTCTATTCATCTTCCTCACTGTGCCCACCACCAGCATCACTGGCCACTAAAGAAGGTCCTGTGGCAATCATGTCAGTGATTTTTGCATGGTTTGCAGCTTCTGCCTGAATGTTCTATCTTTTTTTTGGCCCAGGAAATCTCTGTGTCTTCTTCGTATTTTGCCTGATCCATTTTGTCACTCTATTGATTTTGCAGATGGATTGTTTAATGAAGGCACTGAGTCTTCATTGAGCTGTCATGAGTGATATTTAAAGATAAGGTTGAACCAGCCCAATGTCAATTAGGACAAGAAAACAACAGGCTGATCTACCTGTTTATGGGCTGGTCAGGCCAAAAAATAGCCCTGTTGTGTCATTCCCAAAGGGACATCGGCCTACTGGAAAAATGCCTGGTCTGCCAGATGGCCAGTCCAGCCCTGAAGCCAGCAACACTGTTCAACAAAAACTGTTGGCATATATGTGATCGATTGCACAACTACTTTCTTGTCGAATCTCAACAAACAGACAAAACATATTTCACAGAAGTCCTATAATTGACCAACAAACACAGTGTTAATAAAATGATGCATTTTGTTTTGTAAATACAAACCATATCTACCTGTGAGACAAATACACAACATATTTCTAATACATTGTGCTTCAGAAACAAGTACAGCATATCTTAGAAGTACAAAAAAATATGTCCAAGAAAACGATCATCATGTATGTTCTAGCACAATATTTTGGCCTCGACTGAAAGAAAAGAAAAGAAAAATGCAGCCTTAAAAACCCTGACAACCACACCACTGTTCTCTGATATGTTCACGTAATGCAGTAACCTTAAGCTCTGGGAAATGAACATGTCTTTTAGTGGGGCAGTGGTTTGGTGGAGTTTGCATGTTCTCCCAATACCTGATTAAGTTTTCTCCAGAAGCACCTGCTTCCTCCCACTGTCAAAGACATGCATGGTCAGTTTACTGGTGATTCTAGATGCCAATGTCTCTTAGGATATATGCTGACTTCTACTGTACACTTCGGTCTGTAATGACAGAGGCTGGGGTTGCAGTAAACAAAGACACAAGATGGTAAGTTAGTCAAGTTTTCCACTGCTGGATTCAAACTGATGCTATCTGTGGTTGGTGTGTTTCTATTACTAACCTAAAATATTATGAAAGAAAAGGCCCAAACTGGAAGACACCACACTGTCCTAAATTACTATGGTTAAAGTACAGTGTCATCTGTATACTTCTTCAGGGAATGCAAGTTAACTGTTTTCAACACAAAGGCAACTCAAGGTGCTTTTTTATAAGACATAAAAACACAATAAGACAATACATAAGATACACGGTGGCTGACATGTACATTTGCATGAATTTTTAAAGCATTTTCTTATGCCCTGGAAAATAGTAAGGAGAAGAATGAGGAATGAGAACGTAGTGGAAGGTAAATCTGTTTTTAAATAGTATTTGGTAAAAATGCCCGTTTACGTTTTCTTGAGAGTGAATTGAAAAGGTGGATGTCACATAGATAATGATGTGAAATGAAATGAAGTGTTGGATACAATCCTGATTTCTTATGTTTTTGTGTGTATCTCATACTGTGCCAGCTATTCAGACAAGACATTACAGCAAAGGCAACATGAGTACAAAACACAAATTTTTAATTGCTGTGTATTTTGAAGAAAAAATGATGTCTGATACTAACTGGGTCTGTGTAAAAAAGCATTCACTCCCTTAGTTACTAAATCCTAAAAACTACCATACTGCATCTAGAACTGGTTGCAACTGCACTAGACACACCCAGGTCTGATTAGGGCCAGCCCTGTTCAGTGAAATCATCTATCATGTTCAGAAGTAGTGAATGTGGATAACAAGTTTCACCAGTAGCACATACAGATCCACAGTGAGAGGCGTTGTCTACCCATGGAGAAGGTTTATCAAGAAGTGTCACAATAAGGGCTAATGTATTGTTTTACTACAAACATAAATGCACTCTTATTCAACAAGGGGTAACATGGACTTAATCCTACGTCTTATCTAGACTATTGGTTTAAGTTTATTTATAAAAGGCCATGATTATGCCCATAACAACTCTTAAATAAAAAAAACCAAACACTTGAATCAAATTATGTGACTCTGTTGAACCAACTCAACTATTTGTCATTGTTTACTGTAAATAGCATAATGTAAATAATGAGAATTGACTAACTTATTCATTTATTAATCCCACTATACCACTGAGTGATTCCCAGCTTTAGGACTGTGAAAATCTGATGATGTTTTATGTCATAATAATGCAGAAATATAGACAATTTTAAAGGTTTCACAAACAGTATTTACAAATCCCACTGTATGTGCACTCATTTTATTTCAGCACAGTGTGAAACTGTCTACTGATGTTTTGTTGCTCTCCTCCTTCACTTCGTTATGTCTGTTCTGCTTTGGTCTGGTCTGTTCTGATGTGCATCTGTTATCACTTGGTTGACTTGGTGTGCTTAACCTCTTTTTGCATTTCCTGGTTTGTAATAAAGCTTTTTAGACTTGAAATTCGACCTGTGATTCAAGTCTACCTCAGGATTCTCAGACCAGGTTCTCAGATTTTAGAGTGTTAGGTTGATTGAGGATCCTGCCTGAGGCTCTGAATTTGAGTTTTATATTAACTGTCTCCTTATGCTGATGTCAGTATGCCAAAGTTGAGATGTGTGCTGCACGTAAAGGAAAAGGGAAAAAGAGAGAAGCTCTGCTTTAAAGTGAAATCACTCAACATTGAGTAAAGAACTAATTTAAAGTTGTATTAAGTACAATTTAGGTCACAACAAAAACCTGTAATGCATACAACCATTAAAACTATAACACATAATATCATAGCTAACTTTGCCCAGATGTATCCGTACTTTATGATCATGCTTCCAACCAATCAGCTCTGTGTGAGGCCCTCCTTTTCACTTAATAGCATTGAGCTGATCCAGTGCTGTGGCAGAATATGGCTGGGTCTAATGAATGCCACGATGGAGGCACTCAGAGCTGTTGATGTCTGGAAATAAACCATAGAATTTTTTAAAAAGCACATCACTGAAGTTGAACAGCCAATGGAATTCCTTATTTTATGAGCTGTTCAACTAAAGTGATGTGGTCACTTTTTCCTTTTCATGGAGTTTCTGCACAATCTTTTTCTTGGGCAGCATGCTGTCTGCACGCAGGATACACAATGCCTGATGTCAGGGGCGTCAAACTCATTTTCATCCCTGGCCACATAAGCTTTATGGTTGTCCTTAAAGGGCAGATTGTAACTGTAAGACTGTAGATATGTAACTACTCATTTCATATTGTATTACATATTGTAAATTATTTGTGGGATTCAGCCTGTGGGCCCTGAGTTTCACACATGTGCCTTATGCATTCCTTTCAATTTTAATGGTGTACTTACCTGGCTAATTCTAAGTACATACTAGTTCTGGAAAGTCTCAGGGGGTGTTCTTTTTCCTTCCAAATTTTAAAATGGTCTGCTCTTATATAGCTATATTATGATCCAGTGTCTTGCCCAAGGACACCTTGGCATGCAGAAGGGCAGGGGATCAAACTGCCAACCAATTAGTGGACAGCCCACTTTGTCACCTGAGCCAAAGCCGTCCGCAGCAACTCTGTGTTTCAAAAGCATTTTGTAGAAAGGAATTGAGCCTATCAACGATCAAACGTAATGCTTCAGCTGCAGTTCTGCTGTGCACACCTTCTTGTAGTATGTTCGCAATCTTGTGGTATGTATGTTCGCAATCTCAAAGTTAGTACTGAGGTCACAGCTTTTCTACTGGACTGTTTGAGCTACTGCAGCAACGGACTGTTTGCTGGAGGAGCACTCTGTTGGAATAGCTTAGCTTACCAATATGCATGAGTCACTGGTAACTATACCGCATCATTGTAGTTTTGTATAACCTGAATAGGACTTTCTAGTACAGTGTAATGAGGTACACAGCCCATTTGTCTTCAGTTAATGCATCTGCAGGATTCAGTTTGTCTAAAGTTAATGTTCAAAATATGACATGCAGTGATCAACTTTGGAACAATGCATGTTTTCATGCATTGTTCCAATTAGCCAGTCATTTGCCTTTATTTTACTTGTGTTGGGGATGCTTGCCACAGCTAAGACAGATAGCTTTTAGCTTCTGCTGCATTGACTTTGAAAGTTCTGGACAGTGTGTCTTGTTATGTTGGATGCCAATCTTGGGTTTGGTTGCCTTTGCAGACACTTGAGAGCATGCCGAATGATCTGTGACAATGTTTTGTTTGTGTTTTGTTTCTGTGACATCTGATACTGATGTCACACACATCTTACACCTGTTAAATACTGATATAAGTCACTGGCACTTTGTGTAAGTCTGTGTCTCTCAGTCTTCTAACATCATGTAAAATATCATGATGTGATGTCAACTGCACATTCTGCTGTCTCACATGAACATCAACTCGTAAGGTATGATGACCAAGAAGGATCACACAAAGCAAATCAGTGTTTACTCCCAGCACCACAACATTACAATGAGTACAGACGCCGTCACAAACAGATGCCAAAGAATTGCAGCTCACTGTATGGCCTGTGACTCTCTACACCTCCACCTGCCAAAAACGCCCCTGGGCATCATGGAATGTAACTATCTGTTGCAGAGCAAGACCTGCGATAATGACACAGTAACAACATTAGACAGCATGTCTGCATGCAGCTTAGAGAACATTCTGTCTCATGTAGGCAAAATACTCTCACTATAAAGCACACCACAGACTTGTGTTGTTTCAAAAAGCCACTGAAAAATCTGTTCTCACACAGATGAAGAGATGCTTTGCATTACTAAGATTGTAACTTCCTTCTAGTGCCTGTTCTGAAAATGCAGTGCAGCACAGGAACAGTAGGAGGCAGGCAGAGGGCAACAGTCAATCCAGTGAGAAGCAAAAACTCAGATGTAGGCTCATGACCACAGACTGTAGTAAAGATGACAAATGGTTTCCCAGAGCATTGCATAATTCAGTTTAGGGTTCTATTTACATCGCATGCAAGGTAAAAAAGTTGATCCTGACAACAATGTCCTAATCACTGAAGCTGGTGTTTTAATTTTGCTCTTTAGAACCATCATCCCATCATCACTTCTTGCATCCCTTCTTGACACTGTGTTTTGTGTGTGTGTGTGTGTGTGTGTGTGTGTGTGTAATTTTTAAAACATTAATTTCCATCTCAGGTGTTCAATCTCACCTGCTATGATATGCACCTTATTGACTGAGTATTGCAGCTCCAAGTGCCTGTGTTACAATATTACATTGTAAGGTCCTGTAGACTGCCACACTGGGTGACAGTGGGAAGAAAAAAAATCTGACTACGTTCACTGACAGCAATATGACAACAATAAAATTGTAAAAATAAATTAATAAATAAAGACTTTCCAAAATTTTGGAGCTCTGTTGCACCACAATCTAAACTTCTTTACCTACATTGTATTGCAGTGGAAACAGAAGTGACATCTCCACCTCTAGGATATGGTCAGCATCTTAGAGAAAACATCACATTTTGTTTGAATGTAACAATGCAGATAATAGTAACAGAGAAAAGTAACCAGGGTTCCTACACATTTTCTGTTAGAAAATTCCAAACTTTTTAGAATCCAATATCCAACCAAATAGCTGCATGTTTATTATATGAATTAAAGGTTGTAGTGTATGTTACATTCTGCTATTCATTTTATATATGCTATTAGGTTGCCACACATTTGACAGAGAATTGTACCTGTAGTTACTGTAGAAAACCCAAAGGAGCTTAATGTACTGCATTTTATTGCAATGCTAGAATAGTGGCCAACAGGGAGGAGTAACAATATCCTTGACCCTGTACTCCCCAGCATTTTTAATCACTCTAATAAATAACAACTGAAAATGAGTTGAAGGTTATTTTATTGTGTCTGTGCAACCCAGTTTATTTACTGATGATGCATGTGCTCATAAAGTTATAGTTTCCTGTTGCAGAAAAGATAGTCCGTTTACTTTCCTCATAAATATATCATATATATCACTGCACAACTCATGTTTAGACAAGTGTAATAATAATAATATTTCATAATTTGATGGCAGATTTGTTGGAGTTATAAGGCACCTGGGGCGGATTGTGCATTCAGCTCCCACTGTCTCACACAGTGGTAAACATTTGGACGGTGCTGTTTGCCTGTTCCAAACACCATGACAAACAGTTCGGCTGTATGGTCAGTTTATTTTTAGAAATTGTGAATTTCAGATTTCAGAAAACAGAATAGGGACAGTAATCTGGAAACAGATATTTTTGCTTTTCCTCTTATTTTTCCATGCTTATTCAGACCTTCTATATACTGTGATTGAACCTTAAATAACTATCAATGCATTTTATTTAGGTTATTGCAGATGAATAAGTTTAAGTTGTTGATTTTTATCCATTTGTAATGTTACATCCTCAGTTTAAAGGTTGTTGCAATTATCATGTTAATTCTATATAATGTAAAGTAATGTTGCACTTTGTCATGTCATGTTCTTCTTTAACAGGATAACAGATACTCATGCAGTTTAATCAGAACAAAATGGACTTACAACACTGACATTTCAAAGCAAAAAATCTTTATTATTAAATCTTTTATGTTATCCTTTGTCACCCACTCCTTATATTTCACACAATGAAAGGCTGGTAATCCTTCTTTATCCACATGAAGCCCTTTCAAATTGGAGATTACATATTTAGCTAGCACCCAAACGAGTGCACACACACACACACACACACACACACACTGGGAGCATGTCCGGGTTAACAGAGCCTCTACATGCCTACTACAAATACATAAAGGAGAGACCAGCACACAAGTGCCACTGCTCTTAAACTGTTGCTCTTTTGATGATTTTCACTAAGGGTTTTTAAATAAAAATAAGAAAATCTTTAATAAAATACTAAAACTTCAAAATGGCCTTTGGGGCTGCACTGATCTATTACCATCTACAGCATGTCAACAGTAATGTCTTCATTAGCCTATTGGCAAATTTGCAGATTCTGAAGGTAAATGTGGACAACCAAAGATAGATACACAGAGGATGCTTTCACAAATGGTACCCTGTACTGTACCCAAGTACGTGGGAGCCCAAAGTTCAGCACAGTTGATAAGTGTGAACATTGCATAACATACCCAGACATGGAAGGTAATATGTACGTTTTCACCCTGGAGACTGAAGCTGAGTTCTGTGTAGGACCATTGCGTTCATATTATTTTTTGACTAAAGTTTTGTTTGTACTTGTGTTTTCAGTCACTGTTTGGATAAGCTAAGGAACCAAAACTACCTGGCTAGGTTTGGGAAAATATCATGGTTTGTGCTAAGTTAAGCTTTATGTTCAGCAATGATCACAATGGATAATAATTTAGTATCTGGTCTGCAGGAGTGCTATTGCTGCATCCCCTATTGGCAGTATCTGTGGATGTGATAACAGCTGATCATGGCGGATAGGTGGGTTTGCATTAAAAAAAAAGCGATTCGTTGCATGGCCAATGTTCTCAGAAATCTGTGCATGAGTGCATCTACTCCTCATGGGACAGATGACATTTAAAGACAGGTGAATGTGCAGCTTGCCGTCCTTGTCTGTGCACCCAACACAAAGGCAGCAGCAACACGAAGTACACATTGTAAAGTTAGCTGTTACAACTATATCAAGTGAACTTGTCACACATTTTTACATTGTATAAGTGCCCCATAGATCATTACAAAAATCTACTCAGGTACACAAAATCAATGTGACTGTGAATCATACCAATAGTATCTCAAGTCACAAGATTTAGATCATTAGATTTTTTAAAAATTCATTTTCTTGTAAACAACACATGAAACATTGAGATCCATGGAGATGTGTCCATACAGTATACTGTTAAAAGAATTAATCAAATGAGTTCATCATCAATATAAAACCATATAGAGCATAATGCTTGCTTCCACTAACACTGTAAAAATACAGCATGTAGAAATATCAAAGTAGTCAGTGTGACATCATCATAACCTTTAACATGTTCTCAAGACTCTGTTTCTGTTATGAACACTTTTATCAAATCTCAGTGAAGAAATGCAATAAAGAAAATGAAGATGAACCAAGACCACTGTTCCAAAAACTAGGGTCATTATTTAACGTTAGTCCTCCCAAACCGGCTAACATCCACTGATGGCTGGCACAACCAAGAAAGTTCCAAAATGACTGTCTGAGAACTTTGTCTCCATTCTCTTACATGGAGTTTCAAATTGCATGCAGTGGGTATGTCATTGGAAAATTAGGAACACGTAAAATGAAAAACATTTACATGAAGCACAAAATGCCTTGTCAAAGTGTTCTCCAGCCCTCCAGGACAGCAGTGCTGGTGGAGAAATACTGAAGTCATGGAATCAGCCTTGAAAAAACCACTATGTTTATGTTTTTAACAGCAGAGTGTTAGTTGATAAAACTTAAAATTAGGTGAAAAATACATGGCTTCAATGTCAAAAGCAAAATTCGCATGGACAAATACACAGATGCTTCAGTAATAATAATGTGAAAGCAGTTTAAGTTCTGGTATGCTAGAATATGTTTGTTAAAGCCAACCTGAGGTGGATATTCATTATTTAAGGCACTCTTAGATTCAGGCTATGGTGGAGACTGCTTTGCTGCAACCAGTATAAGATATACTATCTCTGTGTGGCATGTCTTTTAAAAAAAGTGAAACCGAGGACAGCGCTGATAGTATAAGAAAACTTGCGTATGTAGGATTAGTGAGTATCTCATTTTCTGCATGTTGTCAATGCATTATTATCAAATTACCTACAGGCTGCGCACAACATTTGATCAAATAGCTCAAGAGGACACTAAGCAATGGTGGGCATGGGAGTTTTATGACCACTCTTACAGAACAACCACATGAACTTCCATTGATTTCCACATGTGATAGCATATTGATAACATGTGTAAAACATGTGGCACCATGTAGCGCACATGTATAAAAAACATGTCCCTGCAGGTTATAATGTGTGGAGCATGCGTCAGATTTTTTTCACATGTTGTATAAGGTGGTAGCGTTTTCTAAGATTGATCATAATGTATGGAACAAGTATAGTAATGTGTGAACTGCTCCATGTGCAACAGCTCAAAGATTACAGAGAGAAACATAACTGAGGGAGGGGTGAAGCTTGTGGAAACCATACACATGTCTATGTGAAACACATGTGATTACATGTGCAACCCATTGGGTTACATGTGGAAACCAAGGATATTCCCAATGCGGCTGACAATAAGTTACGCTACCCAACTAGTGTTAGAAGCTCTGTAATTCATTATATTTACTACTCTCTGAATAAAATAGTCCATGTGGGCTAGATCACTGGTTCTCAAACCATGTGCAGTGGGAGCAGTCCTGAGGTCAGATGTATAAAGCTCTGTGTAGATTCAGTAGAGTGTGTGCACACACCAAGACAGAAATCCACGTTGTTTTCATCACATTTATAAAGCATAAGCTTCATTTCCACTCTGACAAATATCCTAAAATGGTTGTGGAAACCCTCTTACATGCGACCGTTGTGCACAGCTGTGGGAATTTGTAGGACTAATAATTCATCACATGTACCTGTAAACCTTCACCACAGTAATATCTCTGCCATTATTTTTAACGTCATAAGACTGATCAGTATGGAGCTAAAACAGAGACAGTCATTGACTGTCATTGAAAAAAGAGCTTGTCAATAAAAATGAAGTTTGTGATTGAAAATTAAATTTGGCATTGAAAAAGAAATGTCTTTCAGTTCAGGTCCACTGATAAGTACGACACAAATATTCAAAACGATCTCTGTCTGTTTTGGTGTTTTCTTTGTATTTCAATGTGATTTTCAATTACAGTTTTCAGTTCTTTTCTTCTTGTCTCTGTTTAAAAAGTCCATTTAAAGTCTTTTTTGTCAAAGTTTTTTTTAAACAATGTTTCAGTGTTCTCTGTTTTCAGTGACAGCTTTCAGTCTCTGTTTTGGCGTGGAGGGGAAGAGTCTGAGGGGAGGGGCCAGGAGTGCCTGATTTACATATCACTTGCATTGTGTGTGGACTTGGGGTAGCCAGGTATCCCATAATGCATTTCGTGCTAGCCAGTGGCAAAGGCCAAGGAATACTACTGTGAACCTCAAATCTATGGTCAGTTTATCAGTATAAAACCTTCTGAAAAATTAGGTCCAATGATTTCGGAGATGTGAGTGTGGTGACGCCTTCTTCCTCTGTGGGAAGTCCCTGCTGGAGCTTGCCAGGATGGAGAACAGTGTCCTTGGCAATGCTCTGGAGGGATTCCCAGAAGAATCCGAAGAAGAGGAGCAGCCCAGCAACTCAAATATTGAGAGTGCCAACAACAGCTACGAATGAGAGGTCAGCGCTCACAGTAGCCTGCTGAGGGCAGCCTTATCTCGGCTAGACTTTTTAAAACCTGCCGCTGGCTCTGACGGTTCTGTAGCGGTTAAACAGGGATATAAGTAGCTTTACGATTATCTAACAGTCACACTTTGGTCTCACAGTGTAATTTTTTTATTGTTCACAGGTAATTCAGTTTGAATGAGGTCAGTTAAGTTAATTTTCATAACTTTGTATTGTTATTTAATGTTGTACTCAATCACTGGCTTTGAACTGCTGAATTACTTTCTTGTGTTCATTACCTGTAGTATAGCTTTGTTCTGTTTATATGACTGTTACTGTGCATTGAAACTAGCATTTAAGCATTATTTTACTGGAGGGACAGATGAAGAAACTCAGATCCTCACTGACTGTTGGGAGACTCCACAGACAGAACATCAGCAGCTCCTTGGTCCCAAAGCTCCATCCGTGGACCTTCTGCAGGAGCATCTTTACCAGCATGTTAATGGAAACTGAAGGCTGATCAGCTCCACTAACGAACATCAGGAGAGGCTGTTTTTCATCTGTGTATATGTTTTGTAATAGACTTTAGTCCTGTTAAAAAATATAATTATCTTGAATATCTTTCCAACTGTCTTAGAAACCTCAATATATATACATATGATTTTTTTAAATTAAAACATAAAGAGTGAGGGCAGTGTTCTGGAGTGAGGACGATGCTTCTTGATATGCAAATGATATGTAAATCAGGCACTCTTTGCCCCTCCCCTCAGACTCCTCCCCTCCACGCCTAAACAGAGACTGAAAGTTGTCACTGAAAACAAAGAACAACAACTTTGTTAAAAAAAAAAGACTTTAAAAGCACAGGCATGAAGAAAAAACTGAAAATTGTAGTTGAAAATCGGATTAAAATACAAAAAAACTGATCAAAACAGAAAGAACTAGAAAAGCACTCAGAGAGGGCACACCTCCGCCGAGGAGCTTCAGTCCACCCCCAACACAATCTCTCAATACACAAATTTTGTATGGAACGTTACAGATACAAATGTAATTACATACAGTTGAAATGTGTTATCGACAATGTGACGTGTCTCTTGTCTTGTGTCTGTGTTATACTGTGAGCTTTGTATGCATAAACAATAAGGAGTGGTGTGTATTATTTAATATGAGGATATGGATTGCAAATGCTTATGAACTGAAGGCCAAGAATGAACAGAAAAGTGGTGAATGAAACCAAAAAACTTCCAAACAAACCCCTTAATGAAATAAAATCCCCACAGTGCTGTCTCCACTTTGTAAAAAATTTAACTTATCCAAAATTATATGAAATCCCTGAAACTATGAAATCCCTGTGAAAGTATTTTAAATTATTAAACCCACCCAATGAATTTTTAACCCCTGTGAAATGAATATATTCTACGTTTTATTGAACCCCGGTCCCCCACTTTACAGTCCCCAACCCAGTTCCTTATATGAATTAACGCCCTTTAAACCTTATTTTAAACCCCTTAACATTAAGTTTAACCCCAGAAATCAACCCCCCCCCCCCCATTTGTAAGCCCAGTCTGTGCTAACTAAATGATTTTTAAGCCAGGTAATGAAATAAAAGTCCCTAAAAAAAAAATTTAAGAATGCTCCGCTACACTAATGTACAGCAGAAAACACCAACAAAACCCCCAAAAACACCCCGCAAATGAAATGACAACTCAAGGCAGAAGCCCCCACCCTAAGGAAACGTAAGGAAACCAAAAAGCAAAGCTAAAGTAACAGAAAACTTCGAAACCTCCCCAAAAACGTCCCGAGAAGCAGCAGAACGCTAGCGATTTAGCGCTAGCGGTGGAGCTAGCGGCACCACAAGGTCCCTCCAAAGGGACAAATAAACCCCACGCTGGTGAAAAGTCCACTGTGAAATAGTGAACAATGTGAGCCAAGCAACGTTTGGACCCCACAGTGGGTCTTCATCAGGCCACGGCACACAGCAAGGTCTGCTAACAGTGAGCTAACACTGGAGCTTTAGATACCAGATCCTTCCTCATCAGAAGTCAGACGGGTCACGGAGCCAAAACCAACAGGAAATAGAGAAATAAGTTTTCCACGGGTGTATTTTAATTTTAATTTCCATTTAGAAACACATGTAATTAAATCAACGAAATGTCATGTGGCCACAGGGGGTTACCCTAAAAACAAGAGTGCCCTCTGGTGGTTTTTAGAGTAAACCACATGTATTTGTCCACCCGGTTACAGTTAGATTTAAAAAAAGATTACTGCATCGACACAGTGATCCGGAGCAGTCCCAAAATGTCATCATTTCTTCTTTGTCCCATTTCACACATTTCCTGAAAATTTCATCTAAATCCGTCCATGAGTTTTCAAGTTACTTGCACACAAACAAACAAACCAACCAACAAACAAACAAACACCGGCCACATAACCTCCTTGGCGGAGGTAATAATTTAGAATATCTGTGTTTTATTTTTCAGTAGAACTGATTTTAGAGCCATTTTTTCTTTTTTTTTATTGCCAAATTTATTTTCAACGACAAACTTCATTTTCAATGATGCTCCATCCGTGGTTAATCTAATTAATCTGATACTGAAATAGGCTTTACAAAAGGCAAAAAAAAGATTATTAACAGGGAAGTGATAGCTTGAATGTTTTATTTACATTCTACATTCTACATTCATGAACAAAATAAAAAAGTAAATCATTGTCATTTTTACACCGACAAACAACATTTGTGTCTGGAGCAGGGAAGAGTCCTTCTGTCAAAGGATAAGAGTCTCAGAAAGTTAATGTGGAGCCCTGTAGTGACCATCTCAAGAGACTAAAACATCTTGTAGTCTCGTCCTGGCATAAGTTGTAAGACCTCTCTGCAGGACAGGCCTTTGCACGATAGCTAACACTAGTTGGAAACACAGTTTCTATTTCACTTTAAGTGCTTGCAAATCCTTGCTACTTTACATCCAGTACTATGACACATCACCATCTGCAACACTTGATCACAGTTATGCAAACCTGTCTGTTGTTTTCCAAACCACCATATTGCTGCCATGATAGCCCAGGGGTGATCTTGGATTTGAAATGGTACGAGCAACCTTGGTAAGACATTTTCCTTCATGGCAACTTTTTCACTCTTGCTTTCATGTATTGTTGAGCTTCCTCTCAGATTCCAACATGATCTCTCAGCAAGGGTTTTGCATGGAAGACTTGCATCTTACATTATCCATTTTCCCTTTTCCTACTCCATCAGTCATTCACCTCCTCCTCATCTCCTTTAGTGCCTTTACTCAGGCGCTGGAAGCAGTGGACTGTGGAAGCAAGGAAGAAGCTGGCCATAATTGCTGCCACTGAGACCGAAATACCAGAAAAGATGACTATGAGGTAGTCCGTTAGGGTGAGGGTGCCCTGGCATTCCCTGAAACTGTCCTCCGAGAGTAAACTGAGAGGAACACGACGCCCATCCAGAGGCAAAGAGCACTCTATCCCTTCCAATCCTGAGAGGAGAGAAAACAAAAAATCAACCAGCAAACAGACAGACACTGGACATTCTCAAAGTATTTCCTGACTAGGATCTCATTTACAAGAATAAATGAGTGTGCAGATGAACAGAGGATGACAATAAAAATGCAACACTGCTTCAGTTTGAGGTATGTCATACCCAGAGGTGCAATGCAGGGTATACTCAGGTATATGGAGTATACTTACTTAGTTTTCAGTCTGCATTGTTTATACTCACTTCTACATGCTTTCTGGTGTGCATCATTCAGTAGTGTGCAGAAAGTGTTCTTTTTCAAGGGTGGCAAAGGCATGAAGTTCTCTACTCTGCCTCTGATTGGCTGGTATTTATTGCCTTCACTGGCTGAAGTGGTTGGTTTAGGCATGAGGTTTATTTTAGGCATGCAAAGTGATGGTGGTTAGGAGTACTGTCAGAGACAGAGTAGAGCAGGTCATGCCTTTGCCACCCCGGGAAACAAAGGGGATCTGCATAAACGTCTCCAAAGAGAAAGAGGTGCATGCATTAATGCTCACACAACATACACAACACAATATTAACTTCATTAATTACTCATTATTCTAAACAACATGGGGGCAGGACCAAGAGGATCTAAGGGTAAATGATATTGTCTTCTTTACTTCAGACAGGTGAACAGTCAGTCTTGGACTTCATCACAGGGGAAAACAAGTTTTCTGTTAGCATCTGGTCCTAAAGTCAGAATCATCAAATGTTAACTGCTCTGTATCTGTCTACACACATTACTTAAGTCTCATGCTGACATAGTTTTCAACTAACCTACATACTGCAACAGCACTCCTTGAATTCAGTTGCAACTCAACTGAGATTTTCACTGAGCCCATGTGGCCAGCAATATGAAAAGAATTCTGAAGCTGGCCCTGCCTGTGTCTCCTGTGTTTGTCTGTTTGTGTCTCTCTCTGTTCATGTCACTTCTTGTTATCTCCTGTTTTGTTATGGTATTTACTAACCTTATGTGTCTCTAGTGGCTTTGTTTCCTCCCTGTGTGTTTTCCTTAGTGATGGTCTGCTCTGCTCTCATCAGTGTCTTCTTATCCTTTCAGGTCTATCGGTGCTTTACATTGTGTTAACTTATGCATTCTAATGTCCTCTCTCCTCCCATGACCTGGAAATCGTTTCCCTGCCATGATCATCATGGATCTTCTAAATATTTAAATGCACCTTGAAGTGACAAGAAGTAAGGAGAAAGACAACTTCACAGGGAGCTTGGAGGGAGGAAACAAAGGTGTATCCCATACAGAATCCTTCTGTCAATAGACATGAAGGCCATAATGATGGCTTTTTAGCCATGTGACTAGACTTGGCGGACACCAAACCCTTCACATCCTCACAAACCACCATCCCCACTGTGAAGCATGGCAGTGGCAGCATCATAATGTGGGGATGTTACTGAGCAGCAGGCCCTGAAAGACTTATAAAAGTTGAGGGTAAAATGTATGCAGCAAAGTACTGGGAAATCCAGAAGGACAACCCGATGCAATCTGCAAGAGAACTACACCGAGGGAGAACATTTGCTTTACAGCAAGGCAATCACCAGAAGTACACAGTCGAAGCTACGCAGAAAAGGTTTAAAGCCAACAAGGAGAAAGTTGTGGAGGGGCCGAGTCATAGCCCAGATCCCAGTCCAACTAAAAGTTTGTGGCAGGACTTGAAAAGGGCTGTTCACTCACGATCCCCATGTAAATTGGACTTCTTTTTTTTTGTAAATTCTTGTCAAATAATCCAAATTAAACTGATCATGATTCATAGTTGAAAAAAATAAAACTTCCAAGGGGGGTCAATACTTTTTATAGTCACTTTAAATGATGAATCTCATGGGTGTCAGTTTGATTTTACCAGTGATACAGCTGTGCTCATGTTGTTTAAGACTGACACTGTGGAACAAAGGAAACAAAGGCTTTGGCACCTGTATCCTCTCATCTCTTCCTCACATTTCTCTCTCACATCCTTGCTGAGAGGAGCTATAAGACTTGAGGAAGTGACACAAATGAAAAAAGCAAAGAGACACCTTAGCAAAAAGAAAAGCACCTCCACTCTAGTCCTTCTACTTATCAGTTAATCTGTGGTACTGCCTCATTGTTTGTCTAACTTTCTGTAAGAAAACTACTGCAACAAAAAAGATTTACAGTACAAAGTCAGCACAGCACTCAAGCCTAATCTCTGTTAATAACTTGACAAGACTTTTCAGTCACATGTAAATCTGCTATCAGTCTGCAGTGTACCAGTAATGTGAATGTGAATGAATGAATTTGAAAGGTACTGCACATCATTACCCAACCAATTAATCACACAAACACTGTGAGAGAGGGAGATATTACATTATCAATATCAAATGTGTATGTCTAAAGCATAAAGTTGCAGTCAGGACATGATTAGCACAATGGATCTTGGGATATTTGGGGCTACGAAGGATACACCGATGCATCCTTCAAATCCATGGAAAAGAAGGACGCATTTGTCGGCCACAGTTGAAAGAGTCTTGAAGTTTTAATGAAA
This sequence comes from Dascyllus trimaculatus, assembly GCA_024666655.1. Lineage (NCBI taxonomy): Eukaryota > Metazoa > Chordata > Actinopteri > Pomacentridae > Dascyllus > Dascyllus trimaculatus. The sequence goes on along the minus strand of CM045452.1, from coordinate 1,994,347 downwards.
TGGGACAGCCTTTGTCGCGCCGCTGTTACGTATGCGACCGACGAATGCAGCCTTGAAGGATGCAGCCCCTGAATTGGGACACAGCTTCTGTGTAGCCCTGTGATGAACTGGTGACCTGTCCAGGGTGTACCCTGCCTTCGCCCTAAGTCAGCTGGGATAGGCTCCAGCCCCCAAAACAGATACAAAATGCCCTTGTACATAGTAATAATAATAAGTTAGCTGCTGTGAACAACCCAACATTATTAGTTTAGGACCTAAGGCTTATGTCTGTCTGTCTGCATGCCTGTAACAAAAAATGTCAGTAAAGCAGAAAAATCTGATTGTGAAACATCACAACGATGAAAAAAACACAGCAAGATTGGTGATCAACTAAAATCACTCGAAGCACAGCTGCAGAAGCAATAAAGAAGTATAAAATGAGCCTGGCATCACCAATAAAAGCTGCACTGGTTGTTCTCCCAAAATGACACCACCCACAGTAAGCTACTAAAAAGAGAGCTGCTTCAGACTTGGCAAAAGGTTTATCATTGGAAATCAGAGGTTCTGTGACAGGTCAGACAGTGAAGGACAGTGCATAAGATCAGCCTCTATAGATAGCATCCTGGAAAACCTCTTGCTTACTCTTTGGCACAAAACTGCAAGATTACACTTTTCTAAAGAGCAGGAAAACAAGCCTGAAACTACTGGGAGCAAATTCTTTGGTCAGACAAGATACATTTGTTTGGCTCAGATGGAGTCCAGCATGTTTGGCATGAACCTTGCCAAGACTACCATAGCAAATGCATAACCCTGACAGTGAGGTGGGAGTGTGATTATGGGCCTGCATGAGTGCATTTGCACATGACACCACAAATGCTTATGGACACACCAAAATACTGGCTGACAAGATGACTCATTTTCAGACACTCTGCAGAACAGGAATATTCCCGCATGACAGCGGTCCAAAGCACACTGCTAAAATCACAATTGTTTCTCAAGAAGGCACAAATGAAAGCTATGACTTGGTCAAGTGTCACCTGACTTGAATCCAGTAACACATCTTTGAGGTGTTTCATGGAAAAAGGTGGAGCAACGCAACCCCTCCAGCAAAGAGCAGCTGAGAAACATCATTCCTAAGGAATGGCAGAACATCTCACTAGAAATTAGTGCAACAGAAATATTCTCACTGCAGAAGATGTAGTCTGTCAAGAATAAAGGCAGACTTATGAAGTACTGAAAAAACAAAAGATCTGACTTTATTAAAGATGTATGACCTTGAGGTCATTGTGTTCCACCTGTGTAGCCTGTATTTGTAATATCGTACAACTAAATGGTTAGTTTTACAATATTACAAGTTTTGATCCCATGAAGATACCTTTCTGATCAACTTAGAAGTAATGGAGTTAATGCAAATTTTGTATCACTTGACATCTGTATGATACTGCACTTACTTCTGCATATTGTGTATCTGTGGCTGCTGCAGCCCTGAAGATTATTTCCATTTTGAAAGGAGATAAACATTACTGCTTGCTCTTACAACAACTGAGCCACCTGTATGGGTTTCATGGGTAAGATGTAACTATTAAAAACCTTAATAGAAACTCCACTTTACACAGCATTTATACTGCAGGCCAGAATTTATCCACAAATTAGAGACAGGAGGAGACATGTATTTTAACTTAAAGGCTAACATTACATTTATATTTTAGTGGTAGTTTCACTGTAGTCTTCTGCAAGCCACAGTTAATGAACACAGTTTTACTGTGAGCGTTTTCTGTTCTAATGCACACTAACACCTCGAAAACATTCTGTCCACTGTGCAGAGAGAGGCACTTCCATTTTATCCTGATTCCTCTGTAACCCTGCTGTACCCAAGAGTCACTAGACATCACTGTCAAATGAGTATGTGTCTGTTTCTGCGTGTGAGAGTGTGAGTCACTGTAAGACCAGAAGGGGTTTTCCACATGAAAGGGGACTCGGTGACCTCATCACTTGGTGCTATTCCAGTCACGTGGCACTACAACAGACAGCCAGACTTATGCTCACACAGACATGCAGCAGACAGTCACATACACAAACAAGCATACTCTCCCCCACTCTCTCTCTCTCTCTCTCTCTCTCTCTCTCTCTCTCACACACACACACACACACACACACACACACACACACACACACACATAGACACACACACACACGCACACACACACACACACACACATTGACATATACACACAACACATATATCAAAGACAACAAAAACAGCATAGAAAATCCAAACATGCAGACACTGAGCACAGCCACTGAGATATATTCATAATCACATCTGAACAGAACATGTGCAGGAACAGACATTGGCACAAGAATATTTGTATATTCATTTATATACGCATCACATGCACTTGGACAAAACCCTTACAGACATAAAAATGTGTGCTCAGAAACATGCACGCATGCAGAAATACATGCAAATGCACACAAATGAATTCAAATGCAGACATATTTTGCAGAAAGATTCAAAAATACAAGGATGATTACTTTGTGTGGAGGAACACAAAATGGCAACAGAGAGACAGGCCCTGACAGATGGTGACATTTATACACACATAGGTGCATGCAGAAAAACATCTATAAAATTACTGCAAAACAGTGTTCTCTGAAAGTGGCTCTTCACAGAGCTTCAGAAACTTCCAGCTTTATTCACACAATGCCAGCCAACTCCTTTTAATTTAATGTACGTCAGTATATGTGTGTTTGTTACAGCTACTGTATGTATAGAGTATCTATCTGCTGTGAATAAGGAATCTAGACATGGATTGTTAGTATCAGTGTTGAGGTGTCACGGCATCAGATGTACTGCTGAATAAGGCATGTTGCTTCTTCACCTTTGACACCTTTGATTCTTATTTCAAACTCAAGAACCATGACGGTCCAGGGTTAAAAACCAACACGGCAATGTTTATACTGTTAAACTCTGACACTGCATAGAAATGAATCATTGTTTTTAAGTCACCTAAAAGTAAAAAGTAAAAAAGAAATTGGTCAACATCCCTGCAAAGCGATAGAGCTTTGACATCAAACGCAATTATAAGCTTGTAGATTTTTGATTCCGGGAATTTGTGCACCTGACAAGACCTTCGATATGTTGTTAAAGCGACAATGTTAATAATGAGTAGGAATATCCTTATCCAATCTCAAAGATCGGGATCAGGGCTGATCAAAGCATTTTTTAACTGATTGGTATCAGCATAAATCTAAGCCCGATCCTTTGTTTACCTCCACTGTCAGACAGGTTTCATAAAGGCAACCGATATTTGTGGCAGAACATCAGGGATGCAAATTTTAAATTATTTTCTTAATCAAGTATTGGGAGCAATATCAATCAATAATTGAATAACTGATAAAACAAACTGAACACAGGACATTTAACTTGTGTTAATTTTGCTGTTTTAGTCAACAGACAGTTGATTTGGGCAGCTCTGTAACAGATACTACTGGGATATAGGGGCATTGCCCTAATCATTCTTAGTTAATCTTAAACACCTGAGTTCTGGCTGGAGGTCATTAAACATCACGTAAGCCTTTTTCATGGTGGACTGCTGCTAGCTATACCTCCAAAATGCTCTCTGCCTGTCGACATGGAACTGTAAAAGGCTTCCCCTACTAGTGCAACCAGGTACTACAGATAATATACATTACATTTTCTGACATGTATTTAGAGAATACAGGTTTTTGCAGTAGTGTTCTGAAAAATGCTACTGCTGACGTCAAATTGGTTGACTCTGCATTTGTAAACTGCATTGTTATCTTTATGAAATGCCTTCAGTATTATGCATGGCATAGCAGTGGCTTTGTATCATCTATTGTGTCTGGTTCTACAGATCTGTCCATCTTGAAGATAATAACACCAAACATGTCAAGTGTAAGACTTGGTTAACATAATCTAACTGTCTTCTTGGTTTGTCTTTGTTAATTCATTGGATAATTGAAACTGATCAATTGAACCAGTAAAGGTGTCACATGGAAATTAATGGATTTCCTTCCCTGCTCTGTTAAGTGATAAGGGCTGCAAGTCAGTACTTAAAAGGTATCATCTTCTTTGTTTAAACTGGAGTTGTATCAGGTACTTATCCTTATCCGTAGTCGATAAATTACGTACAGTATATGACAGCTGTCATGGCCCCAATTTGGAGGTATAAACAGGAGGACCAGCCTGGAAGCTACACAGTGAACTGCTGTAGATTGGGTCTGGAGCAAAACAGATTTTAGCCACTTTATAAAGGCCTACATAAAAAAGAACAATGTCCGTGAAAGCACATACTTACACTATACTTTTATTATTTTCAGGTCTTTCTGATGGGGAACTGAAGTAGGTATATCCCTCTCTTTAGAGAGACCAGACACAGATTGTACATTGCAGAACACAGGGTTGCCAGTTTAGTATTGTGTGATTTTAGTATTTTAACATAAAAACACACCCAGACTAACTTAGTGACCAAGGAAGCGGCACCCCATCAAATCTGTCTTCTACAAGGTAAAATTACTGTTGCCAGTGGAATCTGGTGGCCTTGAAAAGAGTGCTGACACTTTCCACTGTTCCTACTGTCTGCTTCTCCAAGCTGTGGATGTGCCAGTATTAGGTAATACTCTGACTGTAGATACTTCACACATTCCAACTAGTAAAAGGAAAAACATCTGTTCAAGCTTATATCTTACCTGTTGGCAGCTTGTGCTGATTCTCTTTGAGCCATACAAACAATCTGGCAAAGTGGCAGTTGCAAAGCCAGGGGTTGCCCTCCAGACGCAGCATCCGGAGGGAGGGCAGGAGTTCCAGGACCCTTACATCCAGCACTTTGAGACCATTCCGCTCCAGCTCTAACTCCCTCAAAGAAGTCAACCCCATAAAAGCGTCCCTGCCTACCATGGTTAGGTAGGGGTTGTTCCCTAGTCGTAGTTTGATCAGACTCCTTGATTCCCCAAAGGTCTCAGAGGAGATTTCTGTCAGGTTGTTGCTCCCCAAGTCCAGAAAGACCAATCTAGAGGATGTGCTCAGAGTCCCTGGCTCCAGCTGGGAGAGGGAGTTATTCCTCAGATCCAGATAGACTAGATCACTGTAAAGGACTAGAAAGTCAGAGGGGATCCAGGGAATCCAGTTGTTGGAGAGCAGGAGACGACGAACATCCAGAGGGATGGAGTCTGGAACTCTAGTTAGACCTTGGCTGGTGCAGTCCACAGTGTGGTGGTCTGGACACAAACAGCTGGATGGACAATTGTGGCCTCGAGTGAGCAAGGTGGAGGAGATCAAGGCAAGGAAAGGCTGCAGCCAGTTAATGCATGGTAACATTGTCAAGGGGGCGGCAGTAATAATCAGGAGATGGGGGGTGAGGGGGTATTGACAGTGCATGAACAGGAAGGATAGGGAGACAACAGATAGATGGGTTAAGACCACAGATGGGGAAGGGGAAGGAAAGGTCAGATGTTGTAGCTTCAGTGTGGCGCTGGCATTCTTCCGTGCCCCCTGCACTGCAAAGCGAGAACAAACAGAAAAGCCATGGAGTAGCGAGGGAACATTGTATTCCAGGAGATCATGTAACAAGCAGTCTGGATCAAATAGCAGCCTGCTGGCTTTGAGGGGAGAGAGGGGAGGAGTAAAAAAGAGAGCATGTAAGAGAGTCAGAGGGAGGGGGATGTGAAAGGGGAGAGGATTAACACAGAGGTAAACAGAAGCTAACAAACCAGAGGCGAATGGGGCGGGGTTTGTGGGGTAAGCCATGAGACATGTTTGTATGTCTGTGTGTACTAGTAGGATCAGCCCTCCATGCCTCATTAGTTAGCTGCTGAGGTAAACCAGCTGCCCCCGTCATCAGTCAGCTCACTCGAGCAGAACCGTAGTAACACTTCTCGCTGATTAAAATCGTTTTAGTGCTGTTTGGCATAAGTGCTCCTGCTTCACACCGACAGACATGAAATGAAGATGAGGATGCCATGGCCATCTGTGACTCATATGTGACGCTGTGACACACACACAGCCAACAACAGTATGTCACATAGTCTCCTGGAATCACTGCCATTTCCCCTCATCCTCCCTGCCTCCGTGTTTAGTCCTGTTTTTCTTTTTCTTACCTCGACTTCACTCACTGTATACAGAAGGAAAAGAGATGGGTTTCTCTGCCGAATTCCAAAACATTTACCCTAAAGAGAATGTGTAAAAAATAAGTGTCACTTGAGAGGTGAAGCTGTCATTCTGCAGCTCACAACAAGCTGATTCATATGTATCCTTTACATAAAAACACAAGGGTCTGATCATAAACAGCTGATGCTCTTCAGTGAAATGACACTACCATGAAAAAGTTTAGTGAGTGGTGTCAATGTTCAAATGTTAATTTTGTTCAGACTGTTTAACTTGTTTGAAGCTTTAGGTTTCATTCATATTGTGCTATATGTTACTGGATTACAACTGGCTTTGGATTTTTTGGGCAGATATCAATATCTAAATATGTGCAGTCTTCAATTTATCACATTTCATTTTCATTTTTATTTTTAAAAGGCTGAAAATGATAAACCTTAAGCATCTTAATTCTACATCCATATTCGATATGTGTGCCACTCTTATTTTGATGCATTTGTGGTAACAAGCTGCCACCTGTAGTAAACTATTCCATGCAAACTGTTAGACATTGAGTTAATTCAAATAAAATATGTAAACATTTCAGTGAATGCATTTCATCTTGTTAATCCCAATAATTCGGTTTAAATGTGCATGTTGTCAGTGTCGAATCAGTGGACTACTAATCCTAAATCCCTCAGTCTTCTGTTTACCAGTGACATCATTTCAGCAAAAAAAAAAGAAAAAGAAATATTACATAAATATCTCTAGGGTCTGGTCAAATCATACAGTTTTTGCTCCATGAACATGATGGCAACAGAAATAAATGCAGAAAGTACTTCCACTCTGATCTCTATCATGTAAAAAAGTAGGTCACACTAGGTGCCATGTTAGGGACGGACAGGGCAGCATAGCGTGGGTTTACTGGATCAAGCTGACCTACAATATACTGAAGTCAGTCTAATGACAATGACTGACATTTAATGGCCTAGTTCAAGCAAGGACTCTAGAGCAATGCTACACAGTGTTGGGATTTTTTGTAGTGGCCAAAGACTTGTAATCATCACAAAAACAGCAGCCCCAAAATTCAGAATACATACTTCTGTGGCATATGCAGCGACACTACTTGTTATTTCTCTTGTGCCTGCCAAGCTGTTCTCGGGTGTCACCAGCATAAATCAATTAGCCAAATTGCTACTGTATCCCATCCTACTCAGCTGGTTCACTATTCCCCCTAGAGGTTGAGAGAATATACATTTCTCTTCTTGCTAGGGAAAGGGAGACATGCACTGCTGTGCTTCCATCAACTGCACTTGGATCAACCACTGGATGGCTATAGAGGATTTTGCAGGGCTTTCTATTAGTACAGATATTTCAGTCAAAGCTGAACTGATGGGCTGAGCAGCACAACCCTTCTGCAGCTGGAAATATGTATGTGGACATATAGCAGCTGATCAATTTGTGCATTTTCCTCTCTTTTCAACCAAGTTTTTAAACCTTTAAGATTCTGGTAACACTTTATAATAACGATCATTTGTAAGGCATTTATAAGCTATTAATAGATATTAGTAGATAGTTAACTAATCATGAACAAACCACTTACAAACATTTGTAAATGATTATTAAATCATTTATAAATGATTATCAATGATCGTTATTAAATGATTATTAAATCGTTTACAACTTAAAGTACAAGGCATTTATAAGCTATTAGTAGATCTTGAACTAATGATGAATAAATTATTTATATATATTTGTAAATGATCATTAAACCAGTTAAAACTTAAGGTGTACAACATTTATATATGATTTATACATTATGAGAAACACTGCATCAACATTGTTTGTACATGCTTTATTCATCATCAACTAATGTTATTTAATATGTAGGAAAACACTTTTTGAATGATTTCAGGAAATATCCACTACCACCTTTTTGTTTATTCATGTTTAACAAATGATTTGTTATACATTCATAACATTATATAAACCATTTGTGGATGTTATTGTGGCCCCTAATCTAAAGTGAAAACTATTCATTGTTTACTAATGTTTGTTCATGTTTATTCATGATTTGTGGACCTTTTACTCACCTCTTATGAACCATCTGGCTTTTATGAATACAGATACAAAGAAACTTCTCTTTTCATGTTTAACAAATGATTTGTTAGACATTTATAAATAATCTATAAATCATTTGTAGATGTTATTATGGCCCCTAATCTAAAGTGAAAACTATTCATCATTTACAAATATCTATTAATGTTTGCTAAACATTTGTACACTTTTTCATCACATGTAAGAAATGTTGTAGACAACTTTGGGATCCATCCTTCTCTGTGACATAATTAGGAGTACAGAGTATCAGAGTAGAAAACATTTTATTAAAACAATCACAACAACCAAGATTTTTGATCTTGCAAAAATCCATTTGTGTCCAGTCCACTTCCTCACAGCTTTCCCCCTGTGGTTGTCCCGCCGACACCTCCTGGATCATACAATAAGAGAAAGGTTTTCATACATGAGGTTATAACGCCAGCTGAAACAATTACTACTATTCTTAATAGCACAAGTTCTTCAATGTTTTATGTAACGCTAACTTATTCCATTGCATCAATCTGCACTGACTATGTGGGATTAGCAAAACCATCCAACCACACTGTCATGTTGTGTTGATAAAGCTAGCTAGACTAGCCCATGTAGCTAATATAGCTAGCTAGCTAAAAGCAATTAGTGTTGCGCTTGCTTGGTAGTTTAGCAGAGTAATGTAGTTCAAATAAGTCTTTAAATAAGTTAGCCAGCAAACGTGACTTTAGAACTGTGGTTAGGGTTGCCACCCGTCCCTTAAAATACGGAATCGTCCTTTATTTGACAATTAAGTTTTGCGTCCCGTATTGAATCAATACGGGACGCAAATTGTTCCGTATTTTCATAAATGTTCCATACACGTCTGTGGCACACATATCCAAACTCTATAATGAACAAAGTTAAACACAGGAAATATTAAGGGCAGCCACTTTCATCTTAGTAGGACCCATATAGCGAGGACCCGACGCCAGGTCCAGCGGATAGATCAGACATCTGCGTCTCTGTGTGCCGCCTGGTCGGTCCTGTCACGGGTTTCCTGGTTACAGACGCTGCTACGCACTGACTGCACCGGCGCGTTTAAAATGTCTACACCCGAAACACCACCATGTCCAAAGAAGCAAAAACATTTGCAAATGTACAGACGTGAGTGGGAAGAGTCGAACCCGTGGCTTAACAGCGTTAATGGCGATGTGCACAAGGCAAACTGTAAAACATTATTTTTAATGGTTTTAAGTTTTTAATAAACATTTTTTAATAGCCTATATGTAATCAATGAATGACCTTTGCCTATCTAATGAATAACTCACTCATAACTCTGATATGTTCACAGAACTTAATAAATACATGTATACACACATCAATAAGTTAATATATTCATTGTGCTGAGATAAGATTTAGATTTAGATTTTTAAAAAATGTTTGTAGAGAATTTGTATGTACAGTATTCTGCATTGAACTATTTATGTTTTTGCAGAAGTATTGCACACTGGTTGGTCGGCAGCTCCACAAATAAAAGAAAGAAAACTTTCTGATGGACAGATGATTGTGGGAGAGGATTGAGGGAAGGAGGAAGGAATGTTTTGCAGTTTTATTTTGAATATTTTCACTTGGGGCACATGAATAAGGGCAGATGTACAAGTTTGCAAGTAGGAGACCGGGTATGGTTGTAACATGGGGAGAGTTGTAACACCACAAATTTCTCCAATCAGGGATAAGATAGGAGTCATATGGTCATTTCAGTATTTACCCACTTCCTCCCTGATCACACATGGTGATTGTCAAGGCTGGAAACGGGTGTATGCAGATTCTATTGAGAAAAAAATGATTTTGAGGTAAGAAAGTAAACTTTTTGACCAAGACTATATTTTGTTTAGTCCTTATACTGTTGCAGATAAAACCATGTGACTTATATTAGAATAAATTGTAGTTTCTCAGGCAAAATGTGATGCATTTTTCCCCTGCTAATTTCAAACTACTATGCTAATACAGCTAGCTAAACAATGGCTGACTGGAGTGGGGTGGGTTGTAACACATCTTTAAAAAGTGTTACAACCATCCCCTTCCATACAACTAAGAACACTTCTTTATTTTAATAATGTTACAGAATGCCTAGGCAGTGGAAAAGAAAGACTGACAGAGGTGTGCCTGCAGATGTTTTAAAAAAAGCATCTGATGAGGTCACAAAGATGGGCAAGTCAGTCAGATCAGTCGCAAAGGCACATGGGATCTGCCATGTGACCCTGAGCAGATGCTGCAAATCACTGCAGAAGCTGAGAGACCAGGGGTCCAGGGATCTTCCCAGTGTAGGTTACCGGAGCAGCAACAAAGTTTTCTCTGAGGTGCAGGAGGAAATATTAGCTGATTATCTGACTCAGGCAGCAGACCTGTATTATGGACTGACTCCACGTGAGGTAAGCAAATGACAGGTTAGTCACTGGAGACCAGAGTAGAATTGAATGCTAGTGTAGGTGCCAGACTATGTACTCAGGCTTTCTATTTCACTTTCTTTTAGGTCAGAAAGTTTGCATATCAACTGGCAGCAATACATAACATCAAACACCCACAGACATGGGATGAAAAGCAGATGGCAGGGCCTGACTGGGTCACATTCTTTATGAGGCGGCACCCCAGTCTGTCAATAAGGAGTCCAGAGGCAACCAGCCTTACACGGGCCACGAGTTTTAACCGCACAAATGTGGAACGTTTCTTCAACAGCCTTGGACAGGTCACTGAGAGATACAACTTCGACGGGAGTGATATATGAAATGTAGATGAAACTGGTATAACAACTGTCCAGTCACCAGACTGTGTTGTTGCACGTCGTGGAGTCAAGCAGGTGGGTGCAAGGACATCAGGTGAGAGAGGAGTGCTCGTGTCAGTAGCATGCGCTGTGCAAGCGCTGGGAAATGCAATCCCTCCCTTCTTTGTATTCCCCCGTAAACGTTACAAGGAATACTTTATTCAGAGTGGGCCAACAGGGAGTGCAGGCAGTGGTAACGGCTCAGGATGGATGCAAGAGGAAGACTTCCTCTTATTCCTTGCTCACTTTGCAAAACACACAAAGGTCAGCTCAGAGAAGAAGGTTCTGCTTCTGCTGGATAACCACTGTTCACATATATCTGTGAAAGCAATCGACTTCTGCAAAAAAAATGGGATCGTACTACTTACCTTTCCCCCCCACTGCAGCCATAAACTTCAGCCATTGGATCGCAGTGTCTACGGCCCATTTAAGAAAATGGTCAACACTGCAAGTGATGCCTGGATGAAGATGAATCCTGCCAAGACGATGACAATATATGACATGCCAAGCATCGTGAAGACTGCTCTGCCTGCAGCTGCAACACCCAAAAACATTCAAGCCGGTTTCCAATCCACAGGTATTTGGCCCTTCAATCCTGACATTTTTGAAGAGTGTGACTATGCACCCTCACAAGTCACTGACCGTCCAGACCCAGGTACGCCACTGACATCTGAAGCTTTGCAGCCGCACTCTCCACCAACTCACCTGGCGACTTCCTCCTCTCCTCCAACTCAATCATCGTCTCCAAGTCAGGCGTTCAGTCCTTTGGCTGTACGACCGTTTCCAAAAGCAGGGCCAAGGAAAACAACTGGCAGGATCAGGAGGAAGAGGCAGTCTGAAATACTCACCGATACACCAGTGAAGCAAGCACTGATGGAAGAAGAACAGAGAAGAAGGAGCAAAAATGTAGGAAAGAGTAGGCCTATCTTAGAAAAGAATAAAGGCAAGCAAAAGAAAAAGGGGAGACAGCCCACCAAGAAAATGTTGAAAGCCAATGCTGATGATTCTGAGGCCTCAGACGATGAAACCTTTTGTGTTGTCTGTATGGAGCCATTTGGAAACTCGAAGCCAAAGGAAGCATGGGTAAAATGTGCCCAATGCAGTCTCTGGGCTCACCAAGCCTGCACTCCAGGGTTACAAACATTCATTTGCCATCATTGTGACTCTGATTAAAATATACAGAGAGACTCACAGACACAAACACACACTTTGTTTTTTGTTAGACCTGCATGTTCTTTGCACAGCTACACTGTAGTGTTCATTAAGCATACATACTGTTAAGCAAGTTTGTTCTAGACTAATTTACACACAGAGACACACATACACCTCTGAGTCCAACAGAAAGTGGATTTGAGTTATGGTCAGTCACAGAGAGAGAGACATTGTTCTAGATTGTTCTTTTATGTCAATAAACCTCTTTTTGAAGCATATCACAGGGTGTGGCCTCTGTTTTTGCTTTTTTTGTCTAATTGTTACAACTTACCCCAGCATGTGTTACAACCTACCCCGGTAGTGGGGTGGGTTGTAACAAAGGACCACCATGTATTTGACATCAGCTCATGAGGTCTGTGATATTCTTGCAGAGGTCTGAATTGGTGCTATTTGTAGTCAACAAATGTGGGTACTTTGTATTAAAGTTTGAGAACTCTACCTCAAAAATTCAGTGAGTTAAAGGTGCTGAAGCAAAAAGTGTTACAACCATACCCGGTCTCCCCTATTTTTGTTTTTTTATTTACTCTTAAAGTAAAAATGTCCTCAGGGATCACAAAGAGAGCCCCAACAAGTTCAGCACTTTAAAGATCATAATGATCGTTCATTGGTCTGTTTTCCTTTATATTTGTTTATTATTGCACACTGCAGTGACTGCAGTTTATCATTAACAGTTCCATGTAATAAAGCACTTAAAGCTTTAAGTATGACTAAATGCTTTTTTCAGAATTAAATATACCACTCCTTGGGTGGTAGCGGCCCCGAGGAGCCGTGGTGGTCGTCCCTTATTTTCATTTCTGAAAGGTGGCAACCCTAACTGTGGTACTGTGGCCGTTAGCCTAGCATACGTTACCGGAGCTGCTGCTGCTGCAGCTCCTTTACCTTCTTCGATAGTCCAAGGTCACTTGGAGCGCTTAGCTCTTGTTCTGACCTACATGTTTCAGCCCAGGATGTCTGCCGGACAGCGTTGTCACATGGGAATGTTTAACTATTTAGGGAAAATGTACATGAATCATAACCAAAAGAAGAAATGTGTAATTTCTGCTGTCGCTCCTTGTGCTGGCTGAAAGTGGTGCGGCGTTCAGGGACGCACCATAAAGTCCGACTTTAAACAATCGCTTTCACAAATATGACTCAAGAAACATTTCTAAAGCACTAATGTAAAAAAAAAAAGTTATCAAAGAAGGTACATCAAAGAAAGAAAATATGCATGTTCGAAACTATTCAGACAGTGTGATGTTTAGATGTCATAGATTTTTGCACCTTTCCTCTGCGCTGTAGATGTGAGGATAGGTTTGGCTCATTTCTCGAAACTGAAATTACATTCTCGAAACTCTAAGATCATTTAGCAAAACAGTCTTACAGTTCAGCACAACACCATAGCTCACTTGCAAAAGCTCATATCTCTCCCAAAACCTTTCACTCATGTTTCAAAACTAAGTTTCTGTCTCATATTGTTCTGTCCTCAATGCGTGCGGTGCATCTAAGACAGGCAGCTAAACGCTTCACTCCAATCAAAAACTCTGCATTGTAGTTCAACAGGGTTATTGCTGAAGCAAAGTGTGAAACTAAAAAAGAAATAAACAAACAACAATCACATTTTAAACGTAAAAGCATCAAATAAACAACTCTATTTAGCATCGATATGCTATATTAGCTAAAACAGCATAGCTAATGACAACAGTATGTTGCGCAGATGACATGAGCTATTGCGGAGCTTATAACATACGTTTTTCCGCTTTAACATAACACAGAAAGGTATATAAACTTATCAATAATACATACCGACGATGCAATCTCAAACAAGATGTATGCCGAAACGGCTGATTTAACACGGTGAGCTGCCAACTTCTCAGCTACGTGACTTTGTTCTCACTTCCTCAATAAAGTTTACCGATTCAAGATTGACAAAACATAGACTGCTGAACAAATACCGACCAGTAGGTGGTGATATTGAGCTTCTAGTTATCTCTCTTTACAAAAATACAAATGCATACCAATGAAATTAGACACAAGAAATGATTTTTAACTTCAAACTTAAACATTATGCACTAAACAGAACACTCCCCGCCTGGCGTTAATTGACGCCACTATCTCATTCAACATTTAACAATACTTCTCTCAGTCTTTATGGCTCTGGGGGAACAAGAACCGCTATCTCTGAGATAGGTCTGGTGAAAAGCTTAGTTCCATGTGGCCCAGCCACCTTTATCTCCACAGTCCGTACTTTGCCATCGGTGCTGGGAAACACTTTTGTCACAAGTCCAAGTGGCCACACATTTCTTGGCAACTGAATGTCCTTTAAAACAACAACAGTCCCTGGCTTCACATTTGGTTGGCTAGACTGCCATTTGCGCCGTGGTTGGAGTGTTGAAAGAAACTGACGTCTCCACTTGTCCCAGAAAACATTAGCAAGATGTTGGACCTGACGCCACTGGTTCTTATAAAGGTCAGAGGCCACAAAGTTACCAGCAGGGGCTGAGAGAGGACAAACCTTTTGTGTGAGGAGAACAGCTGGAGACAGTATGAATGGGTCAGTAGGATCTGTCGACACTGGAACGAGGGGGCGTGCATTCATAATAGCAGACACTTCTGCCATTAAGGTGACAAGAACCTCGTGGGTGAGTTTTGTGTTTTTAAGGTCAAGGAACATAGAGTCCAGAATTCTCCTAGCCAGACCCACCATCCTTTCCCATGAACCACCAAAATGGGAGGCATGAGGAGGATTGAAAGTCCATGAGCATCCCTTTCCTAACAGGTAGGTTCTGACTGCTATATCGTTTATGTTTGAGGGTATCTGCAGTTCTTTACATGCACCCACAAAATTGGTGCCACGATCTGAGTGGATATTCTTCACTGGGCCCCTGATAGCCAAGAAGCGCCTGAGTGAGTTAATGAAACTTGATGTGTCAAGTGATTCGATCACTTCAATGTGAACTGCCCTCATACTCAAACATGTAAAAATGACAGCCCATCTTTTGTTTTGGACAACACCTCCTCTTGTGCGTTGTGTAAAGACGTTCCAAGGGCCAAACACGTCCAAGCCCACATTTGTGAATGGGGGGTCAGTTGAGAGACGCTGAGCTGGGAGTTTGGCCATCTTTTGAACACTGAGGGGGGCTCTCAACCTTCTACATTTTACACAGTGGTGAATAATATTACTCACTCTCTTTTTGCCGGCAACAACCCACCAACCTGCTGAGCGAACAGCGCCCTCAGTGTAGAGTCGACCTTGATGGAAGGTCTGCTCATGACAATGTTTCACAATGAGGGTTGCGACATGATGTTGGCCGGGAACAATAAGTGGGTTCTTTTCTGCTTGACTCAGGTCTGCCTCACTGATGCGGCCACCAACCCTAAGTAAACCACGGTTGTCTAAGAAAGGGTCTAGAGTTTTAATAGGACTGAGCTTAGGAATCTCCTGTTGCTCATTGATGCACTTGATCTCCTCAGTGTAGGTTTCCTCTTGAACAGATCTGGTGACAATGTTTTTAGCTTGTTCGGACTCTTCCACTGTCACGCCTGTTTCACAGTGGTGCCAACCTTTACAAGAACTGTCTTTAGTGATGTCTGACCTGAGGGCATGAACAATATGCAGGAGACGAGCAATGGCACGAATCAGAGAGCTCCAGCAGGAAAACTTTGTGAATCTTTGAGAACCAAGTTGATTCACCTTAGTTGTGGTTTTCAGGGTAGAGACTTGAGGTCTGATGTCACCGTCTGAACTAGGTTCGACAAGATCATAGGTGTTTTGGCTTTGATTGTCTTTGAGCAGGAATCTAGGGCCAGTAAACCAGTTGGTGAACATGAGCTGATGTGCAGGAACGGATCGTGTTGCAAGATCGGCGGGGTTCTGGTCAGTGGAGACATATTGCCACTGGTTTGCTCGTGAGGACCTCCTAATCCGAGTCACACGATTACTTACGTAGACATAAAAGCGCCTGGTCTCATTGTAAATGTAACCCAGGACCACTTTACTGTCTGTAAAGAAGTGGGTGTCGTTCAAATGAATGTCCAGCTCTCCTGAGACCAGATCTGCTAGCTCTACTGCTAGCACAGCAGCGCATAGTTCTAGTCTAGGGATGGTTTGTTCGGGACGTGGCGTTAGTTTTGCTTTCCCCATAACAAAGCCAACTTCACAGTTCCCGCATGCATCAGTCACCTTCAAATAAGCTACTGCTGCAATGGCTTTAGTTGACGCATCACAGAAAATACACAGTTCTCTGTACGCAGCTTCTGAAGGTGTGCTGCTGGTGTATGTTCTGGCAATTGAGAGGTTAGACAATGCACGCAATGACTCTCTCCAAAGAACCCATGACTCCTCCATCCCTTGGGGCAGTGGAGCATCCCAGTCACCATTATCTGCAGTGAGCTCTCTGAGGATGGATTTGCCGTGGATTGTGATGGGTGCTACGAAGCCTAGCGGGTCATAGAGACTGTTTATAGTCGATAAGACGCCGCGTCGAGTGAAGGGTTTTGTCTCATCAGATACACTGAAGGTGAAACAGTCTTTCTTAAGGTCCCAAAGGAGACCTAGGCTACGCTGCATGGGCAGCGCATCTGCTTCAAAATCTAAGTCTTTGAGGTCTTTTGCGTGATCTTGGGATGGGAACGCTTCTAAGATCTCTTTCCTATTGGCTGCAATCTTGTGCAACCTCAAGTTCGACTTGGCAAGGACATCACGAGTCCTTTGCAGCAGATTCACAGCTGCTTCAATAGTAGGAAGGGATTTAAGACCGTCATCTACGTAAAAGTCACGTGTCACAAACAGCTTGACGTCGGGGTCGCAGCCCGTCTTGGAGCACTGGACAGACTGGTGTAGGCCAAATATTGCTACAGCGGGGGAGGGACTGTTACCAAAAACATGTACCCTCATCCGATACTCTATGATATCGTTGCTGAGGTTGTTGTCACGAAACCACAAAAAACGGAGAAAGTTTCTGTCCTCTTCCAGCACATAGAAGCAGTAGAACATCTGCTCGATGTCTGCTGTAAAGGCTACGGCTTCCTTTCTGAAGCGCATGAGGACACCAAGGAGTGAGTTGTTGAGGTCTGGCCCCTTTAATAAGACGTCATTAAGTGACAGTCCATTGTACTGAGCACTACTATCAAACACAACTCTAATTTGTTTGGGCTTCCTGGGGTGATAGACCCCGAACAGAGGCAAGTACCACCTCTCTTCGCCTTCCTTTAACGGAGGGGCAATCTCTGCATGGCCGTTTTGGAAAATCTTTTCCATGAAGGTTATGAAATGATCTCTCATTTCTGGTTTTCTGTCGAAGCTTCGGATCAGGGATGTGAGCCGATTCATAGCTTGTGGTCTGTTATCTGGGAGCCTTTGGCGCGGTGATTTGAACGGTAATGGAGCTGTCCAACTGTTGTTTGCATCCTTTTTCATCCCTTGTTCCATTATTTTTATGAATGCGTTGTCTTGGATAGAGGGTGAGACCTGATTGTCATTTTTAGTTTGTTCAAACACACAACACCCAAGGTGGTCTGATTCACAACTAGATCTGTCACTAGGTTGTGGTACATTGTGGTAGGAGATTTGGACCCCACAGGGTTTCTCTTTCACATTGAACAGATTGGGGCAGGGCTGGAAACACGTTGGCCGACCTCTCTCTGTCATGCTTGTGTAGAAGGTGTTTACTGTTGCTGTTTTGTGAATACCGCTCAAACACACGTTTCCCACTATAACCCACCCCAAGTCTAATTTTTGTGCAAAGGGTGCGTCGTTGGGGCCACTTATCTGTTCGTGGACTTTGTGCACTCTGACGATGTCCCGTCCAAGCAGCATCAGTATGTGGGCGTTTGGGTCAAGCTCTGGGATGAGGTGTGCGACACTCTTTAAATAAGAGTGATGGAGTGCTGCGCTGGGCGTTGGTATGTCCTCCCTGTTGACGGGAATGTCATTACACTCGATCAGACTGGGCAGGGGGAAATGGACTGTGCCATCTAGGGACTCTACAACGTAACCAGTGGCTCTCCTACCCATTGTCTCTTTAAGGCCAGCACATGTTCTTAGTGAGTAGGGAGAACTAGGGCCATTGTCATTAAATGTCTCAAAAAACTCTGAGCGAACAAGAGATCTGTTACTCTGTTCGTCATGAATTGCATACAACGTGATTGCCTGGTCTGGGTGGCCTGCTGGGTATACCTTTACAAGGCAGATTTTAGAACAGGACCTGTCAGTAAGGTTTCTACCACAGACTTGAGTGCATTTGGAAGTGATTTCACTGGGTAGACTAGCACCCTGCTCCCCGCCATGCTCTGCATCAGGGTCAGTATCTTTGCTCCAGGGGGCTGGGCCTGGGTGAAGCGCTGTGTTGTGATTCTCGTTGCCACATTCAGAGCATTGCACTTTAGTCTTGCATTGTTTAGCAAAATGTGTTGAAGAGGCACAGCATCTGAAGCAAATGTTGTTGTCTTTCAGAAATGTTCTGCGTTCTTCAATGGGCTTCTCACGAAAAGTTCTACATTTTAGCAGGGCATGGGGTTTTTTTTTGTACTGGGCACAGTTTATTACAGTCATCTGTCTTGTTTGAATTTCCATGTGATCCATAGCTGGGGTTTGGAAGTACCTCTGTTTTGTGTACTGACACTTCTCTCTGCTTGTTAAATTTCCAGGAGGGTTTCTCAGGTCTGGGGGCCGTGTCGAGATGAGAGGCAAAGTTAAAGCTTGGATCATTTTTAATATTAGCTTCATGACTAACAAAGTCTACAAAAACATTAAATGGGGGAAAAGAGACCTGATAATCATGTTTGTAGTTTGCGCCGACTGAAACCCACTTTTCTTGCAGGTAAAAGGGGAGCTTTTGCACAATTGGGTTTAAACCCCTCGCTGAGTCCAGGAAAGAGAGGCCAGGGAGGTCTCCTTCCTCCTTAGCGCTCTGGAGCTCCATGAGTATGTCACTGAATTTTCTCAGCTTCACATAATCTCTGTTTGTTATCCTTGGAAAACTGTCAATCCGTTTGAACAGAGCATCCTCAACTACCTCTGCTGAACCATAGCATAGGTCGAGTCTCTCCCAGGTCATTCTTAACCCAGCATCTGGATGGTTGATGTGTATGGCTCTGATTTGCTCAACGTGCTCAGCAGATTCTTTACCAAGCCACTTAAACAATAAATCCATCTCCTCACTTGCTGTCAAATAGAGGCCCCTTACTGTATTTTCAAAAGAGCGTTTCCAGGCTCTGTAGCTCTGAGGCTTGTCATTGAACTGAAGGAAGCCCGTTGCTACAATTTCACGACGAGCAAAGTATCTCACAAAGTCACTAATGTTTCCATCATTGTGGCTCGATGGCCTGGGGTTGCAGGTGGAATCATAATAGCCGTCTCTTGGTTTTTGTTGTGAGCAATCATGATTTCCCTTACTGTTGTCTAAAGGTGGATGAGGGGGCAAGTGAGACAAGGAGGTGTGGTGGTTGTACACAGGCTGTTTAGCTTTTGTTTCTGGAGATGGTCCACAGTTTACAGAGTTGGTGTGTGAGTGATGAGTATCACAAGGGGGGTCTATTATGTTAGATGGAGGTTTATCATATGATGGAGGCTCTTTGTCCATTTCAGCAGCTTCATTTTCTAATAACTTAGCTTGAGCAATAACATAATTTTCAGTCTTTACTAAACTTTCGAGAGAAGGGAGGTCTGAAATGTGTCCATTATGTTGTCCATCTATTTGTGACAGAACAGCAGCCTCTAAGACTTCTGCTTCTGCTGCAGCTGTAGCCGCCTCTTTCTCACATTGGAGGAGTTCAATGGATGCTTCAATTTGAGCCTTTTCCAGTTTAAGACTTACTTCTTTCTGGGCGAAGGTGAGACGAGTCTTTGCTGCCTTTGCTCTGGCTCTTGCCTTGGCTGCTGCGGAACCAGTAGAAGAGCATGAGGTCCCAGATCTCGATGATTTTACAGACATGATGGTTTCTGATGAGACACTGCTAGCCGTGCTTTGCTGATGCGTCGTGGCGTCGCCGTGGCGTTGTGTCTGCAGCCCGGTCCGCGTCGTGTCTGCAGCCCGGTCCGCGTCGTGTCCGTAGCCCGTTCCGCGTCGTGTCCGTAGCCCGGTCCGCGTCGTGTCCGTAGGCCGTTCCGCGTCGGGTCCGTAGGCCGGTCAGCGTTACCTCGTCTGCTGGAATGCCGTCGTTTCACTGTTCTGTCCTCAATGCGTGCGGTGCATCTAAGACAGGCAGCTAAACGCTTCACTCCAATCAAAAACTCTGCATTGTAGTTCAACAGGTTTATTGCTGAAGCAAAGTGTGAAACTAAAAAAGAAATAAACAAACAACAATCACATTTTAAACGTAAAAGCATCAAATAAACAACTCTATTTAGCATCGATATGCTATATTAGCTAAAACAGCATAGCTAATGACAACAGTATGTTGCGCAGATGACATGAGCTATTGTGGAGCTTATAACATACGTTTTTCCGCTTTAACATAACACAAAAAGGTATATAAACTTATCAATAATACATACCGACGATGCAATCTCAAACAAGATGTATGCCGAAACGGCTGATTTAACACGGTGAGCTGCCAACTTCTCAGCTACGTGACTTTGTTCTCACTTCCTCTATAAAGTTTACCGATTCAAGATTGACAAAACATAGACTGCTGAACAAATACCGACCAGTAGGTGGTGATATTGAGCTTCTAGTTATCTCTCTTTACAAAAATACAAATGCATACCAATGAAATTAGACACAAGAAATGATTTTTAACTTCAAACTTAAACATTATGCACTAAACAGAACACATATAAATAGTCAGTGCCACCAAAAATGCAAGGATCCTTCTCAGTTGCTTTGGCTCATTTCTTGAAACAGACCGGACGTTCTCAACACTCTTGGTACTTTTGCCAAAATAACCTGGATGGTTCAGCACAACACCATGGTTCACCTGCAAAAGCTCATATCTCTCCCAAAACAGTTCACACGACTGGTCAAAACTAAATTCTATTCTCATATGAACAGTCAGTGCCTCCAAAATGCATCGTCCCTTTGGCATTGTGTGAGCACTGCAAGTCAAAATGTTTAGATGTTTTGTCACTGTGGCAGATGACCATTGAAATACCCCTCATGTCCACCTTTCATTTTCACCATACTCATTTTAATAAAATGTGTTCTACTCTGATACTCTGTCCTCCTAATTCTGTCACTGTTTGATGTCACAGAGAAGGATGGATCCCAAAGTTGTCTACAACATTTCTTACATGTGATGAAAAAGTGTACAAATGTTTAACAAACATTAGTAGATATCTGTGAATGATGAATAGTTTTCACTTTAGATTAGGGGCCATAATAACATCTACAAATGATTTATAGATTATTTATAAATGTCTAACAAATCATTTGTTAAACATGAAAAGAGAAGTTTCTTTGTATCTGTAGTCATAAAAGCCAGATGGTTCATAAGAGGTGAGCAAAAGGTCCACAAATCATGAATAAACATGAACAAACATTAGTAAACAATGAATAGTTTTCACTTTAGATTAGGGGCCACAAAAACATCCACAAATGATTTATATCATGTTATGAATGTCTAACAAATCATTTGTTAAACATGAATAAACAAATGGTGGTAGTGGATATTTCCTGAAATCATTCAAAAAGTGTTTTCCTACATATTAAATAACAGTGATGATGAATAAATCATGTACAAACAATGCTGATGCAGTGTTTCTCATAATGTATAAATCATATATAAATGTTGTACACCTTAAGTTTTGACTGGTTTAATAATCATTTACAAATATATATGAATAGTTTATTCATCATTAGTTCAAGATCTACTAATCGCTTATAAATGTCTTGTACTTTAAGTTGTAAACGATTTAATAATCATTTAATAACGATCATTGATAATCATTTATAAATGATTTAATAATCATTTACAAATGTTTATAAGTGGTTTGTTCATGATTAGTTAACTATCTACTTATATCTACTAATAGCTTATAAATGCCTTATAAATGATCGTTATTATGAAGGGTTACCGCTTTATCAACACAACATGACAGTGTGGTTGGATGGTTTTGCTAATCCCACATAGTCAGGGCAGATTGATGCAAGGGAATAAGTTAGCGTTACATGAATCATTGAAGAACTTGTGCTATTAAGAATAGTAGTCATTGTTTTAGCTGGCGTTATAACCTCATGTATGAAAACCTTTTTCTTATTGTATGATCCAGGAGGTGTCGGCGGGACAACCACAGGGGGAAAGCTGTGAGGAAGTGGACTGGACACAAATGGACTTTTGGAAGATCAAAAGTCTTGGTTTCTGTGATTGTTTTAATAAAATGTTTTCTACTCTGAAACTCTGTCCTCCTAATTCTGTCACTGTTTGATGTCACAGAGAAGGATGGATCCCAAAGTTGTCTACAACATTTGTTACATGTGATGAAAAAGTCTACAAATGTTTAACAAACATTATTAGATATTTGTAAATGATGAATAGTTTTCACTTTAGATTAGGGGCCATAATAACATCTACAAATGATTTATAGATTATTTATAAATGTCTAACAAATCATTTGTTAAACATGAAAAGAGAAGTTTCTTTGTATCTGTATTCATAAAAGCCAGATGGTTCATAAGAAGTGAGTAAAAGGTCCACAAATCATGAATAAACATGAACAAACATTAGTAAACAATGAATAGTTTTCACTTTAGATTAGGGGCCACAATAACATCCACAAATGATTTATATAATGTTATGAATGTATAACAAATCATTTGTTAAACATGAATAAACAAATGGTGGTAGTGGATATTTCCTGAAATCATTCAAAAAGTGTTTTCCTACATATTAAATAACATTAGTTGATGAATAAATCATGTACAAACAATGTTGATGCAGTGTTTCTCATAATTTATAAATCATATATAAATGTTGTACACCTTAAGTTTTAACTGGTTTAATAATCAGTTACAAATATATATAAATAATTTATTCATCATTAGTTCAAGATCTACTAATAGCTTATAAATGTCTTGTACTTTAAGTTGTAAACGATTTAATAATCATTTAATAACGATCATTTATAATCATTTATAAATGATTTAATAATCATTTACAAATGTTTGTAATGTTTATAAGTGATTTGTTCATGATTAGTTAACTATCTACTAATATCTATTAATAGCTTATAAATGCCTTATAAATGATTGTTATTATAAAGTGTTACCAAGATTCTTATCCTAAACAAGTCTTACTTGTTTCTGTGAGAGGCGCTTGTTCAAGTGCTCAAAGTCAGATTCACCAAATATTAAAGACTACGCAAACATAAATTGCTTGTCTTGTCTGTTCAAATCCACCTGGTAATAAGGAGAGGCATGTTCATTAGATGTCACCAACAGCAAGACTGAAGCTTCTAAAATTGCCATGTAAGGACGCCTGTTCTGCTCTGTTTGTGGTCAGGTTTCATTGATACCTACTTTACACTGAGACTGAGCAGCTGTGTGGAGGTTGGAAAAGAGCCAAAAACTAAATTACCCTCTCAGTTCTCCTCCCTTTTGTTACACAACTATTGTTATACAACTATGCCATTACAATTCTATCAATACTGTAAAAATGTGCGCTGTCATTCTCTCCACGCCATCTCACTATGAACAACTTCAGTTTCTTACATGGTACGATGACATATCTAGTGCTGAGAGATTATAAACCTGCACATATTGTCATGAGGTCTGACACACAAATCAAAAATCCTTACCAGTCTTCCATTTTAATTTTTTACAGAGATGTTTCAGATAGATGTCCTTTAAACTTAAATATCTCCACATATTTACTTTGCACCCATGAGCAGGTGGTGGTGGCCGCTTCATTGGAATGACTCCCTTTTAGCTGAAGACGTAGCTGTTTTAAAATTCTGTCTGGATCGTGAGATCTATAAATTGTTTTGCAAAGTAAACACAAAAGGAGTAGTGACTTGAGGTTTATGTCTTTGTATGTGTCTGCCAAGAACTTACCAAGGCCAGGTTTACAAATAGTAACAGTTGTCACTCTTCCACATTCAACTTCAGCTGCCATCTTCCATGTTCATACGATATTATCTTGTAATCAGTGTTGCATTAGTGTTACTCTGGCAGTGTATACAAAATATCCATAGTGATATATAATGTGCATGGTGTTTTGATATGCATTTAAATATACAGATTTATGTGTGATTTTAATTTCTATTAATGGAGTAAGAAAGATAAACTTGACCTTAAAGCAAGATGGCCTTACCCCTTTAAAAGGGGGAGACCTACTAAGTTGTCTTTGTACTGTGCCACATCCTGGATTAAATGCAATTCATTCTGTCAGTGTTAAGGCAGTAGAGAGTCACAGAATCAGGCCAAACAGAGTTCCAAAGTAATTTTACATACAAACATTCAAGTAAAACAGACTGTTCAGAGTTTAGGACTGAGAGTGGTGTTAGCTATCTCAGCTAACTCGGGGCAACAGACAGGGTACACACTGGGCTGTACGGTGTTGGCTACCAGTGTTCAACACAGAGAGACAGACAGTCATGACCTGCATTTTAGAGTCACCAATTAACCAATGACACCATAATGTGATATTTGTCATCTCATTAAATGCTTCCCTTAGGCTATATTATAGGAAAACAGTGTATAAATTTCCACTGATAGGCAAACATCACCCAGCTATATTTTTCTATGAAGCAACAAATACGTTAGTCAAACTTCAGACATAAAGGCCTGGGTGACTTGTAATTTTCTTCTTTTAAATTAAAAGTTATTGTTTTAGGTCCTAAAAAGAAACAATCTATCTAGCCAGATAGGTACTCTGAATAGCAGTGCTCAGTACTGTCAAAGCCAGGACCATCCTGTTTCAGAGTGACGCTCCAAAACTAGTCCATGCATTCATCACTTCTGGACTAGTGTACTGTAATTCCTTATTATTAGGATGTCCTAATAACTCTCCGAAAAGTTCATCTAGCTGATCCAAAAAGCTGCAGCCAGAGTTCTGACACAGGAACTAGAGATCTTATTTATCCCATATTAGCTTCACTTCATTGGCTCCCTGTGAAATCAAGGATAGAATTTAAAATCTTCACCTACTTGCAAAGCTCTTAAAATTGATTTATACTTCTGTGTTGAATCTGATATGGTGTAGCCTCATACAATATCCCATAGCATGACCTGCACCTCCCCAGAAATGTAACTATAACAACTGTACCTGGTGCACATCATTCTAAAACACTATGTTAACATGGCAGACTGATTTGTGTTTAAGGAGTGCTTAAAGGAAATAGAATGTAATATGCAAAACGTTGTAACTGTATCTGGCTTGCTCATGATTGTCAGCTGTTTTCTTGTTTGTTGTACCGATTCAGTCAGTTCAATTCTGCACCATCTCTGCTTTGTAGTTATAAAGCTGTATAACTATAGTTAACTATAGTTAAAGCTGGCTCAGATGACCCTGAACCATCCATTAGTTATGCTGCTATAGGCTGAGGCAGCTGAGGGACCTCCCATGATGCACCAAGCACATCTCCTCTACTCTTTCTCTCTCTCTCTGATTTTATTAACGTTGTATGTCATAGACTTTCTGTCCTCTCTCTCACACAGTTCTGTTTTTTCCCTCTCTGCTCTGTCTCTCTGTGTGCCTTCCTGCAGTTAGCTCTGGCCCCAGAGCTTTATGTTTCAAGTCTGTGGTTAGCACCCTGCCTGGTATTTATCATTTGTTGTTGTTCATTGCTTGATATTATAACTGTTAGAAATATCAGTAGTATATTTGTAAGTGACTTTCTTATTATTATCACTAAGAAGTTTAACAGGACTCGGATATATTTTAATGCACACAGCTGTTTCTGGTGTCTCTTTGCTCCCTCCTCATCTCTTCTCTCAGCCCAACTGATGGAGGCAGACACCATGAGCCTGGTTCAGTTGTAGGTTTCTTGCTAATAAAACAGAGTTGTTATTGCAAAGAGCAAACATTTTTATGTTATGTGCCTTGAAATGGCATGATTTCTTACTATTGCATTTGAGTAATTCCTCTGGGTTACAAAAGTTCTTGGTTTAATTCTCTACTACCCTCTGGTGTCCAAAGCCTGAATCACACAGTGAATACATTTGGGTGCATAGTGCTGACTGGAAAAACTGTGTTATTTTATACAAAGATATTTTAGAAGTGGAACTGAATACCCCATTGGCATTTCTTTGTGATCATTTGTTTAATCTCGTAATAATTCAGCAGAACTCTGTGAAGTTAGTCAAAGACAAGGAAACAAATGATGTGTGTAGTGCATGTAAACATTCTTTAAAAAGTTTTTTCCATTTGTCTTATTGAAGTGCTGCCCAACACTTCTTTGTGTTGTCTTTTCTTTTTTCTTTCTCTTTATTTACTTTTCATTTTCTTTGTTTTTTTTTTGTTTTTTTTTTACAAAATAAACCAATAACAGTATTACAAATAATTCAAATCGATACATCCTTCACACGTATACCATCAAATATACATTTGTACAACATAAAAAAGAAAAACAAAGTCCAAGTGAGATCACAGTGGTAAGAGCTCTTATGGCTATGGGCAACCCCTCTGGAATTTAACATGGACCCCTTTGTCCCATGTGCTTTGGACCAAGGGTCCAAGAAAAACCTTAATCAAAATGTCCCATCCACAGAGAGTAGAAGTGTTTTCAGAGGACCCTCAGGCAAAAAGAAGGGTTGTGCGGTAAAGGGAACAGGTACTGCATTAAGCTGAAATACTAGATTCTGGAGAGTTAAACTTCTTGTGTATTTTTTGTTACTTTAATTATTGGCTGAAGCATTTTGACATTTTACTGTAGCCTTAACATTAACATTCACAATGTAAAATTGACAGTTCTGTACTACATATGGGGTTATGAAAGCCATCACTTTGATTTCACTTCAGCTGTTGTGAGGCAAGAAGATATCAATCAATCCTGTTTATCTTTTATCGTTTGATCCATATTCAATTTTCAATTCAATTCAATTCAGTTTTATTTATATAGCGCATATTTACAACACAAGTCGTCACATAGCGCTAGACTCTTGTGTTTTTGAACATTGACAGACAACCATGCAAGGGAAGCTGCTTCCCTTCCCCACATTCTAGCCTTTATGCTAAACAAGCTAACCATGTTGTGACTCCATCTCTGCTCTTAACACACATAGATATTAGGTTGTTATCCATTTGAACAGCTCACTCTCAGAGAAAACACATTTTTGTTATGTTCCTTAATTGCAGAATTTGAACATTTTCAACTTGTCTATGACAAAAGAAGCAAAAAACACAAATGCTACCGAAACAGGCACATTTCAGCTGTATGACGGACTGAGAGCTGCCATAGTGCAGTTGAAACATGGGCCAGCACATGGATGGAGGACAGCACACACACAATGAAAAAAAAAGTTTTCTTTAACCTTTACATAGAGAGGTTATATTCAAGTGAAGTTGTTCCTGTTCTGTTTGTAAATTTGTGTTTGTGAATGACCCCCACATACAAAGATGAGACAGCCAGTGATGAGAGCAATGAATCTGCAGTTCAGGCTATAAACTCACATGGTCATCTGATGACTAAAACTAGTAAAAATAACATCAAGGAGAAGGAATGTAACACTGTCATGGGTGAATATGTCTTGCAGTGTCACTTCTCACTCATTTTTAGGAGGTTAATGCAACTGTGCAATCCAGTATAATCTATGTTGAATGTACACATTCATCATTATCATCGATCACATGTGACAAGTAGTCACTCAGGGCCCTATTCAGACTTTAATTCTTTTTTATTTCTTTAGGAGGTCTCACTGTTCAGCTACTTTGAAACAGAGAATGTTTGGGATGAAGGGTGTCAGCTTTTTTTCTTTAGCATTTATTTAAATATAACAGCGCAAGTGTTTCTTGTGGCCACTAATCTATCATAACACTATGCTTATGTTGGCAAGTCAGGCTTTAAATAACTAAAAAATATAGGAAAAGAAACCACCACTGAAAGGAAATTGTTTTGCAAAGAAAAACAGAAGAAAAGATGTCACTTTGAACAGGTGCATACACAGTGTGAATGTGCTGCCTATAGCTCAACGTGTCAAAACATGCGCAGACCATGCATGTGTATAGTACAGTCTATTTGTGCATGTCTGTAAGACATTAAGGACCAGTGTTACAACAATGGCACACATAGCATGACACAGCAGACTGATATTAAAAATCTTAAAATGAAAAGAGGACATGAACTCATGTGCTAATGAGAGATGTGGAAACACCTTGTTTTAGACTGATGTCATTAAAAAGTGTCAAACAATTTGTGTGACTGCAGGAAGTTTGACACAGAGCACAGAGTGTCTAATGTGCTTCTGTGATAAGCTTGTCTTGTACTTTCCACTTAACACATAGAATATGTTCAAAAATAAACATGCACTCAGTAAATATTGTACATGTAAAGCAGTTCAGTGTATTTCTTCAGACATCAGCTTATGACCTTGCTGTGCACCTGTATGTAACAAGAAGAGGAGGGAGGTACAGTGGCATGCAAAAGTTTGGGCACCCCTGGTCAAAATTTCTGTTAATGTGAACAATTTAGCAAGTAGAAGATGAAATGATCTTCAAAAGGCATGAAGTTAAACACGAAACACTCTTTTCAATATGTTAAGCAATATCAATGTATTATTTTTGTTTTGTACAGTTTTTGAGTGTATAAAATGAAAGCAGCACCCTGCAAAAACAACGGGAACCTCAGGAGGCTGGAGCTCTCAGATAACTTGGACCAAGGTGTCAGACCTTAATTAGCCTGATATGATCATGGCTTGTTCACAATCATTGTTAGGAAAGACCAGTGATGCAAGTTTCAAAGCTTTATAAATACCCAGACTCCTCTAACCTTGTCCCAACGGTCAGCAGCCATGGGCTCCTTTAAGCACCCTAGAACTCTGAAACTGAAATGACTGATGCCCACAAAGCAGGAGAAGACTATAAAAAGATAGCAAAGCAGGAACAGTAGAGGTCAAGACAAGGTCTGGAAGACCAAGAAAATTGTCAGAGAGAACTGTCAGAACCCCCGTTCACTGCCTCCTGGAAGATTTGGCAGACACTGGAGTTGTGGTACACTGTTCAACTGTTCAGTGACACCTGCACAAAAATGGCCTTCATGGAAGAGTCATCAGAAGAAAACCTCTCCTGTGTCCTCACCACAAAATTCAGCATCTGAATTTTTGCAAAAGAACATTTAGACAAGCCTGACACATTTTGGAAACAAGTCCTGTGGACCGATAAGGTTAAAATAGAACTCTCTGGCCAGAATGAGCAAAGGTATGACTGGAGAACAAAGGGCACAGAATTTCATGAAAAGAACACCAGTCCAGATGTTAAGCATGGGGGTGGCTCGATCATGCTTTGGGGTTGTATTGCAGCCAGTGGCACGGGGAACATTTCACGGGTAGAGGGACGAATGGATTCAATTCAATTCCAACAATTCTGGAAGCAAACAACACCACCTGTAAAAAACTGAAGTTGAAAAGAGGATGACTTCAGAGACTTCCGGGTGCTAGATGGAGTAGAAGGACGTGTGTAGAGAAGCTCTCCAGCATAGATTCAATAACTTCGTGAAAAGACTCGTTACCTTAACAGAAAGTGAAAATCTAGATAGATAGAAAGAAACCAAAACAAAAAGACTCAACAGATAAAAGCCACAATGCCGAAAACTCAAGACAAAAACAGCTCCGCCACCAAAGATAGCAAAGTAGCATCACAAGCTAGCGGCAACTCATGTGGAGCTACTGGACACCCCGGATCGAGCATAACGCCGGGAGACCTACTGCAAGCGATAAAAGAACTAAAATCTGAGCTGAAGAGCGACAACGACAACTTGAGAAAGGACGCTAACTGCTTCCACACAGAAGTGAGCAGTAAACTCAATGGTTTGGCCGAAGAGATGCAGGGGCTGAAGGAGCGAGTGGGTGAGATGGAGACACGAGTGGGTCAAATGGAGGACTTGGCTGTGGACATGACCGAAGCGCTTACAACAGCTATAAAGCGCCAGAAAACTCAGCAACAAAAACTCACAGATCTGGAGTCCAGATCAAGTAGAAACAACATTCGCATCTTTGGAGTTGCAGAGGGTGAAGAGGGAAGCTCTGTGATGCGCTTTGTCTCGGACCTTCTTAAACGTGAGCTGCCACTACCCACAGACATGGACCTAAAGATACAGCAGGCCCATCGTTCCCTCGTTCCGAAACCAAGACCAGAGCCCCCCGAGACCCATTATCATTAACTTCCAAGAATTCACAACTAAAGAAACCGTGTTAAGAGAAGCCTGGAAAAGGGATAAGATTCCACTCGGCAACCGCCCGCTGTTCTTTGATCATGACTACGCTGCAGAGATTGTACAGAAGGGTAGGGAATACAACGACATAAAGAAATGCCTGAAGGCGAAGGGCATACGTTTCCAGACCCCCTACACCAGTATGAGAATCCACTGGGACAGCGGAGCCCAGACCTACACGAGTGCACATGACGCGGAGCTGCAGAGACGGGGCTACAGTGTGGAGGTGCCTGCCACGACGGACGAGGAGGACCCTAGTGTGACCCGACTGAAAGAGCTGCTGGGCTGGCAGCGACAGGGCAGAAACCCGCGGGGAATGACACCTACTGCGGCTGACAGAGCTAAGGAGAGACTCCAGATCCAGAGGAGCCCCACAGAAAGTCGGCTTTGGGAGCAGACCAGTAATATGATGGACATGTAACTCACTTTCTGGATCAACACCTCTGAGCTGGGAGCGGCTCCAGGGACAGGCTGAGACCGTTGGACACATAGGATGGTAGTAGTTTTACTACTAAACCCCCTTATAGGGCCCTTTCTTTACGACAGGTTTTACCCTAGACTCACCAACGGGGTCATGGAGGAGGAGAGAAACCTGCTCCTCCTTTGGAGTTCCAGGTATTTCTGTTTTGTTCAAGTCAGATGTTCTACTGAATCTGTTACTGTTTTGTCTCTGTTCAGGGGGCAATTGATCCTTTTTTTCCCTATTTTAAATGAGTGTGACACATAATATAATGTCTTTAAATGTGAATGGCCTTGGTAATCCTATAAAGTGAAGTAAGGTTTTAGCAAAACTGAGAAAAGCTAAACCAAGTGTAGTGTTTCTACAAGAAACACATTTATCAAAAAAAGAACATGAAAAGTTTAAAAAGCTGGGTTATGAGAACTCTTTCTACAGCTCTTGTAAGAATAGTAGAAAAAGAGGCGTAATAACATTGCTACCTAACTCTGTTAATTTCAAATTAATCAAAGAGGAAATCGACAGAGAGGGCAGATATGTGATTGTCAAAGGAAGAAACAGTGTTTTGGTCTCTCTAGTTAATGTATACGCTCCGCCAGAGAGTGACAAAACATTTCTAAAATCTGTTTTTGATCAAATTGAATCAGTGAGTGAGGGAATTGTAATCTGTGCAGGAGACTGGAACACTATTTTAAATTACAACACGGATACAACAAGTATTAGAAGACACAAATACAACTTGTCCAAAAGCCTAAACAAGTTAATCAAGGAATCCAGCCTGTTCAATGTGTGGAGAGATCTCCACCCACTAGAGAGGGACTTTACACATTACTCAGCAACTCATAAGGTACACTTCAGAATAGATTACTTTTTGATGAACATTACAGACAGACATAGGGATAAAGAATGTACCATAGGGACTGCAGACGTATCGGACCACAATGCAATCTGTGTAACCATAAACTTGGACAACATAAACAAAAAAACCCTATGGAGACTGAATTTAGGAATTCTAAACAATATGGCAACTGTAGAAGATATAAAGAGGGAAATTAAAGAATGTATAAATATAAATAGAGATAATGAGGTTCTCCCAACAATAGTCTGGGACACTGTGAAAGCAGTAATGAGAGGTAATCTGACATCCTACATAAACAAAATGAAAAAGCTTAAATATGACAAAACACAACAACAGCTAAGGATATTAGAAAAACAACAGCAAACGGATCACAGTGATGAACTGGTAGAACAAATCAAAATAATAAAAAAGGACGTAGACAGTATGGCATCTGAAGAGATGGAAAAGAAATTACGATTTACAAAACAAATATTCTATGAATCCGGACCCAAAGCCACAAAGATCCTGGCAAAACGCCTCAGAATACAAAAAAATCAAACATTCAGTACATAAAATCAGAGAACTAACCAGCAATGAAATAATATATGAACCAGACATAATCCAAAAAACCTTTAAAGATTACTACAAAATGCTGTACTCATCATCTGAGAATATAAGACATAAGACAGAGATTTAAAACTACTTGTTAAAACTTGATCTCCCCTCCATAGGTACTAACCAAAGCAAAGCTCAAACCTCTCCAATAACAAAAGAAGAGCTGGACAAAGCCATCAGTAAACTGAAGACTAATAAAAGTCCTGGGAGCGATGGATACCCGAATGAGTGGTATAACATCTTCAGGCAGGAGCTCTCCTCTTTGCTGTTGGAGTCTTTTAACTGGACACTCCAGCATGCTGAAATCCCCCCATCCTGGAAGGAAGCGGTCATATCCGTAATCCCCAAAGAAGGTAGAAATAAAGAGTACTGTGAGTCATACCGACTGATCTCTGTCCTTAATGTAGATTACAAATTATTTACCTCAATAATATCCAAAAGACTGGAATATGTACTACCAGAGTTGATAAACGGGGACCAGACAGGTTTCATAAAGGGCCGACAAACCCAAGATAACATTAGAAGGACAATACAGCTAATTGATACAATTAACAAACAAAAAACAAGTGCAGCTTTAATTAGCCTTGATGCAGAGAAGGCCTTTGACCGCATCAGCTGGCCTTTTCTTTTCTCTGTGTTGGAGAGGATGGGTTTCAGTGTATCCAGGCCCTCTATGATGAGCCAACTGCCAGAATTAAGATCAATGGCACCTTGACAGATAGTTTTACACTCCAGAGAGGCACCCGGCAGGGATGTTGTCTGAGCCCCACTTTATTTGCTCTTTTCATAGAGCCATTGGCCCAGGAAATTAGACAGAATGATGAACTTAAAGGAATTACAATAGCAGAAGAAGAACATAAAATAGGATTATTTGCCGATGATATTATCACATGCTTAAAGAACCCAGACTCAACCCTTCCTAAACTTCTGTCACTTCTGGACAATTTTGGCCTGAAGTCTGGTTACAAACTTAATATCAATAAAACACAGGTCCTGTGTGTGAACTACACACCAAGCAGCTTTATCAGACAGAAATATAAATTAAAATGGGACTTGGGAAATATAAAATATCTTGGAGTCTTCATTACACAGGACCTGAGTAAGCTCTATGAAATAAATTATAATAAAATTAACGACAACATACAGAAAGACCTGTCCAAATGGTTCTCAATAACTCTAGATTTTATCTCAAGAATTGAGGCAATAAAACTGAATATACTACCCAGACTGCTGTACCTATTCCTCTCTTTACCAGTTCGAATCCCAGACCCCCAATTTACGGCATGGGATAAGCAAATATCACGGTTGATTTGAGGAGGCAGAAGGCCGAGAGTCAAATTCAAAACACTTCAACTGGACAAACAAAGGGGAGGCCTTGCTTTGCCCAATTTAAGAGAATATTTTTACGCTGCTCAGTTGAAATACATGGTATGTTGGTGTTCTCCAGAATATTATGCCAAATGGAAGAAAATAGAGCTCACTCACAGCAGAAGTCTACCTCAGACCAGGCTAGGAGACAAACACCACAGACACCAGGAAGACGACAACTTTACTGTTTCTAAAACATTAAAAACCTGGACGGACATAGTTAGAGAATATACATTGGAAGGAGATTGTAAGTTCCTGCTATGGCCTTCACAGACAACTCTTTTCATACCAGGACAAACTGACAAAACCTTTACAACATGGATAGATAGAGGTATTACAGCTATATGCAGATTGACAGAAGGAAACATTTTTAAGTCCTTTGAAAGGGTTAAAAACAAATTTAAACTAAAAAATAAAGACTTATTTCGTTACTTACAATTAAGACACTGTTTTGATACACAGGTAAAAACAGGTATATCATCAGAAAGCAATGTGCTGGTTAGAATGATGATGGATGCCTACGAGGAAATGCCCTCCAAAGCTGTCTCTAAGTTGTATGCATGTCTACAGAAATGTAACGGTAATACCTCACTGTATATAAAACCTAGATGGGAAGATGAACTACAGATCGAAATTTCAGAGTGTGATTGGCATCTATTATGCAAAATACAACATGGCTCTACGAGCTCCAAACGATGGAGAGAGTTTGGCTGGAAAAATCTGACACGTTTCTTTGTCACGCCACAAATTAAAAGCAAACAGACTGGAGTACAACAAAAATGTTGGAGACAATGTGGAAACTATAATGCCAATCACGGTCATATCTTTTGGTCATGCGCCAAACTACAATCATTCTGGGATGACAGTGTTGAACTTTTGGAGGACATCTTAAAATACAAAGTTCCCAAGGACCCACGGGTTCTGCTTCTGGGATTGATCCCAGAAGGAGTTATTATGAAAGAAGACAGGTATCTCTTCTAAATAATGATTGTTGCCTATAAGAAGGCCATTACCAGGATGAAAAGCGATGTTCCAAAAACAGAGCACTGGATGGACATTATGGAGGAGATATATGCAATGGAGAAAATGACTTTTCATTTGCAAATCAAAGCATGTGACTTTGCACAAAAATGGAGGAAATGGAAATTATTTAAGGACAAAGACAACGTTCACTCAACTGACTGAGAATTTGTATGCCCCCTCTTGTATATTTTTGTTTTTTAATTTTTTTAATTTTTTTTTTCTTTTCTTTTCCCGTTCTCTGTAAAAAAAACAAAAAAAAAACAAAAACAAAACTAAACTAAATAAAAAGTTAAAAAAAAAAAAGAGGATGAATTCTACACATGCATAATGATCCTAAACACACCTCAAAATCCATGATGGACTACGTCCAAAGGCACAGGCTGAAGGTTTTGCCATGGCCCTCACAGTCTCATGACCTAAACATCATTGAAAATCTGTGGATAGACCTCAAAAGAGCAGTGCATGCAAGACGGACCAGGAATCACAGAACTGGAAGACATTTATAAGAAAGAATAGGCGAAAATCTCTCTAACAAGAACTGACAGACTCTTGGCTGGCTACAAAAAACGTTTACAAGCTGTGATTCTCTCAGAGGGGGTGCTACTAGGTATTAACTATGCAGGGTGGCCAAACTTTTGCTGCGGCCCTTTTCCTTTTTTCTGTTATTTTGAAAATGTGAAAGATGAAAATAAAAAATGATTTTCTTTAAATGTAAAGGGAGTATGTCGTCTTTAACTTCATGGTTTTGGAGATCATTTCATCTTCTCCTTGCTTAATTGTTCACATTAACAGGAATTTAGACCAGGGGTGTCCAGACTTTTGCATGCCACTGTAAAGGTGTTGGGCCAGATCAACCCACTATAGTCTCTTTGCCCACAGTTCTTCATTAACTAAACCTGCTGGCTTTAATCATATATTCCATGAATAAATTGAATATACAGTTAAACCTTAATTTCAGGTGAAAGTTTGTTTTTTCTTGTCAAAAATGGTGTTCTAGTGAGTAGATCATAAAGAATAACCTAACTACAAAAATTGAAGGGAGGACATACATTATCTACTGATCTTACAATAGCACTGAATAAGAAAACATCTACTGGGAAGAACGCTGATGGATTTGGCTGTGCTATTGGATACAAAAACTGGATCACAAAACCAGGAGTGTTGAACATTCTGACCAACAAGATCAATAGGTTATGTACAGAACATCAACAGTGCAAGAGAACACACGTGTCCTGTGCTAGTACATTAGAGGGAAGAACATGTTAAATATCCTGATATATATTTAAATATATAAAAAAGAATCACTCAAACATCACAAGAACCGAAGTGAGAATTCACATTTCTGTAGTGTGAAGTATAAATTGTTGTCATAGCATTTATAAAAACCACAGTTTTATCAAAATTCACATTTTTCAAAACCAACAAAATAGAGTTCTGAGTATATACTGGTCCTGTGAACCTTAGGAACCATATTCCCTTTAGAACCTCCACCCACGGTGGTTTCTGAAGCAGCATGTTGGTACAATACTCAGCATCCCACTTCAGCTGGATCATTTGAAATCATAAAGAGAATATGTACATGGACAGATGACACACATGGACAGACAGTCAAAGGATCTGTATGCCCTGCATGAAAACTGACAGCAAATAATCATTATGGTTATGATTCTTTCTCTTTTCAAAAGATTGTTCTCACAAGAAAAATGCCAGCATTAGTGACTTGCTCTCTCACCTTGTGTTTACAGCTCTAACAGCCAGTTTTAATGCTGAAGCTGGAAGTTTTAGGACATTTCTCAGAACCTTAACTTAATCAAAGCCTCACCATAGCAGTTAACAGCTGGACACGTTTTGTAAGAGTGATTTGTAATGACTTTAGAGGCTACTGCCTCTTGCCAAGAGAGCATGAGACAACCAAATGCTCACGTTGGTTTGGAACAGAATAACAATATCATGTTTTGTTGTTGAGTTTGTAGAACTTGCTGTTATTCTTGTGGCAGCCTCAAAGTCAGTAGGTTCTAGTTTTTAGATTCATAAGAAGGAATTATTGCCCTTTAATTCTGGAAGCTAAAATTGAAATCCCCCCAAATCTTTAGACATCCCCCTGTGAATGCATACAGCACAAGTTATTGTTGACAGCTGCACCAGGCAACAATTTGTCAAGGAAGAAACACGGCACATTTGTTAAGAAGCTATAACTGAAAATACAGCACGTCATTTCTTCTCTTTAAAAATTTCACTGACAGAATTTGATTGTAGTATTAAAAAGTGTAGGCAATGCAAACATTACAGGGAGTTAAGATATTAGGGTTCTTATCCACTGTACAACACCATCATAGAGGCATCTGATTGTCCCAAAATTATTTACGAAATCGAGCCTCAAACATATGGTGGCAGTGGCTCAGGTGGAAGACTGGGTTGTCCACTAATCACAAGGTTGCCCTTGAATGCCAAACTTGCCCTTGGGCAAGACACTGAAGCTGAAGTTGCTCCTGCTGGCAGGTGAGCACCTTGCTTTGAGTACCACTAAGGTAGAAAAGCGCTATTTAAGTGCAGACCATTGACCAAATTCATAAAGAACTTTCTTCAGCTACAAGAAGAACCAGAGTTCTGTAACAGATGGCCTGAACCCACTGACCCAACAGCACCATGCATTCAGTCTGGATTACATAAAGGAACAGGAGACACTGAGAGAGACGGGATCCACAGAAAAACTGTGGCAACTTCTCCAATATGCTTGCAATGATACATCATAGATAAAAGCTGTAACAAGTACAAGAGACCACACCTAACCACACTCAACAAAACACATTAGAACTGTTCAAACTATAGAGGTCAGGGCAGCAGTGCTTTTGGGAGTTCCTGCTGAATAGCTTCCCATAATCCCAGATTTAGTCTTAGCTCTCTGGGAAGGTTTTGAAACTCGACTTTATGGAAGTTGAATAATTGTGAAATAGTGATTTTGTATCTCATTTAAACCTGGAGAACAGATACATGATGCCTCTTTTGAACAGCTCACATCACATTTAATACAGTCTGAGTGTACTCACTTCACTGGGACCGCCTTGATTTTTGGAAATGTCAGGAAGATCTGTATGTCATAATTACATTACATATGACATACTTGTGAATCTCATTCTCTCCCCCAAAAAACTAATGTTTTTCTTTCATAATTACAAGATCTCTATCTTGTTTATTATGACAGCAGTAGTCTGTCTGGTCAGTAACCTAGGAACTAATGTTGTAAGTAGTCACAGGGGCACAGAGAATTTTGGTTTTATGTCAAAGGCAAAGTTTTGTTGTTCAGTGTACTATTTGTGCAATGAATGATTCAACAGTACTATCTGTAATCCATTTATGCCTTTTATCAGCATAAACTGACCCCTAAGTAACACATTAGATCACACATGAACCTGGAGTGACATACAAGTCTTGTTATAATGCTATGCACGTTGCCACCTGTGTTAAATTTCATATCACAGGAACATTTTACCTGGAAGGAATCTTTAGAATTTTGAGCACAGCTGCATATTTTTAAAAATACATAAACTAATAAAGACAGTGAATCACTGAAGTGGTGGTGTGGTAAAAAACACCATTCAGTTATTTTGCTGGGGTGTACGTCGAAGTAAAGAAAAGCATACTGATATGTACAAGATGACAGTTGTGAGCAAAACCGTTGAACAACTGAAAACACTGCAGTAAAGAGGGCTAACTTACCACCAAAACACATGAACAGCACTGAGAAACATACGAAATAGCACTGTTTCCTAACCCAAACCCTGACCCAGGAGTTGCAGTAACGTGTAGTGGCTCCACAGTAAATGGGACAGTATAATCACAGGGACAGACAAGCAGCATGGTCCAATCAACATTTACAAAATGTCCATTTCAGGTGACAAGTATGGAGTTAAAATGTTCTATTTGGTGAGAAATCATCTGTAAAAAATAAGTCTATCAACCAACTGACTTGTCAAAATATCAGCAGCTATCCCATTTTCTGACGTTATAGATCAGCTTAAAGGATTCTTTAAAGGGGCCACTTTTACAGTCTGTGGGTTGACAGGAGCTACTTGGTTCCTGACGTTGCCACAGTTTTCAGTTCACCAGTCAAAACAACACCCACAGCTTCTGACAGCACAGGCATTGAAATATGTGATGACCTTTTATGAAGACCTTTAAAGAGCAAATGACATCACTAAATTCCAGTTTGGGTTTCAATTAACACAATAAGCAAAATCCAAAACAAGCACTGTCTAAATAACAGTAATGTGATGTTAACAAGAGTCATACTGAGATTATGATATAATCCTATGACTCATTAGAGATTCCCTTAGCCTATATTTTTCTTTGTAGAGGGCAGAGACAGGTTCTATTGGCCTAAAAAAACAAATCCATCGGAAACATCCTCTCTGACAGCATACTTGAGGGACTTGTTCCCAAATAATATCAAAAAATAACCCATAATATTAGTACTGTACTTTGTAAAAGTTAAAACCATTAAGGTTACAGTCCCGATTGATTTGGCAACACCTTGTTGTTACTGCTGGTGGTGTCAGTGTGTTTTTCTAATTGTACAACAAATTGTATAACATATTGAGGTGACTGTTTGCTCTTCACCTACAACAGATATCCCATCAGTAATGCAACAGAGGAGTCGCTGGTGGATTTGTGTACAGTGCAGCTAAATAAACCAGACTAAAGAAGACAGGCAATGCTTCTTCTTCCAAATGCATGCCACTGGCTTTTATCAGTCACATCACTATGAGGGCGGGTCATTTCCTGTGAATCCTTTGTGCGTAGACATGCTTTTTGAACCCTGTCTGGAATCTGCGGTAACAATAAAAACTAAGATACTGTATATACAGGCAGTCACAGAATGCAAATATATTTACCGTCTGTTGCTATAAAACTGCCTGCCATTAATAATACCAAAAATGTGTTTTGATATGCCAAGCAAGGTTAAAACGTAAAATTTTAACAACCAGCATCACTGTGTGATAGATCTAGCAGTGAGGTACAAGTGGCAGTTGTAAATAAATGTGCTCAACTGAAAGCATTGGGTAGTGCAAGCTTTAGGCTAATAACTGAGTTTGTATTTTGCAGTAGCCATGTAGTTGAGTTTAATTGTGCTGTTTTTCATTTTAGTCACTTTAACTGTGAAAGTGAGTCCTGTACACAAAACAAATGTGCACGGTCAACTTTGGAAAATGATTTGTTACTGAGATGATTTAGCGGTAGTGCAGCCAGTGGAGTAATGACAAGTAGTGATGCCAGGAGTCTTAAATAGACATGGGCTGAGCTGTTTGAAGACTGGGTTTAGATGGCTGTGTTTATGGTCAACTATAACATCAGGCCCTCAAGCATGACTGTTACCTGAATATACAGTAGCTACATAAAACCACCATACATCTGTGCTGTGCTGCAGACTGATGGAACCCTCTGGAGAGAATCTGAAGAGGAGAAGGGTCAATCTGAGGTTGAACTGAAGTCACAGTCCGTGTGCAAGTTATCAATCCTCCTCAGAGGCTCAAGGAGAATGCAGGGGCAGTGGCTGCTGGGCTTTCTACAGTGAACAGAGCCGCTGTGCTCCTGATCTGTGATGTCACACCTCCACTGAGGTGATCTGGTTCATTTGGGCCCTCATTGACTGGATACTGTTCAGGATCTTCTTCTGGTGGCCAGCGAGTGTCACGCCTACCTTTAGGATGTCCCTGAAGAGAAAACACTTGTCAGCTCCATCTTAGTATACCACAAGAGTAACACTTAACATCCTTCAAACCATTTTGTTTACTGAATGCTGAAATCGGTGTGTTTTATAAGATTATTTTACAAATAGAAGCAAGTCTGTGATCAAGCTTTTTGCCTTTAGCAGCATCTGTCTGGCTACTCACAGTCATACATCAGTTATCAACAGGGAAAATTTGGGTTATTTTTAAATTTTAAGTTAAAGGCAGAAACATGTTATTGTTTTTGCCTTTAACTTAGTGTTAATGTTTTTCAGGTGTGCCTGCCTCACCTGTTCATTTCATATGCTGTTTCACTCAGAAACATGTGACATTACTGAAGACATGCGATATGCCAGATATGACATTCTTTCATCCAGTGACACACTGGGATTTTTCTGTCAGGTCTTCTATTGTCTTTCTAGACTGTAAAGCTTAATAGATATAAGGTATTTGTTTTCTATTATAAGGTAGGAGCTCTGGCTTTTGAATTGGGTTTGGAATCACAATTAATTAACTACCAGTGATCAAGATGATCAGTGCCATCACCGAATCTGTCTCTATGATCTGTCAAGTTTATAACATAGACATAAGAAAAGTATCTAACATACTCCATGGACATCTGAGACACCACATCGAAGCTGGTGAAGCCTTCGTTGGTAAAGTTCTCCTTGTACTGGCCCATCTTAATGGCATCCAGCCACTCATCCACTGTGGTGAAAGAGGAGAAGTCTGGAGTGCTCCGGTCGAGCAGAGGTAAGTGAACGCTGGTGGATAGATAAGACAGAAGAAGGAAATTACAACCTGTGATGAAGCTGACTTGTGAGGGATGTGGGTCCATTAACAGTATGAAGTAACTGAGGTCCTTTATGCAATACCTTGATGACAGTGGTGTCATGGCCTTGAGACTGTTGGGGTTGCGAATCATTTTGTCCAGGGTGCTGACGATTTGGCTGAATTTAGGCCGGTTGTTACGGTCTTTCTGCCAGCAGTCAAGCATCAGTTGATGTAGCGCACTGGGACAATCCATAGGAGGTGGCAACCTGTAGTCCTGCTCTATGGCATTGATCACCTACAGGAATTTATGTGAAAACACTAATGTTTAGTTGTTGAGTGACACAGGTCTCTCTTCTCGGAGACCTGTGCAGGTTGCCATACCTATGTATGTATATATACACACACACACACGCACGCACGCACACACATATATATATGACTTAATGTGTACTATATCAGAGATATAAATTCAAAGAATGCTGGATGAAGAGCAGTATTTTGGTGCTCTCTCTCTCTCTCTCTCTCTCTCTCTCTCTCTCTCTCTCTCTCTCTCTCTCTCTCTCTCTCTTGCTCTCAACGATAGTAAAATAAATCAAATCTAAACTGAATTTAGAAAGATGTCAAATCAAACATTTTATCCCTTTGATTGCCATTATCAAAGGCAAACTAAATGTAGAAAGAAAGGACTGGCAGCAGCAACACTATCAGTGTGGACACTGCAGCAGTTCTACAAGGTAGCTGCCACCCACAGTGTAACACAAGTTTATTTCTTTCATTCAGTTTAATTCAAACCATTTCATTCTTCTTTTTTTATGTAATGTTGAATTAATGTATGATATTGGGAAAAATGAAACTATAAAACACAATTTTTTTTTCAAGATGCATTTCAACATATGAATAATGAATCAACATTATCCTTTCCTTTCCATAAATATGTGACTTTACAGGATTAGTAGTTCATACATATATTTTACACTATTCATATAATTATTCAGTTGTTTCACTGAACTATTAAACAAATGTGGATCTAAGCAAGTAAGAATGAGGAATTATTGAGAGTGATGTCATTTTTGTCATGCTCTCCAGCAATGCAAAGATGTTGTGCTAAAGTGTGCTATCTAAATACTTGGATTCTTTAGTACAGTTTGTTAGGTGCAGCAGTGGAAGAGTTGCAAAGCAGCAGATGCTGTGGTCACTGCCGACTGTTAGAAAACACCTTAACCACCAGGCCTGGTATTCTGCAAAACTACACCTACTATTTACTGTTACTTGCTAAGTTGGACGAGAAACACAGACATCACCTACTTCCATAACCTATGACCTCAGTGCAATTTAACAGATATTATAATTGTTATATTCTGTAACAGAGGGACTTTAAGAACTGCTGTTTCTTCAGACTGTAATATGCTCCTTAAGCAAATGATCTAAGACACCAGCTTACCATCTCCGTATGGCAGTTCAGTAATATGTTCTAAAATACAAACACTGGCTGTTTACTCACATCTTGGTTACTCATGTCCCAGTAGGGCCTCTCTCCATATGACATGACCTCCCACATGACTATGCCATAGCTCCAGCAGTCACTGGAGGAGGTGAACTTGCGGTACTGAATGGCCTCTGGAGCTGTCCACCGAATGGGAATCTTCCCTCCCTACAAAAGGGAGATGGTGCAGTGGACAGGAAGACATAAAGAGGTTTTGTTCAGAACCCATTGGCTTGGCTGTTT
Source organism: Dascyllus trimaculatus (assembly GCA_024666655.1). Taxonomy (NCBI): domain Eukaryota; kingdom Metazoa; phylum Chordata; class Actinopteri; family Pomacentridae; genus Dascyllus; species Dascyllus trimaculatus. Next base: position 1,951,358 of record CM045452.1, on the reverse strand, counting down.
TTGGTTGATACAGGTTTCCTCCAGTAATTTAATTCATTTTATAATGTCAATCATGGTACAGTTTAGTTTACTTAAATTTTTATTTGACATAGACCCCTGCAGACTATGGTAAAAACTCACCAGAGCACTGGTGTAGGTGGGATCTGATGTATCGTCTTCAAGGAAGCGCGATAGGCCAAAGTCCGACACTTTGCACACTAGATTGCTGTTGACAAGGATGTTCCTAGCCGCTAGGTCTCGATGGACATAGTTCATGTCACACAGGTACTTCATTCCTGCTGCTATGCCCCGCAGCATTCCCACCAGCTGGATCACTGTGAACTGCCCATCATTTTGCTTTGGAGAAAAAAAACATTTAAATGAGTCTAAATTTACTCCATATCAATCATATGTATTCTAGTGAGCCTGTGATCAGATCTCCAATATGTAGTCAGCACCACCAACTGTACTTAATCCATCTGACAGTCTTTGACAGCTGCTAACAGATAATTCCATTGAAAGTAGTGTTTTTGTTTTTTAGAATTGTTAAAACATAAATTTGCTGTAATCATTTTTGAAAGATGATCTTTCATTAAACACCAGAATGGGCCAGATTTGTCACATGCTCATGTAATGGGCAGATTGCTATGAAATGCAACTGCAACTTCCTCTAGGTCTGTGGGTCTTCCTGCCGTCAGGTTTGTCTTTAGTCAGTCTTGCTTACTCAGCCCAGTGAGTAGAACATAATGATCTGTATCATTCTACTATAGGGGAAAAAAAGCTCTGGGGTGTGTTTTTGCAAACTAACCACAGCTGTCCTGTGTGCAGCTCAGTGAAGGATGCTGTGAGTGTGTCTCTCCAAAGTAGTGATGGGATGAAACTTGTTTTAGTGGAATAATGTCTCGTTCTGAGAAGAAAACTTTATCATTACCACAAATAATTTCCACAAACACAACAGAAGATGCCTGCTGACCTTGTGATCAGACTTTTACAGATACAGGAGACAAGCATAACTTGATGTTCAATGCTGTCAGGGGCCAACAGGTGACGCCTGCTCATACTTTAGCCCTTTAGGAGCTCACCACACTCATTCAAATCACAGAGAATTTGCTGGTGGTATGTGATAATATCACAAAAGCTTGTGTGAAATGGAACAGGTCAGTACACTGGTCAAGTCCGAGTCACTGGTGCATGTTGCCTCCACAGTAAAAAGTTGTCAAATCAGCTCCAACTGATGATGGCCATAGAAAACAGAACATCAGCCATCAGAGTCCTGCTAGATAGAGTCCAGGATTTTCCTGAGATACATTCACAAGTTATTTTAGTCCTGATAATATATAGTTGTGTGCGAAAGTCAGGGCACCCCTTTAAAAACAGCATATTTTATATATTAAAAAATTAATATCCATATTTATAGTCTTTCTGGGATATGGGAAAAAAGACAATATTATCAGGAAACATTAATGCATAGTTACATTTTATTTTATAACTTGAACAAAATTACAAAAATAAAAAACATCATTTTGGCCTGTGCAAAAGTCGGGGCACCCTGAGAGTTTCAATGTGTCAGATTCTTTTAACAAATTCAGACCTTTACCAGCTCATTAGTCCTGAAGCATGTGTCAACAATTGTCATTAGGGAGCGCCAGCTGGTGTGTATTTCAGGGTTTCTTAAATATGGCGACTCCACAAACCTGTGCAAACAACAGCAATCATGGGTTCCTCTAAGAAGCTAAGTAAGACAGAAAAAATGAAAGTTATTGATGCCCACAATGCCGGGGAGGGCTACAAGAAGATAGCAAAACGTTTTCAGCTTGCAGTTTCCACAGTGCGAGGTATAATTAAGAGATGGCAGGTGAGGGGAACTGTGGAGGTCAAGATGAGATCTGGAAGACCAAGGAAACTCTCGGACAGAACAGCTCGTAGGCTGGTCAGAAAGGTAAATCAAAACCCACATTTGACGTCAAAAGACCTGCAGGAAGATTTAGCAGACTCAGGAGTGGTAGTGCACCCGTCCACTGTGCGGCGATACTTGCACAAACAAGACCTTCATGGAAGAGTCTGCAGAAGAAAACCTTACCTCCGTCCTCATCATAAAATACAACGTCAAAAATATGCAACAGAACATGTACAGAAGCCTGATGACTTTTGGAAACAAGTGCTGTGGACTGATGAAGTTAAAATAGAACTCTTTGGCCACAATAAGCAAAGGTATGTTTGGAGAAAAAAAGGAGCAGCATTTCATGAAAAGAACACCTTGCAAACTGTTAAATATGGGGGTGGATCCATCATGCTTTGGGGTTGTGTTGCAGCCAGTGGGACAGGAAGCATTGCTCGGGTGGAGGGAAGAATGGATTCCATTAAATACCAGCAAATTCTGGAGGCAAATATCACAGCATCTGTAAAAAAGCTGAAGCTGAAAAGAGGATGGCTTCTACAACAGGATAATGATCCAAAACATACTTCAAAATCCACCATGGACTACCTCAAGAAACGCAAGCTGAAGGTTTTGGAATGGCCTTCACAGTCTCCAGACTTAAACATAATTGAAAATCTGTGGGTAGATCTTAAAAGAGCTGTGCATGCAAGACGACCCAAGAATATTGCAGAACTGGAAGCCTTTTGCAAGGAAGAATGGGGGAAAATCCCAAATGATAGAATCCAGAGACTTGTCGTTGGCTATAAAAAGCGTTTAGAAGCTGTGATATCTGCCAGAGGGGGTCTTACTAAGTACTGAAGGTACTGACGCTGTAGGGTGCCCCGACTTTTGCACAGGCCAAAATGATGTTTTTTGTTTTTGTAATTTTGTTCAAGTTATAAAATAAAATGTAACTATGCATTAATGTTTCCTGATAATATTGTCTTTTTTTCCCATATCCCAGAGAGACTATAAATATGGATATTAATTTTTTAATGTATAAAATATGCTGTTTTTAAAGGGGTGCCCTGACTTTCGCACACAACTGTAGCTCAGTAGGTGATAAGGATGCTCAATTGGATTGAGGTCAGGTGACTAACTCACCCATTTCTTTGCCTTCAGAAGGTATTGGATTGCCTTCATGGTATGTTTTGGGCTATTATCCATCTGTATCAGTTTTGCCACATTTGACCAAATCTAAGCAGAAAGTAGAGCTTTATGCCCAAAATGGAAAGTGAGGCAAGAAAATACAACTGAGTAACTGCCAACAAAGTACTGCTAATGAGAAAATCAGGAAGCTACTGAATATTCGGATCTCAAAATCATATTCAAATACCACCACAACAACCGAATATTCAGTTATTCGGGTCCAGCCTAATGCCATTTAGGAACTCAAAATCAGGGAATATTAGGAACCTGGGGTCCCAGGTCAGTCAGGAGATTTACCAGAGATGTAAGAGGCTAAAGGGTAGAATAAAGTATGACGCAAACCTAAGAACCCAGTGGTCATCCTATTAACTGGAGGGGCTTGTGTCATAAGAAACTCCAAACTTACTGAAGGACCTGCAGTTACATTATTGCAAACCGTGTGACAACATCATTGCAGAGCATTGCTGTTTCTGTTTTGACAACTGGTTATAAACTACAGGAAATGGGGAATAGATTAGATTGTTTTAATTATGTGAGTGGTGACACAGACCCAAAGCACTCTGGAGGCAGATATGGCAGCTCTGAATCCAGCTGGTAATGCACCTGAGCAGTTGACCGTTAAGAAGCTTGTGTTTATTGTGGCTGGAAGATTTGTACAAAACAGGTAATCTCTTTGATGAAATTTAGGTTAAGATATCTTAAATAAGTGACGTCCAATAAAGTGAAAATTCAGCTAGATTAATATGGTCTGTGCTTTGCTTTGAAAAACGTTTATTGCAGAAAATGCAGAGCAATGCACAAGTAGATGATGATCTTTGGTGTGGGGTGGGGGCAACTTTATCATGGATGAGTGTGTAAATTTACCCTAAGGAAGGAGTCAAGGGATCCATTCTCCATGAACTCAGTGATGATCATCACAGGGCTGCTCTTAGTCACCACTCCCTCCAGATGGATGATGTTGGGGTGGTCAAACTGGCCCATGATGGATGCCTCACTCAGAAAGTCCCGCCTCTGGCGTTCAGTGTAACCCGCCTTCAGTGTCTTAATAGCCACCAGTATCTCTCTCTTCCCAGGCTGCCGGAGGTTTCCACTGCAGACCTCACCAAACTCACCTGACAGGAAGACAGGAGCAGTCAGTGGAAAGTGAAGGACTATTTAAAGAAGTTGTATGTCGTAACATTGTAGTTGGGACTTTAGTTTTGAAAATCCAGTCCAAAATTCCACAAAACTGAAATAAACTAGTGTCACCATCCGAGTTTTCTGAATCATATACTGTCTTATAATATTGACAGGAAAAACACTAGTACTAGTACTACTACCTAAACTGTGTTTTTATCTTGTTAGACAGTAATGCGTGAGCATAACAAGGAATGCCTCATGTACTAAGTGTTGGATTCCTTTAGGGAACTCCTGAAAAGTTTAAACAACTCAAGTAAAACACCCCCCTCTGAGAAGCTCAGCACTGTTTTGCTTTACCTGCACCAATCACTTGTTCAATCTTGACACAGGCAATGTCAATTTCCTTGGCAAACTCTCTGACTGCTTCGTTGGGGTCTTCATATGTGAAGGGGTCGATGTAGATCTTCATTCCTGGTGACACTTCAACAGAGAGACAGAAGAAACAGCAACCGCTATACACACAAACAATGAAACAAACATGCAAACACCGAGCAGCAGAATGTTTCTATGTACCTTCCCAAAATAAAACCTACTTCATGAAGCTTAGCACTGATGGCTGTCAGTCTAAATAACAAGAACCACATACTGAGCGCAGCAGCAAGTATTACTTACTGTGACCACTGGTGTAATGTTGGAGTTTGTCTGTGTACTCTGATTCCGGTCTGTCTGAATTTCTCCTGCTGGTGACAAACATACTAAGTCAACAGATACATCACCACCAACTGAGATACTCAATCCACTGATGAAGACAATGGACCACAGATGAAGGTTTGGAAGAAGCTAGAGATAAATAAGAGAACTTCTTCTTTTATAAGTGTCAGTGGAGTTTGATAGAATAAAGAAGAATTTCTGTCTGATGTAAAGCTTTTTCTTGTTGTGACAGGAGATGTCAAAGTGTGGTCTAAGTTACATCAAAATGTAACAGTGGGATTTTATTCATAGTGAGAATTCATGCCAAAGTGCAATCTCTGTTGTGTTTCGCTTTCAATGTATTTCAGACATACAACAGTATCATAAAGACAAAAAAAAGACAATAAAACCCACAAAATGAAAAAACAAACAAAACAGAATGTCAGGAGAAGGTCTGACTTATTAATTTCTACCTGCTACATGTCTGTACATCTCATATTTGACTATTTCCTGTTTGCTTCAAACCTTATACTTATATAACTACTTTGAAACCCCAAGAACACTTTTATTGTTCCACATTATATTTTTCAAGCAGCATCATGTTCTGTATTTTCTTAAATTGTTTTAATAGTTGCATTCATTTTTAGACTGTCGTCCAGACTATTGTAGAAGTTTACACCACAAACTTTTAATATCTACTCTTCATGGTGAAACAAGCAAATGGCATTTTAAAATTGAAGTTTCCTCTTAATTCATAGTTTCCAACGTTGCCTCTGAACAGTTGTTTATGTTGTTGGGAGAAACTTCCTGTTTGTTTTGAACATTATTTGCACAGTCCAGAAACAACCTAAATCAATACATTTCACAGTATTTGTTTTGGGAAACAGTATGTCAGTGTGCTCATTATATCCCACATTATGTACTGTCCTGATATCTTTTGTTGTAACATGTTTACTCGAGCATTATATGTTTTAGCCCACACTTCTGCACAGTAGGTCAAGTACAGTAAAGACTGTGAAGAGTGTAACATGTAAGTGAATTTAGAATGTGTCTTCATATGAAGTAAACTTTGTTCTTCCAGCTGAGTCTGTGATCAAGTACCACACCTAGAAATATATTTTCATACACTGTTTCAATGGTAGAATTATCACCTTTACACAAGTCATTAATACATAGTACAAACCATTTTGGTCCCCACACTTACCCTTGTAGGATATCACATATAATATCTAACGCATTTTAGATTTTGTCCAATCTGTACACATAGATGCCCGTTACTGATATAACTTTTTAACAGTTTACCACCGCTCCTTTAATGCCATACTTTTCCCATTTATTAGTCTGTATTAGATGATTTATAGTAACAAATGTTTTTCTTAAGATCCACAAAAACTCCTCCCACAAACTTCTTCTTGTCAGTGGAAGCTGTTATTTCTTCTGTTGGCTCCAATAAAACCATTGCTGCTGACCTCCTTCTTTCTGGTAATTAATGAGTTTGTTTACCTGTATTCTTTCATTCACTGTCTGTTGTTTGTTATTGTTTGTTTGTAGCAGTGGTTGATAAATGTTTCATATATTTCTTTGTTTGGGAACAGGAGGTCAGTGAAACTTCTAATATCAAGACTGATCAATAGAAGTAGGTTTGATCATTTATGAATCTTCAATCTAAAATATTATTAATCGATATCCGGACTACATCCAGTGGTGTCCTGATAAACAACTGTAGCTTCACTGTAAAGTGCTATTGCGCTACAATGGTATCAGTTTAACAATTTCCATTTGGAAAAGTCTCACAGTGAAAAGACGGATGACATATGTAAGTTGATGGTTCTACAGTCCCTACTGTTGCCTTTTTGACAATGTTCAGATCAGTTCAGTCAGTGGATGTCTTAGGTGTACATTCACTAACCACATCTATCACGAGATATGTTATCATCACCCACTGTGATCCCTTGATCTTTGATTTCATTTGCTAGTTCTGGTCCAACATTTACAAAGCATTTATGAAACTCATTTACAACCTTAATCCTATTATTTGTAGTTCTATTATTTTCAACAAAATATTGAAGGTAATTTTTAGCCCTAACCTATCTGTAGTAATACTATTCAATACTTTAATGTGGCTTTAATGTTGTTCCTACTTTCTTCTAATATTCTATTCTAACAGTCTTCCTTACAAACTCCCACAACATCCATTTATCTAGTCTTTTATCTGTTTTCAGCTTTTGTAGTTCTCCTCCTTATAAATTCTCTATACAGTAAGCTTTTTCTCTTTCAATCGTTTTGAAGCCCTCTTGTAGTCCAGGGTTTTCCACTTCTGTTTTTCATTGACTGTCTTAATGGGACAGTATTTGTCGTACAATGTTACAAATATATTCAAAAAGATCTCATAAACCTTGTGAACATCATCTTCCTTGAAGTAACGTCCTTTTCAGAGTTTCCAGGCTGTTTCACTTTGCATACGCTTCTATTTGATTTACTTTGTTGTCTTTACAATTATAGCTGCATTCTGGGAAGTGGTTTCTAATATCATTTATTAGTAATCCACTAATCATGTAATTTTCCATATTATTAGTGAATATATTGTTAATTAAAGTAGCACAATGTGTTGTTATTTGACTTGGCCTGACTATCAATGAACATAAACTCATTCTTTACATTGTTTCAATAAACTCATCAGTCATTCTGGGCTTGTTTGGATTCAACTAATCTATATTCAAAACCCTACAAAAAGAACATAACCATGTCTTGCTTAAACTTGGCAAACATTACCTCCAAAATATCCCTAAATATTTCTATTTTGAACCCAGTGTCCCATATATACAACTCACAATAACATTTGTCTATGACTTTGTAAGAAATGCGGACATGAACAGATCCTGACATGATGAAGACTAGGATCATTCCAAACTCCATTTCAAACAATACACATATTCTGTGTTTCTTATATGGATGATAACCCACAGGCAGAATCAGTGATGATGTTGATGATGGAATAGCTTAGTAAATAATGTTTTAGAGGGAACTTGCATATTATTATTTTGTTACTATCATATTGTTGGTTTGTAAAAATAGTGGCTCACCTGCGACAAACAATGATGACGACAGTGATGGCAATGATAAAGACGACCCCTGCAGCAGACGAGCCAATGATGAGGGGGAGCTTTTCCCTGATACTGGAATTATATTCTTCTACAATTCAAACGAAAGAAAAGCAAGAAATGTGAGTTTAATTATCAGTTTAGTCCATTGCTGGGTTACAAATGAGGAAGTGCTCTGGGTTAGACATATGTACAAACTAAGCTGGCCAGTAAACTCGGTTGTCATTCCTACCTTCAGTCATGGTTTGGAAGTACATTTTCCCACTAAAGCGTCCAAATCCAGCAACAGTCCGAGCCCGAACCTGGAAGACGTAGATAGTTCCAGACCTTAAGCCTCTTATGACTACAGTGTTGGTCTGACTCCTTGTCAGTGATGAGTTCCACTCTGCCTGGTTCTGAAACACATGCATGAGAAACTAGAAATCAGACAACTCTGTCAGAAGTAGTCAGCAGTGAGATTGTTCCTATCAGTGGGGAAGCCATGATGTCTATGGCCACTGTGACGAAGACAGACTCTTCATCGCTAATGTACCTTCTCATAGTACTGCAGTTCATAGTCAAGAATGACTCCATTGGGCTGATCAGGCTGAGACCAGGAAAGAGTGATGCTGTTAGGAGTTCTGCTGACCTGGTGAATGATGGACACTGCTGATGGTGCTGAGAAGAAGATAAAAAAAGTTGCTGTTAGGAAAATAAGGACAGGCAGACCATCCACTAAAACTGAAAGTGATGGGATTGCTGAAACTACTGGATGCAGTAATGATGTAGCCGTATTCATGATCCATCCATCCATTATCTGTACACCGCTTAATCCTCTGTAGGGTCGCGGGGGGACTGGAGTCTATCCCAGTCGACTCAGGGCGAAGGCAGGGGACACCCTGAACAGGTCGCCAGCCTATCACAGGGCTACATATAGAGACAAACGTTCACACACATTCACGCATTCACACCTACGGACAATTTAGAATAATCAATTAACCTCAGCATGTTTTTGGACTGTGGGAGGAAGCCGGAGTACCCGGTGAGAAGCATGCACAGGGGGAACATGCAAACTCCACACAGAAAGATCCCAGGCGTCCTAACCAGGACGTGAACCAGGGATCTTCTAGCTGTGAGGCAACGCTGCTAACCACTGTGCAACCCCATATTCATGATGAGTCATTAAATTATTTAAAAGTTAATTGAAGAAATTATGCCATGTGAAAAGGGGGTTTGGCCTCACCAGCCTGGTTGGTGGTGATGTTGACAGATGTGTACTGGGGTGAATAAGGACTCTGGTCCGACACTCCGTTGACAGCTTGTATTTCAAAGGTGTACTGGGTGTGAGCCAGGAGGTCGCTGATGTGGACGCGGGTGTCAGTCAGTCCCAGCTGACGCGGGACAAACTGTACATTGTCTCCACAGCGGGTGCAGCCACCACGTCCACTGCCACAACTTTTACAAATGATGTTGTAGACAACATCTTCTCGTCCTCCACCCTCCTGTGGTGGGCTCCACTCCAGCCTCAGAGAGGTTTCATTCACTATGGAGATAACATTTTGTGGTGCTGATGGAACAGCTGGAAGAGAAGGAGAGGGGAGAAAAATTTCAGTTAGAAACCAAAGTTAAAAAATCTACAATTACAGGAGACATGCAACAAATAATATTCTACATTTGTCACTATTTTTCCTATCTGTTGCCGCCTCCTCTGGATGTATTTTCAGCCAGTGTTGTTTAGCTCATCAGGTTACAAAGCTATTATCATTATCCAATACATGTACACAAATAAGACTTGATTATGTATTTATTAATTTCAAATGATAAAACAATAAAAACAATAGATTGTGTTTAACAGATGTCTTATGATTACAAAATTACAAAAATACCACCCATCTTCACTTTTGTACTTTAGTTCAGTCTACCAAGAGTAAGAATCACATTGCCTCTACTGAATCCAACACGCTTTGCAAGTTATTGTGAATCTAAGTGCATTCTCAGTGGGTACTGGACTCTGACAGAGTTGGGTCTTGCACTGATTCTCTTGCTGTTGTGGGGAGAGACTGCTGTATAGTGACAACATATTCATTGAGGTTCTGCTGCTTTGGGCTGGGACCACCACTAAGCACTGGAGCAGTCTGTAGCCCAGTGTGAAGGGGCAGATCAAAGTCAGGACCTCGAAGCCTCAGGTCTGAGTTTGCCCCTCCAGGTTAGGATAGGCCAGGTGTCCCAACAGAAGCAGTTTAACTATCTGTGTCTTTTTAATTAGATGGAATGCAAGACTGACAGGTAAAGTTTTGGGTAGCATTTCTAGTGGAGCGAAAGGTGCATGGAATGCTGCTTTTTTTGTCTTATTATTATTCTCTCTGCAGAAACATAAACTATCTCACTATTCAGTTGTGGCACAGGTGTAGAGGGGAAACGATGTGCACGGCATCATGCATAATTTCTGTGCCTCTAGCCTTAAGAATAAGTTAACTACACTGACATGAATGTAAACAGCTCAGTGTTTTCGTAGTGTCTATGCTCTTTGAAGATGCATAGGTGCTCATATCACTGTGATCCAGGAATGTGCTGTCCTGTCGGTTGTGTCTACATACTGGTACAAGGCATCTGTGGAGGGTCAGAGTCAGTGCGGTAGTAGCCATTGCGACAGACACAGTTAGTTGCTCCTTCGCTGGTAGTTCGACTGTTAATGGGGCATTGCAGACATTTGTGGTCTCCCTGTGCAGCCTTGAAGAAGCCTGACATACATGCTGGAGAGGGAATATACAGCAGGGAAGGAGGTACAGACACACAGATACACAGAGAGGAGAAGGGAGAAATAAGAAAAATTAGCATAGGAACAAAATGCATCTACAGGTACAACAAAAATGTTATCAGTCCACAGTGTCCGCTAAATACCCAGCCTCAAAAATATACTGTAGAGTTCAACTATCTCCACCATGCTATGCTTGGGTCCTGCAATGGATTGCAACATACTGAACTGTAATGGTGTACCTATTGTAAATAATTAATACCGGAAGAATATATATAAAGTTATTTGGTAAAAAGAATCCTGATGCTAAGGATATATGTAATATCCATCTTTAGTATTTATGCCTTCATTCATTTGACATTAATTTCTCTTTGTTTCCTCTCCCGATTTTATCCACTCAAAAATTCACTCCATTTTCAACCATGAAGACAAAGCTTTACTCGTTAAAAAAATAAACAGCAATTTTTCTGGTGATGTACAAGCCTAATTATATGTGGGCATTTTATATGTCCATCAAGACCAGAGACATAAACTATCTCCAGCCACCAAAAGAACATGGAGTCCTGTGACAGATGGTATTGCCCCCACAGAACTCTGATCTCAATATGTTGGAGTCAGTGTGGGATTGCATGAAGAATCAATGAGACAGACTGAACCCACCAAACAACTATCGGATGTTCTCCAACATGCTTCGAATGACCTCCTTAAAAAATCCTTTATAAATGGTTTGGCAGTGTAACAAGAAGGACTAGGACTGTTTTCAATAACCTCCCACTTTCACGATTAGATATTTCAGTTCTTTAATTGTGTATATTTAATGTGTTTATTAATTTACTGCCACTGTTACTTATTGTTATATTTCACAGTCACATCTAAATACAGTCAGTAAAAGTTGAATAGAGCTTTTTTTTCTTTCTGTGTTTTTTTAATTATACCTGAAAAATATAGCTCTGTGCTAATGTTATGGATGCAAAAGGTGAAGTGAGGATGTTTCCAAACATATTTTTGAAGAACACATAAAAAGTGCAGTGAAGATTTAAAATAAATAATAACTTTGTCGTGTGGTCATTAAAGTCAATTGAATTAATCAGAACTTATTTTGCTGTGAGCCCAATTTGCCTTTAATAGTAATAACAACAATAATAAACTTTTTTAAAGAGCATCTAAATAAAGTTCTACACAAGAAATAACACAATAAAAGTAAATAAGAACCAGAACTTAGGATACAATCATTTCAATAACTACAACAGTTGCCTACAATACTTGCTGTAAAAAGTCAAACCATAAAAGTGACTTTTAAGAAATAATTCAAATAAGGATACTGAGTTAGCAGATTTCTGATATAGGCAAGAGTCAGATCATTCAAAGCTTTAAAAACAAGAAACACAACCTTTAAAACAGTTCTGAGATGTGCAGGTAGCAAGTGAAGGGCAGCAAGAGCTAGAGTAATGTGGTTGCCTCTTCTAGTACGTGTTTAAAGTCTGGCAGCAGAGTTTTGTATCACTCTGGATGTTTCACCTGCTGGTACCAGACTAAAGTGCACTGCAATAGCTGAGTATGGAAGAGACAAAAGCACTGATGACCCTTTCAAGTCTACCAAAGAAGGAAGTTTTCCTGATCTTGGTTAGGCAGCTTGGCAAAGCAGGGCTGCAGTAGTTTAGCCACCTGAGCACCTGAGTAAGAAATACCGTTATGGGCTTCTCCATGAATGTGATTAGATAACTGAAAATTTCAATTTAGACAGGGGTTTTACTTAAGCGTTCTGTCAGGCAAGTTAAGTCTGATTGCAGAAGCAGTGACACATATCAGTGTAATGACAGAAGCATTCAAACAATAGCATGGAGATAGCGAAGGACATGAACAACTGGAGATGGATCATGAACAAAAAACAAAACAAAAAACTATTTAAGAAGGGAAAGGAAACATGTAAACTCAGATATAATACAATAATAGAGTAGATGAGTCCAAACAACAAAACCAGGGCTAATAACAATGGAGCACACTACCAGTTTAAACTACAAGCTGCTGCTCGCACCATCCTCAGTCAGTTGGTATCATTTAGCTGTCGATCCCTGATTGATTTAATATGTCAGCTTTCTTTCATTCTTTCACATTTGGTTGTATTTGGATTGTATTGTAATAGTACTTTCATTGTGACGGCATTTCAGTGGCTTAATTGTATTATTGTGTTCATGTTGTCTGTTTTCTGTGATTTTTGTTGCAGTTTTGCTCCAAACAAAATCTCCACTACTCAATATAAGATCCTACACAGAACACATCAAACTCCACCTCATGAGGGCAGTGTTCTTTAAGGACATCCCCTAAACACAGACTTTCAGTCATCAGTATTCAGGAGATGCTGTCAAACACTGGATGACATTCATGAAGACATTTGACTCTTGACACACATTAAGTACAATGTGCGTCAACAGAGTGAGCATGGTAGCTGAATATTTATGTTATTATTCCACATATTACCAAGTAAAACACCATGCCTGGAAGCCAATATCCCACAATGCAACACTAAATATTTTCAGTTCCTTGGATTTTATGTGCATTTTAAGATGAAGCTCTGTTTTGGTATGACAGTGTACTGCAATAACCCTAGAAAAAGAAACTATAGATTTCCTGATTTCATAATTAAGACTTATGAGCTCATTGTTTAGGAATAACGCACACTGATTTCCCTACCTTTGCTCTGCTCCTTCAAGAGCAGAATGAACAATACAGGACCCTTCATGGATACAAAGTTGCTATATGTTGTTAGTTAGGTCACACACTATGCATATTCATGGTGTCACAACAAGCCTTTACAGTTACAGCACAATATTTGTTTTTTCACTCTTGTATGTGGTGGCTTATGTGCCTGCATAGGTGAGAACGAATGCACGCACATATAACCCCATGGCTTTCTCCAGCTCTCTCCCACAGTCCAGAGACATGCTTAGGTTACCTGATTCTAAATTGTGGTAAGATGTGAATGTGAGTGAGTTGGTTGTTCTGTTCTGTTCAGTCCTGTGATGGACTGGTGACCTGTCCAGGATGTACCCTGCCTTCACTCTACCACAATGGATCTGAAATTAAGCAATCGGTAAGTGAATGAAGTGTAGACGCAGCTATAATTCAAGGGTTTTTACTAAAATAATGCATTAACTGTTGAGGAATTACACACATTATATAGTCTCTCTATTTTTACAGGCTCAAATGTAATGAAATGATGAGCAATTTCATGTCCATCTGTGGCGTATTTCCTTGTTATTTTATGACAGTTAAAGAGATCAAAGATCTGGAGTTGATTCCAAGTGCTAGAATTGCATTTGGCAGGTGTTCATGGAACATTAAGCTGAAAAAACAAAGCACACCTATCGGAGTGATAGCAGAAGCTTTAGGAGTAACTAAATTAATAATTTGGTACATTCTTAAATAGCAGGAATTCACTGGTGAGTAAACACCAAAGGTAACAGCACTTTTGGTGTAGATTTCCTGATTAATTATGAAATCAGGAAATCTACAGTTTCTGGAAGATCACCGAAAACAAATGCATGGAGGATTATGGCTTTCTTGTCTTGATGAGGAAAACCTCTTCACAACATCTGGCAAAAAAGAACACTCGCAGTGAGGTAGATGCATCATTTTAAAAGTCTACAGTCAAGAGACGCCTTCATGAATGAGGGTTTACCTCAAGATGCAAACCATTTGTAACACTTGACCACAGAGAGGCCAGATTGGACTGGCATCTAAAAAAACTTGCTTAGAACAGGATTCTCTGGACTGATACAACCAAAATGAACTTGACAGAATGATGGGAAGAGACTAGTATGGAGAAGGAATGAAAGGGTTCATGACCCAAAGCACAGCACATCTTCTATCAAACATGGTGGAGGCAGTGGTATGGCATAGACATATATGGCTGGCAGTGGAACTGGGTCATTGATTTATTGATGATGTGACTGGTATCAGAGGTAGCAGGATGAATTCTAAAGTGTATAGAGCTACACCTTCTGCTCAGGTTAAGTCAACTGCTGTATAACTGGTAGGACAATACTTCAAAATGCAGACAACAATGGCCATGGATATTTGGGAATGTAAAAAATGTCTGTAATTCCTAAAAAGTTAATGGTTATTTTACTAAAAGCCAAGCTAAGCACTTTTTAAAAAAAATAATAATAAGTTCAACAGGTCTTAAAAGTTGTAGCACTGAATACCCGTTTAGTTTTACACTAAATTTGTTCCAGCACAACTTAAAGAAAATTCACAGAAGCTGTGTAGATGGTCTCCTTACCTCTGCAGACTGTGCCATTCTCCATTGCCTCATACCCAGCTTTGCACATGCAGCGCCCAATGGGTACCATCCACTCTCCATCCCCATTGCAATACAGCTTGATGGGTACATCCACCTCCTCCCCATTGGGAACACACACTCCTCTGGCTGCAACCAAAGACGTGCTCTCTGCTCCAGACAAAGTCTCAGGAAAGACAGCGCCATTCTGGATTACATGGGGACATTTCCTGTAGAAAACTCGGACAGCAATAAGTGACATGCAGGCCCCATAATCCTGAAAAGCGAGGTAGAACCCATTGCGTGAAACAGGACCAAAGCTTCGAACTTCACTGTTGATCTTCATGATGCGGCCACCAAGATCAACCTGAGAGAAACTTTCATCGGCTGCTATAGTGTCCACTTTCACCCAGGGGTTCTCCATCCAGGGTGGGGATGACTTAGTGGCCATGTCCGAGTCAGACTCATAGTAATACAGATTGAAGGTCTCCTTGCAGGAACCAGGGACATTAGGTATGGAACTGCAGTCGCGCACAGAGAACTTCATCTGGACATGGATACGCTGAGCACCCCGGCGGCGGATGTATTTGGTGCGTATCCAGTTGTTCTGGCTGCTGTCAAAGACATTGCACACCTGGTATGTTCGAATGGTGTTCATATTTTCATCATAGCCACTAACTTCTTCCCACTAGAAGAGAGCACAGAAAAAACAATTAAAGTGGCACACATACTAAAACTAAGCCTACATAGAGATATAAGTATTCTTCAGGGCAGCAAGCCCTCCAACCAGCAGCTGGAAATCTTGTTTCCTCTAACCTTGTGTGATTTAACTTCCCACCTTCAGATTTAGATTCAGAAGTTTACATGAGGATGTGTCAGTAGATCACAACATCTTTGTTTTTAGAGTTTGTTTTGCATTTTGATTGAACACACTTGATGAAATTCTGCAGAAGAAACAATGTCAATCAACTTCCACCTTTCTGTCTCAGACTCATTGTTTTTATGACTGACAAGAGGTCATAAGTGCTCAAGAACACAGAGGTTGTTTGTGTGTGAACAAACATTTAATTCAAATGATGACTAATAAACAGTTTCATTTGTACCATTAGGTCTAATAACTAACTACAGCTGTAGAGAATGGAAAATGTAGCAAATGGGAAACATCACATGTTTCACAGGGTTACCCTTCATACTAACAGTGGGTTTTCTCAATGCAGATCAACCCCCTCTTCAGTCAGTCAGACAGTGCAGATAGCATAGATGGATGGATAGTAAGGCAGAGAGGGGAACAACACTGAGACCTCAATTTGTTTCATAACTGAATATGAATTGGTCTCATATTCTGGCTAAACAACATGTTGATTTGTACTAAAAGCTATTCGCCAAGACCCAGGCCTACTTGAGATAAGCTATTAAGCTCGCAGTTCAAGTTGAATTGTGGAGGTAGCTAACATGGTTTGAGCAAAAGTAGTATGTAGTAGTATGATCATGTCCCAGCTATAGCAATATGAATAATGCCAATGTAAATTAATTGCCTTTGAATATAGCTATTAAAAAGACTAGTCCATGTGTAGTAATTTATTCATTCATATTGTCTCCTTTTGGTGGTAACCTAACAACGCATTTGTAACTTCTAGGCTGGACTGTTGAAATTCCTTATTATTAAGATGTCCCAACAATTCTCTTAAAAACCTCCAGCTGATCCAAAATGCTGCAGCCAGAATTCTGACAGTAACAGGCACTTCACTTTCAGACTGCAGGTTTACTTGTGGTTTCCAGAGTTTCCAGAAGTAGAATGGGAGGCAGAGACTTCATTTAATAGCTCCTCTGTTGTGGAATCAGCTCCCAGTCTGGGTTAGGGACGCAGACACCCTTTTCACTTATAAAATTAGGCTTAAATCTTTCCTCTTTGATAAAGCTGATAGTCAGGGCTGCTCAGCATCACCTGAACCGTCCCTTAGTTATCTATAGTTAAGACTACTGAGGGATTCCCATGATGCACTTGGCACCTCTCCTCTCCTCCCTTCCATACTCTCTGAAGGCGTCTCTGAATCTGGAGCTACACATCTCTGATTTGCAGTCGCTGGCCTCATCAGTCTTGTTCATAGCTCTCTTATGCATTGGTTGTCTGTTCTCCACCTGCTATCCTGCTATCCCCTCCCCCACCACTCCCCCACCCTCCTCATCCCCACTCTCACCCCAACCAGTCAATGCAGATGGCCACCTTCCCTGAGCCTAGCTCTGTTAGAGGGTTTTTTTGTCCTTCCTACGAAAGGGGGAGATTTTTGTTCTTTCCAAGTGTCACCTATTATTTGCTCAAAGGGAATCCAAAGGAAAGTTTGGATTTGTTAGGTTTCTCTGTTTAATTTTTTTCAAGGTTATCACCTTACTATGTGAGGTGTTATGAGATTACATTTGGTGTGAATTGGCGCTATATAAATAAAACTGAATGGAATTAAATTGAAGTTTTAATGCCCTGAGTTGGTCATTTAGTAAACTGCTACATCCAGGTGCAGAGGGTTGTCTGCACAGTTCAGTTAAAATGAAAAATGGGTCTAAAACTTTCATTATCTATTGCTTTCTTATTACTTTACAAATTACAGTCCCTCAGTGTAACTTTCATTGTTCTCATTTGGTTTGTTGCTTCAGAATGTTGTCCATCCATCCATTATTTATACATCACTTAATCCTCTGTAAGGTTGTGGGGGGTCGGGAGTCTATTCCAGCCAACTCAGGCAAAGGCAGGGGACACCCTGGACAGGTCACCAGCCTATCACAGGGCTACACATAGAGACAGACAACCAAGCACACTCTCATTCACACCTACAGACAATTTAGAATAATCAATTAACCTCAGCGTGTTTTTGGACTGTGGGAGGAAGCCGGAGCACCCGGTGAAAACCCACGTTGCACAGGGAGAACATGCAAACCTCACACAGATCCCAGGCTCCTTTCAGAATGATACTCTTGAACAAAAATAAAAACTGGCTGCTCAAAGTTTCCATTTTTGTGTTTTGCACTTGTGGTTGGACTGTACCAAAATGTTACATATACATGCATCTAATCTAATTATGCAACATATAATCATATAATATGAGTCATGTGGGTTATCACACTGCACAACCACTACTGTAAATACATAAAGCTGATAGGGTATACTTTCACTGCTGATGTGTTACATTTTGATGATAATAATTCTCTTCTTTTACCTGCGTAGGGTTTTGACTGCAGGACTTTTCCTTGTACAGAACATATCAACATTGTTGCATTAATACTTTAATTCAAGTACAGACATAAATAACATTTGTCAACACTGTAAATTACTTATATTAATTTTCTTGAGGCTCTTTTGCGAACATCTGTAAACTCTAATACAATCTTCTACCTAAACATCAAATCAAAGCAGCAAAATAAGTTTCTCCACTGACTGTGTGATACAATGAGAGGCTGAGGTACTTCAGTCAATAGGAACTAATGTCTACAACTTTCCAGAAGTCGAAGTTTATATATTCTAGCAAAGTTACCAAAGCTGCGGCAAATGGTAGCAGAACATTTGTATAGTGACTGCATGCTTTACAAATTGTTCTTAGTGTCTTACTGTGTTCCACTTACCCCCTGTGATGGGTAGATGGTCCAGCCCAGCTCTGCTGTTGCAGTTGTTGAATCCATTAGTGCTTCTGTAGAAGACAAAAACAAAAAGGTTGGAGTTAGAAAAATACTTGCTGTTACAGTATACAACAGAAGGTAGTACACCCCTGTGCAACATAATTTACAAGTCAGATGCTTCAGAATTGCATTACCTCTCAATAATTTGATTATGTCTAAGCTGATTAGTAGAATCTTCACTCTTACAAGCATAGTATCACTAATCAGTTAATGTAGTTATCCTCTGAAAATGAGACCATAAAAAATGTACTATTTGCACAATGTAACTCTAAAAAAACGACAGGCAAGTCTTTCACACTTGACACAAGACTATCAATGGAAATCAGAGTTTTCTGATAGCTCTGACAGCGTGAAATCGTTTCGTCATGCCCTCCACCTTGTCAAGTGGAGCCAAGGTTTGAGATCCCAGAGCAGCCATTTACAGAGGCTAAGTAAAGAAAATTATATGATTGCGCTTAGGCTTAATGATGATTTGAAATTATTCTTATGTTAAGTAATGATTTGAAACAGTTTATAATTATTGGGAAGATTAAAAATGATTCTTTGTAACCAGAATTCTGCAGGCTAAAAAGAGGAACTTAGCTGTGTATCAGTTTAGAAAGAGGACATGGAGTAAAATGTCTGTGCTCAAGTGTGTGTCCTTAAGTTTTCAATAACTTTTAATGATCAAGTGATTGGAAAGTTGTCTCAGTTGATTCAGATGGTGTGATGATTTTAAATATATAATATCAATGAGATTTGAAGTAATTCTAATATGTTTGTCTGAGCAGCTGATAGAGAAAGAGGAAGTCCAGTCCTCTTACTGTGTCGCAACCAGAAAGAGGAAGTTAGAATCCCAGACTGGACCGGATTGAGACGATGTCTCAATTTTTGGAAAGTATGAATCATGCTACTGAGCTAACTGAGACAATGAGCTTAAGTTAAGAAAGTTTGTTTTGGGAGGAGAAAAATGTGCACGTGTCTCTGAAGAATATAGGAAAGTATAAAAATGAGAGACAGACACAAATTAAACGGAGTTGAGTTGTCCGAGGACATCGCAGAAGATGGTTCGATCTGACTTTAGTCCAGGATAAGTAGAGTTTTACTCTACTTAAGACAAAGAACAGTTTAGATCAGTCTGCAATTTTGTTGAAGATGGAACAGAGCAACATATCCTTCCCTCTGCGAGAGATAGCAGAAGGAGTGGCCTGTTCAGGCCGTTCAGCCTGTGCTAGGAGAGTCCTTGACTTTCCTTAGCTCATTTTGCCGTCGTGTCGGATTTTTGAAACTTTTCCGCAACAAACCCAAGGACATTAAAATGATTTTTGCAAGACTGAATTGGGATCTGGACTGTTCACTCCCCCCGATTTTTGGAGAATTTTTACGGGACAGCTGGACTCTGTACAGGGTTTGGTGTTTCTGTTGAGAGATTCTGCCAGAATCAGGTTAGGACCGGGCGTGGCAGTTAAAGGCCAAGCTGTCTGCCCTGTCCATTCTAAAACATACAATTAGGAGATTTAATTAGGAAAGCTCAGTTCTGCAATAGTAACCAAATTATTTGAACCTGATCAAATTTTTAAATGTATTTTGTGTGTTTGATCAAGAGCTGCTGCTGCCCCTGCTATCATTTATCAATAAACTTTTATTATGCATTTAAAGAGAAGCATTATGGATTTTTAATTTGTTTCCCTGAGTTCATAGACTCCTCATGGATGTAAAAAGTTAAGCAGCTGTGTGCATGAGATCTGAAGGTTCTGAAAGGTTGTTCTAGTTAATGAGTTAAATAGACTTTTAAACAGATCCCTGGGGTTTTACTTTCCTAACCTCTAAATCTAAACCTAGCAATTCACCAAGTGCCGCTGTCAACAGAGGAGGGAGCTGTCGTTAACAGACGTGACTGACAAGAAAGCTGGACTATTTAGGCTACTTAGTGTGGTTTTCTGTCAGAGTAAGCGGGGTAGGCATCTGGATGAAGACAGTGAGAGCTAGGCGAGTCCCCTCACCACCAGCTTAAGCTGTTCTGCTGAACTTATTAGGTAATACCTATGAGCAGTTTAGAACCTAACCCTAGAAATTGAGAGCTGTTCTAGTTTACCCTTGGTTAAGGGGAAACTGCGAGATAACAACCTCTATCTCTGCTTAGCTGGCAGCTTTCTCTCTCTCTTCTTTCCTCTTCCATTTTTGTGGGCATGACTGTGTTGAGTGAGTTTGTGCGTGGGGATGTGTGTGTGTGTATTCCACAAGGACTGAATAATCACCTGAGACCTTCCAAAATTCATCTCACCAACTTAATAGATGGACTCTTTTCACCATTCAATGCCGGACCATGATATGACAGCAGTCCTGCTGTGTGTCCACAGGATCTGTCAGTTTAATGCTCTTTATTCCTTGTCTATGTGAAACGCCCCACACTGCATTCTGGTAGCATTGCGTTGCGACAACAAAGTGGTATTTTTTAACATTTTTCAATGCTCTCTGTTTTCAATGACAACTTTCAGTCTCTGTTTTGGCATGGAGGGGAGGAGTCTGAGGGGAGGGGCCAAGAGTGCTTGATTTACATATCATTTGCATATCAAGAAGCATCGTCCTCCCTCCAGAACTCACCAGTCAGTGACTGACATGACAGCAAGTTCAGGCAACACAGCCCAATGTTTCAATATGAAAATAATAATATGTATATATTTTGAGGTTTCTAAGGTGGTTATTCAATCCTTACTTAATGTTTTAGAGGCCTTATTTTTTGACAGCTGTAGTTTGTGATGTACTTGACCTCTACTTTCTTATTCTCATTTACATCAGTGGATCCACAAAAACTTGTCAGAAACTGAAAATGACTAAATCTTTCCAAGGACACCACGTAATGCAGGCTGTTTTATAGGACCACATGTTTTATCTAAATCTACCTCATAAACAGGGATAGATGAGGTTTATGCTTTTAATACTAACATTACCAAAATAGATTAGCCTATTTTCTACATACATACCTGCTGTTTGTCCTCAGACATCCAGAGGCCTATAGTCTGACAGGTGCACAAACATCTGTATACATTAATGTAATGACCTGTACCTCACCTGCACATTGCACTAAACATCATCACTAATTAATGATGCATATAGAATATTTCATGTCTGCTGCTTTACTCAGAACCTAAACACAACTGAGCTCTTACTCTGCAGTAAGTCAAGTAATATAACAGAAGCCTTTTCAAGAATAAGCAAGGTCTGATCAAACAGGTCAGATTAGAGGAACATTTAATTCTGGCTTCAACAATTCATATCAGACAATTCATATTTAGAATACAGTTGAAAAGATATTTCATTTAAGAGGTTTCATTTTATAACAGGACTAAAGTCTCTTAAAAACATCTACACAGATGAAAAACACAATGCCTCTCCTCCCCCTGATGTTCGTTAGTTGGTCAGCCTTCAGTTTCCATTAACAGCAGAATTAAGGCTGGTAAAAACGCTCCTGCAGAAGGTCCATGGATGGAGCTTTGAGACCAAGGAGCTGCTGATGTTCGCTGTCTGTGGAATCTCCCAGCAGTCAGTGTTTTGCTATTGCATATGCACACCTGCATAGTAGCTGATGAAGTTTTATGCTTTTACTATTTATTAAAGGGTGTCAATGCGAAAAAGAAAGTCTCTCACTGATTTCTGTTTGGTGTTGGCACAACAAGCATACCAACACAATGAAAGGAATAGAAGGTTGTCTGGCAACGAGGCTGAGCTCAGCTTATAGTACAGTGTTGTTGCTGGCAAAAAAACCATAAATTGCACAGTCACACATTCCTGGTAGATCACTCTGTGAAGTGAACAATATACTTCTGCTTTGACTTTATCTGTAGTATTTTAAGCCACTGTGCAGTGTTCTACTGTCTCATTTAAACTCATCCCAAACCTTCCATCCTGGGTTGTATGTTATTAAGTCACTGGTTACTATACCAACACCACACTAACACATCCACTCCCCTTTTTTTTACAATGTTACAAAACAACACGCTGAGAGCTCCTCTGCCGACCTGGAGACATCTGCTCTTTGTGTCACTACATCCATAGTGACATCCATAAGCTCCATGCCATCCCCCCAACCAGAGCGGAGTGTCAGGTGAGACTATATAGCAAAGACTGTGCATCCAACACATGCTCAATTATTTACGTCATCCTGACAGAGTGTTGCTGAGTAAAGCTTCATCCTTCAGTGGCTTTAGGGAAGAGTGAGGATCAGAGAGTGTTAGTGGCTACAAATCACAACCTCAGCTTCTACCTCTGTGTTCCTAAATCTTATTAGAAAAGATAATCGTATGTTATGGGACATAATGCTCCTAATAAGGCATTTAATAATGTCATCCGACTTTTCAACAAGAATAGCCTAACACCTCTTGTTGTGTGTTGAGATGACAGACTCCTTATACACACGATTCAGATGGGCCTATGCATACAAGCTCTTAGCTGATAGAGCAGTAGAGAAGTCATTTATTGTCATTAAACATCCTGCTTTCATTTTCAAGTTGCTGTCGCTAACCAAGTACAAAAACCAGAGCTGTAGCAACCATTATGTATTGTAGCTCTAGATGAGACAGACACAAAATGGGCATAGCCATTAGTCCTATCTAATTACCCTAGTTAGCAACACCAAGTGTCATCCTGTGTGGCCTGTAGAGTTGAAACTACCATGCAGTTATTGATCAGAAAATTCAAAGCTCTTTTGATAGTCAACTGAGATGTCTCCTACCTATTTACCTTCAGATATCCTGGAAATCTACAGTCTGTATGCATATTTACACATTTTATTATTATCTCAGGAACCATATGAGATAAAGATATTATGTCTGATGTCGCTTTAATCACCTGTTCAGTTTGATTTCAGATTTGTGATCATCATAGACATTTAACAATGAGATTGGTATTTTTAAGAAATGATCTTAAAGTAAGTTCCAAAGGTATTTGGTGTCTGACCTCTCCTGGAAAGTGAAGCTCAATACCATCCCTTGGAATGGACACATCCATGATTGGTCAGATGCTGCTTTGAATTTGGCTCCAAAACTTTCTATATAAAAGAAAGTCACTGAAATACTACGGCTTTTTGCTCCATGATGGCTTAATTTTAAACTAGGGCTTAACTTTAAACAAGGTTTATCTCATAATGACTTAAAACTGAATACTTTGTACTATTTTATGTGAGTTTTTCTATGTTTTACTTAGAGTTGGGCTTCCTAAGTTAACTTTAGTGCGAACAGTTTTCTTTATAATTATGAGCTTCGACTCTTAGTATTTTTACTTCGGCACAATTTTGCAACACAACTATATCAAAGCGCCACCTTGGGCTTGTCTCTTCGTTCCTGAATCCACTCATCCAGCAGATCTTCACAGCTACACATCCTGCAACGGCCTCCATCTCCCTCCTACAAATGCTGTGGAAGTATCATTTTCTGTCTGCTAAACAGGTGGATTTAGAAATTACAACTGAATTCCAATTCTAAAGTGATTCTAAATTGATGACCACATTACCAGCTGCTACCAGTGATGATTACAGTCACTTTTATTTATGAGACTGATCAATACAAGTAGATCTGATTACTTATTAATATTCAATCTGAAGTATTAATTAGTTAATTTCTGATTTCATATTCGGTGGTGCCCCTGATAAACGAGAGCAATTTTAAATACAAATGTAGTTTCTTATGAGGTAAGAAAGTAGAGATGGTTTCATCTTCTCTCTCTCAAGCTTTTTTTTAATGTATGTGTACGTATTCTTTCTGTGTGACACTAGAAACAGCTCTGAGGACAGACTGTCTGACAACATGCTGAGGTTTGTGGATCACCTCTGTGATCACCAGCCACTGACACCAACAGAGACTTAACACCAGTTCCACGATGTTGGCAAAGGGAAATATCAATATATTTCAGAATGTAATGGACAAGGTTAATGCTGCAGTTGTGGGGGAAACCATGTTCCCCCTCTCTTACTAAGACAAACCTAATACAGAAAAAGTTATGCACTTATTAACTGCTTTTCTACCTTATTGGTCCTTATTCAATGACTTTAAACTATTTCCAGTTCACATATACAGCAGCACAACAGCCATGCAAGGTGCTTACCAACCATCAGGAGCAAACCTGGCAGTGTCTTACAGCTACTCTGAGATGAGAGTAAGGTTTCAAATGCAAAAGCAGTGAATGAACAGTAGTCAGGTGACATGGCATGGAAGGCAGCAATCCTTGTGTTTAGCAGTACCAGACCTAAAAAGAAGGCATTCCTTGCATTTTTACACATTTTTCTGTGTAGAGACATAAAGAGGTGAAGAGTAAATGAAATGTTGCAAAAGAAGGAATTGTTGTGACAGATACATTTCTTGGGATCAAATATGTTCTCCCTGAAGCACAGCATAAATATATAGTATAAAAATACAACAATAGCTGGAGCCAGCAAGACAACAAGTATATAACGGATGCATGAAGAGAAAGCTTTGCAGTACTTTAGGGCCGCAGACAGGAGTCAGGAAATTATGGGTTTTGGTGCATTCAAATGGCATTTGTGTACAGCTCATCTAAAGTACAAGTATTACTATCTGACAGACAAGAAGCAGATGTTAACAAGATGGAGATGTTAGTTAACACATTTAAAGCAGAGCACAGCTCATACAAATTAAGTTCAGCAAGAGAAAAAGAGGGGGCATTAACTTAACTAATACACTGAGAAAAGGAAAGACACAGCACCTGGATGAGATGGGGAAGGTGTCAAATATCCATCTGAATGATACTACAATGAAAACACTATATTATTCCTTTACAGAAACCTCTAAATGTCCTACACCACTCACAGCTGCATTATGCATATGAATAGAACGTATGGCTCAGTCTAGACAGACTAACATACAGTATATGCTTAGGAAACAGAGATATTTTCTCCTATATCAGAGCGGCTTTAGAACTGGGCAATCCACAAAGTCCAAATCTATGTTTTTCTCAACAATGAGAAAGCATAATAAATATTTTGAAAAGAGGGGTTGGGTGATAAAACTAAAGCTGTGGTACAAGGTAAGATGCAGAACTGGATCAAGGATTTTAGATTTTTTATTTTTTTAAGAGTAGGTGTGTCTATATCCAGTGAGGAAGGAGTGCCTAATGAGACACACCAGGAGATGTACAATGATTAATGGTATGTTTCATCAAGTCGATACAGGTTTTGGTGTATCACTAGTTGTTGATTATTGGTGCATATGGAAAAGAGGTTACAATTTAGATGACATTCACATGCAGCTGCAGCAGGCCTTGGGGAATGCTGCTTTAAAATGTATGTGTAACATACCAAGGAGCAGAATAACAGTTTACAGTGTGAGGCATGTCGAAGCAGCACACATGAAATTCCAGGACCCTTTCTGAAAGCTGTAAATTTAGTATGAGACCATGACAGGTAACCCAAAGCTTTGCACTTAACAAATGGAACAGCACTAGGCACTAGGACAGCAGGATGTCTCCTACCTTCCTAAGGAACTGATAATGTTCACAACTGTCAATTCTGAGGCTAACGATGGTTCTCGAGATGACAGGATTGCATTCTTTGCTGTGATCTCCTGACATTCTTCTCTTTTGATCTAACAGCATAAATAAAAATGAACTAAACAGTTTTAAAACCTAGAGTTAAGGAAGCTGACAACACCCAAAATCTGAATCTTTAGGACCAGTATTGGAAAGAACCCCTCATGTCTGAAGAGTTTGTGGAGGACACACACAAAACACAAACACCTTCTCTCTGTCACAGCCGCAAAAGACACAGAGAGACTTTATCCCAAGAACATAAGTTTGTAGCCAGAGCTGTCGCATGGACTGTGTGAACTGTGCAACCGCACAGGGCCTCGCACCACTTGGGGGCCTCGTGCCTGCAATCCTGCTGTTTTTTTAAAATAAATACATTAGTTACATATTATTTTGTCTGTCTCTGCAAAGGTCACATAAAAACAAACAAACAAAAACAAATCCAACAAATTAAGCGGTTTGTCATTGTTGCTATATGTCATGACCCCTCACTGAAGAAGGAAGAGGGGGGAAAGCTAACATGTTGGCTGCAAGAGAACGCAACCGATTTCACAAGCAGGTTCTCCTAAATGGTGGGAAATACTTGAAGCAAAAGTCCCAGATCTCACGGTTAAACCTCTGTCTGAATCAAGGTGGGAATGCTGGGTAGAGAGTGTAAAAGCAATACGCTATCAAACAAGTGATTTTAATGATGCTTTGCTTGAAATATCAGAGGACTGTCGAGACATGACGTGAAAATTAAAAGTGAAGCCAAGTCGCTGGCTAATGAAATGCAAAGCTTTGAATTTATCATGTCTGTGGTGATGTGGTATGATATTTTGTTTGCAGTGAACACTGTCAGTAAGACACTCCAGTCAAAGGACATGCAGCTTGACGTGGCCTTATCGCAGCTAGATGGATTAACTGACTTCATGCAAAAATACAGAGACACCTGTTACGGCCGCTGCCGTATCAGGGACATTTGATCTCCCTCCCCTTCAGTGTGTGAGAGTGTTTGTGTGCGTGTGAGGGTGTACTCAGGTTGTCCTGATTCCATCCACCTGTGATGAACCAGACGGATTGGTGTAGGAGTGACGACTGCCGGCCCACCAATCAGACGGAGCCACCAGGAGTATTTAAGGAGCCAGCAGACGACAGCCAGGCAGCAAGCTGTAGCCAGCCCTGCTCGCGTGCCTCGTGTTATGTGTGACTCTGTAAAACTCTGCGAACTTGTGAGGCACTAGTTTCAAACATTGCACACCCTGTAAAATCCCTTGATTAGTTTAATTGGGTTCTGATTTTTTTCAGATAGGTTAACAACTCTAGGTTAGAGTCTCTTTTTCTTCTTGTTTTCAGCCTTCATTTAGTCCTTTGTTGCCTTACTTTTGTTTTTAATGCTAAATCCTTACTTTTGTTAATAAATAACTTTGATTTACCTCATGACAACTGGGTTTTTATGTTACTTCCTTTCCCCTAGCGAGCTGGTCGTAACAACACCGGATTTGTGTCTGCAAAAGCTACTGCAACAGAGATTGCTTCTGATATGGACAAAGAACCTGAAATAAATGCAACACGGCGAGTGAAACACAAACTTGATGAAAATGAATAAACTCGAGACCCAGAGCAGGTGTATATAATGGCCTATTTTAATGTGATAGTGGACCATGCCCTCACTGCTCTCCATACCCATTTAAAATAATTGCAGGAGTTTGTGGCAGCATGTTTGTATTTCTATTTGATCTGACCAAACTGTGTGAAACAGAGGAGACTGACCTGCAAAGACAGTGCACAAGACTTAGTGATGCTCTGAGTACATCTGAAACTACCCTGGGCCGCCGTATAGCTCACTGAGTTAAGGCGTTACCATGTGGGCGCAGGTCGCCAGCAGCCGGTCGTGGGTTCGAGTCCGGCTCATGACCCTTTGCTGCATGTCTCTCTCCTCTCTACCCCCTTTCACCCTGTCTATCAATAAAGCTTCAAAAAATCTCCCCCAGAAAAATTAATCTAAAAAAAAGAGTACATCTGAATCTAAGGATATAAATGCACTGGATCTCTTGGCGGAGTTGATGATACTTCAAGAGATAATCCCAAAGGGAACAGCTATAGCACTTAAAACACTTTGTTAAGTCAAAGGGACTGAAGGAACGTTCCCTAACTGTGAGACTGCAATCAGGATCCTATAGATCTTTTCAGTAACAGTGGCATCGCACGAGCAAAGCTTTTCAAAGCTGAAACGAATTAAAAACTATTTGCGCACCTCCATGCCACAGGACAGACTATGCGGGCTTGCCCTGCTTTCAATTGAAAAGGACGTTGCATTCAAATTGGATTCTTAAGACCTTATTGCTGAGTTTGTGGCCAAGAAGGCAAGAAAAGTTACTCTGACGTGATCCGTTTCTGCACAATTTATGCATGGAGAGTCAGTCGCATTTGTTAGAGTTACAGTGCAGTAAATATGTGTATAGCTGTAATGAAAATGAATGGATATTAAGAGTGAAAAGTGTCCTGACCTACTTGTTTAAAATGTCAAGATGCCCAAAATAGTCACTGAGCTGAGCTGATGTAAAGCCATTCGTTGCTCAGTTGATTTTTTTTCCCCCTTTGAAATAAAAAGCATAAAGTATAGCCGTAACTATGTATATGATTATGCTGTATTATTGTACTTGATAAAAACATACTGCAGCAGGATTATACGTGCAGTCGAACTAGAATAGCTGTGTCCGTGTGACTGTTATTAATGCGCAATTGTGAATCCATGTCAAAGAGCAGGGCCTTGAATTAGGGTTCACACAGGGCCTTGTACCCTCCCTGCAACGGCCCTATTTCTAGCGTCTTACTTTTCTTATTGTTTCATGTATAGTATATGCTTGTATTCTTAGTTGCATTAGCAACTTTGCTATCATGTATGATGGATTAATATGCATGCTTAAACCATAATTATAATGAATTAATTCATTAATATTATAATTATCTGAGGAACGGTACGGGATGAACATGATGTCGTATTTTATCTTCATCAGCCAAACATAAGGATTTCAGACCTGTCATTATGATAGCTATTTAAAAAACAGAGCTATATGTTTAAAATTATTTAAGTTTAAGTTATTTGGCCTCTGACCTCTTATAGACAGTAAAGATCAACACCACCCCTGTGAAACTGAACACATCCATGATTGGTTGGATGGGGATCTGAATTTCACTTTAAAACTTTCTGTATATAAGAAAGTCACTGGAATGCAACTGGAGTCTTGTTGATTACTGGGGGTTTTCTTTTTTCTAAAATATAGACTTGTCATCATTAGTTTTGATGTATTCTGCCTTTTCATTGTAACAACACAAACTTTTATATGCAATTCCTTGTTTTGTAGCCATAGTAAGTAAATTTTTTGTGTATATTTTTTGTTGTTGCTGTTGTTGGGAACTGGAGGTCAGTTCATTCAGAATTCACCACTGATTCATATAATTAGATTTGATACATCTGAATAGTATTTAGTCAAAAATATTATTCATTCAGCTTTCTCAGGTAAGCTTTTTTAATATCTGAGTGGTGCCCTCTTTAAAAAAGACCAACTTTAATCTTAAAGAGTAGTTTTGTTTCAGTTATATAGCCAATTGATGTGGTCTTCGAAGAAAGCATCACATCAGGACCTCGAGCTATATATTAAGTCTATAGAAAGAAAGAGATATTCAGCTGTTCATATAGAGAAGACACCTGAAAAACTTGAGAGAGTCATGAACATCAAGCAATGTCAAGTAAGAACCGACTGGGAAACAGATAAAGGAGCAACAAAGATAATATGTAGAGCATAAGGCCGACAGTTCATTATGGACATAGGACATGTGGGACATCTGATCCCATGTTTCCAAAGAACTGACAGTCATGAACAAACAATTTATTTCATAGATTTATTATAGGTCTTATGCAAACACGACAAAATCTGCTGGGTCAGAAACAAACATACAGCACCTTGAATTGTCAGTGTTGGTGATGTAGAAAGTTGTGCTAAGCAAATGTTCTTTGTGGCATGGCCTCTTAACTTCTTGTCAGTGATTACAGTGGACTACAGCTACTGGCTTATCTGAGCAAACACAAATAGGGCCCATTTGATACACTCATTAGACTCAGCCACAAACACGACAATGGGAAAGTCTAAGAAGCTCAGAATAGATCTGAAGAAGCAAATCATTGACTTGAACACATTGAGAAAGTTAATTGGAGTAATTTCAAAGATGCTTCAGATCCTAAAACCAACTGTACAAACAACTGTTTGCAAGTGTAAGTGTCACTGCCATGATCAGGAAGAAAATGCAAGCTCCCTGCTGCTGCGAGACAATTGGTCAGGATGTTTAAGAGTCAACCAAGAATCACCAAAAAGGAAATCTGCAATGAATTAGAAGCTGCTGGAACACAGGTGTCAGTGTCCACAGTCAAGCATGTTTTACATCACCATGGGCTGAGAGGCTACCATGTAAGAAGGAAGCCCTTCCTCAGAAATGGCACCTTAGTTTTAACTAAAGTTTGCTGCTGATCACAAGGACAAAGAAAAGGCCTTCTGGAGGAAAGATCTGTGGTCAAAGTGGTGGCAGTAATATACTCTGGGCTGTTTGGCTGCCAGTGAAACAGGTACGTTCCTCAAAGTTAACTGAACAATGAAGGTGGAGGATGACCTCCACATTCTTCAGGAAAACCCAAAATCATCAGCAAGAAGGTTGGGTCTAGGATGCAGTTGAGTGTTCAATCAAGACAATGACCCCTCGTCTGCAATCTCAAAGCTCCCACTCGCCATCACCAAACCTACATGGTTCGGTCTGGATCTCCTCCAGGAGCCCTGATTACCGTGCATGTGCTTGGATGCCATTCCTGTCACACCACGCACCTCCTCCGCCTGCCTAGTCCTTACACTCTGTTCCTCCGGCTGCCAGCTAGGTTACCCCACTCTTTCCTGGGCTTGGTATTAGTTGTGGTTGGTGTACTGTTAGTGTGTTTAGCCGTTCTGTGTAGTCTGCCTGCTCGGTATTATTTCTGTAGCACCATAAGTGCTTGTTTGTTCACCTGCTTCAGTCCCACCCTCCTAGCTTGTTGGCACCAAGTTGTGGTTAGCTCCCATCACTTTTAAATATATATCTTGCTTCGTAAGATTAATTCTGTCTGCCATGTTCTAGTTGTGTGGATTATTCACCCTCCTACCTGTAGTTGGCTCCCTCGGGAGCTCAAGCTGTTTAGCTACACTTTCTCTGTATTCATCCATTCAGCTTGTATATATATATATATAATATATATATGTAATATTCCTTGTTGTAATAAAAGAGTATTTTATTATAATGTTTTGTCTGTCTGTGCTTGAGCCTCTGACTTGCTCCATGACAAGTACACTGGATTAGATGGATGCTTTTCTTGACCGAGATAGAATCCTCAAGATGGAAGGAAGACTGAAAAATGCATCCTTAAACATAAAACACACATGAAACAGAGCAGGGAACAGCAGACCTGCCATTGTGTAGATCAGCTACCAGTATTCATCTATTGTGAAATGGACTATTTTTGTCCATTTTCAAGAAGGGTGCAAAGTGCACAAGTCATACAGTCTGTGTCTCATGTCTTTGTTGTCGAGCAACTCACACTGATATGTTGGATGATCTGTCAACAGATGTTTTCATAACAGCTTTTTGTTGTTATAATGCCTTTAGAAGAGCAGTACATCAGATAAGATGCGATCAAAAAGCGACATGGACGTTTATCATTTGACTATGGTTCCGGCTGAAAAGCAGTATGACTTCAGTATTAATACTTCCAATTCAAACCAGGTGAGAGACAAAAATCAGAACAGCAAGGCAAGTTCTTAAATCCACTTTGTCACTCTCATCAGGCAGCTTGGATGCAGCCTGTCAGCAAACATTCTTTTATGATTCAGTGAACAGCTGTCCACTCACAATAGAAAATCAGAGTTATCCAGATACTCCTGGAGCATAATGTGAATTCATCATATCACCATGAAATCTGTGGCAGCCTTACCACCACCTAACAGATTCATCAAAGAGGACACGAATGATTTAATGTGGTGACGTCACATTCAGTATGTTGAGTAATTATGGAGTCACTGGAAATGAGAGTCTCTCACTTATATTGCCACCAGATGTTGTTCCATGAACACCCCTGAGGGTTGGTGACGTTATCTTGGAGATTGACCAAAGCTGTAGAGACAATGACTGACAGAGCAGAAGCTTACCTGGCTTCTGTTTACCTCAACTACCATATTCTTTAATGGCTGGAGAGTTCTCTGTATGGACGTTCTTATAGACTAATACAGACATCAATATACTTATAGTGGTATATAGCATAATAGTACAGGGTTGTGGGATGCCGTAAGAGGCTCTGGCAGCAGTGTTTTTCACACTGAGAACACAGAACCATGTAGACTTAAGGTATGGTTGCAGGCATCCTAATCTCATCCTAACCATTTCATTTTAACCCCTCACTGGCCATGTCTTTTAAACTCCATAGTCCCCTGTTTGTTACATAAGCCTCCCATTAAAATATGTATTCCCCACATCCAATCTGACATATCCTTGATGAAGACATGACTGACAGTCCTTGTATTGAGTAAACTTACTTTTATGTGTAATATATGTAATATGTGTAATATTAGTGAACTGATATCCTCCATGAATATGTCCCATATTTACCAAAGATGTTTGAATTGAGAGAGGGGTGTGTGAAAAAAAGTGTTCTTTTGAAAACAGAGCTTGTTTTCATTTTTACAGTTCGCCAATTCTTGGTTCAAATTTGATAAAAGGATAAAAGCTGAAATATTATATTGTATGTTTGGATTATGGACACTACAAAGAGGAACTATATCAGATCATTATCAGTGCCTGTATACAAATATTTACTATATCCAAGTGTACAAAACCTACCTCTCATTTGTTTTTTACTATAGCCACAATCAAATATAACAATACCACAGAAAAAAAACACGTGTTGTCATAAATTCATGTAAGCACAAAGATAACTAAACAGTTTGTATGATACGGAGAATTAGTTCTGACTTTATATTGTGAATGTCAGCCTTGTATTGGTCCCTTGTCAGGCTGAAATGCGAGCACCCACTGTTGCATCCAAATGGCCCTTTTTTCCGGCTGCTCGCTTCCTGTTAGTATCAGCAGCAATTAATGAGGAGCTGGGAGGAAGCGGCAAGCCAGGTGTCGGAGCCGCCGCTAAACAGGAATAAAGAGGCCATGAGCAGTGACCCGCAACCAATTCCCACAGACTCAGCCAAGAAGGACTGGAGATGTGAATGTGTCCCTGTGTTACAGCAGTGATAAGGCTGGTGGTGTTGTACACTTTCATCCCCATGGAACAAATTCTGGGAACTAAAACATCTTTTAGACAAAGTGAATAAAGTTATTTAATTCAGTTATTTGTGATGATTGATTGTTTGCTTTACATTTTATTCTAATTTAAGCCTGGTTCTTAGACATCTCCTGTCAAATTAGATCAAACATACACTCACATCATTTTCTAGACTTGACTCACCTTGAATCTCTTTATAAATGAGAGTAGAACCTGCTGTTATATTACCTTTGCATCAGCACAAACACTTCTTTAAATAACTTAATTTGACAAATAATTAATAATTAATTCCTATAAAAAATTGTATTTTCATTTAACAAAACAAGCCAAAGTTCTTAAACAATACAGTAAATGTCTCAACACAAGCAACTGCTTATATCAACAATGGATCAGATGACTAGTCTTACTCACGGTGACCCTCGGCACTACAGAGCTTTTCAACCTTTTTGAGCATTTTGTTTTGGTTTTGTGACTGACAGCTGTCCTCTTTTGGTTCAGTTTCAGCAGCCTCGCCAGTCTGGTTTCCAGCAGCTGCAGGTTGCAGCCTTCAGGGAAACAGCTCTGATGAACCCACTGGACACTACCTGCTCAGCTGCAAACAGCACACAAGCACAGCTAGAGACTGTAAGTGGTGAAGTGGAGCATTTGATGTAACAATATGTCCAATGTTTGGAAGTTTCAGTTTCTTGATGATGTTAGCCCAAAAGAAACAAAAAAAAGAAATCTCAGATAAGACTGATTAAAGCTGATTAGCCATTTCTAATTTGAATTGAACAGATATGAATCTGACAAGACATTCAACACTATATACCTATTGATATTTTTTATATTTGGTGTTACAGTGTGATTTGGTGCAGAAAAGACATGAGGTTCTTAATTCAGCCTTGTCTATGAAGAAACCAAAATACATGTTACATTTTACAATAACTGTGCTTGAGGAAAATATTACAGTAAGGATTGTACTGACTGTACTGTACTGTCCAGCCGACCAAATATAAAGTTATTGGTAGCAAATTGGTTTTGTCTGTTTCACGGTTTCAGCACTTACAACTGTAAGGATAATACAGTCAATGGTAATGTGTTGAGATACAGTGTCATGCAAAAGCACAGCACTGTATGTACTTTATACATTTCTAGTTTTATAAAGTATTTGCAGTACTGGGCAAAGTGAGTTTGTTTTAAATGAGAATTATTTTAGTAGTTTTTATGTGTGGGTTAATTTCATACACAGGTACTTGGCAGGTGGGTTGCTTCAAGCATATTAGACAACTTGCCACAGTTCCTGTGTCCCTAATCTGACTCAGTGCCTTCTGTCTCTTCATTTAATCCCAGACTGACTTCATGATGTTGGGATCAGGACTCTGTGGGTGCAAACCATCAGTTGCAGGACTCCTCTACTTCTGTCAGAAAAATTAAATTCTGGCTGGACGTCTGACCCGAAATAAAATTAGGACCAGTCGGATACATCCGAGATGAATAAAATTCTGAACATCTAAAATTCCTAAAACTTTTATCCAGTATTGTACAGTATATATTTGTGTATTACATCAATCACAGGGTCATGTGAGATTCAAAAAAAGAAAAGAAAGAGATGAATGAATTTATCACACTACTGCCTGTATGGAGACACATTTTGCAGACAACAGAAGCTCAGAAAAGCAAACATGAAATCTATCATAGCCAGAGAGAGAGAAGCACGGAAAACATAAATTAATATGTTAATAATGAAGAGCAGCACTGCAGTAATGCATTTAAAATGTAGGCAGGGCTTCCACTGGCTGGAAACGCTGATGGGCCGCTGGAGCAGCGAAATGGGGACAGTGTGGGCTTGCAAGGGCGGGGGTGCATTAGTATATGTGGCCCTCCATTCGTGACTAGACATTTGTCATGGCAGCTCCTCAGTCTCTCCAGTTTCAGCATAACTGAATGGCCTCAATATGCTGCTGGAAATCACTTTACATGAAGGAGCTCCTGAGCATCAGTACTGAAGACATTCTGTCCTTTTTTCTTGGGCTGTATAATCCGTTCTATTTTTATTATTAAA
This sequence comes from Dascyllus trimaculatus, assembly GCA_024666655.1. Taxonomy (NCBI): domain Eukaryota; kingdom Metazoa; phylum Chordata; class Actinopteri; family Pomacentridae; genus Dascyllus; species Dascyllus trimaculatus. The sequence continues at coordinate 1,915,834 of CM045452.1, read as the reverse complement.
CAATAATTTAACATAAGGAAATTTATAGTTCAGGATAACCTGAAAGTGTCTTTTTTTCGTCATGCACCACACCATCAGATAATGATTCCCTCCCCTACCCACCAGCCTCATCTGTCCCTGCATTCTTTCACATATACATGCATGTATACATATTTGTACATACATATGTATACATATGTATGTGTACATGTGTACATATACATATATATGTATATGTACACATATGTATGTATATATACACACATACACACATACATATGTGTACATATGTGTGTGTGTGTTTGTGTGTGAGTGAAGAGAGAGAGGGGCAGAGGGAGTGAGAGAAAGCTCTTGTTCTGCCTTTCTATGCATGATTCAATGAAAAGTAGGGCAAAAAGGAGGAGAGAGAGGGCCAACTAAGTCCAGCACACATAATCCTTGTAGGCTGCACCACGCTCTGTACGCCACGCTGGATTAAACCCACCAGGATACATCAGTGAATTTCACTTTGTTTTATGTCACAGTGCTGTCCGCCATGCTGCTTTCTGCATCAGCTTTCATACTCAAACACAGTCTTCTGCTTCATTTTGGTAATTTTTTTCTTAATTATGTATCAGACATTATTTAACTTGAGACAAAATATAACCTGAATTGTAATATTAAAGTTATGATGTATTATTTTGTGTGATTTCCTTAGATAAGGCTGGATGTCCATCCAGACAAAGTGGACAGCATATGAGTCAACTTTTAGGGCTGATTGCACGTCATCTAATTACTTTAGGGTTTGTTTAGGATTTTTTTAGTTTTAGTGTAATGTCATATGGTGCATATTCTTAAACAAGTTTATGTTTTAATATTTCAAATTAATTAAGATGGTATGAGCTTAATTTAGAGAAAGAAAGAAAATCTAAAAGAATGTATTGTGAAAACTTATGTTGAGCTTATTTCACAGCTTGAGTGGTCTCACAGCACAACCTCATGCCAAAGTATCATGCATAATATATTATTTTCACAAAAAAGCCATAAAAATGTGATATGCCTATATCTATTAGCGGCTTTTGATGTGCCCTGGCAGCTAAGAAAAAGCATTTGCACAGGTGTATTTAACCAAAACCATGATCTTTACCTAAACCTAGCCAAGTAGTTATTGGTGTCTCCAATAAATAAATGGTTCTCTCATGTAAACAAATGCAAACAGGACTGAAAACAGTTAGAGACAATAAAAGTAAACAGTGACTGAAAATGCAACAAAGTGCATGACTGTAGCACTTTGGCTACACATACAAACATACATACATATATACATTTCATAAGTTTACAGGCTTTGTTTTGAAACTGACACACTTTGCACTGTGGACCATTGTAGGTATTACACATTTTTGTGTGAGACCTTGTTGCTGCATTAGACCACTCAAGTTGTGATGTAACTTCCACATAAATTTATAATTAAATATAAATAAAATATTTTTATGCTTGGCAAAGGCAAAGGAAGATCAGAATTCTCTTTTAAATTATAGTGCAGAACAGTGCTGTGATGTTGAAGACATTTGTGGGGGAAAGTGACAGGAGCGGACTGGTGGAAGCATTTTTATGCACAAAGCACGCAGGTTGGAGCTAACTGTGGTCTATCACAGTGTACACATAGGAGATCTGTCTGAAAGTGCCTTACACCTGCATTCTTTCTTTTGACGATCATGGGACTCCTCTGGGTGCAAAAAGAAGTCCTTGTTTAGAAGCCCACGAGGCATCACCACCACCATCACTGAGCACCAGCTGAGACATAGGCCATGCAATATGAAAGCCTGAAACGTTCCTCTCCAACCAGGTGCTGTGCTCAGAACTAAATGCTGCACATGGAGGTCAGAAAAGGCAAACAAACTTAGCCTAAAAAATAGGCATAGAAAGCTTTAACTGGGAAAAATTTGCTCTAAATAGAATCCCAGTTCCACACCTGACAATAGCCCCACTCTGAAAAAACTCTGTTCTTCAATAATTTGCATCTTAAGCCATTTGAGGACCCACAAGAAGGACCCCTCAAGATGACCATCATACTGAACTTCGAATAAATGAAGATATAATCTTCAGCTGAGGTTCAGGAACAGGATCACACCTCAATCAAGTCTATACATACTACTCTGCCCTGCCCACTTTTTCGTTCTCACTTCTCGTGCCCAACCCACCCTCCCTTTACTTCTGCCTCCTCTTTCTGTCCTGTCCTTTTCCTAGGGGGTCCGCCGGCCTAGAAGCCGCTGCTGATCCCCGACTAAGCTTCGCCCTACACCGCATCAGTTCAACTCAGTCATCAACAACATAACGCTAATTTGCGTCCAATAATAAATCCAAACAAAACTGATGGTGTGATCCTTGCTAGTGAATGGCTGATAAAGTTGCCTTGCAAAACATCACCAGTTTCAAGTTCCTGTTAATTTAATATGATGTGCACTTTGCAAATTATGTAAGTTATGTTCCAGTGTAGAGGAAAATTGACATTAAAGTCTTAAAGTTTTGCTACCCATCACCTCCAGTTTGAAAAAACCTAAATGCCAATGGCCAAAATGCCATAGCTTCAGAATGAAACAGAAGGTCTGGGATTCAAGCTACAGTGCTGCCAGGCTGCCAGTGGTGGACAGCAAGGCCTGCTCCAGGGGTGCTGTAGTGTGGCTGCCATGTGCTCTGACCCAGCTTTCTAACAATTCTTCTTGCAAATGCTGCTCAAAATTGTAAAAGGCAGCAGTGCCATGGGAGACACATTCACACTGACAGTTTTGAATAAACTAGATTCTTAAGTGGCCTCACTTGCATGTCTGTCAGCTATGCATCGAAAACCATGCACAATATATCACAGGCCTCCAGCTGGGTTAAACACTTGCTGAATAAAGTAAAGGAAAAGTCTGTACCCACGGGTGATACTAGAAACTTTGAAGCAGTAGCTGATTCTGCTCTGAGACTCTAAACACTCAGATTCAAACTACCTCACCTTGAGTCTTTCAGAGGAAAGTAACATTGTACTATAAACTTTTCTAGATTCCCTCTGCACCTGGAGCCTGGACATGACATGGGAACTCATTCCAGCCACTTAAGTAAGGTTTCTTCCCCTATTGGCAGATGTAGTTCTGAGGAACAGCTTGTAGTTTGAATATACTGTAAATTCCAACTAGATGTAGTATTAAAGAGCCTCACATTCAGACAGCACTGAAAAAACAGTGTATTTATGACTGCTCATTTCATAAAATGATATCAAGTTCTGAAGAGAAGGTATGGGGTCAGTGCCTATCTGGGCATGGTTTACTGTGCTCTTCTGCATAGTCAAACAGATACTGTCATGTCTGTGCGTTAAGCTGCATGCTAGCCCTGATGCCATCAGCTTAGGTTAAAGCAGCTTACAGTGGGGTTTGCATACAGCATGTTAAAAAAAATTACCAGAAAGAAAGAAAAGAGGGAGACCAAACTCAAGGCAGTCACAGAGTTCTCTGCTCTGCCCTACCACAGTCCTGTAAGAAGAGCAGTCTAGCAGCTGTTAAGCCTTTATACAGAATAAAACTGAAATACGTCCTACTATTACAGAGCTACACCATATGAAAAGTATTTAGATAGAAGATGTTTGGAAGACAAGTGCATGAACAGCACAGATAAACTGTGGGAAAAAAGATCTTGAGTTGGGAGTGTTTAATTACAATAATAAAATAAATAAGGCAAGCATGAAATTTGAAGCTAAACTCTGGAACACCCTAATTAAAACTGAATTGAACATGCGTTTTAAGAGAAACATCTCAATGAGAACTGAGCAATCTGATGAAGACAGTGTGAGAAAGCTACTAAGCGGACTTGATGTTAGCAAACTGACTTTAACTGAACTTTACTGACCAAGTATGTCTACGCATAGAAAGAATTTGACTCTGGGTCTAATGTCTCTTAATGTACTTACACACAACATCAGATCATTCAGGGGAAAATACACATGGATGTACAACACAATGACAATAAGTCTGAAAGCATAACCAAAGCAGCCACCAGTGTGACACCATATTTCAGGTAACATTACCTTAACCCTCATGCGCCCGTGAAGACATTTATTTGTAGATCATTTTGGCTGTGTTTGCCATAAAATGTGGTGCAGGTGTGTATTTTGAAATTTTAACCTCAGCCTCCATAATGCGTTAATAATGCACTGTGTTCCCAGAATTGTTACACTTAAGGACAAAAATGTCCCCAGTGGAACCCATTATCACTGCTAGTTTGATCCCTGTGCTATTCCATTGTGAAATTACGCATTATCTGTTATTAAACTTTCATTGTGGAACTTTGGATTCAAGATTGTTATCTTTACAGTTTTCCACTAGAATGTGACATTTTTCATATTTTTGAGAAGGAAGGCCTGATAACATAGAATGCATGATCTCCTAATGGAGTCAATGGGGACATTTTCATCCTTACGGCCTTTTAAAAGAAAATGTTAAATTGCATTAAAAATGATAATGCATCACAATCAATGTAATGTTGGTGTCAATCACATCCCAGCCTGTAATAATCCCAAAAATAATTTCCCCTTCAGCACTCGTTTTATAGAATTTTTTTTCTTTTTTCCATAAAAAACAACAAAAACATAATGTCTACAAACTGGCATTAAAAGGGTTAAAAACCTAAAAATAAATGACTATTTGGCAATTATGATCAGAACTGATTTAGATCAAAAGAGATAAGTCACTGAGAGTCAAAAATAATATTATTATGGAATGTTTTTCTAGCATTGTTTCTGATGTGGACATTGTTGTACTTTTTAAATTGATGCCTAAAGGTTAAGACATCTGCACCACTAGGCGTGGGAAGTAAGATATGCATCCCAACTTTTGACAGTTTCAGATTAAAAACAACTTTTGCAAAACAGTTTCTTTCTTTTCTCTGTCTACTGTCAGTGATTAATTTCTTTCTTGTCCCTGTCATTAAGATGGAAAGGAACAGTGGAGTCTACAGTGCTTTGAATGTGCATACTTCACTGGTAAAACAACAAGATATGTTTTCCTATTCTCTGCTTCTTTTTAAGTTCCTCTAGGTGTAAATGAAATGTGATGAAAGAAGCTTCTATAAACTCCACAGCAGGAATATACTGATACTATGATACTGTTAACTCATAGCTCGTTCATCTTTCTTTAATCATGGCATTGGATTGCTGGATAACAGTCAGTACGGAGACTAGCTGAGCAGATGTCACATGAACTAAATCTACTGATCTCCTGGGGAAAGAGAATATGCTTCGGTGGTTTATGCTTTCCTGAAAGGTATGCTTCAGCAGATCCACAGTCTCAGTGTCTTGTTGGGAAGAACGTACTGAAGCCTTTCGCCTATAGGACAATATAATGTCAGCCAGAGGCATGTGTGATGAATGTTTGGTGGAAACTACTTATCTGACAACAAATTTACACAAATACAAATTTGTGTATTTATAAGCTTGTTTTGCAAATCTTCCCGTAGTTGGTGATCTTAGTGGACAAGCTGATTTGCACAACAGAAGGAAAGATCCTCTGGGAGCGAAAATGTATTCTGCACAATGAATAGGAAAAAATCTTATTAGATTAAAGCATATGGCATACCTAGTGAATAAGTATCTACACAATGCCATCTCTTCGTCGTGCTGGCTCTGTACTCCAGCTGACTGAATTCACACTGGGCTTTATGCAACAATCAATTGTGTAACTGATGTGTTAGAAGGTGATTTTAAAAAACACCTCACAAACAGCTGTGGTGAAAGACAGTAAAAAAAATATAAGGAGAGAGTTTGAAAACTATCGATGGGGACAGTGCCATAATTATAAAATAATAATGGATTGCATGTGGGTTTTATCCCAGGACTGAACAGAAAGCTAAATGGTGAGTTAGTTAGGTGGACACAGGCTAAAACCAATTAAAGTATGCATCTACTATTTCATGTTAGTGGAGTCATTTCATGCCCTAACTCAAATACACAGTCATCACAATCTGGCCATTGATTTGACTCTGCTGTGGTGTGCTACCACACATTTTCTTTTATCAAGTTCAAATTCTCAACTTTGGTGAAGCGACCATAGGCCAGTGAAGAACTGGGTCATGAGCTGTTTTGATGCTCAATGTTTTCTGTCACTGCTCCCAGAGGCGAACGAGTACTGTGCTTTTCACAACACTGAATATTGATTGGATTAGATAACTGACTTCCACTGTCCAGTGTTAGCAAAGGGCATTGAGGCCAGGCTGGCCTCTTTCCAAGATCAAACAAAAAAAGGGTCCTCTAAGAAATGAGGACATGTTAGGTTGAATAAGTTCATGTGGTAGTTTCAAAGGGGATCTATTATACTTCACCTTATTTTCTGTCATACGTCCAATGTTACAGTGTCGGACATTAAACGTGGCTATGTTTCCAATGAGTGAAATCAATGTAAAAGTAATCCCTGTGCAAAAAAAGCTCAGGCCCCAGATGGGTCTGAATACTTAGTGAATACCAGCTCATCTTAAATTTCTTTCAAAACTTTCTTTCTTTGATCCACTACAGGCACAGCATGTTCACAAAACACACTGTGGTCTCTTCATATATGTATGTACAAAATACAAAATACTAAAATAATTCTCATTGAAAACAAACTCACTTTGCCCAGTACTGCAAATACTCTATAAAACTAGAAATGTATACAGTACATACAGTGCTGTGCAAAAGTATTTACCCCCCTGCAGAAATCTTCTATTTTTCCATATTTCTCACAGTTAAATGTTCCAAATCATCAAACTAATATTTATATTCAATCTTACACAGAGATAACCCACAAAACATGCCATTTTTAAATGATGTTTTATTGAAGATTTATTGAAAACCACTATCACCCTGTGAAAAAGTCATTGCCTCCTAGACCTAATAACTGGTTGGGCCATTCTTGGCAGCAACAACTGCAGTTAAACGTTTGTTATAGCTTGTGATCAGTCTTTTACATCTCCATGGAGGAATTTTGGCCCACTCTAGATGGTTTTCCAGCTAGAATGGCATTTCAATTGGATTCAAGTCAAGACTTTGACTCGGCCACTCCAAAACCTTAAATTTGTTCTTTTTGAGCCACTCAGAAGTGGACTGGCTTGTGTGTTTGGGGTCATTGTCATGCTGCAGAACCCATTTGTGATGGTAGATATATGTGCTCCAGCATAACCGACATTGAGAACAGCAGATTAACATTTTACTAGCTAAGCCGCCTTTAATATTTCCTGACAACAGATGCTTTCCATTTTATTCAGCATTTTACCACATTCCTACACCTACAGACACATGTAAGGAAAAACCAGCAGTGTGAGGTGCTGAGCCACCACATGCTGCCTGAACAGCTTCAGTGCTCCTTGGCATTGATTCTAAGGAACTCTACTGAAGGCTCAACTACAAAGCCAGATTAATGGATTAGAGAAGTATGTTGAGCCTCAAGTCAGAGTTTTCAGTGTTGCAAAAGTGGCTGAAGGAGGTTATGTTCAGAGTTTGTGATTTAAATCGGCTGGAAGAAGCATCTCCCTTTCACCAGTTTGTTTCTTTTCATGATGATAATCTGTAAATGATACAGATTTTTAGCTGAAGGAATACAGTAGATCTGGAAACCTGTTGAGCTATGCCTTACTGATACCACTTAACACTCGTGCACTTACAGTATTGCACATTTTGTGTTGCCACAGGAACCTACATGCTCTCATTTGGTGAAGCAGAAAATGCATATATGTGTTTTTATAAATGTTCCTGAATGCTGTCAAGTTTGTTTACAGTGCTGGTACAGCAGATAATGGAACACAGATTAGAAAATGTATTATTCCATTGTTGTTGTTTTTTTTGTTTTGTTTTGTTTTGTTTTACCAATATAGCATATTAAATCAACAGCATTCATTTTACTTTGATTTGGCCAAAAATTAAACTGACATCCTTCATTATGGAACAGTGTCAGACATAATGGACCTCAATACAATACTACATAATAATATTTGATCCTTTATTAATATATAGCACTAACATGAAAGTGAGAGAGAGAAGAATAGAGGAATTAACAATAAAAATTTTCTATTCAGGGCACCCCAATAGCCTAGTGGTTATGTCGCGTGACCCACATGCAGCGGCGTAGCGGCTGTGCCGGGTTCAAGTCCGACCTCGGCCATTTACCGCATGTCTTTCCCTGCTTTCTCCCGTTTCTGATTCTATCCACTTTCCTGTCCTCTCCAATAAAGGCAAAAAGGCCAAAAATAAATCTTTAAAAAAAAAAAAAAGAAATCTTCTATTCTATTTTATGTTTAACTGTATAATATTTAAAGACAGCTCTAATGTGCAGCTGTCAGTTAGAAATAAGCAGCTGCACCGATCAGTACAATAAATACATTAACACATGATTAACAGTTTTCGATCAGCATTTCTCTCTTGCATCACTTTCAGCAGGGTTAGAGGGTGGAATTGCCTGATTGGTGGATGAGGAGGAAGTGCAGCTGCCGGACTGGATTGGAGGATGGAGCAGCCTTTTTAAACCGAGCAGAAACATCTCCTCTCCCTCTCTCTCCTCTTCCAACAAAGAGCCAGCCGGCTGTGTGTGTGTGTGCAACGTAGTAGTGTTTGTTTCGTAGAATGTTAAATCAAGTGCTTTAAGCACTGTGTGATAGTGAGAGTCCCTGTTGTCCATAGTGAAGTTGCACTGGAAGGAATGTATTGTAATTTGCACTTGTACATGCATATCTGCACTGTCAGCACTAGAGAGGGAGCATCCGTTTTTATCTTATTTCCAGGTATGATGAGTGTTGAGCCTGCACAGCTGTTCTCGTGCAGATCGGGGTGTTTGTGTTTCATTGACAGGTCAATCACACATATTGGATGAGTCTGTGAAGTCTTATTTGAATGCATGTGTCACGTAGATGTAATATTTAGTTGGACTTTTAATGCAGCGTATCAAAGTTAGCTGCTGAAAACACAAAGAGAGTATGCAGCTCAACTTGTGAATTTGTGTTACATCTGTTTCTATGGTAATTTCAAACTTAGAATTCTTTTTTGCATAATACTTCTTTACCTCAAACTACTCAGTTGTGGGTGGTTCCAACACCACCCAAAATGTATACCATTCATAATGTATATTTTACTGTCTACTACAAACTGTGTTTTATAGTGTTTTTCTTTATTTCTTTTGTACAGAGTTTTAAAATATTCTGTAACGTATATTGTTGGTGCACTTCAGGAGCTGTACCTTGTATAATGACAATAAAGGATTTCTATTTTATTTCTAATTAAGCAACCATTTAAAAATTGAATGTTACATATAAATAAGCAAATGGTAATGTTATCACATAGGTATCATGTCTAACAACCAGGAAAGTAAAATGTAAGACAGCAAACAGCAGAGACCCATAAAAGTCAGTTTTCTTCATACCGCAGAGGGAAAATTCAAAATATTTTCAGATGGCTTTTCCATTGGTATAGCAAATGAGATTCATTACTCTATAGATTCATTTTTTTAAATGACAAAACATTATTTTTTTCCCCAGAAGCAGGAGAGACACAACTGTTCAGTTCACCTGGAGGATGCACAGCAGCATCAGAGAGGACAAATGTTAGTCTGTTGCGGTGACTGGACACCTCCAGGTTGGGTCTTCCTACTCACACCTAAATCTGCTCATTTGCAGCTGGACATCCCAGCACTATGTGACACTGACTTTGTGGTAGTGTCCATTAATTTTTTTTTTTATCTTGATGGAGGTTTTGTTGCATCCACTTGTTTACTTTCTCAAGGCAAGTCTACAGGAACATAGCTCTGGAATGAAACTGAAAACCCTCTATGAAACTCCCTGTAATGATCTATTTGTTATTCCGTACAAATATGTGTGTTTCCCAGTGACTTCACTGTGATAACTGTGAATTTAAGCACAATAGCTCAGCTGTTTCATGTGCAGAAAAACATTTAGGTTGGCCAGAATCATAATGACAACTGAGAAGGTATAAAAAATTGAGCTACTATTGCTAAATTAGGCACTGCCCCTCTTTTACTTTGGAGACAGAATTGATCCTAGTGCCGAGTAAAACAGGATGTAAAAGCAGATTTCAAAAGTTGTAAGTGAATTGATAACGCTGTGATTGTGAACGACAAGGAACTAAGCTCTGCCACAACAAGATTTGGTTATGAGGAAGTGAAGTTTAGTTCAGGGGTTTAAATACTTTTAACAACAGACTTTAGCTGAGGCATCAACACTTTTAAAGCCTGCTCTATGTTGGTAAGGCAATATACAGCCACATTGTGACCACTGACAGGTGAAGTGAATACCATTGATCATATTGGTACTATGTGGTGTTCTGCTGGAAAACCTTGGATTTTAACATCCGTGTTGATGAGACTTAGACACCCAAATAAACATTGACCCAGAACAAACACACTCCCTCATGCAAATGGAAATCCCAAATGTCACTGGCCTACCCCCACAGGAAAATGCACCCCACCACATGGAAACAACATCAACCATCAGGAACATGTTGAGGAACATGACAATGGCCCAACATGTTGATTTGACCTCCAGACTTCCTAAAGTCTATTCTGATCAAGCATCAACAGGATGCAGTGGAACAAGTTGGATTGACAGAGGCTCCACTGCACAAGCCAGAGTACCCAAAGGATCCACTGCCAACATCCTGGTTCCAGACCCCATAGGACGCCCTGAGAGGTCCTCTTGTCCATGCCCAATAGTTCGGTGCATTTTGGACCACATAAGGGGGACCACCACAATAGGAGGGTTTTTGGTTCTTTCCTACTGTCGCTGACTGCTTGCTCATAGGGAATCCAAAAGCAACCTTGGATTGTTGGGTTTTTCTGTTTCCTGTTTTTCTGTTTCCTGTTCTTTCTTACAATGACGACCTGTGTTGTAAATATGCGCTATATAAATAAAACTGAATTGAATTGAATTGAATATTAGGCAGGTGGTCATGATGTTATGCCTGATGGGTGCATATTGTATGAGTGTTACGAAATTCTGACATGAACCAGGTCTGAACAACAGGTAACAACAGCGACAACTAAGTTAGTTCAAATATAAAGAATAATGTCCTCAGAAGTGCCTGTTGTTTAGTGGAGTATCACATGATCATTTCAGGGCCCACCAGCATGGATTTCACAATATCATCAAATTAATATACTAAGATTATCAAGTAGTCACAAAAACTTCATATCTGCTGAAAATCATCAATATGGGGTTGCTGTCACTAGAAGAAAAAATAAAATGCCTTCATGTCCAACATTGCAAGTTAAACTAAAGTTTGACTGAAGTCATGACTGCCCTCAGAGGAGTTATTGTATATAGATTTTGTCACAAAAATATACTTTAAACTGGACTTTAAATGTGTATTTAGTCAGTATCTGTCCAGACTGTTAGAATAATCTAAAATACCTAAATACATAAAAAAAATGTAAGGAAAAAACAAACTATGTAATGGATTAACTCCAATAAAAAACACTTTGACCCTCTTTACAACAGAATCCACAATAGGAATTCTGTGAAAACAGAAATAAATTATTCTGCTGCTAATATTCCTCCTCGAGACTGATGAGAATTCCCTCTGAGCACCCTGTACTGTATCTAATCACAAGGTTTCTTGTTGTGAAGAAAGCAATTATTACTCAACCACAGCACCTTTCCTGTGCGAGCATCGTGAAGACACAATGGGGTCTGAATGACAGCAGCAGCACACGTGGGTATAAGATGTCGCAATTATGTGAAATTCAACTCCAACTCAAAGGCAACTAGGAGGTATAACATCCTGCAGGATGAGCCCTTAACATTGATGCTCCACTGCTGCAAACATATCATGCCTGGTAAAAAAAAAAAGGCAGTGTCTGTGAATTAATGGGAGTGGAAGCAGGAGAGGTAAACTATCAAGACAATTGCTGTGACATGGCTACGAGGGTCAGGTCATTCTACTCTTCAAAACACACTTCAGAGGACACAGTAACTCCAGTTTATTACAGCTTGGAATCCTTGGATCAAACATGAGCAGGTAAATTATTAGACAGGTAAGAAACAAACGTCCACACTGGCCAACCTTTTTAAACATCCGTCACCATTTACAGAGTGTTCAACTTTGACCCTTTGCACTTCACATGTTTTCCTGAACCATGAGGGAATAACAGTCACATTTCAGACTTGCTTTCAGTTTGACCTTCAAATTTAGACAAATGGATGAACTCCTTGCTTGCTGGCACGTCAATTTGGGTCTGCATTATTAAAATGTGGCATTTGTGACATTACTAATTTTTTCAGGTTGCTCCACAGCTTCAATTAAGTTACACATTAAATAACTACTAGTATGTGGACATGCTAACATTCCAGCCATATGTGCCCCATGACATGTAGAGCTGGGTAAGGTTTGTATGAGGGGGCAGGCAACAAGAGTTACAGCAATAGTAAAATTCTGCTTTTACATTAATGTAATAGAAATAATAAGTACTGGTTTAATATATAGTGTACTATAACAGTCATAGGAAAGATTTTTCTACGTTGAGTATGTTAACTTTTAATATCATGGTATATTTTGTACTTACATATTTTACTTTATTTTCAATGCATTACTCCTACAGTGTGGTATTAGTACCTCTTATGTAGTACTTAAGTAATGTTGTAACTGTTTATAAACTAGTGAAATATAAATCTGTGACATCCATCCATCATCTATACACCGCTTAATCCTCTGTAGGGTCACGGGGGGAATGGAGCCTATCCCAGCCGACTCGGGCGAAGGCAGGGGACACCCTGGACAGGTCGCCAGTCTGTTTACACATATAGACAGACAACCAAGCACACTCTCATTCACACCTACGGACAATTTAGAATAATCAGTTAATCTCAGCATGTTTTTGGACTGTGGGAGGAAGCTGGAGAACCCAGTGAAAACCCACATTGCACAGGGAGAACATGCAAACTCCACACAGAAAGATCCCAGGCGTCCTAACCGGGACAAGAACCGGAGATCTTCTAGCTGCAAGGCAAAAGTGCTAAGCACCGAGCTACCGTGCAGCCATTTGCGTGTGACATTTGTTTTGAAACCATAGGAGACTGTCATTCCACCACCAAGGTCTTTCCACCCAGTTCTGGAACCTGCTGCAAGGATTTGCTCCCATTTAGACTCAAAAAAGTATCAGTGAGGCCCCTCACTGCTGATGGGAGATAAGGCCTGGCTGGGGGGTAGAAGGGGCTGAGGTTAGGGCTCATTCAGGTTTGTTCACACAGAATTGGGAAAAACAATTCTTTGTGGACCTTGCCAATCAATCATCGAGCTGAATCAGCTGACTGACGGAAGAGGAAGTAAAAACAAACAAGTAGAGTTACCGTCGCTAAAAAATTAATCAGATTAATCATGACGACGGATTAATCCGCACTAACGCGTCAATTTTGACAGCCCTAAAAAATCTCTGCCCCTCGGCTCAGAGATCTGGATGGTCTGATGGAAAAACAGCTTCAATTCTAGTAACACGCCGCATTTTTTGGCAGTAACGGTAACGAAGTTATAATGATGGGAAGAGTAATCGGTTAGATTACTCGTTACTGAAAAAAGGAACGCCATTAGTAACGTCGTTATTTATAGTGCCATTATTCCCATCATGTTTGTTAACACTGAAGTCATGTTTGACTACGCGAGATTTGGAATACTGAGCATGAAGAACCTGATGGTCTGCTGAAGAATCGGATTAGAATCTTATAGTGTGTGGTGTGCTCTGCAGTGAACACCACACACTATAAGATCAGAAGTGAGAAATCTTGTGCGATCTGTCTTTTGTTATCTTCAAGTGTGTGGTCTCTAAATCTGGGAAGTTTTGAAAAATCCTGTAGTGTGTGCCAGCCTTAAGAGGCAGATCCGGACAAAAATCGGCCCGATTATCCTGTAGTGTGTGCCGGCCTTAAGATATTATTGCATGCTATAGAATCAGGATTTGGTTTTGTTGGAACTAGTCCCAGACCAAAAGCACCAACTGTCCACAGATTTTGGCCAAATGCTGGAGTGTAGAATTTCTCCAGAGAACAGGCTTCTGGCATAGAATGGAAATCAGTTTTAAGAAGAACATAAAAATTTCATTTACATGAAATTTTCAGACGTTTACTGCTTCATCACTGTTAGCAGTGCTATAAAAATGAGACTCATTGACTGTGAAAGATTGAGAAAACCTTTCTACCCTCCAGCAATTCATCATCATGGGAGCAGCCAGTTCTCTGTTGATGGCAAATAAAAAATTTGGCTTCCAGCCTGAGAGAGAAACTGTGAAGAGCCTCTACGAATCACGGAGCTGCCCAGACTCCATATTAAAGTCCTTATATAACTACAGTTACATAGGAATGTTATTTTGAAGAAGCTGTTTGTTTTATTTATGTTAATTATGTTTTCAATTCAAATCACTTCTAAGTGAACCTACCAGGAGCATTTTATTTCTTATTCTATATCACAGTACTTTACTCACGCAGATGTATGTTGTTGGTTTTTCAAAATGACAAACATATCACACAATTAAAAATAATGCCCTTTTTCTTATCCTACCCACACACTGTTCAGCATTCACGAAGAATTTAGTCTGTTTGATAGCTGTTTATCTACAGTTTGTAAATTCAGTTACCAATAGCTCCCCATAGTCCTTCCAAGAGCATGCCAGCATTGTAATATTGTAAGGACAGAATAAAGAATCATCATCCAAAACACTGTACTACTACAAAGTGGAGCTGTTTGTTACAATAACACATTTCAACTCAAACTCCTGTACTGTATAACATCACTGTTATTTTCTCAGATTTTAAAAAGTCCAGAGCCACAAATGACAAACAGCTGTTTCCACCAGCTCAGTATAACCACCAGTGATGAGCAAACTGGTCTTCATGTGTAAAGTTGTTGGAGTGACTTTTTTTCTCGAAAATGTTTTCTGTTTCAGGGATTCAAATGTAATATTAATCATCAAATTTTATCCCATGTGTGATCCACCAGCAGAAGTTGTCCACTGATTCCACTGAGCAGTCATGTGCACCTGCACTCACACACAACCACCAAACAACTCCACTATGTACTGACAGGACCTGAACCTGTCATGTGTCTTCCCTCCCAGCAGGAACAGAAGCATGGTTGGGAAACACTGCTAAACGGCCGAGTGCAGGGACTCTGACAGAGCTAGATGCCCAGGATATCTCTATAACAATGACTCTGTGATACTCTGATGACTTACACATTTGTTTGGTAAAAGTTCAAACTGATGAGGCCTCCAAGGTGGTTCCTGTACCAAATCCTGTTACCCCATCTTAAGACCTGTTTTAAATCCAATTTTAATTTGTTCATGTAACAGTTGATGCTCACAAGCCTTCAACCTACAAAATGTGTGTTTCATCAGTCCAGTCTGGCAATGGAAACAATATTATGGTTTCTGGGGCCATGCAATTAGCTGAACAGCACTTAAAATGCAAGCAGCCAATGCAGATATAATCACTTGGTTCAGCTTAGATAAATCTGACATTCGAACATCTTATTTCACTCTTTTCAGAATGTTTTTGTCACACACCTGTCAAAGCTGCTGCGCTGCAGAAACTGAGTAGAGACTAAAGGCTCCTCTGTCTGCATGTGAGGAGTTTAGGGAACATCAGTAAATTATAGCAACTATTTATAAGGACATGTTCAGCAAATGATACTTTGTCTATCAAGGATGCACTGAAATCAGGCAAAGAATAATCTTATTTTAAGTTTAAGTAGAATTATACAAACATAACCCCAGGTTTTATTGGATAGTTTCTGTATCTCCACTTTAATTCAAATTTATATGGGTTTGGCCTATACTTGGCTGCTCAGCATTAGTTTGTACTGACTGACACAATGTGCGTCCTGGAGGTTCGTCTGTCCAAAATCATACCAGACTCAAAAACAGACTTACTTACACTACCGTTATGTGCTGTTCCTTAATTAAGCTGTGATTTGGGCTTCCAGGCATACTAATTTCATGAATGTGTTTTTGATGCATACAGTATAGAAACTCACATGCAGCAGAGATATAGAGTTTAAAGCTCAAAGTGCTAAAAACAATATGACTATTATAACAGGTCTAATAATAATTAACGCTAACATTTGGACAGATAAGATAAAACAGGACAACATAAGTTAGAGCTTGGGCTGCATGGTAGTGCAGTGGCTAGCACTGTCACCTCACAGCTGGAAGGTCTGGGGCCTTACATTGTGGAGTTTGTATGTTCTCCATCATTCCAGTGAAAACCCACCCGTTGGTGCTCCAGCTACCTCCCACAGTCCAAAGACAAGATGAGCTTAATTGGTGAAAATTGGTTTAATTGTCTGTAGGTGTGAATGTGAGTGTGTTTTGTTGTCTGCCTCTGTGTGGCCCTGTGACAGACTGGTGACCTGTCCAGGTGAACCCTGTCTTCACCCTCAGTCAGCTGGAATAGACTCCAGTCCTAATCCAGAAGATCACACAAGCTGAAAGACCCAACAGACATGTCCTGGACTGTTGATCAGAGGTCTGTGGTGTGGATGTAGCTCTACAGGTTGTAAACCAAATTCTAACAAAGGGGAGAAAATAATAATATTCGAAAGAACACCACTCTACTGACGGCCTTCAATGGATTCAAATAAAGAGAACAAGCCAGAGATCTGAGTAAGTCCAGCACAGCCTACTATTTGCAGCTGTGCTCTCACCATCTTTGTTGAAACACATATAGAATAGTGTTTCTATATGTGACACACACACACACACACACACACACACATATATATATATATATATGTGTGTGTGTGTGTGTGTGTGTGTATGTATGTATATATATGATGCAGCTGTTCTCTCGCTTTCTGCATGCGTCCAAACACATCACACATATTTCTCCATTCACACTGAAACAAGAGTTGAACATCGGCTTACCTTCGACAGCCCATACCGATGGCAGTATCCATAGAAAATAAAAGATATCCATAACAATTGTCATTCCAAGCATTTGACTGTAAAAAGCCAATGCATTCATCGCGCAGCCGTCCAGCAGCGGGCCATTGACAGTTATTCATTCGGAGACACAGAGCATCCTCCTCCAGCGGCAGCAGCAGAGGGATAAAGGCTGAGGAGCTGCTGCTCAGGCCGGTTTGGGCGAAACCAAAAGGAGGGGGCGGAACAACGAGGAAACACCGGCATCCCGCTGCGGCCCCGACTGCATCCCAATGAAAGGCTCCACCGAGGGAAGCACTAGGACTGGTCATGCGGTTGGAAATCAATTGGCTGTGGTTAATCAGCTCTTACAGTTGCAGGTTGGTTAACTAATCAGAGCAATTAGGCATATTAGTATTAAATTACAGCGGTGGAAACGGCTTTAGAATACAATAAATTAAAGACACATTCATAACTTTGTTTTGCTCCCTGTAAAAACAGATAACAAGCAAGAGTTTTCACAAACACTTTCTGTTCGTTTGTTGTACTTCTTCATATTCTGAGTTGGAAAAAATAATATACCAGCAGTTTACATTTAGGTGTGACTTAAACAGATGAAGAATAAAAGGATAATTCATTCATCTGACCTACATTTTAAAGGTGCTTTCATGGTGTTTACTTTTTCTACATGCTGCTGATAATCCTCTTCTCAAGCAGGAATTTAATGCAGGACTTTTGCTTGTGATAGTGTTTCTACACTGTCTGACTGGGACATGTAAAGGACTTGAATACTTCCTTCATCACAGTTTATCTCTCCCTACTCCTTTTTTCCCTCCTCTTCTTCTTGTTATATAATGGATAAGCAGATGGTATTCCCCTTCATTATCTGCTTTCTATGTCTAACTTGGGCTGGAACACTGTAAATTAAAAGAATACAAACAGGTATAAGAGTTACCTTTCGTACAAAAATAGGTTTGTATTAAAGAATTTGTCTTTGAGAGCTCAATAAGAGCAGAGTCTTGTACCTTAGCTGCAGTGCTGCAATGTCTGCAGAGAATCTACAGCTGACCTGTCTGAGCCATTTCATAACATCAAACTGGAGTGGTCGAAAGAGAATGAGGGAGGGGAGAGAGAGAGGAGGTAATGCTGGCAGCAGAGCAAGAGAGAGAGAGCTCAGTGAGGAAATAGAGCAGAAGAATATGGGCCTGACAAAAAAGAATCCAGCCTGCCTCCAGATGAGTGAGGGCTGCAAAACAACAGATTAGAGGAGCCCAGGGCTTGTTCCCATGGAAACCTTCGCCCAGGGAGACGGCAATGAGAATGCAGCAGATTGTAGGTCAGACGCGCCATCAACGATCCAATCAGACGTAATCTGTCTTGACTTATGGGTCATAGATTGAGCAGTAAAGCTGGTGCCTTTCTATAGCTGCTCTCAATGTCGGGGTTCCAGTCACAGCAAGAGGAGCAGAGCAGGGCAGAGCAGTGGATCTGCTGAAATCAATGGTAGACCGTACAGTGGGACAGGTGTAAGCACTGGATAACGCCTAGCAAAAAGGCCAGGGCAAAAAAAGAAAGAAAAGAAAATGATTTTTTTTGTTTGTTTTTTTAAAGGGACACATGGAAGTATTTCCTGGTATATATATATATATATATATATATATATATATAGCTATGGCAAGCCGTTTAGGAAATTATATATGGAATGAAACTCAGAATATATGTAATGAAACTCGGAATATATATAATGAAACTCAGAATATATTGAATGAAACTCAGAATATATTGAATGAAACTCAGAATATATATAATGAAACTCGGAATATATGAATGAAACTCAGAATATATTGAATGAAACTCAGAATATATATATAATGAAACTCAGAATATATATATAATGAAACTCAGAATATATTGAATGAAACTCAGAATATATTGAATGAAACTCAGAATATATATAACGAAAGTCGCCATCATGTTTTTTGACTTTACTTTCACTCCTACAGCTGCGAGAAGTGCCAAGATGAGTGAAGCTGTGCAATCTTCAGGAATTAACACCTTATTAACATGCCAGTGCTGTAGATCTCGGCATGCAGACATAACTCGGCACAATTAGGAGATGTGCCGAGATCGGCTTGTTGTGCCAAGTTATGTCTGCACGCCGACATCGGTGCGTTGTGCAGAGTTAGATCTGCGCTGCTCACCGGAAATGGCGAGATCGGCGTGCAGCGCAGACATAACTGGACACAATGCACCGATCGTACAGACGTACAGACATTTACTCAGCACAGCATGGGCGTGTTAACACCTCTCACATTAATAAAAGCAACCTTCTTCACTGCACTGAAGAAGAGATCCATTTACTATTTAATCGCGGATCCACGGCAGTGCAGTGCAGACGCAACGTACACTACAAACTATTGTTTGGAGCATGACATGAAAAAAGTTCCACTTCAACAAACTATTAATATATTTCAGCCGATGCCATTTGTAAACTCAGAATATATGGAATGAAAGTTGAAGTAAATCTTCACAATACACCATGTTTAATTGTGTTGTCAGCACAGAATTTGCTTGGTATACAAACACACAACGATCTCGCCATTTCCGGTGAGCAGCGCAGATCTAACTCTGCACAACGCGCCAATGTCGGCGTACAGACATAACTTGGCATAACAAGCAGATCTCGGCACATCTCCGCGTGTTGTGCCGAGTTATGTCTGCATGCCGAGATCTACAGCACTGGCATGTTAATAAGGTGTTCATTCCTGAAGATTGCACAGCTTCACTCATCTTGGCACTTCTGGCAGCTGTAGGAGTGAAAGTAAAGTAAAAAAACATGATGGCGACTTTCGTTATATATATTCCGAGTTTCATTATATATATTCTGAGTTTCATTCAATATATTCCGAGTTTCATTCAATATATTCTGAGTTTCATTATATATATTCCGAGTTTCATTCCATATATAATTTCCTAAACGGCTTGCCATATATATATATATATATATATATATATATATATATATATATATATATATATATATATATATATATATATATATATATATGTATATTCCTGGTTTGACAACCCTGACTTTATTTTTTATATATATATATTTATTTAAAAATCGTTCAGTCCACTAGTGTTGTAGCACACGTCTGGGCCTCATAACATGATAAGATAGTGATGATGAAGCTACAGCAGATTTAGTCTCTGTGGCTGTTTGTCAAACTGAGCACACTGCAGTTTAATTTAGCCACAGGCTAACTATGATAATCTTAGCCATCCCTGTTAGGAGCCAGTAACCACTCACTCAGAAAATGCCAACAAGAAACTGCCAAATTTACAATAACTGTTTACCTGAAGTCTTTCATGGTGAAGTCATCACCATGAGCACAATAAATAATTAAAGACTGATGGTTTTCTACTCTGCTGCAGTAATGGAATAAACAAGCTTCACATTTCATATTTGGAAGTACCTTGGAAGAGCTTTTGGTATTGCCTTAGATACAACAGAGAGTCTGTCAAACTATTTATTTAGATAATATTTATTTATACTTAATTTACGCAAATAAAAAATATATTACAACTGCAGATAAGAATACTCTGAATACTACTTTGAATTTGTTGGCTGTGCCCTGGGAAGTCACTCTTTTCTCCATCCTGTTATCTCCATAAATGTTTGTTGAAAACTCAGCTTCATTAGAATAGAATGAAACTGCCCTGGTAGATTTGGTTAGGTTAAGAAATTAAAAAAACAGCTTTGTTAAGTCCAGGGAAAGATAATGTCTTGTCTTACAGTACAATGGCTGCTTTATTAAGGTCAGGGGTCTATGCTGTGGTAAAACAACAAACATTTGGTTAAAACCACAGTATGTCATTTCTGCCACTAGGGCTCTCTCAATTACTGTAAAACAATGACAAAAGACAATGACGACCCAGGCAGAAATCCTGTTCACAGATGGAGTGCCTATTAAAGTTTTATCCACGTTATGTTTAGTCATGTATATTGCATTCTTCCATTGTCTTCAGTGCTTGGATTTCTTCAGGCTATAGTGGGAGAGTAAGTGTTGAAATTAAACACATTCTGATTGAAATTTAATCTAGTTTAGTTTATATGCTCCTATATCTCAGTTGATACATTTATTTTCACACTCATTGCAATACCACAGAGCTTTTAGTTGCCTAAACCTAATCACACAGGACAGAAGATGGACAACATGATGTCTGATGCCACAGAGACCTCCTCCTCCTGCAGGGTAAGAATGGAAACAATGTTGCAAATGAACATAATCCAAGTGACAGGTATGTTTATATTTTTCCAAAACGTACTCGTCAAAACCTTCCTTTTTAGTAGATTGACTGGAGTTTGTAGTCAAACTGTTTCAATCATCAAGTTAAACAAAAGGTCTGTTACTTGATAAAACTAGAAAAGCACTCATAAAGCGCAGACCTCTAGCAAGCAGCTTCAGTCAACCCCAAACACAATCTCCCAATGACAAAGTATCATTTTGTAGTCAAATCAACACTGCACAGGACACAGAAATATATGTTATTGTTAGGTTTAAAACCTGAAAATACACACAGCACAGGAAGGAAGACAGCACTCACGAGCTCAGGTCTTTTACTTGCGCACAAGGAGAGAATGGACACTGCAGCTCTGCAGTATGCATCGCTACAGCATTCCAGCTCTCTGGTAGTCCTTGTCCTTGGCTCTTTTTATTTGGTAAACAATCAGTACAAGAGTCAGCATAAGATAAGTGTCACATACACAATCTTAATGGCTCAGTTCTCTGTGTTCTTTACTGTGAGTACATACAGCTTGGAATGTTTTATGGTGATTCATGGCTGCTGACATGTAGACTTTAAAGTCCTGACAGTCACTCAATGATTACCTAATAAGAATAATTCTTAACATAAGCACAATTCTTCTAACAGTTCCCTCCTGTTTACCATTGATGAATGTCAACATCTTTTATGTCTAAATGTTGTACTAAAACTTGCGGTAACATTTGATTTGGGAATCACAAGAGCTGCAGGCTTTAACTTTGCTAAGTAGCACACACCACACCATCCCTGGGGGAGGTAAAGATAGACCTTATGACCGCAAACCCAAACGTGATCAGTCGGGCAGGAAAATCCCCCTGCATGTGGAACCACTGTATTTATGACAGGTTCAGATACCCATCCCTTCATCTTGCTACGGACTCCAACCTCGGTAAAGTTAATCGGTTTTACCCAACTATCCTTACACTTGGAACCGCTGCAAACGGGATGACTCGAAGTACCTTCCACAGGAAAGTAACTCTTACAGTTTGCCACTCCTAGGTCCACATCTCCCTCAGCACAGGCTCTCCTAAAACATAGTGGTGGTGGGTTTGGATAGTGTGCCATTGTGATTCCCTGTCAATTAGTTACATTAGTCTTTGAACTGAATTTGTCAGGCATTCTCCAGTGTAATAAGTTGTAATCAGTGGCCGTGGTGCAGTTCGGCAAATATTGAGTGAATTTCATAAAATTAGTGGCTGGGGTTGTAGTTAGAGCTGTAAAAATAGCTATAACACACATGACTTCATGTAGTGGAACTGGTTTGGGTGTTAAGCATGGATTCGTCGAAGCATGTTTAGGTATGAATGAGCAAACATAGCAGTCAGACATATTGAAACTTTTAGCTGTCAAATTTGCCATCCGAAACCAAACATTATCATGGTGATCATCATCAAATCCGTAGTGTCGTTTACCCCTGTGAATTTCTTTATTCATAGACAGCCATGAAATTGATGTCAAAAGTACCACAGTTAATGTTGCCAGCGGTAGGCCCAACAGATCCGTAGTCTTCACACGTGGAGTCATGACCTATCTTCTGGAGGGAGAGGTTACCAGCACTTCACCTCCTTTTGTCAGCTAACAGTGTTCTTGTCCTGTTCTTTGTCCAGTGAGTGTGTGGATGTGTGTTTGAGGATCTTAAGAGTACTCTGCTCCCTAAAGACAGTAAGGATCTGTTGGTTGTTTCACTGACATTGAGACGATTAACCACTAAAAGATTTAACCCCCTTTGTAGTCAGACTTCGCCTTACCGTCGCTGGAGTTTTCCTCTAAGAACCTCTGTTTCTTGCAGTGTGACAGGTGGATCCACGACACTCTTTCTGCTATCTTTAGAGCAGTTGGTGTTGTCAGCAGCACTTGGTATGGCCCTTCCCACCTTGGTGAGGACCAGTGTTTTTTTCTTGATGGTTTTCACGAACACCCAGTCTCCAACTCGAAGTGTTGGATCACCTTCCTGTTGGGAGATACGTGCATCTGGCATTTCATTAGCATGTTTTATTTCGCTGGTTTGTAATGTTTTCCTTGGTTGTTATATTTGGCACTGGTAACACATGCTGCACAAAAATGTTTTGAAAAGTTGTTAAAACCAAATGTTGTATAGTGTTGATGTACTAGGGCCACCATCCCTCCTGTTGAGACATGGCACGGCCCATGGCTCGTAATAGCAGCCCACTTATACATAGATTTGGGGAGGATCGGTTGACCCTCTGGTCATTTATAGATATCGTCTTTGTCCAATATCGCTCCCTTAGTTATCCACAAATCTTTTTCTCGTTTTGGAGCATGTTGTTGGTGATCATGTAGGACAGAATCATTAATGTACAAATTACTGAACATTAACTGAACAAATTAACTGGAGGATGCTCTGTGGATAAAATAAGTAGGATAAAACAAGAAATGTTCCTCTTGAGAATTTAGTTTGATTTTTCTAAATAAGACTTCTGTTGCAGCTGCGTTTGAGGACAAACAGCCCTATGTCAAAAACAACTACTTAGTTTTAACAAGACATCCCAATTTACAGCTCTCTGACAATTAATAAGCACCAGGAGATTTCAGCGAGATGAAATAAGGCTGACCTTAAGGCCAAGTACAGTGTAGTTCCAAGTAGCATAGAGTGGCTAAGTTAGCTAACCAACAGTATGGTAGCTTACCTGCTTTACAAACGTAATATTAGGGCTGGTCCAGAATATATGAATATATGAATATTTTAATATTCGTTCGTTGTGGTGGTATTTGTGTAACCGGTGGTCACGGCGCTCAGTGTAGTGATCGTATCTGGCTCTGCGTTGTGTCAAAGGAGGAGCTAGACGTGGGTCACTTTGGCCGTTTAATCTGACAAAACAGAAAATTAACAACAGAAGCCCTCCGGTCAGTTCACGGATCGTGCCCTCTCCCACAGAGATCGGAGACAAAAAGGAAGGGGTAAAGACGCGGGAACACTACATAAAGAGGGGGTGTCACAATAAAACATGAACGTAGGGTACAGACTCAAAAGAAAAGGTTCCACATAATGACTCGGGGGCAAAACTTGTCAGGTAATAACAAAGAAAAATGTAAATAAAATAAACTTAACATTACACAGATTTTTTGTAATTATAACAATAACTAATACACAAACACTAATACACACACACATATAACTACATTGACCCTGTTACATTGGGATAATAATTTTGATATTCGAATAGTCTTGCGCGCTGCTGCCGGCCACCACCGGGCAACACTGGGTGCTGCCGAGCGCTGCCGAGGCTATAGTACGCCGACGAGCGCTGTCGGGTGCTGCCAAGGTTCTAGAACGCCGCTGTGGTTCTAGTATGTAGACCTGCCAACTGCGGTGTAAGGCTCCAATGTCAAAAACTCAAAACACTTATATACATATACTTATACAATAGCACAGTGTTTCAACTTTGGGTAGATAAAAATAAAAGTAGAAAAGCACTCAGAGACCTCTGGCAAGCAGCTTCAGTCCACCCCAACACAATCTCCCAATGACAAAGTATCTTTACATTTAAAAAAAAAATCCTGGATCCAGAGGGTGATTCGGATCGTTCCCAAAATTTCTCATTTGTTCCTTGTCCCATTTCACACATTTCCTGAACATTTCATCCAAATCTGTCCATAACTTTTCAAGTTATATTGAACACAGACAAACAAACAAACAAACAAATCAATGCTAGCAAAAACATAACCTCCTTGGCGGAGGTAATAAAACTTTTGCACTAGAATCAGCAACTTCCTCCATTTTGATGGTATTTTGTATATTTGGCCATGTCACGTAGTGTTGACCATGCACATAGTTGTTAGATTAAATAACACTTTGCAGTGATAAAAACTATAATTTATAAATTAGAAAGTTAAAAAATGGTGATTCATTCATTCATTCATTCAGGAGATGATTGTAGATAAAGAACAAAGTTCTAATATACATCAGCACTGCTGAGGTGTTACTGATGGCCAGGTTGCTTTGATAGCAGCCTTCAGCTTGTCTGTATTTTTGGGTTGGGTGTTTCTCTGCTTCCTCCTGACAGTATCTCATATGAGGTTCAGGTCAGGTGAGCTGGCTGTCCAGTCAAAATTATCGTCAACAAACCCTTTGGTAATAGTTGTGGCTCCATAAATAGTAGAGGCATAAAACACAAAAATGCTTGAAAAATTTCACTTTAAGTGTAATGACTATAGAACGTTTACCTTTTTGAATTAAAATACAAAAAAATAACAATATTCAAATTCTTTGGGCTGAATATAGATAGATAGATAGATAGATAGATAGATAGATAGATAGATAGATAGATAGATAGATAGATAGATAGATAGATAGATAGATAGATAGATAGATAGATAGATAGATAGATAGATAGATGGATAGATAGATTCCTTTAAAGTCTACAGTTCCCTCTAGTGGCTGTCACACAAACACATTATTTGGAGGTGCCAGTATTTTGCTCTCAAGGTATTCTGAAGAAAACTGCTGTTAAAAGATGACGTTGAAAGTTGCTCTGCTGAACCTGTTGAGGATTTGCATTTTCTTTGTTTAATTAGAAAACTTACTTTAATTCTCCTCTGAATGCAACCATGCACCCTGTGCTCATTCATAAGTGGTAGGTCTTCATTTATTTCCTAGTGATACTTAACCATCCCCCTCCTAATGATATGGTGATGGAGAACATCCAACGGTGGATGAGTAATGTGTGCGTGGAATTAACCCCAGAGGATGTGAGATGATTTGATTGCTGAGGATGAGTGCTGAGGTTTCCATTCCACAGCCCTCCTTACATTTGGCTGTGTAGCTGAATCTCTCAGCAGATTATGACGTCACAGTGAAGTGGGACTAGAGTCAGCCTTTCATCTGGAGCCAGGGATCAGAGTCAGAATTAAGTGCATGAAGGTAGTAGTGTGTGACCAGTGAATGCTCAGAAGCAGTAGGGCTGAGTTCATCCAGTTCTGGCTTCTCCCCTGTGGACCTCAGAGGAAAATGAAATTGTGGATTTTTTCTGTGTGAAGATGAAGATGAAGAACACCCCAAAGATAATGAGAGACATCTGAGAGAGGCCTGTTTTCACTCCTTTGGTAAGTTCAATGATCTGCCATGCAGTTGCTGTTTGTAAAAGTAATGTTCATGAAATGTTTAGGTGTCAACAGAGAAAGACAGCATCAGTCAGGAAAAAGGGCCAGATGTCATGAAAAATATGCCTAGGAGGTTTGGGTGCACTTATTCTTCAAAGCATTTCACTAATACTGTCCTGTTTTCTCGACTTTCTTTGCTGCTCATAACAAGCAGCAAGCAAGATGAAGGTGAAATGGACTATGCTGGGCATGGTTGTCTTCTTTCTGCTGTCTGTGGTCATGACCTGCTGCTTTATATGGCAGTACAGGATGCCAAAGCTGAAGACAGGTAAAGTTTCCTTAAGCAACACAGATTTACACTCACAGACTTTTGAGGATGCGTGGTTCCTTGTAATCTAGAACTACTTTTGGACCTGAGCCTTCCTTAGTCTCTGTGGTGTAATTGCTCGTTTACAGGAGCCACAGCGGGATTACACAAAGCTGGAAATAGTAACAGCGGGATTACCAGCTCCGATAAAGCAGACTTTAACTCAAGCTGAGAGACAGCAGGAGGAGGGAGTGTGGAGCTGAGCAATCCTGGGGTTTTCTGGATAAAATCACAGCAGTCATTCCCTTCAGATGTTTTTTATGTGACATAAATCCAGATTTGGTTTAGGGGAAGCGCCGTGTACTATCTGACTTTTTCAAACACAGTGTGCTTCAAGAAATCACTAAATCACATAATAAACAAACGGCTTTTGACCCTATAGGCCTGGGAAAATTAAGAAAAGTTTACATATTTACAGAATGTTTAATTATGAACTGCACTATATGATTGTTTTATGGGTATTGTGTATAGTCTGGATGGAACCAAAATGTATTCCCTACTATTTACCACCCTACTGTTAGAGTTGAATGCTAAAGCACAGAACTCCGTTTGGTACATATAGATTAGAAACTGCCATGACAGACGGATAAGTTGTGTTTCCAGTCTTACATGTGATGGCACTGCATTTTCTCCTTTTCCACAGAGGTGGTTATAAAAAAAGCGATAGTAGAGGAGATGTGCCCTCGCTTCCCTGAGCCTGTGCCCCTTAAACATCCCATCACATCATTGAGGGTGGCCTTGGAAAAGGTAAACATGTTCAGCTAATTTTTACATTATTATATTCAGAGTAAAATGTTTTATCATAGATAATACACGTGGTCTTAATGAAGTTTCTCCTAACAGGCAGATATACTCCTGAGGTCGAGCATTCATACCACCAAGCTACCAGCAATATCAGCAATTGTGGTTTTAAATGACTCTGTTCTGTGGAATGGAAACTTTGGCAAGAAAAACATAAGTGACCCATCCTCATCTGCACCCAATGAGTACACAGTGTACAGGTGAGATTTACTCATATGCTGTTTCTGTAGAACAGGTGGGGACGAGGTTAACATAAAATATGAAAATGGCATAACAAAGAGAAAGTGGTGATTTGTCTAAATGCCAAATAACTATCAATTTTATCAGTCTTAAAAGCTGCTCCATAATATTAACGGCTTCAACTGGACAGTAATCATTGGCACACATGATGTAGCTGGCAATCTAATCTAATTTGTTTATTGCATGTTGCATTTGATCTGAAGCTTAGAGTTAGAATTAGGGGTGAGGGTTAGGATTAGACCATGTGGATTAAATACATTTCATATAGGCCCTGTGATCAATGAGACCCAACCACTCACTATATTAAGTGTTTAAATCTAGTGGAAAAGTTATGTATTATTAAACCAGGATACATTTATTTAATTAACTGGAATATGCATGCGGTGTGCTTATTTTAATCACAATGATTGCAGAATTGCAAGCCTCTCTAAGATCTTCCCCACACTGATGCTATACAAGTTGTGGGAGGACGGCCTGGTGGACTCTCTGGATGATCCTCTGGAGAAGTACGCAGAAAACTTCACCATCAAGAACCCGCTGGGGAAACGTGGGAGGCCAGGATATTCATCATCCAGGATGCCCAGCAGCCTCTCACCTGCAATCACCCTGCGCAGAATGGCCAGCCAGCTGTCTGGTAACCCCAAAGCCTATTGAAATGACATAGTAGCCATATCTGATTAAAACACAGCAGCACACACCACAAAACTGTGTAGACAGGAGATTCCAGAGCTCTGAAGAATCACCTCCTTTGTTCAATGCTTAAAAAAATGTCCACCAATCAGAGCTCAGATGAGATGGTAGGTCAAGCTGTTGTAAGTCGAATTACAGAGATAGCTTTAAGAACTGAAAATGATATCTTTCTTTAATAGTAATAAAAACACTATGCTTACTGCTTAACTAGCAACTCAAAATCATGTTGGCAGGACAGACACTGTATGGGCCTTTATGCCTCAATTCACCGAATGCCCCACACCTGGCCATCTTCAGTTTGACAGATTTTTTTTACAGTGGTGAATATTGATTGAGTTGACCATGTGTAAAATCTGGGGTCACAGGTAACATTAGATTTAAGTCAAAAATCCCTAAAGAGGGGTTGGAGCATGTTGATTTTTGCATCATTTGGCAATTATGGTATGCATTGTCATGGTACCACTTATCATAAATTGATTTGAAGCAGTATGAGTTGGAAAAGCATGATTTTTCTTTTATCCCAGAAGATTATGTATTATGACATAACCGTTCCAGTAGAGACAACTGTTGGAGGTGGTTTCATCTGTCTTACCTGCTCAATGCAATTTCAAATATTGGCCATAAATGCATAAAACAGAATTTAAACATTGTTCTCATAAAGTATGTCTCCAACTGGCACCATACTCTACATTTTAAAGCTCCTATTGGTGTCACAGGGGGGAAATCAGCCTCTTAGGGTAAAAAATAAGGACTCTAGCTTCATTATTTCTCAAGCTTCAAAAATTGCTCCACAGATTGGTGCAAAGAAAAGCATGCAAAATTGACATGACTTCACCACTCTCTATAAATTTTTTACTCAAAAAATTACAACAGTTGTGACCAAAACTTTTAAACGTTTCACTTAATAACATAAATATGCACAGGGAAAAAAATGACAATTATAAGATGATCAGATCTGTTTTTTAGAGTGTGGTGAACTGAGGTGGAATGACCCATATGTCACTGGCCACCTACCAAATTACTGGCAACAAGTAAAGTAACCCAGTATGTAAATTTTCCCTGCAGTTCATAAAAACAAGTGAAAAAATTAATACTCGTATTATATAAAAGAGGAGCACCCACTGATATCTCATTTCTATGTAAAAGAAGACAACAATGGATATCTTTATTGCCCTTTGTGAGGTAGCATGAGTTCACTTCCTATCATCCCATTACATCACAGCATAGCAGCTCACCAACAGAGTGAAGAAAGCACACTGGTCAAAATGTAGGTCTACACTCACACACGGCACCATGTAATTCCTGTACAGACATGTCTCTACCACCCACTACAGCACCTCAGCTAACTTTGGCTTAAGCAAATAGACACAGGAGCCATAATTACACTGAGCTGTGTCCAGAGATAGAGCTAATCAGCTCTTTGCTCTCAGAATTACAAAGAGGGATTAACAGAGGAGGAAGTCTAGCTGAGTGTAGGTGTCTATCTGTATTCTGCTTTAAGACACAGACTCAAACCATAGCACAAGCTGCTGGACAAGGAAGGAATGAAAGGGGATGACTTTTCCTACCACACACTATGAGAGATGTTGCATGCTAACAGTTGGCAACATGTAACTGAAGTACTGTTGAAGTAAAACTGACCTGATGATGGCACATGATATAAAGGCAGATAATCGTCCAAGTTCCTACGTTTGATTTGCTGGTTAGGTGTGAAGTTTGAGCTTGGTTGTTGCTCTGGATAAAATGTCAGAGGCAGAACTTATTAGTATATATTCAGTTTGGACTGTGAAAGTCTCAGATGTTTCATTATGGTCTGATTGACAAACGAGCTGACTGGCATTGAAATCTTTCGAGCCATTCTGCTAGGATGGCTAGAATATCTTCATGTGGATTTACTCAACTCATGATGTGTTGACTCTGCAGATTTAAATAAAGCTCAAATGGTGTGTTTGACATAAAAACCAAAGAGCATTTGTTTTGTAACTGACATTTAGTATGCTTGTGATCTCTTCATTAAAGTGAGTCGTAGCAGAACTTTTCAAATACTGAGAGAAACTGCATCACAGAACATACATAATCAGAGAGCAGATATTGATCTTACTATGTGAAGTGCCCTGAGATGACATGTGTGGTGAATTTGCCCTATATAAATAGAACTGAAATGAACTGAATTGAGTTAATATGGATCTTGGCATCCTCATAGTACTCTGTTTACTGAGACCAAGTCATTATACTTGTTTGAAAGATGTGCAAACACAACGATGATTGTGTGCACTGTTCTAATGCATATTAATGGCAGAAGTGTTAAGTGGTAGTTGAAATGTTTTTATATAGGCATCTGTGAAATGTTATCATGTACAGTTGATTTAGTAAAGCAGACAGTGTATTCATGAGGTCATGGACAAAACAGCCCACAGATTTACCCACCAGTTTTACTCACTGAGGTTTAATATTTTTACAGGGTTACCCAGGAGATTAAGGTCAACTAATCTCCTTTGGAGTGGAGACACACAGGCAGCCCTTAATTTGTTACAGGATGATGTTCTTGTGGCAGATCCCGGCACAAAGTAAGCCTCTGTTTCCTGTGTTGCTCTGTCTTTGACTCTGATGACTGAAGATTATTTCTGTGGTGTGAAATGAAAGAGGAAATCTGTATCTAGAGCAAGCGGGCATAGAGCAAGCATCTTTCACGTAATGCAAACATCAGTAATATTACTTTTTGTTTTCCCTCAGATGCCACTACAGCAATGTTGCATTTTCTTTATTGGCCAATATCTTGGCCCAAAAGATGACTGGCTCAGACTTTGAGAGCTGGGTTTCGGACAACATTCTGAAGCGCCTCAACATGGAGGACACTGGTTTTAATTTGAGTCCGGCCATTCGGAAGCAGATGGCTGTAGGTGTGTACAGCAATGGCCAGCCAGCTCCCCTTTACGACCTCGGCTGGTACCGGCCTGCAGGTCAGATGTATTCTACAGCAGCTGACATGGCCAAACTTATGATGGCTCTTCTGGGCGCATATGGAGGGGCCCTGCTCCGCCAGGACACACTGAACACCATGCTGACCCCGGTCATCCGATGTCATAGTGGCTACTTTGCCAACTCCACTGGCACACCGTGGGAGATCAACGAGCAATTCGGCTACGATGTAGTGAGGAAGGACGGCGACCTGGATGGATTCGCAGCCACCCTCTCTCTGGTGCCGCGTCTGAAGTTAGGTCTAGTGATCCTGATGGCTGGGGTTCGGCCTGCTGACAGGGACCTTGTGAGCCAGACGTACAGTTATCTCATCCCTGCAGTGGAGCAGGCTTTCAGGAACGCTCGACGAATTCTCAGACCACCACCTGACCCAGCTCCATATATTGGCTTTTTTACTTACAGGAATATGACTTTCTACGAAATTAAGGTGGACTCAGACGGGGTGCTTGTCATGCAGCAGTTTGGACCACAGGTGGACACAAATGTGCCATCCAAGTACCGAACTATTAGGCTGGATTACCTGCAGGACAGGGTGTTCAGGGTGGTGTTTGAGAGCCCATACCCTTGCAAGATGAAAGTTAACAGCGCCTCGGTCTCCCTGGAGGCACAGGACAGGCAGCTCTTCAACTTCTACCTTTTCACCAAAAAAGGTGTGTCACCAGGATTTGACTCTCCAGGACTCAACACATACAAGGTGATGAGGGTCGCTGGCAGACCATACTTTACTTCATAAATAGTGGAATTCAACAAGTTGGTCACTAACAGGGGTGTGTCAAGGACAGATGTGGTGGAAAACATGTTACTGAAAACACACCACAGTTTTTTCCTGTGTTGTCAGTGTCATGAGAATTTGTCTTGTTAAGTTTATTATAATTATTTTGGACTGGAATTTTTATATTATATATTTAAAACTCGTTTATCAGTTTTACCATGTAGTTTTGTCCAAATACCCATGGCAATCTTTGACAGTTATTCTCCTACTAAATAACTGGCACTGCTTTATGAATGTTTGCTAAGGGATGTTTGATTCATTTGCAATATGGCAATATTCCTCTTCAGCTTTTAAGTGCCTACAGTGTGACGTAAAAGAGAAAACACTGATGAAGATGTTCAATGGTTAAGATTTTCAAGAGTCAGTTCCAGCAGGGAAGCATGTAAACATAGTGTCTATGAGCAATAAATCTACAAGTTACAGGATATAATAAATAAAGGTGAAATTTATACTAAGTGTTAGTTGTTATTGTATTAATTGCTCAATAAGCAATACTCAAGTGTAAACAAGGAAGAACACTTTAGACACACTGCCAATTGTAATAACAGTTACACTGATTTAGAGGTTTCTGGGGCTCCAAGTGCACAGCCACAGAGTCCGAGCAGCTCAGGAGTAATCATCCAAAGAGAGAGAGAAGGTGGTGTTTCTAACCACGTCTAATAGTCCTCATTGAGATTGGGAGAGGAGGATGTTTTAGATGTTGCACAACGGTGCAAATTTTAAAGCATCATAAACAGAACAAGTTGTTTATCATCAACTACCCTTCAGGCATGGCCCACAGTCTATGCCCTCTATAAATACACTGAAGCAATGCAGTGCACAGAGCAGGGCTGAGAGCACAGAGAGGAACAATAAGAAATTTATTACACTTCACTGAAAGCAGCAAGATAAAGACCACCATCTGTGTGTAAGTCATTCTTGTAGGTTTGTGCCAGCTGTCCAGCACTGTAATTGTCATGGTAAGTACACCTGAGACATGGAAAGCTTTCAACTAAACCCGCTGTCACAATATCATCCCAATGTTCTTAAGATTTTGTTTTTGGAGCTCTGTCCATGTGCTATGGGCTGCTTTTTTAAAGGTGTCTGAAAGAATAAGAGGAAGCAAGTCATACAGTATGTTGGCACTTTTGTGGCACTGAGTCTAATGAGTACTCTCATCACAAGCTATTTTTGTTACGGGGGGGGGGGTGTCAGAGAACCCACGCACAGACACAGGATAGACGGACTTACGGATTGTCAACTGAGGATTTAATTAAACAAGGAAACGAGACCAACAAGGACTACAGACTTAAACTAAAACAAAGCTACTTAAGAAACATACAAAAATAACAAAACCTTACAAAAACACAAACAAAACAACAAAAGAGGAATCTAAGAAGAACTTAACTTAAATAATACGACTAGAATAACTAAACATAGAAACCAGATAAAACTGAAGGCAATACAGAATAAGAACTGAACTCCGGGGTAGCAGGACAAATACAACAACTAACCAACAACCAAAATCAACTAAAACTCTAAACAAACCTCAAAGGCAAAATTAAGAACACCACACAAAAACAGCTAACACAAAACATGCAACATACTAAACTCAAAGCACCCACGACAGAAATAAGGAAAAGTTAACAAACAAAAGCCACAGAAACAGTATTTACACAGAATACAAAAACTTAACTGAAAACAACAGGAACCGGACGACAAGTACAGTTAGGTCCATAAGTATTTGGACATTGACACAATTTTCAGCATTCCAGCTCTGTACAACACCACAATGGATTTGAAATGAAACAATCAAGATGTGCTTTAAGTGCAGACTTTGAGCTTTAATTTGAGGGCATTTACATCCAAATCAGATGAACGGTGTAGGAATTACAACACATTTTATACGTGCCTCCACCTTTTTAAGGGACCAAAAGTATTTGGACAAACTAACATAATCATAAATCAAATTGTCACTTTTTAATACTTAGCCTGTAGTCTGGAACTCATGGACATCACCAGACGCTGGGTTTGGTCCCTGGTGATGCTCTGCCAGGCCTCTGCTGCAGCTGTCTTCAGTTCCTGCTTGTTCTTTGGGCATTTTCCCTTCAGTTTTGTCTTCAGCAAGTTAAATGCTGCTCAATTGGATTCAGGTCAGGTGACTGACTTGGCCATTGCAGAACATTCCACTTCTTTGCCTTTAAAAACTCTTTGGTTGCTTTCACAGTATGCTTCGGGTCATTGTCCATCTGCATTGTGAAGCGCCGTCCAATGAGTTTTGAAGCATTTGGTTGAATATGAGCAGATAATATTGCCTGAAACACTTCAGAATGCATTCTGCTGCTCTTGTCAGCAGTCACATCATCAATAAATATAAGAGATCCAGTTCCACTGGCAGCCATACATGCCCACGCCATGACACTACCACCACCATGCTTCACTGATGAGGTGGTATGCTTTGGATCTTGAGCAGTTCCTTCCCTTCTCCATACTCTTCTCTTTCCATCATTCTGGTACAAGTTGATCTTTGTCTCATCTGTCCAAAAGATGTTGTTCCAGAACTGCACAGGCTCTTTTAGATGTTTCTTGGCAAACTCTAATCTGGCCTTCCTGTTTTTGAGGCTCACCAATGGTTTACACCTTGTGGTGAAACCTCTGTATTTCCTCTGATGAAGTCTTCTCTTAATTGTTGACTTGGACACAGATACACCTACCTCCTGGAGAGTTTTCTTGATGTGTCCAACTGTTGTGAAGGGGTTTTTCTTAATGAGGGAAAGGATTCGTCTGTCATCCACTACACTTGTTTTCCGTGGTCTTCCAGGTCTTTTGGCGTTGCTGAGCTCACCAGTGCGTTCTCTCTTTTTAAGAATGTACCAAACAGTTGATTTGGCCACACCTAATGTTTTTGCTTCTCTCTGATGGGTTTATTTTGATTTTTCAGCCTAATGATGGCTTGCTTCACTGATAGTGACAGCTCTTTGGACTTCATATTGAGAGATGACCTCACCAGATTCCAAATGAATATGCCACACTTGAAATGAACTGCAGGCCTTTTATCTGCTCCTTGTAAATGAAATAATGAGGGAATAACACACACCTGGCCATGGAACAGCATGGAATGTTCTGCAATGGCCAAGTCAATCACCTGACCTGAATCCAATTGAGCAGCATTTCACTTGCTGAAGACAAAACTGAAGGGAAAATGCCCAAAGAACAAGCAGGAACTGAAGACAGCTGCAGCAGAGGCCTGGCAGAGCATCACCAGGGACCAAACCCAGCGTCTGGTGATGTCCATGAGTTTGAGACTACAGGCTGTCATTGACTGCAAAGGATTTGCAACAAAGTATTAAAAAGTGACAATTTGATTTATGATTATGTTAGTTTGTCCAATTACTTTTGGTCCCTTAAAAAGGTGGAGGCACATATAAAATGTATTGTAATTCCTACACCGTTCATCTGATTTGGATGTAAATACCCTCAAATTAAAGCTCAAAGTCTGCACTTAAAGCACATCTTGATTGTTTCATTTCAAATCTATTGTGGTGTTGTACAGAGCTGGAATGCTGAAAATTGTGTCAATGTCCAAATATTTATGGACCTAACTGTAGATGAAGCTCTGGGAAGGCAGGTAAATGACAGACGGGAGACAGACTGTGAGAATAGTTCTATGGTCTGGCGAGGTGTGACTGAAAGAACCGGGCTTTCACGGTAGCTGGTGATTGGTGGCAGGTGAGTGGTTGTTCGCAGCTGTCTGGAATGAGGGTGATCAGGGTGCAGGCAGAGCAGGAATGAAAGTGAGGGAAGGCAGGGCAGAGTGACAGAGAGAAGGAAGACAAGGCTGAGAGGGGGAGAGAGAAAGGGAGAAGAAAAGAGGAAGAAGAGGGAGAATGAAAGGAAACAGAGCTGAAGACAGAGACAGACAGGGGCAGGAGCGGGGATCATGACAATTTTGTATGCACTACCTAACTTGTTGTTTTCCTTCTGTCTGTTTTAAGTGACTTATTGCTCATATCTCAGAACAAGTTCATACATGTTGTCCATCTAAAGGAAATCAGGTACTTAAATCATAGCAACTACAAGGTGGATTGAAATGATGACTGTTATAATGATGCAAATGACAGAGTTGAGAGAGGTTGAATCCTGGTTGGCTTCTGTTTCACTTTAGCGGAGCTGACCAGTCACAGACTAACAATAGGTGTCAATGTCAGACTGTTGGTTTCAGAAAACAAGCTCCCCGGTCCAACCTTGGAAATGTGGGGTGATAATGTTTCTACCCGTGTGACCATCTGATGAGCAGTTCTGACCAAGTACTGGTGTGATCTCTTATACCGGAATCAAAGACTCCACTTTTAACTGAGTTTAAGTCTTCAGTATTGCTTCAGAACATGAATGGTATCCATTTCTTGTAGGTAGTTTCTGGTGCACATTGCAACCCAAATCATTTCAAGTGCACATCACACAGTTTCATCACACCAAAAAGTTTTTTTTTCTCTTATGTGCCTTCAGGGCAAAAAAAATCGCCTTTTAAATGATTATCTACTTGTAAATGAGAGCTTTCTTATTGGTCAGTAGATCATTTGGTACTGTTTCACTACTCCACATCAACCTTTTGACGACCATGTCTGAAAGCCCTCCAGCTTTACTCTTGATGTTTTTTAAGCTCTGAACCTAATTTGGGAACGCCCTCCAGTGTACCATTCACCCCCCTACTCCGCCGAAGTGCTTCAGAAGTTCTAGACTAAAATACAAGGTATACACACATATTAAAAACTGCGGCTATCCCAAATGGGCATTCATCACATCAACATAAAGGTCTTAAACTTAACATCACAGCAAATGGAGAAGAAAAGAAGAACAGGAGGAACAACATCGTCAACAACATTATATCTGCAGTCCAATGCAGCAAGGAGTACACAGACTGGTACATAAGGGAGATTAAACAACAGAGAAGACAGCTAAACAGCACAAGACTCAGCAATCCAACAGCATTTAAATGATAAGTGAAACTCCTTTGAGGATAGCAGTGTACACAGAGAGGAATGAAGGATGTCATTTATCTCAAATTGGAAGCTGGAACAGCCATCTTTTAACAGAGGAAGGGAACTATGGGACCGGTTGTCAAGCACCTATAACGCAGTGTTAAGTTTTCTCTCCAGAAAGCTTTACCATAATTAGCATCTTGAGTCACCCCTGGCAGACATGGCAGACTTATATCCACAATCATTAGCACTGTCACCGCTGTTGGACCACCTGATTAAACAACCATTCACACTTGAGGCATATGAGTCCTGGATCGCCTATGGGTCATTATCCATGACAGCTGGAGTGACTATAAACATCTGAAACTCCTCATCAGTCAGTTAGAACTGAAGAAACCTTTTGGATAATAGGTGAATCATCTTCAAGAACCTAAAAGAGAAGTCTAGTGGTTTTTACTGAAGCTCCTAGGATTACTGTGACCTGGGTGACTGAAAATCTACACACTGATAAATCTAAGAATTTACAAAAAATTAGTGAAGGGATAAAAAATATATATTTCAGCATAGTACTGCAATACTTACCCAATATTGTACAGGCTTTTCTTATTTTTTCCCTTTTTGTTGTGGAATACTGAATATTTGACCTTCCACAGACACTGTTATTATTTCAAAAATGACACAAATCTTAGAGGAGAAAAAAATCACTGTTTAGTTGAACTGCGGTTGATTCATATCTGCATGGAAGAATCACAAGCAGACACTTCTGTGTTAAGGGTAAAACAGTTGGATGCTTCTGAACTTAACTCATGCATTAAGGCAGCGGAGATGGTGCTAATAAGCCATCATTACACAGGTCAAGTACAGTGGATCTGTTGTGATGGATGTTTTCAAAAGCAGTTTGAATCATAATTTTACTGTTCAGCTTGGTTTTCTCTGCCACATAGGTTTTACCATCTTTAAGGTTTGTTTCTAACCTGCCTGAACATCTGACTGTTTCTTAATTCATAAGGTTTAGTTCAGTAAATGTGTGAAGGTGTGTTTCTGTCTCAACACCAGCAAAGACCCACAGGCTTCAGTGTACTTCAAACAAACTACTTTGCACAACATGTCTGATCACATCTAAAGGGGTTTTATTTTCTGTGGAGATTTTTTGATTCCCAAACATTTATTTTTTTCTTATTAGGATGGGTGGCCGCCCCTCTGACACTTGTGGGATCTGTGAATCTGCAGCCTGCACTGGCTGCTGAACAGGAAACCTGTCATTACTCACAGACTTGTGGACAGCTTTATGCTCATGTGCTATTATCAAAATCCTGCTCAAACATTAAATGTTGCCTACTTCTTGGCCTGAAATCAGATTTAAATATTTGATAAGCACATCTCCATCTATCTTTAATAATCTCCAATCTATTTCAAAACAAGGTTTAGTTGAGGCTACATTGTGGTATGGCAGGTGTTTAAACAAACCTGGACTGGATTTCTAACTGGATAACTTCAACCATGCCTTGCAGCTGTGTCAGTTTTATCACCGAGGAGCACTGAAGAAAAGCAGGTCAGTAAATAACAGCTGATGTAACAGCCTGAGGGGAGAAACACAGAGCTGAGAAAAACACTCAATGCTGTGGCTTTATCTATTCAGTGATGTAGAGGAGGATGACTTGTCACTGTGCACTTAACCACCTCTGGACATGAAGGACTATGGGTCCCCACAGCCAACATACAGGAATGCCCTCACCCCTCCCCAAATGCACTAGCCTACATTAACATTAGCAAGGTGTCTCTGCTACACTGCAAAACATCAAAAAGGAATTTGGTCAAATTAACCTAATCTTTTCTAGTTTATTTAATGTAAATACACAACCTTTGTACACTGCTGGTTAAGTGACCATAAAATGTCTTTTCTTTTTCTTTTTTCAGACCACTTTACTAACTTGAGGCATTGTGACTTGAAACGAGTTGCATGTATGAACAGCTGACAGTTCACTCAAGTCTTTCAGTGAAGTTTAGGTGACAAAACCAGCACACATGTAGACTTCCCAGGAAGCATTAAAGAGTTAAAAACTCAGAGACTCTTGTTTTTGTAGTTTAAGAAAACAGACATGATGGATACATGCAGTATGTCTTTAATACATGTTAATTAAAATTATGGTTGTGGTTGTTGTTTTCTCGATTTTTGTAATAATCAAAACAACAAAAAGTTAAATTCAGTCCCTACACGTGTACACTTAAAATGTTTCTCACTGTACCTGGGAGCAGCCTCACAGACTGTCTTTATACTGACAAAAATGGCTTCAAGAACTAAGCCAGTTCTCAATGTTAAATGAAGAAAACTCTTTAAACTAGAATGTGTAAAGGGACAGCAAGTGTGTCTCTATATGCAGAGCCACTCTCTATGTGACTGGTGGATTCAACTTCATAACTGAGGTTTATTGAACTTATTGCCTCAAGTTTGATTAATTTAACTTACTTAGTGTTACACTTGTACAACTCACAAGATGACTTTGAAATAATGAACTAAAGTGCAGTTAACTCACACTGTTAAGGCAGCAGGGCAAGGTGTGTTTCTAAGCTGAAAGAACTTAAAGTGATTTAGTGTATCTACAGACAGATCAACTGTTCCCCTCAGATCCCCTCTACAGCACGTTACTCAACAACTGAGAACTGTTTCATGAACTCATTTAATCTGCCAACAGCACCAAGTCACTGGTTTGTCAGTGAGAATATTCATCAAAACACAGGATTAAATTAGATGGAGAGGTATTATGCCTGCCTTTTTTGTTTTTCTACTGTATTAACAGAAGAAATCTTCAAGCTTTGGTGGCATACTTTTACACATAACACCAGTTATCTCTGATAATCCAGCAATGACAATGAAATCTAGCATCATTCAGCTGGTGTTTCACACTGAATATCCAGTCAGACTCATTGGGGTCTGTAGGGCATATGTTAGTCTACTAAATATAACTGACTGCTGTAATACTAAGAGTTTATTAGTGCTGCATTTCTTTCCTAGTGTCTCAGTTAATGGATTGTTCTAGCTGGTTGTGTCCAATTACTTTTAACACTATAATGCTGTATGAACTGATGCTCCCTAGTAGACCCTTTCTTTCTTAGAGTTTCCCACTAACTTCGAAGCCCCGGGTTTACAGCAGCAGTTTGTGTGCTGCAGGATGCTGGGTAGGTAACACCGGGGGTGTAACAGTTGCCTGCTGCTGCTGAGAAGCATAGTGAGACTGACAAGATATTTCAAGGTCGAAATCTCAAAACACACCTTTCTTTATTGGGGCACAATGAAATACTTTTTGCAGAAAATAAAAGACAAACAGAAAAACGGATTTTTTGCAGGTTCACGTGCAGAAGTTTTTAATTGATTCTGACACCTGTTGGACAGATTAGTATACAAAACATACACATATTAAAAAAATGTTAGTGATTATTATCAACATTTCTTAGATTTTATTGAACAATTTAAATAGTTTCAAATCAGTGGCCAGTTTACTTTGTACCATCAGGGGGCACCAAAGTGCTTCCATAACGATAGTAAGACATTTCATTTAGTGAGACACAGACTTTATGAGAGAATACATTACTCCTTAGTCATTCTCAGAAAACATCTTCAGGCCAACAGAAAATATTTGGCCAATTATGATAATAATGATAGTGTGTTAAACAGAAACTGTTATCCTTGAAAGACTATCAGAGAATAGGGACTGTGAATGTTGTTTATACAAACGTTTCACCGCCGAACATCACCGTAATCCCTAAAGTGTAGAGTGCAATATATTTTACAGATTAGGATTGGTGTTGTTTCCCTTTAATGGCAACAACTCAAGCATATATAAAGGCAAAGGAGCGTGCAGAGCGAGCGTAGCCTCAGCTAGTCCCTACGATTTCTGGATCATGACCTGGAATTTACCTGCAGAGGTAGAAAGAAAAGAAAGGAGGAGGTATGTGTCAGTTCACAAAAAATCTAAATAAACTGCAGATTTCCTCCTGCTTAAGATTTTTTCCACTGTAACTTCATAAGAGGGCTACCCAGCCGAGGATCATCAGCTACTACAGGGAGACAACCCAAGGAATCAGGTA
Organism: Dascyllus trimaculatus; assembly: GCA_024666655.1. NCBI lineage: Eukaryota > Metazoa > Chordata > Actinopteri > Pomacentridae > Dascyllus > Dascyllus trimaculatus. Next base: position 1,874,683 of record CM045452.1, on the reverse strand, counting down.
CCTTGCCAAAAAGTGAAAGTCTGCCGAAAAACGATTACGGTCCTCTGAACTGTGTGCTGCTTGTTAGAGCTGTATCACCCAGGTTACATGTCCAGCTGCTTGCAGGATCAAATTGTCGTAACAAGCAAATACACACTTTCTGATTGTGGTAATAACAAACATATGTCTTTATGAAACTTTAATGCTTCTTGCAACCAACTGTGACCAAAGAAATGTTGGCAGTTTACAGCATAATCATTCCTGAAATTTAAAATTATAGCAAATATCATCTGTAAAACACTTTGTTTTATGTTCTATGTGAATGAAATGTGCTACGTAAATACAGTTTGATTAACTGATCTTTGATAATCTGCACTAACAGCAGTACCATGGCTTGGGTTTGTGTGCAATGGGCCTAAAAACACAATGACAAAGAAAACTGCAAGTGAGTAAACATCAACATAAAAGGTAAGAATTTACAACACTTTACTAGATCAGCTTTGCAAGTGTCTTTTGAGAAGGGAAATGTGTTCAACAGACAAGGCATTTTGCTGAGTAACACTTAAGCTGGCAGTATGTTTTAGCATCACTGGGCAAAAGTTACACTAGACTTTTAGCATATTGGAATTCAAGTGGTCTGAGAGGAAACTGGATTTGTGCACCTCCCCCAGGCTCCGCTTTCAAGCTTTAGAACACATTTCCTGTGATGGGCAGATTTCAGTCAGTCACATGTATTTTTAAGAAAAAGAAACTCCTTCTAAAGGTCCCATATTGTGCCCCTTTTTAGCAAATTGATGTAAGTCTCACATGTCTGTTGTCGTCAACTTGTCAGCTTAAAATACTGCAAAATATTGTGAATTTTACCATTTACCAACTTTGCCTGTGTAACTCCTGGTTTTTGTCCTCTGCTAAATGAGCATTACAGTGTCTGTAGCCAGAAATGCAGCTGAGCCGCTGCTATCCACAACAGCTTCAGGAGGGAGATTCTCTTCGTGTGATTGACAGTGCAAAGCCAAACAGTTGCACAGTAACCAACAAACATGACTGAAAAATATGTAAATGAGAACAGCTTTATTGGGAATTCAGTTGTTTTAAAATAGAGTATGTGTGAGCACAGAGAGCAGGAGAGAAGCAGACAGATGTAAAGGGCTGACACTGGCTGACTTTCAGTTGTACTGAAGCACAAAATGTGCATGAAAACACAGTAACCCACACACTTCTTGTTTATTGGCATCAAAATCATTCTTAAAGTTTCCATGATCTCTGTGTGTCCCTCATCCTTACAATTTTTACAGAGCTCTGACTAGTGGGTATCAAAGCTCCTGCTAATGTTAGACACATAAGCCGCACAGCGGCCATGTCTCAACATTTTAATGGCAATGTGTAGCCATTAAGATAGTAAGGAATCCAAGAGTAATCTATTGGCTCGCCACCTCAGTGCCGGGGAGTTCACTCCTGTAGCCCACAATAGAATAATTGGTGTGCTTCAGTTGTGGCTACGACCTTTTAAGAGTTAGCAGAAGGCCCTACCAGTAAATAAACTGCATGGTCTGCTAGACAGATGCTCATTTAGAATGGCTTCAGAAGTAACAAGCTGCAACAAGGCAATATTATGCAAATTCTAGCTGGTTGACTACTGTTTCCCAGTTTCTATGTAGAAAATGGATCAAATTCTTACTGGCTTGTAAAGCTAGAAGGCCATCTAGTTATGGGGGCCTGAGGAATGGCAATAGTGAGCACCTTCATAAGCTTGCAGCTTTTATTTTACATCTTAAAATTTACAAAACATAATTTGGTTACATCGGGTTATGTTCAGCTGCACCGGGGAACAAGACAGGGTTGTTGTCTGTCACCGTTCCTTTTTGATCTGGCCATAGAATCTTTAGTTATTGCCTTAAGAATGGATGATGGGGTCAGTGGAATGTCAAGACATAATGAAATACACAAGGTGTCTCTATATGCAGATGACCTTTTAGTATACTTATCAAACCCTATACAATCTCTCCCAGTTGTCACTAACACACTAGAATCGTATGGCAAAATTTCTGTATACAAAGTGAATTTTTCCAAAAGCATCCTCTTCCCTGTTAACCATTTGGCAACAGTAATAGACTTCAGCTCTTTCCCTTTCAAACGAGCCGAAGAATTTACATACTTGGGAGTTAAAATTACACATACATACAAGGATCTCTTTCAACACAACTTCAAAACCCTACTAGAACAAACAAAACAGGATTTGGAACTATCTATATTGCCCATTTCTTTATCTGAAAGAGTGAATACTGTTAAGATGACAATTCTTCCCTGCTTTTTGTACCTTTTTCAAATGATTCCCTTCTTTTTTTCTAAGTATGTGTTTAGAGAGATTTACAACTTGATTTCGACATTTGTGTGGTGTAAAACGGTTCCAAGAATGAGAAAAATGTTTCTGGAGGTACCAAAATCAGCTGGGGGTCTGGGCTTGCCCAATTTCATTTATTACTACTGGGCTGCAAACATTAGTAAAGTACCCTATTGGATTTCCACATGGAGTAACGACCAGGGTCCTGTCTGGGCCAAGATGGAACTGTATAGCGACCCAGCAATTTGTCCTAATTCATTATTGAGCTCTTCAATTCCTGCAAGTTCACATCCTCAGGTCCTTAACCCAGTCCTAAAGCATTCTCTGAAAATCTGGTTTCAGTTTAGAAAACATTTTCTCCTTTGCTAAATAATCACCTTTTCCAACCATCCCAAACGGATTTGGCATTTCAGACTTGGCATAAATGTGGCCTGGTCTTTTTTAAAGACCTTTTCTTCTTCTTCGTGCTTCAGATGTCACCAAAGTCGAGCTACTCTGGGACATATGCTTTGGAATTGTATATCCCTGAAAAGTTTCTGGACAAATTTTTTTGAGGCCATCTCTCACATCTGCAGGAAAAAAGTCCCAACTTCACCACTCATTTCCATCTTTGGGATTCTTCCTCCAGAAATGACTGTTTCTAAACTACAAGGGAAAGCAGTTGCTTCTGCATCCTTAATAGCCCGTAGAGCCATTCTTCTCAAGTGGAAATCTGATAAACCTCCATCGTTCAACAGTTGGATCAAGGAAATGCTCTCCATGCTGCAGCTGGAAAAACTAAGATATAGCAGAGAAAATTGTCCTGAAAAATTCTGGTCTCCTTTTGTTGAATATGTTAAAAAATTTGAGTCTACTGTGAAGCTAATGTTATTGATATATATGTATAGAGAGATAATATCAAAGTAATATATAAGCTTGTCTTACAGATGTCTACACTTGTAAAGGAGTAATACATTTATTTATTTAATTTACCTTAATTTATATGTGTGTATGTACATGTGTATATATATATATGTATGTATGCATGTATGTACATGGGCATTTATGTGCATATGCTTTTTCTTTCTTTTTTACATGTACTGTCCATGATATATTTTGAATGTTTTTTTTACCCTCCTTGTTCTGTTTATTTCCCCTATCTCCTCTGTCTTTGTCAGTGTATTTGTATGGGATAGGAGGGTAACTGGGGGGGTGGGGAACAGTAAGGGTGTGTTTATGTTTCAATTTGTATAATGAAAAATCTATAAAGTCATAAAATTATAAAACATGCAAACCACAATAAAAATGGATTGTTGCTAAATGACATCTTACATATCAAACTAAATATATCTATATGTAGTTTCAGAGCATTTCATTGAATAATGGTCAGATAAAGTGTGTCTTACAGGCAGGCATGACAGACACCTCAGCAGTCACAATACTCTTCACTCCCAGGTTGGACAGAGCTCCTCTAACCAGACCACAAGTGAAGGCCAGATACTGGAGAGAGAAAATAATCATTTCTGTCATGAGGTCATTGGGGATGTTCGTTTGCATTTAAGAGGGTCAGGATAAATAGAGGAATTTTTTGACAAGTAACAGCTATGTAAATTTTAATTAAAAGCTCCTTTGTAACACGATAATAGAATTCTTACATGTTCTTAGTATGTGTCTTCCAAGTTCAATTCAAAATATCCCACAGATCATACAATTGTAAACAAAAGTTTCCATACACTTGTTAAAGACCATGTATAGCATGGCAGTCTTGAGTTTCCAGTGACTCTTACAATTCTTAATTTATATTACTATCCCATCTTAGTGATTAAGCATTCCTACGTTCATCCACTGATTTGGCAGGAACACAACAGGGGACTGTTTTACTTCATGAAAAACAAAGCAAGCAGCCTTTCCTACCATTCATTAACTCAACATGGATAACCCATTAGGCTACAGTCACTACTGACTGTTGAGCAGTTAAGGAAATCTTTGGCCTTACCTTTCATTGTTGTTGTTCTTCGTAGTGTTTTCTACAACTAAGCAAGCAATCCTTTGGTTCATGTTAACACTGACACGTGCATGCCGAGTGTATGTTAATGGTCACGTGATATGTGTTCTGAAGCACGTTAGCATGCACACAGATAACTTCTGAAACACTAAAACTCTTGTTCAGACAGAGATTGTTGGGGTTTTAAAACACCATTTGAAAATGAAAAGGTATTAGTGTGAATGAAGTCTGAGTAATTATGGAACTGTAAAAGGAGGGGTTACTAGAGAGCCCTACTAAACAGATTACAAGAGAGTCTCATGAAATAACAGCAGTGCACCTTTGGGGCATGTTCCAGATACTGCTTTCCAGCTGACAGATGACTCAGTGATCTGAACTTGTTGTCCTGCAGAACATAGATGCCCTGAAACACATTACAACAGCATCAACACTGACAGAATTAACACAGTACATAGCAGTATGGCTGGTGAAAGGAGACAGGAGGAAAAAAAGCAATAGTACTAGGGATGCACGACAATGCTTATTTCAACAAATTCCGATAACTGATAATTTTATACTTCTTGCAGCCGATAACCGATAATGTCAACCGAATGCGCAACGGAGCGTGACACCGGAGTTGTCAGGTCTTCTACTACAAACACCGCGGCGTTGTAGAGCCTAAGCAGCGTACTAGAGCCTTGGCGACGCTCTGCCGCGCCCGGCGACCCACCGGAGCATAACACCGGAGTTGGTAAGTCTGCTACTACAACCACCGCAGCGCTCGAGAACCTCAGCAGTGTACTGGAGCCCTGGCGACGCTCGGCTGTGCCCGGCGGCGCACCGGAACGTGACACCGGAGTTGTCAGGTCTCCTACTGCAACCACCACGGCATTCTAGAGCATCAGCGGCATACTACAGCCTCGGCAACGCACGACTTTTTGAGTATCAAAATTATCATCCGAATACCACCACAACGAACAAATATTCGGATATTCCAATATTCGGGACCAGTCCTAGTGAAACGACTTCTTCTGTTACAGTAAAGAAAGTCTAAACTGGTCAGTGCTGCTTGTTTTTCTCTGCCCGCGCAGTGTTATGACATCACACACATATGACAGTACCGTCGGGGAGGGGAGGGGTTGAAGAGTCAGGCATGAGGACAAGCCACAACACACAGACCAACGTCAAAAACCAAGATTCCAAGTCTTTATTATTATCGGGTCGTTTTATCGGCTGATTTTTTAATTATCGGAATTATTGGAATGACGTCATTTTTGCCAAAATAAACCGATAATTATCGGACACCGATATTATCGGGCATCCCTAAATAGTACTGATAGTTACACTGATTAGCCACAACATTAAAACCACTGACAGATAAGGTAAATACTATTGATGGTTACATTACAATGGCTACTGTCACATCAGTTTCAGAAGTTAATGAGTTGGAAGAAGGAAAATGGGCAGTGTAAGGATCAGAGCAACTTTAACAAGGGGCCAACTGGATGGTCAAACTACTAGATCAGGGTATCTGCAAAAAAGCAGGTCTTGTGGGGTATTACCAGTGTGCAGTAGTTAGTAACTATTAAAACTGGTACAAGGAAGGACAATTTGAGAACAGCAACAGGGTAATGTGCATTCAGAGCTCACTGATGCACATGGGAAGTCAAGCCTGTTCTGTGTGGTCCGATCCCATAGGAGTGCCAGTGTGGCAAAAACTTTTACAAAATCTTAATGATTGAAACAGTAAGATGCCAGAACATACCCCGTCAGAATGCCAATGCTGACCCCGGTCCATATGTGAACATGTCCACAAAGTTAGCATGAGCTAAAGGCTGTTGTTGGACTATTGTTTGTTGGCTCCGGTGCACAAAAGCTTTCTAGTGGTAAATTAAAGGCATAAACAGGTGTTGCAGACACACACGTTTGATTTGCTCTGAAATGCTGGTGCTCTAGTGACATCCAGTGGTTCAGTGGTTGTACACAGTGTCTTTAAAGAATCTGCTGTGTCTTAGTGTCACATAACGTCGAGTCCACGCCTTCATGGGTCAGAGCTGTGTTGGTGGCCTACACAATGTTTGGCAGGTGGTTTTGATGTTGTGGATAATTACTATATCTACCACAGATACAAAGTACAGATCACCTACATGTAATACAACATCATTTATTTCAGTTTGTCAGGGTTTAGGCTGAAGGCTCAGAGTTTGCTGTGTTGATGGGTAATGTTAATAATAACCTATCATGTAATTACTAACATTACCCACTGAATGTAACAAAGAGAACTCAGTGCTACCTGGTGATTGGTGCGAAGGTTGTCTATTTGCTTCTTAAACACACAGGTCCAGAAGTCTTTGCATATGAACTTCATGATGTCCAACTCGTCTTTAAATCGTGCTGTGTCTTTAGTAAGTCTAGAGAAAAGCAAAAGCTGTTTGAATGAAGGACAAAAGCTTGACAAAAGCATTCACTTTAAATTTAAGTACTGTTGCTTTAATAAACAATTATATAATAGTTTGTTAAAAATAAAAGATATCCAGTCAAAGGTTTGCTTGCGATATTGGTTAATTATAGAATTCACTAATTTATTCAAAAAACTGAATAATTGATTTTACATTTGTTGCCATGCACATACACCAGATGATATCCTTTATGAGAGCTGATATTATGTTTTACATGTATGTATGTATGTATTAATAGAATGAACGTTTCACGAGTTTGAAAGCGGGTTTCAGGCCTCATTAAGGCTTTACCTGAAATGTCTAACAGCATGAATAGGTGGAGAAAACAGAGAATCACCCCTGTAAGTTCAGCTTTCTTTAACCTTTCCCTTATGTGCTGAATCGGAAGCTACGAATAGTGAACTAACTTCCCGGTCGTCCATTGAACGCAGCTTAAGCCAGGTTCACTGAACGCCGCACACATCCTGCTCCCTGTAGCTTCTTACCTCTCTATCAGCCCCTGACCCACTCTTAATCCCATATTCTCCAGTTTGGTGATGTTTCTTCCATTCTCCTGAATGCAGGGCAATAAAGAACAGATGAAAATCAAAACAATATGAACGATTATAAAGTGTCGCAGTCATTTAGCTACGGGGTAAACCTCTGACTAACCCACAGCTTCTTACCGCCTCTCCGCTGTCAGCTGACTTGTAAATGTACTCTATGACCTCGCTGTGGAGAAACTGGAAAGGAGCTTCGTCTGCCATTCTGCTTCTTCTTCCTCCTCTGAAGGCCGTGAGCTGAGGTGTGTCAGCAGCTGCTTTACTGAGGAAGTTCTACCGGGACAGACATCCCTCCACACTGACACTGGACCCGCGACACCAAACAAACACCGCTGTTTCCTTGTTGTCCCTTTTTGCCAGCAAAGAGCGCATGTGTGCTGCACCAGTAGCGCCACCTGCTGGTCCGGAGTCTGAACTGTCGGAGTCAATCATTCTAATTCATGTGAATTCATCCAATGAAGCACTCATACGACAACGTAGTTCAATACTGTCAAATGAATAAATAAATACTTTAAACATTGTAACTAAGATTAAATACATGATACCTAAAACACAACTGAGAACTAAGACAAAATGAGCGAGTCAGATTGTAAATGTTGAAAATGAAGATCTAAGAATTCTTGAATTAAAAAAAAAAGCTAAAGTCCATTGGGAGCTTTAAGTGATATCTCACAGTTTGCATTAGCAGATGCACTTTGATCAGAGATAGTTACATGGTTTTGGAAAGCTATTGCTATGACAACTAAGCAAAACTTCATCAACTAATGATGACTGTGATATAGTAAGTAAACTGTAAGTTATTATTATTATTATTATTATTATTATTATTATTATTATTATTATTATTATTATTACATTAGCCCATTTGCTATAAGAAAGAACAACACAGAACACAACTTCAAGCATGTGTCTGGTGGTATTCTATATTTTCCTTCTGTCAGCAAATGTCCTGCTGACAGAGCCAAATCTCATCAGGTGTGTATTAAAGTCCAAGGTGTTTTATTCCTCTTTGCCCCATTGTTGTTCAGAAACACAACAGTGAATCACACTATTGCACTAGTTCACATCTTGTAATGATGTCAGCGATTACAACACCGATGTGTTGCAAAGATGACTGCACTTGGTCACAGCATGGATTTCTCCCCCATACAAGTCTGTAAAGTAACAGCATATAGTTGCCTTTAAAGTTGTGTATGAGTTACTGTTGTGTGGGAAACCAAAAACCTGGGAGATTAGGAGGTTATTGACCCATTTTAATATTGTTTCTCAGTATAAAGAGCAGACAGCGTATGGGGATGAAAACAGCCCATGTGAGAGATGTCTGACCTACTGACTTACTCACTGAAAGAAACTACCTATTCAGAAATGAGTGGAATGAGAATAAAAACCAAACACACACCAATGTTACCTTCATTTATTTTGCAACAAATCTTTTGGATTAGTACACATACAAAAACAGTTGCCAAGCTTGAGTACAAAATATTGTTTTGTAACAAATAATACAATCACATTAATCCAGTCATTTGGAAATAATAACACATAGCAAAAAACAAGTGTACAGACTTTTCATTTCTTTATGCAATATTCCACGACATGTGGATGTGGCTCCAGCTGTTGAAGCGAAGGAGCTGGTATTCAGGGTGCCTCAGGACTGTAAATGGAGTAGGATGTTAGCCACTTCACAGGGCAATCCCTGAAAACAGACACAGTTAAACCATGATTATACACCCATGCACACCTGGACAGCTTCTAACACCATGGACATGTAGTAGATGTTATTATGCTACTTTCTAGGCCACTTAGTGGACCACAGTAGGTCATCGTCTTCATATTTTGCACATGTATACTACTGGTGAATATGCACACCACTGCCCTTGCAGAGTTAGTCCACATGAACATAGACACATAGCCAAGTGTGCTTTCACTTTAGCCTCTCTTTGAATTTCTATTAATGGGCCTAAATTTGATGCCAAATTCAAATTTCCTGAATACAAAATATAATTGAAGCTGAGATTTCCCTCTACACCCCCTCGGTGCTTTCCCTGCTCTACTTTCTCTTTTTCTTTTCTATCTCCCCCTTTCCTTCCTTATTCAATCATTTCTTTACTCAACTCTCCCTTTTCTCTGTAACTTGGAATCTTAACCATTGGGGCCCTGTTACCAAAGAAACAGCAGTGAACATGATGGAACAATGGACAGATGTTGATGGTGTTTGTACCTGTGATATTTCTGTCCCTTCCGTCTTTGGTACTCTCTTTCATCCACTGTCCACACTGCTCCTTTTCCTCCTTCCACTCGCACAAAACACTTGTGAAGGCTCAGGTTGTGACGCACTGCATTCTGGGTACAGGATACAGGTGCAGTAAAATGTCATTGTCATAAAAGCAGGATAAAATGTGTTCTGTTAGATGGAACCTACATGTGAGGTGATTTGATTGTTGCTATTTTTTAGTACATTATGTTAAACTGTAAATACTACCACCTTAACCAGTTACTGACTAACAACTATACAGTATTTTTCATTGCATTTTTCCTGTAAGAAGTGGAAACAAGACATGTGGCTACTCATGACAAAATCTGATTTGATTTGATTTCACATATTTGCTATGCCCTAATTGGTTGATAAATTTGACCTTGAAAAAGTTCAAAAAGTCACAGTAAGTTTTAGGAATCGACAGATACAGGTTTTTTTAGGGCCGATGTTGATAGCCAATATCTGGAACTGATATTCATTAAAACTTGTTTATTAACAGCATGTAATAGAGTGAGCCTGTCATTCAAAACTATCAATAACTAATAGATACATAAAAGTTTCTGAACATGTGATCATAGGAACTTGTATTTCTACAAGTGTCTTGTGACCCAACAAAAACAAAACAATAACCTCATGTGACTAACAATGAGAAAAGGGTTTTTTAAAAAACATGTGGTGTAGCCTCATACCTTGACCAGTTTGAAACATTTGAATGGATTCGTGCTTAGATCAGTTCATAATTTTAAGTGCTTATAGACTTGTGCTGTGGATATTATTAGGTTGGTTACATTTAAAAAAAAAAAGGAGGGATGTTAGTGTACATAGATGAGCAGGTATCAGAGTGAGTCAAACCTTCCAGGTAGCAGTGTTGTGTCTGAAGTAGAAGAACATGGTAGTGAACCAGTTGTAGATCTCATTGAGAGTACGCTGCTTGTCTGGAGACTCCAGGATAGACTGAGAACAGTCAGACATAAAGAGAAGCTCAAAGACAAGCTGTGACAAAAAATGACAAGTTTGCCACTCTTACAAGAGTATATAGCACATGAACCATGAATTTCACTGTAAACATGGACTGTCTGAACACACACCTGGCTTGCAGCCGAACACTGTAAGACTTAGTCCCACCAATCTGTGTATAAGTGTACATGCATTTTCACATTTTTTTGCTTGTCAAGTTTGGCTTTAATCCAAATCCAACCATCCATTCAGGATCTACACACCTCTTAATCTCATCTCATCTCATCTCATCCTACATACCATGTCACTTTATCCCATAACTGTCGCTTCATCTGGTGACTTTATCCTACTAGTATAATAGTCACATAAACTGTACCTTGTATTTTTGTTATATTTATCTATCTATCTTTATTTCTATACTGTGCCTTGTACTGCTGCAACACTTGAATTTCCTCCTCTGGGGATCAATGAAAGATTATCTTATCTTATCTTATCTTATCTTATCTTATCTTATCTTATCTTATCTTATCTTATCTTATCTTATCTTATCTTATCTTATCTTATTTTATCTTAATCCTCAATAGGGTTGCAAGGGAGCTGGGGTCTATCCTAGCTGATGCCACAACCAAGCCACTGTGCTGCCCCTAATCTAAATCACTTCTTCAGTTTTGCATTAATCTAATCCAATTTTAAAGCAATGTTTTTGCTAGGTTAATCTCGCCATGTAACTGAATGTATGTAAATATGTTGCAAATAACAGTGGTAAAAGTGAACAGTACAGTTTACTGTAAAACACATCTAAAGAGTGTGAACTGTACTCTCTAGTGAAATCAGTTACTGTCAAAGCACATCAGACCAGCTTCAAATATGACTGATGAAACATACTCACCCATCTTATCAAGTAAGCGTAGGTATACGGAGGCCTGATGTTATTGTACTTGTAACATTCAATACTGGTGACCAGATCTGTAAAACAACAGTGACTTTATGTTATCAGTTTATGCCATCAAATACATGTGATTTGGATTATGTCTTTATTCGTTTGATTTTCTGAGCCACCTGTGCAGTTCAGTGAGCTGGTGGGAAACTTAAGTGACAAATTCTGAAGTGCATAACAAGCAACAAATATAACAGTGATGTTTAAAGTTAGTTTAAAACTCACATTTTGTATGAAAATAACAGTAAAGACAACCTATTCTCATTTAGGGACTGAAATCCCAGATTATTATAAACCTGGTTACACTAATGCAGAAACACTGTCATATACGAGTCCTTGATGTCCAACAACAGGAATGAGAATTTTTCAAACATGATCTCATATAATCTGGATTAGTATTATAATAAAAAATCAGTATGGCTTTAGGGATTAATATTGTTTTATAAATTTAAAACTTTGTAATCAATATCAATTATTGATTAATATGACTGCCTAATATGATGAAGTAATTTGATGGATTTAAGATTAAAAACTATTATCTTCTGATTTCTAAGGTTTTGTAGAAGACTAAACATTGTTCAAAATATGAAACAGGTGAATATCCAACTGTGGTGTGGCTGTTCAAGCATATTAGTGAACAGATGTTCTGTGTGTTACCTGGCAGAGGATGGGCAGATCCAGCAGCTCTGTAGCCGTGTTGGACCAACTCCTCCATACGCTTAATGTCCCATTGTTGGACTCCGTTGGTTACATGAGGCTGCGGCAGGAACAGAGGATGGCTGTATGGCCACTCAGAGGCTGCCTTCTGCGTGCAATGGTAGAGGTGGACATGAGCAGATGGTGTCATTTCTTTCCATGAAAAAAAATCATACAAGCACGTTGGAAAACACTTCAAGCTACATTTAGTGAAACTTTTAATCAAGTAAACCAAACTGAACAAGAGTGAAATGAGCCAACATACCAGATCAGAGTATTTGTGTTCAGAGAGATGAAGCTGCATTGCAATGAGTTTCTGTTTTTCCAGAATGAGCTGAATAAAGAGAAAATCCATGTTAGAGTTTATTTTAAATTGAACTTCAAAAAATGATTTTACAGCTCATGACCTGCAGGGAGTTTGTTAGTCATGAGTTTCTGTTGTTCCAGCATTAAATTAACAATACACCATCGTGGAGGTTACAGTCATTACTGTTTGAAAGGTTTATGACCATGCATCCTAGGAAGAGAACCTCTTGAATGCTGAATATCTGACAAACTAATTTAATTCTACAGTGACTGACAAACTGTCATCTAATTTTTACTCTCAGGTCCATAAGTATTTGGACAGTGACACTATTTTCATAGTTGTTTTAATTTATTTTAGGGGTTATTTTTATTACTTAGATGCAAATCCTTTGCAGTAAATGGCGGTCTGAAGACTGGAACCCATGGACTCCCTTAAGGTGCTTTCCTGGGCCTTAACTGCAACCAGATTTGTTGTTGCTGGTTTGTGGGTTTCTTAAGTTTCATCCTCAGTGAGTGAGAAACAGCTCACTTGGGTTAAGAAGGTGTTGGATGGGCTCTTGATGTTGCAGTATGTGTTAGTTATTATCTATCTTTACAGTGAGGCACTGTCAGGCCAGTTTTGCCTCATCTGACTGAATCTGACCCCATCAAAGTTCACCCTGTTACCTCTATCACCAGTCTCATCATCAGTTAACATCGATGACCCAGTTCCGTTTGCAGCCATACATATCCATGTCATAACACTGCTTCCACCATGTTAGACGGATGTTATCTTGGTTCCATTTGATCAAAGACTCCTACTCCAGAGCTAAACAGACTTTTTAAGATGTTTTCTAGCAAAGTTTAATCAGGCCTCTATATTGTTGGGTGTTAGCAGTGGTTTGCATCTCAAGTACTTACATTCAAGAATCTGTCCACAAGACAGTCTACAATTAGACTCAGATTCAAGTTTAGTTGTAGACTTTAAGAATGATGAGCCTGTCTCCTCAAGAGACAGATACTGTAAAGGTGTTTTTCTTACCAAGGAAACAGTTCTGAGATCATCCACTTTCATTGTCTTCTGTGATCTTCCAGGCCTGTTGTGTTGGTGTACATGGTTTCCTTCACTTACATCAACACCTCTTTGCAACGCATACTGAAAGATTCTCATGAACAGCTACTAAACGCAAAATCAAGACTTGGAATCAACTCCAGACCTTGGATCTGCTTAATTTGTTTTGAAATAATGAGGAAACAGGTGACATCTTGTCATGTGAATGCTCATCAATCAATTCTCCAATTACTGTTCAGCCAGTCAAAATGGAGGAAGTATATATATATATAAAAAGGCCGAGCATGCCATGTGGGCATGTACAGAGGCATAATTATAAAAACTGTGTCACTGTCCAAGTATTTATGGGTCTGATTGTGTCTAATAATTATTCTTGTGGCCAAAAGATATATTTGGCCACAAGATATCATTTGGCCATTTCTGAATTTATGTGAAAGAAAGAAAGTGCGCTTTGATCCAATGCAGCTCAAATTACACTATATTACCAAAAGTATTTGTTCACCCATCCAAATGATCAGAATCAGGTGTCCTAATCACTTGGCCTGGCCACAGGTGTATAAAATCAAGCACCTAGGCATGCAGACTGTTTTGACAAACATTTGTAAAAGAATGGGTCGCTCTCAGGAGCTCAGTGAATTCCAGCGTGGAACTGTCATAGGAGGCCACCTGTGCAACAAATCCAGTGGTGAAATTTCCTCGCTCCTAAATATTCCACAGTCAACTGTCAGCTTTATTATAAGAAAATGGAAGAGTTTGGGAACAACAGCAACTCGGCCACCAAGTTGTAGGCCACGTAAACTGACGGAGAGGGGTCAGCGGATGCTGAGGCGCATAGTGCAAAGAGGTCGCCGACTTCCTGCACAGTCAATTGCTGCAGAGCTCCAAACCTCATGTGGCCTTCAGATTAGCCCAAGTACAGTACGCAGAGAGCTTCATGGAATGGGTTTCCATGGCAGAGCAGCTGCATCCAAGCCGTACATCACCAAGTGCAATGCGAAGCACCGGATGCAGTGGTGTAAAGCACGCCGCCACTGGACTATAGAGCAGTGGAGACGCGTTCTCTGGAGTGATGAATGACGCTTTTCCATCTGGCAATCTGATGGACCAGTCTGGGTTTGGAGGTTGCCAGGAGAACGGTACATTTCGGACTGCATTGTGCCAAGTGTGAAATTTGGTGGAGGAGGAATTATGGTGTGGGGTTGTTTTTCAGGAGTCGGGCTTGGCCCCTTAGTTCCAGTGAAAGGAACTTTCAATGCTTCAGGATACCAAAACATTGTGGACAATTCTATGCTCCCGACCTTGTGGGAACAGTTTGGAGCGGGCCCCTTCCTCTTCCAACATGACTGTTCACCAGTGCACAAAGCAAGGTCCATACAGACATGGATGACAGAGTCTGATGTGGATGAACTTGACTGGCCTGCACAGAGTCCTGACCTGAACCCAATAGAACACCTTTGGGATGAATTAGAGCCGAGACTGAGAGCCAGGCCTTCTGGTCCAACATCAGTGTGTGACCTCACCAATGTGCTTCTGGAAGAATGGTCAAATATTCCCATGAACACACTCCTCAACCTTGTGGACAGCCTTCCCAGAAGAGTTGAAGCTGTAATAGCTGCAAAAGGTGGGCCGGCATCATATTGAACCCTATGGGTTAGGAATGGGATGGCACTTAAGTTCATATGTGAGTCAAGGCAGGTGAGCAAATACTTTTGGTAATATAGTGTATCTTAAAGAACTGACATAGTGTAAATGTTAAGGTGAACATGGCAACAATGGCATATTTCTGTCTTTACTAGTTTTTATTAGTTCACTTTAGCAGTAAATATCAGAGTTGCACAAGCAACCCCTCAAAGGAAAGCACAGTCCACAGATTCCAAACATCCATCAAAGCTCTCTAAAAACAAGTATCAGCGAGGAGTAACCCCAAGAACAGCAAAAACCCAAATCGCTTCATCAAACCATAGTTGTAAAATTTATCTTACCTCAGATGTTTTGCCAGGAAAAGTTTATTTTATCGGCAAATCCACATCAGAATCAGTTAGCATTACCTCTTATTAGTGATGTGCAGATCGATACTGAAATATCCTCCGATACCAGATTTTTATGCTCTAAAATCGATACTTTTGATACTTCAGTCATTTGAAGTAATGTATATCATTATCAGGAACACAGTGGAAAGTAACTAAACTTCTGAGATCTAGTCCAAAAGAGACGCAGTTGGTGGGAACTACTTTTTCTTGTGCCTGGGTAAGTGTGTAATATGTAAGCGCAGCGGCGCGCTTCTCCATCAGTCAATCAGTCTGTCTGTACTCTGTAGAGGCAATGGCTGAGCGTAAACAGGGTAACGTGTGTGGAGCTACTTCGGCTCCACAAACAGCCAAGACACAGTTTGTGATGTTTGTGGAAAAACAGTAAGGAGTTGTGGCAACACAACAAACCTTGTGGCTAAACTACAACACAGAATACGAGGTATTTATGAAGAGGTGGACAGAAGAGGAGAGCACAGTGTCAGGGGCTGCAAGGGCCAGACGGACGGACAGACTGCAGACAGACACTGTCCCGGTGCACAGGGAGAACATGTGGAGCTGTAAGCGGCGCTAAGGACTGTTGCTGTTGAAGTTGTGTGGTTATGAAATAAGTAACAAAATAAATACATGCTTCAACAAATAGCTGCATGAGTTCAGCTTGGAGTAATAACATGTGTATCACTGAGATAATCTCACATAGGCAAAAAGCCTAGACTTATTCAGGTAAGGTTTACTAACGAACTGATCATTGATCATCAGGTCTAATTGCACCAGTGCCACTTACTCTATGTTGTAAGTGTGTTATTCATTGTCTAGTTTATTTACCCTCTGCTGAAAAATCTCTGTCTCACATGCTGATTGGGTAAAAAAAATCTTCTAAATTCTGCCGAGTGTCTGTGATCAATAGAGCCCATGGCAGCTCACTTTGGCCTCACAGCTGTGGAGCTGTTGCTGCCTGACGAGAGCATTCATGGTGAAGCTGAAGACCGAGAATTCTTTACTTCCCACCTGACTCTCCATGTACTGAATAATATCCTGCTGGACCCGCCACTGAGCAAGGCTTCTGTCACCATGTCTGTGTTCCGAATGGAGGTGCCTGAAAGACGAAACAGGACAGCATTTTGTGAAATCGCACTTGTCATGAAGCCCCAGATCAGAGGAGAACATCTAGTATTGTTGTGTTGACTACGGAGACAGTTCTGGTGCTGTACTGAAGACTTTCTCCACATCAGTTTGCTGTGTGCTCACCTTAACCAGAACCCAAACATATCCCTACCCATGTCTAACCACAGCCTGATGTAAGTCCTGACATTTTTCTTTCTGCTCATATTCAGATACAGGACACTTGGAAAAAGTTCTGTCACCTCTGCCATAATGGTTCTGAACTCTGTAATCTGCTAATCACAAGGAACCCGTGGATCTGTCTGGCTCCAAGCAAAGAGGGAAGCACCAAACAGAACGCTATTTCAAAGTAAGACAGACTGTGACACAGAATGGGGACAGACATGTAACCCCAAAGACTGAAGGTGGTGAACACTGCTAACATATTCTGAAATGTTCCCTGTTACTGTTTATTCAAGAAAAATATGGATCTTAGTTATGGCAGAGTATCAACAGAGAACAAATCTGGAAACCCCACTACAGAGTCAGAACTTCTGAAATGCCTTGCCACTGAATCTTCACTTTGACTTTTTCTATTATTAACGCCACAGATTTTGAAGAAAGCTGAGATTTGCACAAACACTGGGAGAAGGTGGAACATACTGGCCTGTCATTAAAATGAGATGCATGACACATGTTCTTTCTTCATAGTGTCCTCAGTGCATGAATTTAGCATTGTGCTCAGTGCTGACTGAGAAAAATGGAAAAGTAAATATGCTGAAACTCCTTTCAAATATACATATTTATTACACTGTTATTCTATTTCTTTATTATTCCCACAGTAAGAGCAGTTCATCAGTAATATACTTCTCTTTAAGTATAAAACAATCATTACCAAACATGTAATGAAACTTTAATAACAAGGGATTTATTGAATTCAATGTATGCAGTATTCAGCAGTCAACTTACTTTAAGAAACTAGAGAAATCTTCAGATACTGCATCACAACCAGGCCAGCGGCAGAGGCCACTCACAAATAGAGCACTCATTACCTCGTTGATGCTGAAGGAAACAGAAGTGTCTCAGTGACAGCATGGACCAGTAGTGTTACTTCAATTACATTAATGCATTGCTTTTAAAAACTGACCTCATCAAAGGAAATATAAAACCTACTCCAGCACATCACGGCTAGGTGATATAGATCAGTTCAGTCACATTACTAATCTGGACAATGTTGATATGCTGCACAGAATCACATAAAGTTATCATACATTTTTTACTTTTCCCAGTACATGAGCACATTAAAACAGACACAGATGTCTGCATCAGTCTAAGAGTCAAGAGTCCAAATAAGCCTGATCCAAGACTTAGGGTCACAAAATAGTCTGTTTCAAGTAGTTTTGGTCCCTAAACATGACCAAACATGGTGTGAAAACCAAACTTAGCGGTCCCACACGGGACAAACAGTCCCTGTTTCCTTGGTGAAAGTCCTGTATTGGACTGATACCACCATCATCCCTCCAACTTCTTACTGGGGACTTGGCAGCTCTGTCTGGGAAAAATATGTAGTTAAGAATGCACTTTATTTGTATAAGAACGTAATTCTTGATAGGGATGGTTATCAAACAGCTGGACATGGAGCAGGCCAATAAAGAGACGGACAGGGCTGAGAAAAACATGGTGGATTTTTTTGATGGTACACCAGCCCACTGATGCAAAGGCCTTCCAGGATTTGATGCCCAGCAAACCAGTACTGCAGAACTGAGGTGGCACAGAAACACCTCAATCCTATGGTTATCTTACAGGCAGCTCTGCTGTGCCCTGAGATTATGTGAGAGTCAGTGACAAGACCTGTTTATTATGGGCTGGATATGAACACTCACATGAACGAGTTCATTTAACTTAATAACTGAGCTTTAGTTCTGGTTTTAGTTCAGGTTCTAGTACACAGATATATTTCAGTTCTTCATCACAGCATATTTTTAGCTAATTTGTGAATAAAACATCTTATTTAGTTGTGTATTTTTATATGTCATAGTTTGCATAATTTCTAATCCAGTGTAAATATGTAAATATGTCACCCATCATGAATCCTGGCCTCAGTGGAGTTCTGCTTTGGACCTAGGAACTGATGGTCTGCTCTGGGAGACGTGCCCATGTGTGGTGAAGATGACTGGGGATGATGGTTTGCATCCACCTCTTCCTTGCAAATGGAGATGACTGCACTACTCTCTGGATGCACTAGTGGAAGAAAGCATTGATGTAGGCTTTTGATCTTTTGTAACAACATGAAGCAAAACGCTGCTGATGGTTCACTACAAACAGCTAAAATACCTAAAACTGAAATTATATCAATACAGGAATTGTTGTGCTTCTAAAAGCCAGTTTTACACTTTATAATCAGGCAAGCACTATTTGTGCATGCTCAACAAAATACAGAGTTAAGCATACCTAAAAAATGCCAGCCTAAATAAAGTGATTGTCATGTATGTTGTTTATGTAGAACTGAGCACATGGTAATATCTGCATACCGTGTTGTCTTCTGAAAGCTGTTTGGGAAACTTGACGCAGAACTGATGGTCTCTGCTGTTTCAGCCTTATGCCATCCATACTTCCCCAACACTGGAAGGAAAAAACACCAATGTCAGCTACAGCATGTACACAGTGTGGATGAACTACAGTTAAATAAAATCACTGGGCTGTATGCATTATCCTTCACTACCCTTACCCTTTCTGTCACGTGTGTGTATGTGGTTGTGTTCATTTACCAGTCACAACTAAACCGATCTGTTGTAAATTACCTCTTCAAATTTCACCTGTAAAACCGGAAAAAATTGTCCCGGATGGGTCATCATTTGCATAATCAATATTACTAAATGTTCCACTCTGAAAAGGGTTAATAAAAGATCAAAAGAATTGGACACTACACAGCTTCAAGAGCTGCAGTTAGAAATCAGCACACAACAACAGAGATGAACAGATTACTAGTGCCAGTGGTAATCCCATTACTGAGATTCAAGTCTTGTTTTTCAAGATTTCATATATCCAATTGTATTTTTGATGACAGGGCAAACATTCTGGACTTTATCTGAGCTGAGCAAATTTGTCTTGATGTCATTTGATCCCCCAGTATTGATTCTTTACATGTTCCCAAGCAAAGTTCCACCCTGCAGATTTGTCTCAGACGACAAGTCAGGGTATCTGTCTTTGATGCCATCCATAGAGATTGATGTTCTGATGTTCTGCAATGTCCTTTGAAAGCTAGAGTTTCTTTCTAACCTGGCACAGAAACTCTAACTTAGATTGAAAAAACCCTGTACCAGGTCTGGAGCACTTTTCTATCCATTTTTGGCACTATACTGCACAAGTAATGCAGACTGAGACATACTATCTGTTACTAGCAGGCCTGTCTCCTAAAAATTATGTTTACGTATAGTGGAACAGCTTTCACTGTTGTGTTTTGAGGGATCTGCGTTTCTCCTGCATCAAATCTGTTTACCAACCAACCATATATTATGTAGGTCAGGACGCATCCCCCTGGTCATCAAGAAAATGGAGGATAAACATCAAACATGTTGTGCAAGGGTCATATTTCACAAAAAATGATTTTCTAAACCTAACCAAACAGTGAGTGACAACAAAACTCAAGGCTAAAAATAGTCCCAAATGGAACACAAATTCCAGTCTCCCCTGTGAAAGTCAGTCAGTGAAAATCCAGCATCCTAATGTGGACTTGAGGTTCTTTGAAGGTGGAAATGTTTCCTACTACACAGTCAGTAATTATGATGTCCAAAAGGCCATTTTAACTATGTCTTACATTTACTTAGCATACATATTTAAGTATATAGTCTTAAAAGCAAATATTTAACGAAAGTAAGTAGGTTAAAGAGTGACAATCATACTCATGAAGTGTACTGATTATATGCATAGTTCATATGGGTCAGCTTTCTCATGTGATGTCTAAAGGGGAGGGTCATATGTCAAGTGTGGATTTTGTTCATACCAAGATGAAAAGGTCTGAATGGGCTTGCAGTGAAAAACAGAAACTTTGTTGTAAAGAGTTATACAATGTCATCGATATAAAACAATGATGCTCAAAGCATTCCAGAGCTGATCAAGTAACAGAACTTCCTGTATGAGTTATGGTCAAAGAGAATGTTGTTAGCAGTGACTTTGACCAGCAAGGAGCACAGCAGCATCCAACCTGCTCAGGTGACCTCTGCAGCTAAATGTGTATACTGTTTAATGTGCTGCAGCTGAGCAGCTGATTTACTTTCTAGCCCAGGGGTAGCCAACTCTGGTCCTCGAGGGCCACTATCCTGCATGTTTGAGAGGTTTCCCTCTTCCAACACACCTGATTCAAATGATCAGGATTGTTATCAGGCTTCTGCAGAGCTTGATGATGAGCTGATCAGTGAAGTCTGTTAGCGTGGTATTTTAACACTTCAATTACAGCAATCACTGTTTTTTAAAAAGTTTCTTGAAATTACTTTTATTTGGTTCTACCTGATTAACCTTATCTAATCGCACTGGCAGGTTTATTTACTTATGTGTCGAGCAGAGTTAGAGTTAGGATCATTTATATTTAGTGTAGGGTAATTAGCAAGGGAAAGGATTTTTTCTGCAGTCCAAAACATCAATGTGTCCTACTAACGTACTATGATATATGATCATGAATCAAAGTACTCAGCAATAAATACAGTTAGAATTATTATAGCTACCAGTTAGAACATTAAGGGCCGCATACATTTTAAACTAAAAATAATATATAATAAGAAAGAGGCCATTCAGCAAAAGAAGAATTTGCACACCTCTTCAACCACCACCTTCTGCAACCTAGGAAAATACGTCATGTATATCTGTGTTAAGGAAGTGGTAAACTTTGTTCCAGCATGGTTGTGTGAAGTCATTTGTTGCACACCTGACTTCCTGAGGCAGGCAGTGACACCACTTCCCTGGTTGAAGGAGGCGGAGGAGGAGGAGGAGGAGGAGGAGGAGGAGGAGGGCGTGGTCCCTCTAGGTGTTTGATGTTGTCATGTTGTGGTTGAACTTGGTGCTGTCCACATCTTACACTCTTATCACATGTCTCTGGCATCTCTGCAATGACAGTAGAAACAATAATGTTTCAGTGTGTAGAGAGGCTAATTCATGGAACATACATTTTGCTATCTGCTTAAGTCCATAAGGACAGGTGCAGACTCTGCAGGCCTGTTCTTGCTAAGTAATTGCATGCACTTTTTAATTTTTTTTTTCTTTTTCATGTTGCTTACCCAAATACAATTAACAGATGAGCTCTTGCTCTTGCTTTTCTGGAGGTTGTTGTTGATTTTTTTGTAGTGCACACATCTGCAGAATGCCTAAATAAAACTGCAGTATATAGAGGAACAGTACTAGTCCACACTGGCGCAACGGTTAAGTCCCTGGGCTACTGAACCACATTCTGGTCAGAAGCTCGAACCCCAATGCAGCCATTGTTGGGCCCTTGAGCAAGGCCCTTAACTCTTCCTGCTCTAGGGGTGCTGTACCACAGCTGACCCTGCACTCTGACTCCAACTGGGATATGTGAAAACAACATTTCACAATACTGTAAAAATGTATCCGTGACAATAAAGCTTTCTTCTTCTTCTTCTTCAGTTGTCATCAGGCCTTGAGTTTAACAGCCAGTTTTGGCTTAATGTGGAGACTGATGCAGCTTTCAAAAGCACACAGACACACACATGGTTCTGTTCATGCTACT
This sequence comes from Dascyllus trimaculatus, assembly GCA_024666655.1. Classification (NCBI taxonomy): domain Eukaryota; kingdom Metazoa; phylum Chordata; class Actinopteri; family Pomacentridae; genus Dascyllus; species Dascyllus trimaculatus. The sequence goes on along the minus strand of CM045452.1, from coordinate 1,852,333 downwards.
AATAGGTCCACAGCGGTCTGCACAGACGGGTGCATTGCTCCTCAAATCGAACACAGTTTTTTTTACAGGATATAGCAGCTACTCACAGACTGGGCTCCTATGCTTTATCAGTGAATATTTCTAAGGTGTGTCAAACACAGTGGGCAGACATAGCACAGGACTTTTCACTGTTTGGCCTGTCAATGGAAACAGATCAAAGCACCTCCAAAGTCCGGCGTCTACTTCAACTAAAGCTCTTTTAATGATAAATTATAAAGGTGTGGATGACCAAGAATCTCCTTGGACAGTCAGTCCTCATACCGAGCAATGCTTGTTTAGGGGGAAAAAACTGTCTCATCCACAACTTTACATTTTGTCATCAAAAGAGTTGCAAAATCTTTAACTAGCTGCTATATACTGTAAAAAATTTTAGTGTTTGATATGATAGGCAGTGTGACTTTCTGTGCAGACTGGTCTGGACTTATTGTGGTATAAACAGAACCACATGTTCATCCACGGTCCACTTTCAAAGTCGACATCAGACATTGGTTGGGTGAACCAGTCGTTGCTGGTTAACGTAAAAACGGATTAGGTAAAGATCATTATTTATGTATAATTCTGGTGTATTTCAACCTGATATACTTCCCATTAATGTGACTACTGTGGGCCATGCAAGTTTACACTCTCCATAATTATTGAAGAGATTCGATGAAAAAAGGAATCACACAAAGTAATCTATACTGGGGTGACCAGTTCATGGTCCCTACTGCTTTCCAAGAAACCTTATTACATCATCATGCAAATTATATTCAGTCTGGCTAAAAGGCAACACAAAAATGGCCACCTGGCACTGCCATTAGCTAACTGCATTAGAAGTACTGGCAACTGGCCTAAACACCTGCATATTCATATACAAGCATCAGTTTATAAGTGAGGCTGTCAAAATGTAGTCTGTGTTTCTACCAAGCAATTGCAATAAATTGCCAAAGCTTATTATTTTAGGATAAATTATACGTTAGGCACAACATCAAACCCAGGGTTTTAACTTATATTGTCTCAATGGCTTAGATTAAATGGATATTAGTCCCAATTGTACTATAAATGGTGATCAGTCACAAAGCTCAAAGTTTTTTTTAAACTCAGCAGCCCAAATCATGAACATGAAAATGAAGAATCCGAATAAATACCATATTCCTACTCAGCCTCTACAATCAAGTTTCACTTTCACTTTCTCTACTGCAGCTGAATGGTTACAGGTAACTGCTCATAGCCGCTTATAAACTTTTTTACTAAGTTTCAGAATTTTGTCATCAGACCATATTTTGGTGGAGACATCCTCAAGTTTAGACACAGTATATTGTACAAGATATTTACTTGTAACTTATTTGCGTACACACTAGGATGCATAGCCTGTAGCCTGTAACAAGACATTTATTCACTGATCCCCTTCATCAGGATCTACAGTTAGGACAATAGGATGTCATTCAGGCTGTGTAGGTCTGGCCACATGGTGGTAAAGCCCCAATCCCAGCCATCTAAAGGACTAAGCACTAAACCCTTCCAACTAGCATCACAGCTTTAGTGTTTGTTAGGGCCCAAAATGATTTAAGGACAGGAAAGGGACATACCATCATGGAAGCCAATGTAGGATCAATCAGCCATAACCTACTTTAAGGCAGAAAAAGAGCAAGTTTTCATCCATTTACAATCACAGACTGGGGACAGGGTCCACCAGGATCAACGAAGCGGAGACGTTAAGGCACCGCAAGAGATGTGCAACCTTAAAGGAAGACACCTTACAGGATGGTGTGAAGTTTGTGTTATCAGGAAGAGGCCATGAGACAGCAGACCTTCAGAGGTTCCTACAACACACACCTCCAGCCATCCAGGATGCATATTGGCAAAGTATAGCTAAGTGAGTGGCTCACATGCCCAGTCACTGTCAGGCCAACAAAGGACCAATTGGCTGTCAGAAACACTCTGACCAACGTTTGACCCTGCAGGGAATCAAAATCTTGAAAACAACATCACAAGGATTTAATTTCCACCAACAATGCCACAAGTAACACCACACTAATCTTAAGACAAAGACAATTGTTCTGTCAACTTAGACTCAACCATTCTTTTTGTGCACTCATTTAAAAGAACTGCTGAACATTGATTTCAATAACCTCATTATGATCATTTTATACCATACTCTGCCTTTAAATCTCTTATTTTACTTGTTTATGTGTCGAATTATAAGTTATAGTACAAGTACAGTATAAGAGCCCTCCGGAGCTGAGGTCCGCCACCTCAGAGTCTCCTATTTGTGACATCACAGTAATTATAAAGGTAAATGCTTTGTAAAGACGTCCCATGAGAAAGTCCAACACATAGTAGCAGAGTGTAACATGCAAGCTGGGACAATGAGAGTCACAACAAAGTTAAGTGGGATTGTTCAGGAGCACCTGTGCCAACATGGGTTAGAAGACCCCAAGTCCCGGACACACCCATGACAGAACTAAGATCCTGTGGGACTTCTAGTTCCAAACTGGCAAACAAGTACTGGCTGACCAACCTGTAATAGGGGTGGTACATAAGGAGCAGAAAAAGGCTGTTGTGAGAGATGTGGCAATCTCAGTAAACAGTAACAAGAAGCCTTAGGGTTATAAGTACTGAATAAGTACTGGGGACTAAAGGAACAATTGGACCACATGTGGAAGGTAAACTCCACAGTAGTCAGTGAATGATGTTATGTGTATACTGATGTGACGTCTGATGACTATCTGAGAGTGGCCTATCAGTATGAAGCAGAACCTGTCAATAGACAGGCGCTTTTTACAGTGAGGTAGTTTGCAATTTTAATAGACTGCCAGTGTTTCCAGTCGACAGTTTCAGTAATAGCCATCTTAAATTAGCCAAGCACATCCAGCTGCAGCGGTGCGTGTGTGTGTGTGTGTGTGTGTGTGTGTGTGTGTGTGTGAGACACTGTTAATGGAATTTTATGTGTTATGTTTCCTTGGTCAGCTTTTATTGTCCATACTATGTTGTTTTAACTAGTGTTCATTGTGTAACAGAGCATTATATTACTGTTATTAGTATTATTCCTTATTAAAAATTTGGGGAATTTTGTGAAAAAAAATAGTTTTCTGATTGTACTGTGTACTCTCTCTTGCAGAGGTGCTTGCACAAGGTAGCATATAAATTGATGTATTTCTGTCAAAAAGCTTGCCCCTGTTACGAATATACCTGTGACACACCATGCAAGACCAATGAGTCAGGAGAGGCACATCTACCACTTTTTACCACTTTTTGATCTCTGTACTGCTGCACACTGTGTCCCTGTTTCTTTACTCCGTACTAATTACAGTTTTTCTCAGTCGCTTTGGTGCATTTCTCTGATCAGAATTAAAATTCTCATAACTGTTGGTTCAACCTCCACAACATTTAGTCATTTGTGCAGATCATAGTAACAGCTCCTCATTACTTCCAACACATTGCAAATGCTTTTGGACATGCATCAGTTGTTTTCATACAATTCTCTGCTGTTTTATAACGTTATCATTTGCTTATGTCATGTCAGTCAAAATGAACTATACTTATGAATGCTGAATAGTCATTCCCTATAAAACTACCAGTCCTCATCCCATAGTCTCAGTGCTTAGATTAGTCAGACTTGCATGTGATTTATGCATTGTGATGGTGTTACAGCTGTGTTGTCAGACTTTGACTGCCACCGATTAGCTGTACATGCACCACTGTGGAACTCAACATACTGCAAAATAATCAGTGACAGTTGGTAAACAGTAAACATTCAAACTGAACATTTAAGCCTCATGCTCAAAAATATGTTTTTTCTTTGTATGTATTGTTTTCTCAGTAAAATATATTAACTTTGGACAAAGCAACTAGACATTAACATTACTTTACTGCTCCTCCATGTTAAATCCCAGATATTCTAATGGGTTGACACTGATACCAGAGTTGTAGAGTTGTGTGGTTATCTGAAAATAATGCACATCTCCAGCTTCAGAATTCAGCACTCACTGCAGACATGTAAACATTAAAGTCTTCAGACGTTCAAAACATTCAACAAGAAAACTTTCCCTGCAGCAACAGTTCTCACAAAGAGGCTGTGGTTGTTCACAGGTGCTCTCTCTCTCTCTCTCTCTCTCTCTCTCTCTCTCTCTCTCTCTCTCTCTCTCTCTCTCTCACACACACACACACACACACACACATACACACACACACAAACAGATAGCATCACCAAAGCAGTCTACAGAACCTGCTCTACTTTTGTGCAGCACTGTGACATGTCACCTGCAACCACTGGGACTTGTGTTAGTCAGAAATGCCTGGATGGTGTTTCCAAGTCAGACTGTATCTTTCCTGTAGTAGAGCACTTTACTATGTGACACTCAGTTTTAGCAGTTGCATGAAGTTTTCAATTGTTTGTAGTCCCTCTTTAAAGTGACACAACTGTTTTTTGATCTGACATCACTATGTTCTCTAATTATATATCTAGGTTTCAAATCACTGTTGAAAAATAAGTCTTTTTCTTTGTGAATTGAATGATCATGGTTTATTTACTATTGGTATAATAAGGTTAAACCATAACCATATAGCTCACTGAGTTAGGGCGTTACCATGTAGAAGCAGACTGCCAACAGCAGTGGTGAGTTCAAGTCCAGCTCATGACCCTTTGTTGCACATCTCTCTCTCCATACCCCCTTTCCCGCTTTCATTAAAATGGAAAAAAATCCCCCTAAATGAAAGGACTTTGTTATTACATTACAGTAATGAATAAGTGTTTCAGGTTACGGATCAATCTTAGTTTTGCTTTAAAAATGCTGAGAGGTTAGAAAGAGGTTGACTTTTCTCTCATGTCCAATGTTCTGGTGACCCATCCAACCACCTTCCTCCGTTTGTGGACTTTGCTCTACAACATTTTATGATTTATTTCTTTGCTAATGCCATGATCATCTGAACAACAACAGATGGTGTTGGGGAACTTGTATCCCTCTTCAGTCACATGCTGGGTGAATGAATAGGATTTTACTGAGAAACAGTTACAGCATGCAGCTCTATCTAAAGGAACAAACTGATGGTATTACACTTGGTGTGTGGACCCATTTAATAAATAAAACACAGCATGTTCATCAGTGAGCTTTAGCTGTTGGTAGGTCTACTGAACTTCGGAGAGAGCCACATTAGCTGTTTTCCTTGTGTTTTGTCTTTATGTGAAACTAAAATAAGTCGGTAAATATAACAATGAAAAACGTACATTATTGCTGTATTTACTTGTCTTTCCTTATTTTACACTTTGTGGTAGTTGATCAGTTTGCTAACTTTTTTAAATGAGTGAAAACCATTTCAGCTCAGAGTGACAGACTTCATATGATATCCCCTTCCTTAATCTTGTTCACTCATGATGACATTTTTAAGTCCACAGAGGCTCTAATGACATGACATTTCTGTCTCACAGCAAGTAGAAACTGTGTCCATCATATACAGTGCTGTGAAAAAGTATTTGCCCAAGACAAAAACCACTGCTGACCAAAAAGAACATGAAGGCTTGTCTTACTTTTGCAAACAAACATCTGAATGATCCCCAAGACTTTTGGGAGAATATTCTGTGGACTGATGAGACGAAAGTTGAACTTTTTGGAAGGTGTGTATCTCCTTACATCTGATGTAAAAGTAACACAGCATTTCAGAGAAAGAACACCATACCAGCAGTCTAACATGGCGGTGATAGTGTGATGGTCTGGGCCTGCTTTCCTGCTTCAGGATCTGGACGACTTGCTGTGATTGATGGAACCATGAATTCTGCTCTCTACCAGAGAATTCTGAAGGAGAACGTTCGGCCATCAGTTTAAGACCTAAAGCTGAAGCACACTTAGGTTCTGCAGCAGGACAACGATCCAAAACACACCAGCAAGTTGACTTCTGAATGGCTTAAAAAACAAAATGGAGGTTTTGGAGTGGCCTAGTCAAAGTCTGGACTTAGATCCAATTGAAATGCTGTGGAATGACTTTAAAAAGGCCATTCATGCTCAAAAACCCCTCCAGTGTTGCTGAATTAAAACAATTCTACAAAGAAGACTGGGCCAAAATATCTCCACAGAGATGTGAAATGCTCATTGCCAGTTATAGGAAACACTTGATTTCAGTTGTTGCTGCTGAAGGGTGGCCCAACCAGTTATTAGGTTTAGCGGGCAATGACTTTTTCACACAAGTCCAAGAAACTTTGGATGGTTTTTTTCCTAAATAAGTAAAATCATCTTTTAAAAACTGCATTTTGTGTTTACCTGGTTTACCTTTGTCTGATATTTACATTTGTTTGATGATCTTAAACATTAAAATGGGGAAAATATGCAAAAAATAAGAATTTGAGAGGGCAAATACGTTTTCATGGTACTGTAGATACTGAGTGTGTATGCGTCAGGTTTAGAGTGGGGCGCTTTTATTTCAGCTGTCTAACTATCATGTCAGACACATGATTTCTTGCTAGAAGCACACATCTATACAATAAAACCAAGCAGCAGACAAATGTCGTATGCAAATGTACACCCACAGAAACAGGAATTCAGTAGAAAGTGAGAGCACGCAAAGCATGTTTGTGGCTTCTCACTGTCATCTCTCACTCTGGCTTTTCTCAACTTTATCTTATCTAGAAGAAACCCATCAAAGTCTGTTCCTGTTTTGTCAAAGTGAGGAAAGCTTTACTCACACTATCAAAGTGGTGTGATGGCTGATATTTGATTTATGTTTCTGAGAGACAACATCTTTGTGCAGCAAATGGATTCAAACAAGTATTTCCTGTTTGGATATTGCAATTGGCCGCAATATAGTGTGGAAAGTTACAGATTTCTCATATTGGAACTACTATGAATGTGTGGGTTTACTACTCACATACTCCCATTTCTCAAAACGCACATTCCAATCACAATAATACTTTGATGTTGCATCACATTTGCTGAATTTATTGTACAATATAGATCTATCATAGACAGATAGACAGACAGATAGATAGATAGATAGATAGATAGATAGATAGATAGATAGATAGATAGATAGATAGATAGATAGATAGATAGACAGACAGACAGACAGATAGACAGATAGATAGATAGATAGATAGATAGATAGATAGACAGACAGACAGACAGACAGACAGATAGACAGACAGATAGATAGATAGATAGATAGATAGATAGATAGATAGATAGATAGATAGATAGATAGATAGATAGACAGACAGACAGACAGACAGATAGATAGATAGATAGATAGATAGATAGATAGACAGACAGACAGACAGACAGACAGACAGATAGACGGACAGATACATACATACATACATACATACATACATACATACATACATACATACATACATACATACATACATACATACATACATAGATTGACAGTTCACTTTGATAAATGATTCTATTTTGAATTAAAACTTTGGGTGATCTTTGTGCATATGTTATCATGACTTAAACCTAATAGTAAGATGCTGTCTGACTCATTGGACTCATTCTATCAAGGTACCAACTTAATAATCTCCTTAATCTTATGTGACAGGTTTCCACAAGATAGCACTTCCTCACAAGAGCATTAGATCACTATTTCAGGACAGTTCTCCAGAGAAATATCCTGGAGCTTCCAATTGTGTCTTACATCCTACGGAGCATATAAATATATGAAAATAGTAAGTGGACTACAATATTTTTGTCAAACTTCTATTTCCAAGGTCAGTAAAGAACTCACACCTAAACATGAGGCATTATTGTCTTGAATACTTCTGTTGACTGTTTCTGCAGCTGCTGAACAAACCTATGTTTCTTAGATATTAGGGCTGGATATTATTGAAAAACAATAACCGTCACTGGTTGTCTATCTTAACATTTTAAATAAAATAAAACATTTTTACAGCTCTTGAACGTTGTATTTCTGCACACCGTTGTACATCAGAGCTGCTTAACTTTCAAATGCAGGGTACATAGATCTAGTTAAATAGGACAGATCAGGCCATACATTAAAATAATGTAATGTAATATAACCTTTACACAGCGTGACATTAACGATATCAACCAACATGAAAAAATATTGTTTTGTCATTTATAAAAATGTGCTTTTTGAAATGAATGAATATTTTTCAGTGATGCCCATCAACCCTAAAGACTGCTAGCAATATGCTTGTTGTTCTGGTGCTCTCTTTAAATGATCTGATTCATTAATGGTGTACAAACTAATTCGTCCTCATCAGCAGCCTCATGTGCATCTTCACGTGCAGATGATGCAGACTAAAGCCGTAACCATCTGCAGCTCCATCAACAAGCCAAACAGAAACACTTCTGTATCACTGTGTCTGGGTTTAGGCATTGGGACAGAGAGGCACCACTGCCGCTGTCAGGTTAAACTGTGAAATACAAAATTAAACATTTACTTTCAATCAGGATAGTGATGAAAAAGACTTTTGTAGACTACTTTTCAGCAGTTTAGAAAAACAAAGCTGATCAGGTAGTTTAACTGGGTAAGAATGAATTACTGAGGGTGTGCAGAGTCACTAGCAGCCTAATAATCCACAGCAGGAAGACCAGCAGAGAGTCACTTTTTACCTGTTATTTATAATGTGTTCTGTTGGAGAAACTTAAAAATAAAATAGAAGTCTCACAAATTCTCTTTACTGATCAATCAATCCACAGCTCCACAGTAACACATCTCACACAGACAAAACAAACACAAGCACCAGGAGCCTCCTCATCTGCAGGACTGATGTCTTGGCTATGTCAACATCCCTGCTCTAGGTTGTATGATTCTAAATGGTGATGGGGACATATGAGTCACCATGGATGGAAGTGTGTGTCTGTGTGTGGTGTGTGTGTGTGTGTGTGTGTGTGTGTGTGTGTGTGTGTGTTTGAATGTGGAAAGTGTGGTTAATTTGACATTTCACCGGAGCTGTATGTTTTGCTGGCCTGGTGAGTAATAAGCAAAGCAGAAAATTAAAGGAGAGTCAGAGCCGTTCGTACTGATATTACATTAGCTGTCCTGTTCAGCTCTGTGCTGAACGTCAGGCTGAACAATGTAATTCATTCATTATACTGATGTGAGCACATCAGGCTAGAGTGCATCAAAAAATGAATTTAAGAGGCTCCAAAGTCAATGAAGTGTTTTTAGAAATATCACAAAAATACGAGGAGGCCAGCACTAGGTGCTGGGCTACACACAACTGGACCAGTGTTTGTGGGGAACACATACGAAGAGAATAATATCAGCTTTCAAATATCAGTTTCTTCCACTACATTATCATAGCATAGGATCTTTTTAAACCTATGACCACTTCTGTTATGTAAAACTGTGAGGCTTAAATTTTGTTTAAATAATTTCGCTACTGCAGTGCATGTGTTTTTATGACTTTGTAATGTGCAGTGAATGAAGTAAGGAGCATTTTATTCAAATAGAGAACATACACTTGCAGACACTAGGACGATTCTCTAATTTTTTTTCATATGAACTTTCATACAAAGCAAGTCTATCTGCGTCCGCTCTGGGCGAAATGAAACCAGCTCGACCTAAGAGTAGTTTTAAACCTGCTTCATCTGACTGTTTTGGAAGCATAAAGTCTCCTCATTTCATTCTAGTAAGAAACAAGTGAACAACAGAAGCTGGTATGAAAAAACACACTTAATTCTGCAGATATTTTAATGCATTAATTAATGAATTCAATGCATTAATGCATTTTAAATGCTGGACACCGTCAACCATAGTCAGATTATATGTATAAATTATGAAGTTGATCAAGTCTAACAGAGTGATGTTGTTTTACTGTTTTTGCCATTCGCTACAATATGACATGCAGCTGTGGAACTGCACCCAAAAACCACCACAGGATCTTCTGCTGATGAAGTTTTTAAAAACTGCTAGCTTCACAGTACTGAGCTTATACATCAAAATTATAACTGGCAGTTAATTAAGCAGAGCTTTATCATTTTGGGAAATGTGTAAAAGGAATTCTTCTAAACCTCTGCAGCTCAAGTTTAATCAAAAGAAACTCCGCCACGCGTCTCACGCTATTCGGTCCTCTGTCACGATTTGATAAATGTCAGGATCATGATCTGAAATAGCAGCAAAAACACATTTTTGGATCCTACTTCCAAATAAAGCCTGTTGTGTTTTTTCTCTGAAAACTTTTGTGTGACTCTACATTTGTAAGTTTTGTTAATATGCTCTTCAAATATCTGCACATGTGCCGACTACACCATTGTAAGCCCTCACTGTAAACTGAACACATACTGTAATTCCACACATGTTCAGGGTTCCTCCATTATTTCAGTTCAGAACATTCTGTATTTGAAGTTTTGGTGTAAAACAGTGAGATTTGTGCTTACCGTAGCTCCGTGTGCAGAACCTCCTGTTGGCCTCAGTCTTCCTTTTCTCAGATTCTTTGAGGGAGATACTTTGAAATGATTCAGAGAGGGAGTTATTCCACAGGAAACTCAAACTTTAAGAGGGTTGACAGACAGACCTCGCTCTGAAGAAGACTGCGAAATTTAGTTGGGAACACAAAAAAAACACTGACAAAAAAATACTAAAATCAAAAAGGGAATCTGTACTTCACGCTAACTCTAAACCATGTATCAAGTGTATATTTTTGGAGGGTTTGCATATATAATTTCTGTTGTTTGACAGAAGAAACTCATTTGGATTTAAATCTTAACATATGTCATAATATTGCCATGTCTAAAAATGTTAATGGTACTAGATGTTAGGGGTGAGAATAAAAAAAGATATTAAAAGTACATCATCAGCACTCACCTGGCAGCAGTCTCAGAGAAAAAGATCACATTAAAGAGAAGTCCGCTCGGTATTTATATCCCCAACAGGAGACGGAGAAACGTTCTGACAGCTTCAGCAAAACAACAGGTTTTTCCACCTTCACATTTAACCTGCTTCTGTCCAGATGTTGTTCCGTCAGCAGCAGGGTGACTATTTCACACAGGTATTTGTCTAATTCAGCTGTACCTCTATCAGGAATACATGAATCCTAAAACCCCTTTCTATGTTATATTACACCCTGCATCGATTACAAATGGCTTTTATCAAATGGGATCCCTATAAAGCAATGATGAAAGAATATCAAGTGTTCTCAGCTGATTTCCTAATAAGAAGGAGGCCATTCTCTTCATTTGAATTAACTATTTTGATCAATTAGGTATTTTCTTTGTTGTGCCTTCCAGACATCCTCTGAAACCTATTTGAGGATTCAAATCCGCTAGCCGCTTTTAGCCAAAGATTGAACCCTCCTGGGTTCACGTTCATATTCGAACAGGTCCTCCAACTTGAATGACCATTTTCATGAGAGAACAGTGTCCACACGGTCGCTAGAGGTTGTGTACCAATGACATGTATCTATGGCTTCTATGATAAGTTGATTTCACCAGAAAACAGTGTCTTTGTCTTCTCATGGAAGAATGGTCTCTTATATTCTATGTGTGACTGTAACTGCTGTGGTCCTTTAAAGGGTTGGTTCGCCAGATTCACAAACACATGTACAAGCTTTCTTTTGGTAAATGCTGTAGTTCACATTCAGTTCCAGTTTCGACTAGGACTGTTGCGGCGCTGAAAGAAAGAACTGAATATGCATCATGTGTTTTTTTTTAAAGAAATTCTGTTCGAATTACTCAAGAAAATATGCACACATCAAACATATAACTGTGGAGAATACAAGCGAAAATTATAAGAGCGGTGTGTGTGTGTGTGTGTGTGTGTGTGTGTGCCTGCATGTGTGTAAACACTTTGCTGCTGGTTTGTGCCACTGCATGACATTTAGGCTGTGTAGCTCTTGAATGGTTTTAGCCAGTAGATGTACATGCTGCCTGAATTTTCTCAAACAAATATTTCTTCAAATGAATATTTACCACCTGCTAGGCCACAGAACTCTGAGAGAGTGGTCTGCGTGGACAGAGACATCATTGGACCCTGATGCTGATTTGTAGGAAAATGTGTTCAACAATTAGGATTAAGGTTAGAAAAAGAGAAATGCTGAAAACTAAACATATCCTCTAAAATGTCAGACTTTTGTAACATTTAACTAAAACCATCATCCTCCTCTAAACTTAACCACATGCCCAGAGCCTGAGTAGAACCATATAACATGCCTGACCCAAGAAATAACTGACAGGAAATTATAATCTTTGGAATCTGAAGTCTTTATTTGGCCCTTTAACAAAATGTAAAAAAAAAAAAAAGAAAAGAAAAAAAAAGAAAATCCATTCATATATTTTTTGTTTGAATCACTTTTGATGCTTCAGGCATTATATGTTATTTGGCCAATAACAAAAACCTACATCTCTAACATTTGTATCTTTACATGTCATCAAACAAAGTTTTTACCATAAGTCTCAGAAATGTATGTATCAAACATGATACCTACAACTCTATACGGCTGATTATGCCTTGGTTATCGTCCATGTAATCTAGGTGGCATGCATTACTTTTACTCCATTGTGTTTGTTGCAGATTAGCAGGATATATACTGGGGCCTCCTGTAACATGCTCAAATTAAGATTTTTTAAGTATTGTTTAAAAGTGGATTTAAAAAATGTGAAACTTGGGTTTTAGATTTAGCCTGTAAAAGTACAATTAGCATTTAGATTTGCATGAAATGTTTTGTTAGGATTTACTGTAGATCCATATGCACATGACACATACATTCCACAGACTGACATTTTAAAGTGTTTCAGAAATATATGTGCAACACAGAACACTTTTTGATCTCCTCTCACATTTTCATCAGTCTTACTTTGTCCACCAGTTTCCTGAGCATTCTTTGTGTCAGAAGTCCCATGACTTTTGCTCTCTTTTGGTCTATTTATTTATGTGAGGGGAAGAAAGTGCATCCAAACCTACCCTGTGAATCCTGCCAAACCTCCAAATCACCAACTGAACCAGTGTATTTGCTGCATCCTTCTGCCACCGTAACGGCACATAGCACATACTAATGCTTGTCTTAGGAGGAAAAGGTACAGCTGTCTGAGTAAACCATGACTGTTAATTAAGGTGATAAAATGGAGTTCATAAATTATTCATTTGATTATATACACGTGTAGAAAATTAAATATCCCATGAGAAAGGGTGTTTTCCTCTGCTTTTGCAAAAGTTTTTTTTCTGCTAGCAAGCAGGTTAAGTTTCCAAAGCACACATTTATTGTTGACAAGTTTCTGTAGTTTCCGTTGATTTTCACATTTAATCTAAGGCCATTTCTGTGTCTGTTCCAGGAAATACTTCAATATTTTATACTCTTCAACCAGACTGATGACAGCAATGTAAGGGTTCATAAATAAATTCAAGTTGAACTCTGGGTTACTTCACTCTTGTTAAGATTAATTCTCAAACTTCAGAGATATGGATATTTGCTGGAGTGCATCATTTTCACATGTGCAGCTGACACTGCAGCTCAGAAAAACACAGCTTAAATGGAGACCATGGCCAGTATGCTCTTATTACCTTCCTGGGTGAATTCTGTTCTCGTGTGAATGTCAACAATGTGAGAAAAGCTTTGATGATGCTACTTTCTGATTCCACAACATGGCATGATGATGAGGTGAAACATCTGTCACATTTTTGCTGATAGGGTTCTGTACTGTAAACGATGTGTTCTCAGTGTGTGTGAATCAGAGTGAAATTCATATTATTGATATTCCAGTGATTCACTCCTTCCGTCAAAGTCACTGTGTGTGAGGGCTTACTCAGCTCTTTCAGTCCACAGTGGGGGTGAGTGCTTCTTTCAATATGGGTCAAATTCAAACATTTTATCGTGAAAATCCTGAATTACAAATGTCAGCCCAAACTGTACAACAGTTCCTGTGGATTGAAGCAGCCAAAATCTTTACCATAACAATTTGTGGAATTACTTAAACCACTTTTATAAAATACCAAAGCCTTTGACTCTCTACAGGTCTGTTGTGATTTTGATCTCCAAATGCAGAATATTTTAGAAATCTTGTTGGGTAAAATCTGAGGCACACACACAGAATTAGTGTTGTACAACTGCAGTATTTAGACCTTAAGATCTAACAAAATATACGATTTTTTGTACTTCGCCGTCTTACCCTATGGATGTCACAACCCAAAAAAACCTTCCATAAGCGTAACACTTAACGTAATATATATGCGGGGATTTGTACCCACAGCATTTAGTCGAGGGACTTTCCCAGTGAAACTGCATATTGATGTTGTGCATGCAAGGGGCCCTGTCTGTACAATAACTCCACACAAAAATTCACTGTTTCCCAATAGGTTTAGATAACCTGTTGGTTTGCTTGCTTGTCTTGTTTGCTCACGTTTATCAACCTGGTGGACATCTTTTAACAAATACATCAAGTTCCCCTATAATCTCAACTCTCTCTAAGACATACAAGTTACAGTTAATGACAACTTTTACTTTTGTAGCTCTAGAACTGTGAAATTGGAATGCTTACAGGGCATTCTGCATTCAGGTCAGGTCATGGTTTGTGCACCACTGCTGTTGCTCATAGCATCGAAAATTCATCATTTTCCATTTTTAAACAGAGGATACAGTTTTGCATGCATGATTCTTCTGCAGCTCATGCTTCGTCTAGATTACAGTCTGTCTTTCACATTTTTCAGACAGCTCTGCAAAGTCTAAATGAACCCAATATTCTATAAAAAATGATCTTCCATCATCCTAAACATAATGTTACTGCAGCTGAATTGGTTCTATCTTATATGTATGGTGATACAAAACTTTTGAACATAATGTGGAACAACAAGCTGAGAATGTAAAAATGGAATCTTTATACCTGAATAACAATGTTTTTGTCTCGAGGAAAGGAAAACCATTGTGCAATCGACCACTGTGTGTGACTGGAAAGTCAGAGCACTTTCATACTGCTCATTCCACATTTAAACAGCTTGATGCAGTTTGCCACTGTGACCTGTATTTCTTTACAGGAAATAAATAACCTGCTCATCACTGTGTACTCTATGAGAGAGCAACAGGAGGAAGGGAACTGCCCAGCATTTTGTTTTGAAATGTCTTCAGCTAAAGCTGAACAGATTCCTGTACTGGCTACTTAAGTATTAACAGCAGTAAGCGGGGGGGAAGCCCAGTAACTAGCTGTATGACATTCGAACAGTTGTGAACAGCGTGTTCTGAGGTTGTTTTTTTGTGTTAGTAAAGGTCATTTCACCTAACAGAAGACACAACGGAAGATAGAATTTTCCGTTGTATTTACAGATAGAATTTCTTTAGAAAGTTTTGCCATTATTATTAACCTTATTAGGTAACGTTATCTGTTGGTTGCTGCAGTTTTTTGTACACCTCTTTTACCTCTGTGAGAAAGAAGAGATGAGATGTGTTGAGACATTTTACAAATACAAAGACAGGTACATGACATGCTCAATTCAAATAGTTTAAGCATATCAGATGCATATGAAACTTGATTACAAAAAACAACAAATATAATTTGATGGAGGTGTCACCAAATGCTTTGTTGTTCATGTAGATGATTTTTTAATCATTCCTTATGCAGTCTTTTACATTTACAGTTCTCACAACATTTCTCAACTTGTATTTTTGATTTTTTTCTTAGACTGCAGAAAGTTTTAGGCAAATAGCTAAATAGTGTTGGACGATATGTTAAAATCTTCCAGCCAGTCACCATCAGTCTAACAACCAATATATTCACAGAGCTGGACAACACTGTTTTTCAAACAAATGACACCAGTGATTAGTATCATCAAAACATCTACAGAAACTTGTCCATAACTGACGGATTGAGGTTAATTCAGATAAATGAGTCTGTCTTTCATAACAATAAAAATCAAATCTTGAACAAACAACATTTCAAACAAGAAATTCTAAGCATATGAGGAGCCATGTTACCTCTTCAGGTTGGCAGCTCTTAACTATAGTAGGGAGACCCCTGACTTTATGGTTAGGGCTAGGTGTCTTCAGGTTAGCCTAGCTTGTAGCTGCTGGCCAATTCATGTCATCCACCCAGCTCCACGTCCATCATCTAGAGCTTTTTCATTCATCGTTAACGGAGATGTAACTGAAGTAATCACTTTGACTTTGGAGGAGCTTTGTTTGTACATGCTTTCCACTGATGGAGCCCAAACTCAGTAAGAAGTCCTCGCTTCTCCAGAAATCTACCTTCACACCCTGTGTTCGGTAGACACTTTAGGAATAATCACTTATATGGTGCTACAATGTAATCTGTAAGATGAAATGAGTGTTGGTTTATCCCACATCCAGTGAACCAGACTAAGTCAAAGTATACTTTAACTTAAGTGTTACAGATCCCAGATGACAACAGGAGCCTTCGTATGACTGGTGAATTTAACTTTTCCTCCAGAAAAAAACTCACAGAACACCCAACCCCATCATTGTCAGTCTGAAGACACACAGTACCCACACCTACAACGCAGGCGTGCAGCTTGAATGGACGGTTTGTTTGAGGTGCTAGGAGGACAGAAAGAGAACACAAGCTTTAACATTTTCATCAAGACTTGCTGACTTGGAAGTGTTTCTGTCTTAGCTTTCAACAGATCTGTAGAAGTAGCTACCACATTAAAAACTTCTTGCAGAGACCACCATACTAACTCCCCAGGCCCAAGAAATGCATCAGCTTGCTCTTGGTTGTAGCAGCTGGATATTTCTCAGTCACAGTCACTTTTACTTGTACCTGGTCTTGCTGCACTACCTTCCTAAGGTGACAGTAGCCCTGGCAAACTCATACATTGTTAGATAAACTGTAAGGTGTCCTGTGGGCAGTCAATCACACAGCTTTCTGATGCAATGGACATGAACTTCCCTCTGTTGTATCACCGTAGGTCACAATCTCATCCAAGTACACAGCACTGCCTTCCAACCCCAACACAGCCATAATAATAAACTGTTGAAACTTCACTAGTGCATTCTGTAAGCCACAACTCATCACATCATAGGGAAAGATAACCCTGACTAAAAGGAGTTACAAAAGTTGATATCTCTCTAGCTTAGCTTTATCCACAAGCGAACAGGGAGATGGATAGGTGGAAGATGAAGGTTGAGCAATACCATTGTCATGCATATATTTAATCTCTTGCTCTGTCCCTGTCTTTCCCTCTGACACTGGCAGATTGGCTGCATATGACACATGCCAGTGTTGTGCTCTACTAAATGTGTTCAAATTGGACGGTTAGGAATTAAACACAAATAATCAATTAAAATAACAGACAACTGAATGCACCACTCCTTGAAGAATGCCCCAACAAAGTCTTCAAATTGCTGAGTGTTTCAGAGTTTTTTAAGCGACAGGCTCTCATCAAGCAAACCATCATCCTTATATGGTAAAGACAGGCTAACAGACGAATGCCCTCCCACAGCCTTTACAGCTAACGCCTGCAACTGTGCACTTCTCCCTGCTGCACAAGACGTAACTGTATAGCAGGGTTACGTGTGAGTGTTGAGTTTTATTTTACATTCTGGTGTTGCCAACAAATAATTCTATTCAGAGACCTGGCACACAGCTGTGAATGGATCCATTTAGATTAAACCAGGTTCTTTCCAGCACCACCTCTCCAGTGGCTAACAACAACCATGGCAGCCTCTGTTCCCAATACATTATCCTCTCAGCAGAGACTTCAGGGCTTGATGAAACCTTTCTAATGCCACCTGGCTCTGAGAAGGTGCGCAGAAGCCTTCATGTGTTTCAACCAGAGCTGCTTTAAAATTTGAGCAAACAAATGTGACACAAAATTTGAGCCCTGACCATTTTGAATCACCTTTGAAATTAAAAGTCTGAAATGAAATTCATCTGTTCTTTGACCACAGAGTTGGCAATAATGACCCATAATGATTATGCCGCCAGATATCTTGTTCTTTGACACATTACTGTAAGCAAATAAGGACCAACACTCTGTAATGAAATGCTCAAATGGCTGGACAGTTACTGGACAGTGAAATAGAAGAAACAGTTTAATTCTCTGGTTAAGTTTATCTGTCATTTGACATGTGTGGTATGTTCTGAGGTCATTAAAAAGGTCTCGGCCTCACCCAGAAAAAAGGGATTAACTCCCACATATATATATATATATATATATAATATATAATAAATAATAAAGCCTGTATCACTGTTCTTCCAGGACAATGCTCCCGTCCACACAGGTGCTGACTGCCAGCACCTGTGTGGACGGGAGCATTATCCTGGATCAACAGCATATCATCTCAAAGCCTTTCTCTCCTTTCGAAGAAATGAGTTTTTGTGGATGGTGATATAAGACTTTTTACTCTATAGTTATGCCACAAAATGGGAGTTACATCCCTTGTTTCCAGGTGAGACCGAGAACTTTTTCAAGGACCATGGTCCTGAGACACATTCTTCTTAAAATTAGGCCAAAAGAAGTACCTGAATATGTAATCATACAGCTTACAAACCCCAGATGTCCAGACAGGTGTGACATCTTCAGCACATCCTACTGGAATCTGAACAGGACAACAATCTGAAAACCAGGATTTTCTTACCAAAAACCTCTTTTGTAAACGATATTGAGTGAATTCGTTGCACTCTTCCACCATTCCAATTCCCAGTACATTGTCAAACTAAGCGTTACTAAGAGTAGGATCAGCTTGTTGCTCCTCTTTAAGGTTACTGTGGGAACCTGAGTAACATATGTCCCACTATCCTATGTGCTACGCTGTTCAGATTTAGACTCTGCCTCCACACAGGACAGAGCCTGTATAACTGTACAGGCTGTGAGAACACCAGGGAAACACTGCACACTCTCATCAGGTACCTCACCCATTCCACTATTCCACCACAGAATGTAATTCCCAGCAGCAGAGCAGTGAGAGAAAGGCAGTGCAGAACTCACACTTAACAAATGAAATGCCACAGTATCAGTCAGGATTTTTACCAGTCCCTGAGACTGAGTTAGCTGTAATCCACTCAAGGTCCCACCTGTACACAGGGAGAGAAACATTAAGAGAGAGGAGCCAGGAGGGACCACATATAATATATTTGTGACAAGAGCAAAATGCTTTACCTGGCCACCTCTAAACATACTTTTCCAATGCCCCCTGCCTTTACAATGATTGCATATTTTACTGGGATTAAACTGCACCTGACTCAATGCAGCTTTCTTCGACTTATCATGTCAAAGACCAGCTCTCTCCTCCCATCACTTGCCAGCTGAGCGATACTTACTGTTATCCCCTGTGAAAGCCTCATTCATTAACCATTTATTGTCATTTATTTTTATTGCTCTTAGATGACAGTGTGTTTTGTTGTTGTTGTTGTTGTTGCTGTTGTTGTTGTGCGTGCGTGCGTGCGTGTGTGTGTTATAAAGCACTTTGTAAGACTGGTTTTGATCAGTGCATTACATGAAAACTTTATTCTTATATCGCTCAGTCTCATTTCTGGGCAGGTGACTGACTGAAGTTCTTCTTATGTCTGCTGCACAGGAATCCCAAGGATGTGGTTGGGTCCATGGTGACTGTACAAATCGCAATACTGTGACTCCAGAGACCAGAATTCACATCTCATGTACAGTCGGTGAGGTTTAGGCAACAACTTTGGCTCGGTTCAGCAAAAGACTGCGAACTGCTGTGTCAGATTAGGTGGTTTTCAAAGTATCTCATTTGAATGAATGAATCATGGAAAGACACGATAAAATCAGGCTGATTTGCATTTTAAAGTTTCTTCTTGTCGTCATTTCGTCACCGAAACTTTGTCACATTATTTCTTTATTTTGAGTTTCTTTTTAGAAAAAAATGCTACATAACAATTACAGCTGTCTAAATAGCACAGCTCGTCTCTGCTAAAACCGGATTCAGCTGGTTTAAAAGTCTAGGTTTAGTAGATGTCTAGATTGCACCCAGCAGTTGTTGCAGTGTAATTTCAATTGCTATGTGTTTCATCATATACATTAAAGTGACGTTATTTAAACATATACTCTTAACACATGAAATTTATTCAAAAATTACAAGAGGAAGCAGCAAGATGAACAACAGTGCCAAACAGGGATCAAACCCATGACCTTTCCACCACTGACCATGTCCTACTGAGTTAATCAGCAGCTTTACAGATGTGGCACACACCAGAGGGTTCTATTGCTCATATCAGAAGGGCAGAAGGACGATTGTTTGGTGCTGTGACGTTCCAGAGATCCACACAAATTAGCTCACCATGGACACATGATATAGGAATATAACTAACATGTTGTTTTGTGTGATATAATGTATAGATGTGAATTAAAAAATGCAACTATTTGGGCTGAAATCAGGTCCTCACACTGTGGTACATCTTTTTTTTTAAAGAAGTTTTTCAAAATGGCAATATACAAATCTGAAATAATTAATAATGGAACTGAGTCATCTAAAAATGGGCTATGGTTAACTGGAAAGACTCTGTTTATGCCTAGCACTCATCAAGCCCAGAATCTCTCTGGCTACCTGTAGCTCACATGTAGACCAGTGGATTAAATATTTCATTTTTATATATGATTATATGATATTTTGGTGTTACGAATATACATTCAGATTTGGGCTGCGGTGTAGGTTGCTGATGGTAGTATTTGTACCAAATCTGGAGAATTTCAAATTATTTAGCCTCATATAAACTTACATAGGACGATGGTCAAATATGTGGACTTCAGCAAACAATTCATAATTGTTAATGATACAAAATTATGTAATACAGAAAGAAACTAGTTAGGGAAAAAGAGATCTCTATTCAGCTTGAGATATTCAGGGCTTTATAAAAGCTGTGAGCTGCAAAACTGACATTGAATCAAGTGCTCAGTGAGATCAGTTTTTACTTTTGGTTTTAAATAATGAGTTAGTCCAAGTGTTCACTCATGAAATATAATTGCTTATACACATGCATCTCATAATATTAGAATATGATGGAAGTTGTTCAATATTTTTCATTAGACATTGCTCAAAGTGAGAAATTGTAATTAAAGCTGCAAGCAGCGTCGGATGGGCCCTCGCTCCTCAACATACTCCTCTCCGCACGACCTTGTCTAGGGGGCGCCGTAGAGCCGATTAGAATTTCGACTGTGCAAATTTGTTGGTCTTGGGATACTATATGTATGTACCAGATTTCATGTTTGTAGGATAAAGCAGTGATTTTATATGAGTATTTGAATATTTGTAGGGGGCGCTGTGGAGCCGTTTGACCACGTCCATTCCTGAATTGTATATTAAATATTAGGTCTTGAGATTAATGAGGATTTGTGTGGATTTGGTGATTTTACATGGATCCCTTCACCTCCAAAAACCATTTCGTTCCACATGGCGATTTTGTTCAAAATAGACCCCTCCAGGATGAAAAGTTATTAAAATCTTGTGGCTGCGTCACACGGTGTGGGTGTGGCATGGCGGCCATTTTGAACAAAAAAGCTCAATGGCGTCCCCTAGAACACTGTGTGTGCAGGCATTGGAATTTAAGGAACTCCTCCCAGGATTTTTGTCCCATCTTTACAAAATTTGCTGTGTGTCATCTAGACCCCTCCAGGATGAAAAGTTATTAAAATCTTGTGGCTGTGTCACACGGTGTGGGCGTGGCATGGCGGCCATTTTGAACAAAACAGCTTAACGGCGTCCCCTGGAAAACGTGGTGCGCAGGCATTGGAATTTAACGAACTCCTCCTAGGATTTTTATCCGATTTTCACCAAATTGGCTGTGTGGCATCTAGACCCCTCCAGGATGAAAAGTTATTAAAATTTTGTGGCTGCGTCACATGGTGTGGGCGTGGCATGGCGGCCATTTTGAACAAAAAACCTCCATGGCGCCCCCTTGAACACGTGGTGCGCAGGCATTGGAATTTAACCAACTCTTCCCATGATTTTTGTTCCATCTTCACCAAATTTGCTGTGTGGCATCTAGACCCCTCCAGGATGAAAAGATATTAAAATCTTGTGGCTGCGTCACACGGTGTGGGCGTGGCATGGCGGCCATTTTGAACAAAAAATCTCAACGGCGCCCCATAGAATACGTGGTGCGCAAGCATTGGAATTTAACGAACTCCTCCCATGATTTTTGTCCCATCTTCACCAAATTCGCTGTGTGGCATCTAGATCTCTTTCAGGATGAAAAGTTATTAAAATCTTGGGGCTGCGTTACACGGTGTGGGTGTGGCATGGCGGCCATTTTGAACAAAAAAGCTTAACATTGTACAATGGAACACGTTGTACGCAGGCATTGGAATTTAACGAACTCCTCCCAGGATTTTTGTCCGATCTTCACCAAATTCGCTGTGTGGCATGTAGACCCCTCCAGGACGAAAAGTTATCAAAATCTTGTGGCTGCGTCACACGGTGTGGGCGTGGCATGGCAGCCATTTTGAACAAAATCGCCATGTGGAACGAAATGGTTTTTGGAGGTGAAGGGATCCACGTAAAATCACCAAATCCACACAAATCCTCATTAATCTCAAGACATAATATTTAATTTACAATTCAGGAATGGACGTGGTGAAACGGCTCCACAGAGCCCCCTACAAACATTCAAATACTCATATAAAATCACTGCTTTATCCTACAAACATGAAATTTGGTACATACATATAGTATCCCAAGACCAACAGATCTGCACAGTCGAAATTCCAATCGTCTCTACGGCGCCCCCTAGACAAGGTCGTGTGGAGACAAGTGCAGTGAGGAGCGAGGGCCCGTCCGACGCTGCTTGCAGCTTCAATTGATCTGTGTTGATCCTTTGAAATATTTTAATGTATTGAAAGTGTTTTTTTTTTTGTTTTTTTTATGAAGTGTTTTTTTTTTTGGTTATGAGCTGTAAACTACGATCATCAAAGTTAAAACAAATAAAGGCTTGAAATATTTCAGTTTATGCGTACTGAGTCTAGAATGTATATATATTTTTCACTTCAAACAATGTCTGATTAAAAATGTTGACCCTTTTCTGCCATATTCTAATAATATGAGATGCACCTGTAAAAACTTAACTTCTCTGTATCTGAATTATTGTAAATCCCAGCCTATAGATGGGAAAAGTTATATAATGAAAGTTTTGTGTCTCAGATGAGTCACATTGTGTCTACACTGACTAGAATAAAAACAGTGCAAATAGACAGGTATCCATTTCAACCAATCCTGCACACTTTTACACATTTAAAAAATGTTTGATCTCCCAAGTTCTTGGATCCTGATGCCATAGTTGCATTCACTTGGAGAGAGGAGCCAGCTCAAGAGAGAGGACAGCACCTACCCCCCATGTCAGAGGCATCTTCCTCCACTATAGACTATCGGTAGGGTCATGCTGGACAAGGACAAGTGCAGGGTTAAACATTTCTGGAAGATCAGCTTTAGGGGAAATCTGTTTAGGAAATCTCTGAGAACGTGAGTCAAGAGAGCCTGGAGGACAGCTGTGGTGTTAGTGAAAGTAAAAGGCATAAACAAATTCCAGGAGATTCTCCATTCATTCATTCATGGATTTGGGCCAGGTGACAGGCATTGTGGAGGTCAGGCTTGGATAGCACTCTGCACTGGCTCAAAAGTAGAACCATAATGTTATTTAGACCTTTGTAATCAACCAGGTGCAGACAGTGTGATCCTTCGTGGTAATGAAGAAGAAACCAGCTCCAACAACAGAGAAGGAGGGGCACATTATACCAATGGCCAGAGATTCACTGATTAATCTTTCCATAGCATCACATTTAGGACAAGAGAGGTTATACAGCTGACTGGTAGGCAAAGGAACCCACAGAAAGAGATAAATACTCAGATCATGGTATTCAGCAGGAACAGATCAGGAGGTTCTGTAGGCTGACATGGTGGCGCCCTCTGCAGACAGAATGAGTGACAAAAGGTACTCAAGCAAGAACTGGCAGTAAATTTCCAGTTTAGATAATGTTAAATTGGATAGGTTTTCTATGATTGCAAGGGAGTACTAGAGTCACAGAGCAGGTGCAGTGAGTTACATAAGCTAACAGTATTGCTTGTAGGTCGTGCAACAAGAGAGGTCTCCAAAGGTTCTTGGGGTGTTTCAGATTTACTTTCTATCTACAGGGCAAGAAAACTATGCTCAGCCCCTGAGTCTACCAAATCTAGGAGTGTCAAAGAGAGCTGATCACTGCAAGTGGTGGCCTGGTTTTGTGTTCCATGTACGAGAAGGACAAGCTGTAAGGAAATGGCTGAACTGACCACAGGGCAAGCACTCACCAGCCTTCATTCTACAGAGCTCTTCACTGAGGGGAAATTTGAAAAGTGCTCTAAGAACAAAGATGATTTACATTTTAAAAAATGGTGATAGAGAGCTAAATTTCTGTTGTGGTATAACCACCAATTTTAATGCTATTTGAGACCAAAAATAAAAGCCCAAAACTGAAATTCAATGCAATAAAAATGAATACACCTGTGATTCTTAAAACTAAATTAGGTACACTTGTGAATTCCAACTAGCCTATTTTCATGAACACAGTTATAAAGAGGCTTATGATCAACAGGATTTTCACTGATTTGGACCCATGTGTTTATGTGCATGCCCGCATCATGGCTACACATGGCAAAAAATTGCCAGAAGAACTGTAAACCTGTGTGACCTCAAAAGGATGGAAAACGATATACAGCAAGATCAGTGAGAAGCTGAAAATGTGTGAAACACAGTTGCAGTATAGATTAGGTATAGAATAAGCCATAGTACAAAGCTGCAGTGGTGTCCTCCCAGATTCTTAAAGGATGCTACAGACAGTGTGCTATTTGTACAATTAACTCTGAAAAATAGACGGGCAAGTGTTTTAGATATGGCACAGGTGTTATCAGTGGACATCTGAGTTTCTGTGACAGCTCAGACAGTGGGAAGGACACTGCATAACATCACCATCTATGAAGGACATCAAGAAAAAAGCTTACTCAACACTTTGGCAAGATTAGAGACATGTATGTTACTAAAGAACATGGAAATAAGTCAGATGAATATTGGGATCTGCTCTGACAGGGTCTAACATGTTTGGCATGAACCTAGTCAGGACTGTCACAGTGAACACGTAGTCCTGACATTGAAGCACATAGGTAGGAGTGTAATGATATGGGTCTGCATGAGTGCACAAAATAAAATGTATAGAGTGCACCATTAAGAGCTGTGGATAAACTGAAATAATTGCTGACAATTATTTTTGGTAAATGAAAAGATCACTTCAAGTCTGCAGAGGCTTCGCAGAAGAGGAATATCCTGGCATCATCATTATCCAAATCACACTGTCAGAAACACACAAGACTTTTTACAGAACAAAAAAGAGAAAGCGATAAAGTTTGTCCCCTGATTAGAACCCAACAGAACACCTTTTATATCTTTTAAAGAGACAGGTGGAGAAGCGCAACCCCTTCAACAAAGAGCAACTGGAAGAAATTGTCTCTGAAGAATGGCAAAGAGCATCTCTCCTGAAATTTGTGCAACACTGGTATCTTCCCTGCCAAGGAGGATTGAGTCACATACATAGGCATACAGTGTATTGAAAAAATGAAAGATTTAAACTTCTAAAAGGTGTACTGCCTTTTGTTGTGTTGAACTCCTACTTTGGACACTGTTTCTTTCATATAGCACATCTAAGCTTAGTTTTACTGTTTTTCTCAGTCGCTTTAGTGCATTTCTCTAAACAGAACTGAAGTTCTCATAACTGTTGGTTCAACCTCCACAACATTTAGTCATTTTTTCACATCATAGTAGCAGTTTCCCATTCCTTCCAACACATTGCAAATGCTTTTGGACATGCATCAACTGCTTTCATACAATTCTCTGCTGTTTTATAACATTATCATTTGCTTATGTCATGTCAGTCAAAATGAACCATAAATTATGATGCTGAATAGTCATTCCCTATAAAATTAATAGTCCTCATTTCCTTGCTTCAGTCATTACATACAAAAATGTTGAACTAGTTGTCAAAATCAGTCAAGCTCCTCCTTGTTGCATTGCAAGGGATGATTTTTGCTGTGGATGAAAACATGTGACCAGACACACAGGAACAACTGGATGAAGGATTTACAGTACTGCATGTGTTGTATGTTCAGTTCCAATATGTACTGCAATATTGTTTACAGTTGTTAACAGCTCTACCCAAAGGGTGTTTCTTATGTTTGTTGTGTATTTTTCTTTTGCACAATGCTGTGAACAAATTAGAATTATAAAGAGCATATGCAGTAAAAATGTGAAACATATGTATTCAGTGTCTTGTATTCAGTTACCTCACTAAATATAGTAATGTGTAACTTTACTGTAGATTTCAAATGGTTGTGCAAATATATATATGTGTGTGTGTGTGTAGTGCTGTCTGGAGCATTTTCAGGTAGAGTCACCAAGATTTGACTTTTTTGCATTTGAAAACACTTCCAGAGTAAACTGTCATAATGAAAACATGACAAAGCCAGTTGACCATCTTGTTCATTAACAATGGTGTCAGGACTTCTCATCTTGATGACGCTGACACTTTCATTGACATGAATACTTGCTTTTGAGGAATGAACTATCCATTTGAGTAAGTGACACGCTTTCACAGGTTATCAACTAGGTTTTGCAGTTTGTACTAATTGTTTTGAGAAATGCATTAACTGTTGTGCAAATGTTAGTAGCGATGTGAGAAATGCACCAAAGCAACTGAGAAAAACTGTAATTGTACCTAGGAGCAAAAAACTCTACTATCACATAAAGTAGCTTCATTTTTAACACGTTCAAGCTGAGCAAATCTATGGGTTGCCCTCCAGGATTTCGCGGGCGTTTTTCAAGATTGTTGCGGCCTAAAATGCCGCGGCAGCTTTTCTAAAAAGTTGCGATGTTTTAAGCGTATTTGTGTCGATGAAATTGCGGGAGACGGTAAAAAAATGCTAAAAAGTTGGATTTTTTTTCTTTGTTTTGTATAATTCATTAAAAATGTTAAAAGTTTAAAAAGTTAATTTCACCTCCTGGCACACACGTGTTCACACACACGCTCACAGCTCGTCACGTCAGTTAATTAATCTAACTGACTTTCATTCTTTCAGTGCTGGTGACAGATCTGGTGCAACAGCTTCATCACGGTGATTTGTCTGGTCTGTGGTCTGCTGGTTTCACCCATTCTCCTGATATGTTTACTGTAGAAAAATGTTTGTCAGTGGATGATTTTTGTTTGTGTTCCACCTCAATATTCCAAAACAGTTTACTTCCGCTTTGGTTAAGAACATCAGGGAATTGTTTTTTGGTCTTTAGCAGTGTTTTTTGTTGGTAAGTGAGAGACGTTACTATGGCACATGTCTGCATCTTCAAACTATATACAAAAAAGTGAATTCGGTGACGTACGTGCATTACGTTTGCGCTGGGGACTGCTATGATGAGAAGCCCCTGACTGCAGTGTGCAGTTCGGGGCGGGAGCTCAGCGTTCAACTTTACTTCATTTTGCAACAGTTTGGTGACAATCTGACTAACCCTCATCCTGCAGGCGTATCTAATGCAATTCAGAGTGGAACCAAATACAGGTTTGCGACTATGCTAGGAGCAGAAGACGGAGCTTGTTTTTACTGTCCCTGGCGGAGTCAAATGTTAGATTCAGCCAATAGCATGCTGACGTTGAGCGTTGAGCTCCCGCCCCGAACTGTTGGATTCAGCCAATAGCATGACGACTTTGAGCAACGTTGAGCTCCCGCCCCGTACTGCACGCTACAGTCAGGGGTACCTTGCTATGATTGGTGGAACTCACGGGAGGCTGGCCAAAATTGCGGAAAAGTTGCGGTGATTGGACAAAATTGCAAGGTCGCGCAGAATTCGCAGAGATTGGTTGAATTTGTGTTAATTGTTGCGATCGCAACATCGCAAATTCCTGGAGGGACTGATTAATATACTTATCCTAATTCAAGTCAATTAACTATACTTGAAAAGAATGTTCTAGTATTCTCTCCATCCCTACAGGCATTTATGCAAACAATGTAATTTCTACATGTATGATTGCTTCTCAATTTTGTGTATCTGGTATCTCACAGTGTCAGAATTGGATCCTTGGTTGTACAGAGGCCTTCTCCTTCCCAGAGCATCATGGCTACAGCATTAGCTGTCTACTTGAACTCATCCTCTACAACAGGGGTGTCCAAACTTTTTTCAGAGAGGGACAGATCTGATAATGTGAAAATGTCTGAGGGCCAACCATACTACCTGACATTCTTTGAACCATTAAAGTTAAATGTAAATGCACTCTTTTATAGAAATTTTATTTCAAAATTACATAAGTTTTCATTTCTTCACATGGAAATGCAAATAAATGTAAGCTAACCAGGCATAAAGAGGTCCTAACAAAAGCATTTTGCCTTTTATATCTGTAGGGCCACATTACATAAAGAAAATGCTGTCTGGGAAAAAACTTCCAGGAAACTAATAAATATCTTAACATCAGGATGATTTTAAACATGACTTATTATGGGGAATGAAATGTTGTCTGTCAACTTTGAAGTTCAAAACATATATAATAGGTATTTCACATGTCACACCTAAATGTACATGACACCAACAGTGCAATACATAAAGCACCACAAGTCCAAGTGCATATATTCATAAATGTGGTTTTGACCAACACAAAATAAATGTTAAAGGACAACATGTAAATTCTGAATCTCAACCCCTGGATGCTGTGGGTGGCAACTCAGACCCAGATCACCAATACTGGCAACTTTGAGACTCAGAAATCTACTTTTTCTCTGTGAACTATATTGAACATTTAAAACACTGACAAATTAAAATTTATTAACCTCAGATGACCAAAACAGGGAGCTCACTGGCCCTGATGTGAAGGATGATACTGAGATGTGGATTGCAGTACACAGGCCAGCCATGGTCTAAAGGCAGTGGTTGAGAGTCACTCAGTCTGGTCCTCAAGTGGTTCTTGTTAAAGTTCCTGACAGACAATGTCTGCTCACACAGATATGTGGAGCCAAACAAGCATTTTGTTTGCAAATGTTGGAATCTCTGGAAACCTGCCTTTATCCAGCTGCCAGTAAAGCTGGCAGCTGGATAAATTGTTTAGTTCCTGCTGCACAGCCCTATCAAACAGTATGCTTTCACTCAGGTATAAAATGCAACTTTCTGTGTCACCTAATGGTGACAGCACCACTGTGTTGTCTCCCACTGTCCCCTGTGACCCCATGTGTGAACCCGCTGAGACCCTTTCCAGCTGATTTCTGAAATGGTAACTACAGATAAAAGAAGGAGAGTTGACTGTGAGGACAGAGGGAAACTGTAATATTTCTTCACTGAAATGCGAAACAATTGTGTTTGCCTAATTTGCCAAGAGTCTGTTGCCGTGTATAAAGAATTCAGTGTAAAGAGACACTACCAGTCAAAACACGCTAATGCACATGACAAGCTATCCAGGAGCGTCTGCGCCAACAAGATGAAGCAGCTGTTGGCTGTCTTAGCTTCACAGCAGCAGCTTTTCACACGAGTACTGAGTCAAATGAAAATGCTACAAAAGATAGCTACAAGGTAGAGATGCTAATCACTAAATATGGCAAACCTTTTGTGGAGGGTGAGTTTATTAAAGACTGGGTCATGAAAATGACCCAGTCTTTAATAGCTTTCTCTGATGAACTTTTACTGGCAGCTGGATAAAGGCAGGTTTCCAGAGATTCCAACATTTGCAAACAAAATGCTTGTTTGGCTCCACATATCTGTGTGAGCAGACATTGTCTATCGGGAACTTTAACAAGAACCGCTTGAGGACCAGACTGAGTGACTCTCAACCACTGCCTTTAGACCAGAGCTGGCCTGTGTACTGCAATCCACATCTCAGTATCATCCTTCACACCACGGCCAGTGAGCTCCCTGTTTTGGTCTTTGGAGGTTAATAAATTCTAATTTGTCAGTGTCATAGCCCCTTGACGCCTGAATTTATTTCCAATTTTATTAAAAAAAAATATTATTTGTGTTTTTTTATTTCAAGTTGATGTTAAATTAAGTGGAGATTGTTAATTTGTACATAGCACATATAATAGATTTAAAGGTGTAATGCAACAGGCATTAATGAATTTTTTTTTTTTACTGATGGCACAAATGCCAAACCAGTCCTAAGAAAAACCAGTGCTTGTAAAAGGTTCCTAAGCATGTATTGAATATGCACGAACCAGCATTGGGGGAATGCATACGCTATCTCGGCTGCAGCGGTACATTGCAAATTTGTGACAACTGGTGTTAAGGGGTTAAAGGTTCAATATACTTCCCAGAGAAAAAGTTGATTTCTGAGTCTCATCTCAAAGTTGTCAGTATTTGATGGTGTGTTTTTGAATTTGTATGTAGATATCTGATGAAAATGGGTAAGTTTGATGTAGTTTTATAAATAAAACACCTTATATTATACTGTCATATCAGCGAGTAAAACATCACACCATCAAACCATGAGGTCAGAGCAGGTTTTGTTCTTCTACATGTGATTTTTTTTAAAATTGCATAATACAGGCCAGGGGTATATCAATGAGCCTGTATGTGACTGCACACAGAATCACAGAATGCATCCCCAGCAAACAGGAACATTCCCTAAAGATTAATGTTTCCTTGGTGTGCGACACAGCAGGTACTTTTTTTTTTAATGGAGCAAATCACTGACGATTTCAAATAAAACAATGCAAACAGTGTAACTGTCATTGTCTTCGCACAGCTTGGGGTGGAAGGGGGGTACTTCTCTGCCCACGCACCCAAAAAAAGCTTGGGGCCGCCCCTGGCCATGAAACAAAACGGGATTAAAAATCACTGCCGACACCAGCTGGAGTTAGCTGCTCGAACGACTGTATTTGCGCTTATTCCAGCCTTTCTGCTCTGAACACTGCGCTTCCAGCTGTCAGCGGATCGTCGGAGCAGACGTCTCGGTCAGGATATTTCCATCTACGGTGCTGCCAGACCTCCGGCTGGCCGGGAAGCCTGCTGGCTGACGGGCTGCGGGACAGAATGAGGACTGGCCTCGGTGTCATCCCGCAGCCCGAACCTGCCTGCTCGAGGCTTTGTGGCCTCTGCATGTTAACAGGCTAACCTTTATCTGAGCACAAGCCTTCGGATGCTGTCGGCATGATACAGTATTTGATGAGGAGCGCACACGAGGTTTCCTTCGGCTTCACTGGAACAATGCGAAAGGAAGTGCGGCGGCGGATCGACAACTGCGAGCAGGAGACGCTTCATAGGGCGTCTGCTGGTGTCTGTCAGCTCCATCCACAGATGGCTTTGCTGATGTTTTTATAGGATTCTGCTGCCTCCAATTTAGAAGACGAGACAAGAGATACGAGCTGACACCAGATGCACCAGTAAAGCCTGTGTGAATTTTGATGAAGCCTCATCCTGTGCTGTTAGTGGGACTGGGGATTTACTGGCGACCGGCACCGCTTCTGTGGGAAGCACGGAGACATGACATGCACAAGAAAGAAGAGGAAACGCAGCTCTGACTTCTGTAAACCAGCTGTCTTTTAACGGAAAGCTGCAGCAGCCTTCGCCTCACGGTTTCTACAAGATTTCGATCATTGACAGCGTTGTCTGTGCTCCGTGAGCTGCTGCTGTCCGCCTTATTTACTGATTGTTTCAGCTCTTGGTTCTGTGTGGGAACAGCCAGGTGGATCGCTGTAGCCCGTATTTCATGTAGACTGCAACAGACGTCCAGTCTGCCACAGTCTGGAGGACAAGCAGCCCACAGCAGGTAAGAAGCACAACATGACTACCATTTTGTACTGACTGCAGGTCACTGGTCTGCAAAATGTGATTGTGATTGCTTCTGCATTCCTGCATGCCATTTATTGGAGTGTAAGAAGCCCCTGCTGGCGTCTCTCTAGCAGACTCCCGTAGGCCCAGACTATTGCAGCCCATTGAGACCGGTGCCTTTTGTCTGCCTCAGCCTCTACAGGGTGATCATCTAATGAGGGTCGCATAATGCTGAGCAACCTCTAATGTTTGATGCATGCTTCACAGCAGCATGCACTGGTGAGGGTGATGCTGTGTTGTGTACATGATAAATAATGCCGGATTTCCACCATCTGTAAGGCCTTGCTCAGCACTGGGACGGCCAAGTGATTTAAGATCACTTGGTGTATGTGCCCCCCAGAGAACATAGTGCATCCTCCTGAAGGAATATTAGCGATGTGGTGTGAGGGTTTTAAGCCGCCTACACTCCTTAAAGCTGGACTGCAGCAGCTGGTGGCTCCCCTGTCCTTATCAGACCTGTAGGCTCCATATGAGGAGGCCTGATGCTGGACCCTGCTGTCAGAAACCAACTCAGTCTACATCTCATCCAGTGAGCTTTGTCGCCTCCTCCCATCGACATCAAGCCAGAGGTATTGGGCTGCTGTTGCTACCCAGTTCTTGACAGTGACTCTGCCCTCCGCCGCCAACCAACTTCCAGCTTCACAAAGCCCCTCCTTCCAAGACACACAGCCTCTCTCAGTTTCCCATAGCTCTCAGCATGTGGAGTAATGAGGGATGCAACTCCAAAAATGACATGAAAAAAAGTTGATGAAAGCATTTATTTTAATCGGTTTTATGTTTTAAAGGTAAATATACTGCGGGTTCAATTTGAATGGATTTTGAATGGAATACACTTTGTATTCCATTCATCATTCAGTGTTCACGCTTGTCCTTTCAAGGAGCAACAAATGGTTTCTTCAAATGAAATTTTCAGACACTCTCCTTATATTAAAGAACAGCTGATATGACAGGTTACTGATCTTGGACTGTACCAGTACGTGCCAGCCTAGAGATTCAATCAGTTATTCATTCTGGCATTCTTTACCATTTCCAGATGTATCTATCTTCAAAACGCAGCACCATCATTTCCCCTTGTTTGCTTTCATCTCTGTCTACCTGTAAGCAGGAACGTTTCCACCTCTCCTGTCACATTAAAGGGCTGGTTCACCTAAATGATATCGCTCCTGTGTGAGGCCGTATCTATTCAAAGTCGTGATTTGAGCTAAAAGTTTAACATCCATATGCTAGCATGCTCATAACAGCAATTCCAGCATATTGATGGTTTGTAGGTAATGTTTACTGTGGTCGCCATCTTAGTTTAATGTGTTAGCAATATTTGCTAATAACCCCTAAACGCTTACAGTGTGTTATGTGCCAGAAAACACTGTTTTTTAAGAGACATTGATGTTCATTTTGTAAATGTCATGTTTAATGATGATCAAATTGTTGACACCAAATGTCATCACAGGTGCGGTGACCAGGAACACTAATTCTTGTCACACATGAATTCTTCTTGTATGGTCCATAAAGAGGTGATATGTTTCCTTTATACATTGTGATTCCAAACAGGTTACATAAGAGATACAAGAGAAGACTGTAGACTTGAGGACTAAAGCTGTGTTTACACTGGGCCTAAAGGGTGACAGTCCCCATATACCTAGATTGTAGGTTTTTATTGAGGTTCAGCATCTGATTACCCACAATTGAAGCCAGTACCACAATACACGATAGTAGTATTCAGTCAGTTATATTAAAACCAGTAAATGTTCCTTTTGCACAAACTAATACAACTTTAGTGTCCAGTAACCTTTGTTTGTACTTGTCTCATTACTCAAAGTATGTAAACATGTAAAGGAAAATTCCTGGATTTATTTCCAAACACATTATAAATGGCCGAAAAATAATTGCTGAAAACACGTGAAAAGACTCAACTATCAAGTACTGAACTGTGCATTTATGACACTAAACTATAGTGATTGACAGCTAAGAATCACCACCAACATCTGCCTCTGCAGTGACCATTTCACAATGAGTCATACAAACTCTCATCCAAGACAAGTGGGATTGTTAGAGACTCTGATGTTGCTGGTGAATGGGCCCAAAAAGATGATCTTCCCCCTGACCTTCGTCTATCATTCCACCAATGTCTGGTGCATCATCTGCAGTACATGCCCACTAGTGAGCCTTGTGTGCTTAGTTTGTTGTAGTAGACAACTTAGTCCAGCACCACATTTTAGATTGTCATCCAGTTAAAACTAACTTAGGTCTTCACAGTTAGTTAATGCTGCCAATCATCGCCTTCAGTGTTTCTCAACAGAGAGCACTGCTGATTTTTTCACGATACTTGGTAAAATTTTGCTTTAGTAATTCAAATTTGTTTGAATTGTTAATACATTTCTGTGGTGTGACAAGTTAAGTGCTTTGCAGACATTAATAGGAGACAAGTGCTATGCAGTCTCCGTGTTTACACGGTTTCATTCACTGTCAAAAAGAGCAAGCATCACAGGAATCTGCCTATGCTGACCAATGGAACTGCTGCAGGAGGTGTGTGAGAACCTGTGTGCTTTTTGTTTACTTTATTTACAACCACAAGTTGTAGATAGCGCTTTAAGCACCTGACATACAGAGAAGCAGCACTGGTTACCTTAAACAACATTAAGCACAACCAGCATAATTATGTACAAGTTAGTAACACTACATTCACTGTCCAGAATTATACACAGCTTTTAAACAGTATACACACCCAATAGCAGTATTAATGCCAATCTAAATCCTAAGAAGTTTATGACAACTAAATCACACTGATTGTGACAACACAATGTGAAATCTTTTCATGTTGTGTTTAAATGAGATGTGATCACCATGGGTGAGCACGGAAGCCCTAAACGACCATGGGCCAACCTAATTTTTTTTGCTCCGTTTTCTCAAGAAAACGAGACAATTCTCCTCCATTTTCTCGTTATAACAAGATAATTTTGTCATTGTGACACAATAACAAAATCCATTTTGTCGTGATAACAACAAAATGATCCTGTTATAATGAGAAAACAAAATCATTTTCTCGTTATAACGACTTCATTTTCCGGTGAGGCCACTTACTGTTAAGGATGGTAACTTGTATCTGCAAACTTGCAAAAGTACAAACAAACACATGAACAAGCTTAACTTACCTCATTAGAGTGTGCAGCTGCAGCAGAGCACCTTCTGGTCTGGCAGGTTGGTTTTGCTTTCTACCTCACCGGAAAATTAACTCATTATAACTAGAAAACATTTTTTTTTCTCATTATAACGAGATAATTTTGTCGTTATCACTTCATAACGGATTTTGTTATCTCGTGATAATGACAACATTATCTCGTTATAACAAGAAAATGGAGGAGAATGATCTGGTTTTCTCGAGAAAATGGTGCTGAAAAAATTAAGTTGGACCATGGACGTTAAGGGCTTCCATAGGTGAGTCAAGTAACAGGCATTTTTCTCTCTTTCTGAGCAGTCAACACAACAGTGAGATCTGTGTAATCTACCTTGAATGTCCTGAAACACAAATCTAGGCAAACCATTTCTCTCAACTGTGATGCTACAGTCACCAGGACAGTAAAGCCAGTGTTATACTTTATGCCTCTACAAATGTGTTTAAGTGTGTGCAACAGAGGTTTGCAAGCCGACTCTTGTGACTAGAAAAGTAGTGTAATAACAACAACTGTGCATAAGTGCATGTACACACTTGTCTGTGTGTACTTCCACAGTGGAGCACACAGGCTTATGAAAATTTTTGAGTTTTGAAATGTTTTTCCACGTTTTTGAGGTAACTAAGGTTTTCAGGTATAGCTTCAGCTTCTGCAGCTAGACCTGTGTCTTCATGTCTTGAGAGTCAGACGTGCTCAGTGTATCACAGTCTGTTGCATTGCCTCTGTAAATCCAATATATTCCATTTCACACAGTTTAGTCAGTCCAAAAAGAAACCCAAACATTGCACTCCTTTCTGTTAATCTGACAGCATCTGAACAGGTTGGTCACTTTTTTATAAAAGTTGCAATGATAGTCGCACTAGGTGAAACTCAGCAACAGTTATGTATGATACTAAACACAATTTGACAAAAGTCTGAGTTGCATGCATTCACATTATGGATAAGTAAGTAAACAGACAGTCTAGAAAGGGACGCTGTAAAACCTCCAGCCTAATCTCAGCTACTGGTGTGACTACAACAATTGACAATTAACAAGCAATAATGAGAAAGCAATCTCCTGGAACACACCATGCCATGTTGTAGAGGGAAAGCTCTGACCTTATGCTTTATAGGTCTCTTGATGTACTATCCAATCTGGCATGTATGTGAAACATGACGCACATACTGTGGTTCTGTCATCTGTATGTTGAATGAAGCCATGAGAAACAGTGAAGTAAGTGTGACCTATGTCTAAACAACGGAATGTCCTCACTTCAACAGACTAAAGAAGCAGTACTACTTGGCATCCCATGTCTGAAGAGGACTTTATTGTCAAACTCCTGCATTAGTGTAAAACAAGTATGGAGCGCACAGGGATGCTTCATCCACCTGAATGGTAAAATAGGCTGTTATACAGGCTGGCTCTGGATTTGGGGCATCGTCTTTGGGAACCTGAGACCATATGCCAGGACTGAATTACGAATTGTTTTTTATGGGACCTTTTCTTATCGCTAGACTGACCATACACCAATCAGCCACAACATTCTGACCACTGACAGGTGAAGTGAATAACATTGATCATATTGGTACTATGTGCTGTTCTGCTGGAAAACCTTGGATTTTAACATCTGTGTTTATCAGACTTAGACACCCAATTAAACATTGTCCCTCATGCCCAAATGTCACTGGCCTACCCCTGCAGGAAAATGCACCCCACCACATCAAAACATCAAACAATCAGGAACATCTGGAAGAACATGACAGTCGCCTGAGATGTTAATTTGACGTCCAGACTTCCTACAGCCCATTCTGATCAAGCATCAACAGGATGCAGTGGAACAAGTCTGATTGACAGAGGCCCCACTGCACAAGCCAGAGTACCTAAATGATCCACGGCCAATGTCCTGGTGCCAGACCCCATAGGACAACCTGAGAGGTCCTCTGGTCCATGCCCAATGGTTCGGAGCATTTTGGACGACATAAAGGACCAACACAGTATTAGGCAGGTGGTCATAATGTTATGCCTGATCGGTGTATTTTTGCTTGTAAATATGTTGGCTTAAAAACAACTGCACTGCAAGACCGTGTGCAGCCACACCACTCACACATTCTTTTGGACAGCTATGCTGTCACACACACTATATTACCAAAAGTATTTGCTCACCCATCCAAATGATCAGAATCAGGTGTCCTAATCACTTGGCCTGGCCACAGGTGTATACAATCAAGCACCTAGGCATGCAGACTGTTTTGACAAACATTTGTAAAAGAATGGGTCGCTCTCAGGAGCTCAGTGAATTCCAGCGTGGAACTGTCATAGGATGCCACCTGTGCAACAAATCCAGTCGTGAAATTTCCTCGCTCCTAAATATTCCACAGTCAACTGTCAGCTTTATTATAAGAAAATGGAAGAGTTTGGGAACAACAACAACTCGGCCACGAAGTGGTAGGCCACGTAAACTGACGGAGAGGGGTCAGCGGATGCTGAGACGCATAGTGCAAAGAGGTCGCCGACTTCCTGCACAGTCAATTGCTGCAGAACTCCAAACTTCATGTGGCCTTCAGATTAGCCCAAGTACAGTACGCAGAGAGCTTCATGGAATGGGTTTCCATGGCAGAGCAGCTGCATCCAAGCCGTACATCACCAAGTGCAATGCGAAGCGCCGGATGCAGTGGTGTAAAGCACGCCACCACTGGACAATAGAGCAGTGGAGACGCGTTGGAGTGATGAATCACGCTTTTCCATCTGGCAACCTGATGGACGAGTCTGGGTTTGGAGGTTGCCAGGAGAACGGTACATTTGGGACTGCATTGTGCCAAGTGTGAAATTTGGTGGAGGAGGAATTATGGTGTGGGGTTGTTTTTCAGGAGTCGGGCTTGGCCCCTTAGTTCCAGTGAAAGGAACTTTGAATGCTTCAGGATACCAAAACATTTTGGACAATTCTATGCTCCCGACCTTGTGGGAACAGTTTGGAGCGGGCCCCTTCCTCTTCCAACATGACTGTGCACCAGTGCACAAAGCAAGGTCCATACAGACATGGATGACAGTCTGATGTGGATGAACTTGACTGGCCTGCACAGAGTCCTGACCTGAACCCGACCACCTTTGAGATGAATTAGAGCGGAGACTGAGAGCCAGGCCTTCTCCACCAACATCAGTGTGTGACCTCACCAATGCGCTTCTGGAAGAATGGTCAAATATTCCCATGAACACACTCCTCAACCTTGTGGACAGCCTTCCCAGAAGAGTTGAAGCTGTAATAGCTGCAAAAGGTGGACCAACATCATATTGAACCCTATGGGTTAGGAATGGGATGGCACTTAAGTTCATATGTGAGTCAAGGCAGGTGAGCAAATACTTTTGGTAATATAGTGTACCTCCACTCACACCAGAGTTAGAGGTTCAGTCCCTAACTGTCTAAATTTTAAAGTGTCTATCTCTGAGACACAGAACTTGAAATCGCTTCAAGTTGCCTTGTAGCTCACTACTATTGGTGTTTTAAATAAGAGTTAAATTTTAAAGCACTTTCAATAAAAACTTTACACAAATTACCACTGATTACTTTTAGCCTGGAATTTGCCATTCTCATGAGCCAGATTTGATCATATTTAAAAGAGAGCCTGGATCTAGTGAGGAGTGCAAGGGTGGATCTGACCATGAACCCAAGAACACTGTGTGTGTCCATAGTGACTTGTCACACAAGGTAGCCAGTGGGGATCGACTGATCATTGGCTCGACTGACTGTTGAGGCCGATATTTGTCATTTTTACGATCATCAGTATCGTTATTGTTATTATCCTGCCCACAACACTAACTGTTATATGTCACGAGTAACAGCCAGTCACTGAAAGCCACTGGTTACACTGTGGCAGAGAAGGGCATTGGCAGAGTGGAGAAGCTCTGGTGGATTAGTGGAGCTGTGTTAATGAGGTAGCAGGCACTGCTGAAGTTGTAACGAACACAGCAGTCTCAAACAAGCATTCCTAGTGTGCCTGTTACACAGAAAAGGCCCCAATAACTCACTTGTAGGTATCAGCAAATGGTGCAGCTGGAACTTACTTTGCTAACTGTGCTAGCCTACAGATATTGCGAAGAGGTTTGCCCTGCCTCTTAGCCTGCAGTTAATGCTATCTGGAGCATCATAACATCTTTCTAAATTTGGATTAGCTTTAACAGTCTGCTCTAACACAGACACCTCTTTAGTAGAGGCACAATCTGCAAAAACTGAACAAGGAGCACAGTTACCTCTATATCACATTGGTGTTGTGGTGGTTAGCATCGCTGCCTGTCAAGCCTTTCACCAACCCAGTATTTTTATAAAGTTTCATGACACACCTAATTTCACTATACATGGTGGAGTGACATTGAGGATTCAGTCATTTAAACCAGAACATTACCTACTCTTCCAGTGGCTAATAACTAAATGTACCCTTCTAGCTCTAATTCACATGGTTTGACAAAAATATTGAATTAATTGTTGAAGAACTTCAACTATTACATTTAAGCCATTTTCACTGACTTAAATGTAATTGTACAATTGACCGATAAGGTCGGTGTTATACTGTATGTGTACCTAAGTTTTCTGTGTTTTCAGCATCTCACCAAGTCCATGAGAGGCCACAGTGACTCCTCCGCACATATCCACATGCTGCCCAAAACATTTAAAAACATCTGCCCAGTTGTCGACGAAAGAATAAAATTCTTTGGACACATTAAACCAAAGTGAACTTGTAGCAGAAAGATTGGAAGAGAAGAGCATGGACAAGGAAAGGGAGGGCTCATGATAACTCATTCTTTGGCAAAATTACAAAAATAGTGTCAACGTCCAAATATTAATGGGTCTGAGTTTTAATGTCATGTATGTCATTCATTCTAACAGTATTAAGGGCATGATTTTTGGTACATGTTGCATGTTACATGTTCCTTTGTCCCTTTTACTCCAAATGAGATCATAAAATGAACATCATGTTGTACTGAAGGAGCCCTGAAACTAGCGATTGAGGCCATAAACTCAGCAGAAAAAAGATTTACAGAAAGATTTACAGATAGGTAAAGGTAGATACAAACTGAGCAAGGAATAGGGTCATTTTCTCAGGGATACAGCTGAACTTCTTTTTACAACCCCAGAAGTCACCTGCTCCTTGTTAGAAAGGACGCAGGTTATTCTGCATTGGCTTCACTTTTCAGGTCAGACAGCTACACCAACTTCTTTCATATTCATATTTTTAATAAGGCTAAAGTTTAAAGGGTAAACAACAAGAGTGATTACAGGCCTGTGCTTACACTTACAGTGTTCACCAGTGGGGCATTTAGCATTTAAAGAGCCAGATGTTTTTCTCACCAAAATCTGACCTAAGAGAGGGAATATTGGACTTGTGGTCTTGTTCTCTGCATTTCTCCAGGATGAAGGCTGTTACACAGCTATGACTGGTTAAACAATAAGCAGTGTTTTAGAAGCTCTTAATTAAAAAAAACTATTTTCTTTTCAGGCCAACCTGTCATTTTGCATCCTCCTCTTGTCTGTTTTTTTAAGTATTAAGGATATTATTAATTGAATGTTGTGTTTTTTTGTGTTTCAATTTGTTTAGGGCTATGTGACCACTTATGTGTAAATATGCGCTATATAAATAAAATTGAATTGAATTGAATTGAATTTATTTGTGGTAAATTAATGCCGCAATCAATATGTTATTTGTATATATGTTATTTTACTTGTTTGCAATTAACAATCCCAAGATGATTGTTGATTTGTAAAATACAAATACCTTATTGTCTTCTTTTCTTTAATACTTCACAAAGCTCCACTGTAATGGACTTCATGCACTCATTTGAAGAACTACATGGGAAAACCACAGTCTGGTGACTGGCAGCAAGTTATTTTGCTCTTATCATTTTCACTGGAATCACACAAAGCTGATTAAGAAACATCTAACTATGTACATAAGTAGTTGATACTGCAACTGGACCTCATTTGTTAGCACTTAAAAAGTGGTTACAAGATAACCTAAGGTTTCCTTGTTTGGGAAAAAGAAGCCAAATCAGTATCGGCAAGAACACTTCCGAATAAATGTCTGTTGTTGTGTGTTTGATCTGATGTAGTCGTACCTCATTGACTGAAGTAATCCTTCAAAGACATCATCAAATACCTAATTCCCTATCTTTTCTGAATGTTTTCAGGCTCCCAGAGAGGATTACAAGGTGAAACGAAAAAATACAGCGATAGAAGAGCCTTGCCCGAAATGGGGCAATATGGATTGGAGTGTCCCTGTTCCTTGTGAACTACAGAAAAGAAGCAACCACGAGGACGAAGGAACAGCTAGCAGACGGGGGAGGCGGTGGAGGAGTGGTGGCTTTGGTGTTTGAAGAAAAGGTGGTATGGGTGGGGGGGCATTCGGGATGGCGAATGGAAATGAGACTAGTGAAGGGCCTCCAGGGCCCATGGCAGCACTGGTGGCTACTGCAGGA
This sequence comes from Dascyllus trimaculatus, assembly GCA_024666655.1. Taxonomy (NCBI): domain Eukaryota; kingdom Metazoa; phylum Chordata; class Actinopteri; family Pomacentridae; genus Dascyllus; species Dascyllus trimaculatus. Next base: position 1,811,030 of record CM045452.1, on the reverse strand, counting down.
GGTATGGTTGCAGAGAGTTCTTCCTCAGCTGTTTCTACCTATATTAAACTGGTGCTACTGGGGTTGATCATATGTATCAGCCTAGTTGGCAACCTGGTGGTGTCTCTGCTTGTGCTGCGGGACCGGACTCTGCACAAGGCACCTTACTACTTCCTGCTGGACCTGTGCCTGGCAGACACCATTCGCTCAGCAATCTGCTTCCCCTTTGTGCTGGTGTCTATAAAGAATGGCTCAGCCTGGACCTACAGTGTGCTCAGCTGCAAAGTGGTAGCTTTCATGGCAGTGCTCTTCTGCTTCCATGCAGCTTTCATGCTCTTCTGTATCAGCGTAACACGCTACATGGCCATTGCACACCACCGCTTTTACTCAAAGCGCATGACATTCTGGACATGTGTGGCAGTGGTGTGCATGGTGTGGACACTATCTGTGGCGATGGCTTTTCCACCTGTTTTTGATGTGGGCACCTACAAATTCATTCGTGAGGAGGACCAGTGCATTTTTGAGCATCGCTACTTCAAGGCTAATGATACACTAGGCTTCATGCTAATGCTGGCTGTGCTAATTCTAGCCACACATGTTGTCTACATGAAGTTACTCCTCTTTGAGTACAAGCATCGCAAGATGAAGCCAGTCCAGATGGTGCCAGCTATCAGTCAGAACTGGACCTTCCATGGGCCAGGGGCTACAGGCCAAGCAGCAGCCAACTGGATTGCAGGTTTTGGTAGGGGCCCAATGCCACCCACCCTGCTGGGAATCCGGCAGAACTTGCACAACCAGAACCGGCGCCTGTTGGCTATGGAGGAGTTCAAAGCGGAGAAGCAGCTTGGCAGGATGTTCTACGTGATCACATTGCTGTTCCTGGTGCTCTGGTCTCCCTACATAGTGGCTTGCTATTGGAGGGTGTTTGTCAAGGCTTGCACAATACCACACCGGTACCTCTCCACCACTGTGTGGATGAGTTTTGCCCAAGCCGGAGTCAACCCTATTGTCTGTTTCTTCCTTAACAAAGACTTGAAGAAAGGGCTCCTTTCCCACCTACCAGCCTGCTGTAGGACTAAACCTCATCTGCCACGAGAGCCTTATTGTGTCATGTAACCAGAGATGATGACCTGAAGATGAAGAAAAACCAAGGGGCAGCCAACAGATGTATATTGTGTTTGCTTGAGTTATTGTGGCATTTGATGCAATGCAAGCTACTTTTAAGCAGTGGGTGTAAACGAGCAAGTTTAGTGGTAAAAACACTGGAATGGTAAGCATGTATTTCCATCTGCCAACCCATTTATAGCAAAACATGCAAATAATAATGCAGTCACTGTGGAAACCAAGCCAGAAAAAATAGCCACCAACAAACTACATAAGCTGCTTCTTGAGGAATTTGGAAATGGCCCATTAGAAAAGTCCTGAACACAAAGGAAAATTGTTTAGGAGACAAAAAAAATACATCCTTAAGGATCAATAGGCCACTTTTAGTCTAAATTTAAATTTCATCAACATCAACATGCTTGATTAGTTTGCAAAGCCAGATAATGTTATTTGTACAGCAACAGTGGATTGACTACAGGAAGAGAGCAAGCGAGAGAGAGATGCAAGGATCATCCTCAAGCAGATTCAAACCAGCAATTTTTTCTGTCCATGGTCTGTCACATGTTTTAATAATGTCCAAATTTGAATACTTGACAACATAATCTGAAAAGTATAGTTGTTGGAGTCCATGAGCATCTGACAGTACACTCCATCCAAAAGTATTCATGTTTGTTCACCTTTCATCCTTGTAGAGAAACTTAAAGTTTTTTTAATCAGTTGTCCAAAATCAGAGGTGTGTCCAGTTTTCAGTTCAAGAGTCAGTTTTAACTGAAATGCATTCTGTCACATTCTGGCATGAAAGGAAGCATGAAATAATTCATGTGTGAATGTATGCCTGTTTTTTGTTTGTTGTTTTTTTATTTATAATTATTTACACTGTAATTGAGGTCTAAGAATCAGGTACATATTATGTACTGATTGGTTCATACTGAAAGGTACAGGTGACATCATGAACACTTCATATTTATCCTGTGGTGAGTTGATAAATTGACTGAAGGCCCAGTAACCACAGCATTTAACAGCATTGACACTTTATAATACAGCTGATGGTCAAATGTAGGTGCAATAAAGGGAAAAAACACAATGTGGGATGAAACACTAACAAATTATCTTTTCAATTCAATTTCAGTTCAATTCAATTTTATTCATATAGTGCATATTTACAACATGTGTCATGACATAATGCTAAACATTGTAAGGAAGAACAGAAAACAAAAAAAACAACAATCCAAAGTTGCTTTTGGATTCCCTATGATCAAGCCTTTCAGGGGAGAGTAGAAATACTTGTGCGTATTTGTAAGGTAATGGTATTGACAGGATACAGTACTGGAAAACAACACTGAAAGTGGGGGGAAATGATGTTACCATCATTTTTGTTGTGTCATTAAAGACTGAAAGGAAGAAAACAGCCAATGTTACATGTATCTCATTGTGTAATTATCAGAATAATTAACATGATAATTTCTCGGGCCCATTCTAAAACATGAATGACACTCGATTCACCTACATCGCCACATCTGCATGTTAAAATACTACGTGACTTTGTTGTGTTGTAGCTCTTCCTCCTCAGATAACAATAGCAATATTCCAGTGCTGTGTACTTGAGAAAGGTATCTTCTCAAGTACATAGCTTAATCTACCCTGGCATACCTTTAGTTAAATGGTGCTGTGTCAACCCAACATGCCTATGTGGAGTAAATGTTCTGTGGTTGTAGGTTTGGATCTACTGAAAACAACTTTGTGTCACCAAATTTGAAGACTGGGAGTTATATTTCTGGAGGCATTGAACCCTTAAAATGGCTTCACATAAAGGTAGGTATGTTGGTTGGAAGGTAATAATACAAAAAAATCTGGGCCTGAAAACAAATAAAACTCTCAGAATTCAGCCAAATAGTTACAGAAATTAGCTTTGGGTGCCAAATAACAAAGAAGTGGACTCTGAACAAAATGTGAGATGGCACAGGAACATTTTTTCCTGAATTTAGTCTGAATTGACATGGCATATACTGACCCCTGATTTTAAAAAGTCCCTGTAGTGTGACTGCCTGAGTGCCCATCTTTATTATATTTTCTCCTTACACACCACAATAATGTCTTTATGAGTAAACTAAAGACAAAGTTGTTTAAACATTTTCCCAGAATGTTCCAGTACTGTACCCTGTAGGCCCGCAAAATTTAACACTCAAATGTCCACTTCTTTAGTTCCCCATAATCTTCTATCTTCCACTGTCCTTACAATTAAGCACCAACAAGATTCCACAACAAACTGACTCTCGGGCTGCATTATAAAACTGATTTAAATGCTGATACTGGCCCCTTAATTTTTGCCATTCCTGTGAATCTCAGTTATGTGAGTTACCTTTTCAGTGAGGGCACAACAATATGATCATTTCTGTATGAAGTGAACTTTCCAACTTGCCACAGAGTGTTCATGGTGTATCAGAGAGCAAATAGATAGATTTTGCACACATCTGAGTAATTTCAGTCCAGCAGGAACTGAAAACTGTTAAAAATCAGAGAAGAGGGAGCTGCACTGGGCTGAAGGAGAGAAACATGTTGATAGAATAATAAACCAAAGTAAAACAGGCGATGCAAAGGAAATATCAGCATGTGAAGAAAGGATGTGGCATCACAACAGACAGGAGAAAGTCTCTACAGGATTTTTTGGTCTCCAAACACTCTTGTTGGCACACTTTCATTCTGATTGTCAATGAGGAAAACTAGACTTCCATCGGTGGCATTGATGTTACCCTAAAGCATCTCCTTGTTGTTTCTCACTCATGCAGCAGAAAACATACAATAATGGGTTCTTTTCAAGTTTGCTGACAAAACCTTGTTTGTTTAGGATTTTTCCAAAGGAGAAGTTATAAGGTATATCTGTAAAACATTTTTACAGAAGAGAGCGGCTAAAGCAAATCTTTTCTAGAGGGACTATGTAACTGTATCTAGCGCTGCAGTCTCTTGTCAAAGGAGGTTTTCTTTTAAAGCCACGACTGCTCCATGTGAAAAACAGTAAATATCAAGAAAAATGTGAAGATATACAACCAAAGCACAGGCCAGGCTCTCTCCTCTGCACCAGAAAGGAGCTTTAGGTCACAACAAGAAGGGGCTGGCCACTAAACACTGTATGACTCCCTCATCCACATCCATTATCCATCAGGATTCTTTTGGTACTTCAGCAGCCGTGCAGGGCCTTGATACCTTGGCGTTACTGCAGGAAAATGAGCTCTGCCCAGATCTTGCAGCTACCTGCCCATTTGTTTACCGTATGTTTAAATGATCACATTTAGGGTTCAAATGATGAGATGAATTCAACAGTCTGAAGTACTGTATCAAACCTACAAACAGTAAATCAAAATTATAACACAGGACACAGAGTCAGAGGACTGACTTTAACTAACACCCAGACAGCCTACATGTTTTCCTGCATCACAAGATGTCAATTTTGCAATTCCTTTCAAGAAAGATACAATAAGAAAACTGCCTGAGTCAATATTAGCTTGATATTGTTTTATCATCCAATAGAGCCTGGGTATATATCGACTTCAGTCATCATTGTTACATTATCATTTCACAAAGAACTAAAGCGGCGAGGGTGCAGTGGAAGACTCATCTACTGCTTTGTTTTTGCACAAATCTGGGTGAATTGATTAAACTGTGCTTCTTTTTAGTTTTTCTCTAAAAATGAGCTGTAATGTGGAGTTCAGTTGGAGGGAGAATACAGGGCACACAGATTGTAATTCGCCTGTGAATGTCTGAAAACATGACTCAGTTTGCAAGACTGAGGGCAAACAGTGTGTGGGGGGTTTGAGGTGCCCCTTTATCTCTGCCATGGCATATGTGGCACACCAGACAACAGCATGCCACAGAGAATGGCTAATCTTGTTTTTATTTTCAGAATTATGGCCTTACACCATACCAACGTAAAACTAATGCAACAAGGAGAAGAAAAATGTATTTTTTTCTCTATGCGCTTTCATTCAAAAGACAGAAATGGAACACTGTGGAACTAGTGGCGTCTGGAAGACTGTTAGCTTTTTCCATCCAAAGCTAGAGAAGCTGTGGTCGTGAGCAAATGAAGGGGAGAAGGGAGCGCATTCAAAACAAAAGAGGTGACTTCTCTGTTTTAGACTGATGATGTGAATGAACACCGTTCTGGACTTTTGTGGAACTGTTTCTCAGTTGATTTTCTCTGGGACATCAACCTGGGGAATGAAGGTGAATGACTGCACTTTCCATTTTCATCTCTGAGACGAAGCTGGAGGAAAGTGTGGATTATGGCTAATGCTGGAGAGGACTGAACGTGCTTTTTTAGTTGCCTCAGGCAAATTATCTTTTGTAAATTTACTGTGACCTCTGTACTATTTAGTGTGTATTATATTGACAGCAATCTATCTTTGAAATGCAATGGAAAAGCTCCTGATCATCATATTTTTATTGTGTGTGTGTGTGTGTGTGTGAGAGAGAGAGAGAGAGAGAGAGGGAGAGAGAGAGAGCATATGTGCACATGTGTGTTTGTATTAGCAGGTGTGAATAGTTGTGTGTGTGTAAACTGATGGTCACACTGATGATGAAACAGAAAAGTGAGAGGGAAATCATTGATCCCAGATACGATTCCTGAAAATGTTTTCCTCAGTATTTCTCATGTTGATCATCTTCCTGAGGTGAATGTGATTTCAAACCAATGACGTTTACTCCACGCCCCTTTTTCAAAAACAACATTTAATAGATTATTATTAATTGGAATGGATTTTTTTGTACATATTTAAGGAAACTGAAGGCTAAACCGTTTCAGATAAAGCATCACAGGTCAAATGTGATTACTTACAGTCACCTCTTACTGAATGTTTATTATTAACACATAAAAAATAAAGGATGCCAAACAATAATTTTCATGATGATAAATAATTAAGAATTGCATATGCAAAACACCTGCCAGTTTCACATTAAAATCAAATGGTTCTTCTCTTTAATAGTACCGTAAATGATTCTACTCTATACAGTTTTTCTATTCAGTAAATTCCTCCTCATGGTCTGCTGGTTTCTGTTTGCACTGAAAAAATAGCAGCGTTCACACACAGCTCTGGCTCGGTAAAAGGGAAACAAATGAAGCAGCTGAGGCCGATCCACATGATGCTATTACAGTGCACTGTTAGCAAGAGTGATCTCAGACCTGGCACATGCTAGATATCTAAATATGCTAACTTTCTAAAAATAGACACTGTTTTCCAGAATCACAGACTTTTAAATTTAAATCATTCTGCTTGGGTTGTCATCAGTAATAATAACAATGCACTGCCCAGTGTTACTATGTAGATCTGGGAAAGTCTAAAGTAGGGGTGTCCAAACTTTTATCAAAGGGGGACAGATCTGATAATGTGAAAATGTCTGAGGGCCAACCATACTACCTGACATTCTTTGAACCACTAAAGTTAAATGTAAATGCACTCTTTTAAAGAAATTTTATTTCAGATTACATAAGTTTTCATTTCTTCACATGAGAATGCAAATAAATGTAAGCTAGCCAGGCATAAAGAGGTCTTAACAAAAGCATTCTGCCTTTTATATCTGTAGGGCCACATTACAGAAAGAAAAAGCTGTCTGGGAAAAAACTTCCAGGAAGCTAATAAATATCTTAACACCAGGTTGATTTTAAACATGACTTATTATGGGGAATGAAATGTTGTCTGTCAACTTTGAAGTTCAAAACATAGAACATTTCACATGGCACACCTAAAGGTTCATAAAACCAACAGTGCAACACATAAAGCACCCTAAGCCCAAGTGCATATATTTATAAATATGGTTTTGACCAACACAAAACAAATTTAAAAGGACAACATGTAAATTCTGAGTCTCAACCCCTGGATGCTGGGGGTGGCAACTCAGACCCAGATCACCAATACTGACAACTTTGAGACTAAAGAAATAAACTTTTTCTCTGTGAACTATATTGAACCTTTAAAACACTTAGAATTTATTAACCTCCAAAGACCAAAACAGGGAGCTCACTGGCCGTGGTGTGAAGGATGATACTGAGATGTGGATTGCAGTACACAGGCCAGCTCTGGTCTAAAGGCAGTGGTTGAGAGTCACTCAGTCTGGTCCTCAAGTGGTTCTTGTTAAAGTTCCTGACAGACAATGTCTGCTCACACAGATATGTGGAGCCAAACAAGCATTTTGTTTGCAAATGTTGGAATCTCTGGAAACCTGCCTTTATGCAGCTGCCAGTAAAAGTTCATCAGAGAAAGCTGTTGGTGTTGGCTGCACCACCCACTGTCACACTGCAGCTCAATGAGCTCCAGTTGGAGTTGATGAGGAGCATCATCAGGTCCACGGAGAAGTAAGAAGAAAAGAGCAACATCTCGTTTTCAATAGCTGCAAAATCCTGAAAGCTAGAAAACTCTTGCTTCTTCTTGGGGCAAATGTTTATTAAAGACTGGGTCATTTTCATGACCCAGTCTTTAATAAACTCACCCTCCACAAAAGGTTTGCCATATTTAGTGATTAGCATCTCTACCTTGTAGCTCACTTTTGTAGCATTTTCATTTGACTCAGTACTCGTGTGAAAAGCTGCTGCTGTGAAGCTAAGACAGCCAACAGCTGCTTCATCTTGTCGGTGCAGTCGCTCCCGGATAGCTTGTCATGTGCATTAGCGTGTTTTGACTGGTAGTGTCTCTTTACACTGAATTCTTTATACACGGCAACAGACTCTTGGCAAATTAGGCAAACACAATTGTTTCGCATTTCAGTGAAGAAATATTACAGTTTCCCTCTGTCCTCACAGTCAACTCTCCTTCTTTTATCTGTAGTTACCATTTCAGAAATCAGCTGGAAAGGGTCTCAGTGGGGTCACACATGGGGTCACAGGGGACAGTGGGAGACAACACAGTGGTGCTGTCACCATTAGGTGACACAGAAAGTTGAATATTGTACCTGTGTGATAGCATACTGTTGGACAGCGCTGGCGGGCCGTAAATTATACATTTAATGACAGAGGCTGCGAGCCATATAAAATCTAACCACGTGCCGCAATTGGCCCCTGGGCCAGACTTTGGACCTGTCTGGTCTAAAGTATCAGGAGACATGAATGGTCAGATCATCAAACTGGTGTCATGGCTCCACCCCCTCTGCTTAGTGGCAGTCCTTCCTCACCTGGCTGATTAGCCAGTTCAAGACACCTGTGGCTGGAGCGCTTCACCTGCACCTGGTCGTCTGTCCCATAAAGCCTGGCTGAGTACATTCCACGTCAGACCGTGATAGCAACCGTCAGTGCTCTCTGACCTGTATTCAGTTTGTATGTTGCATCAGCTGTGTTGATTAACACGTTTTTCCTTCTGCTTAGTGACTCGGAGCCGCTCCCGGCTGCACATCCTACCTACCTGCTTACTGCTGCCGGAACCACTGGTTTTTCCCTGCGCCATCCCCACCCGGTTCTTCTTGGGCTCACCTCCTGCCTTTTCACGCCACATAGCCACAGCTGCCTTACCTCAACCCACTCCATGGCCGGCAGGCAGTCCAGTAGTAAGCCTTCGTGTTAGTTTATGTTCGCCGATTGTTCTTTTATTTTGTTGAGAAGTGTTTGCCGTACCGGCGTTCTGTGTTAGAACCAGTAGTTTCGCTTTTACGGGCGTTCTGAGTTTAAATCGGTAGTTTCGCCTATCCAATGTTCTGAATATCTGTTTTTGTATTACGCCGTTACCATAGTTTTTTTCACCTATATGCCACCTTACTGGTGTTTTGAGTTTTTGATTCATCTATGTCCAGCTGTTAGCTGTCGATTCTCATTTGTACTGTTTTTTGATTGAGTTTGTAATTGTTTTTTTTCTATTGAACATTAGTGTATCGTGTGTTTCCCTGTCTGCACCTGGGTCTCTGTGTTTCCCGTAACAACAGGTTTAGTTAAAATTGCATGGGGGGGAAAAAACTAAGTTGAGCCACACAATGATGACAGACTCTATTGTTTCAGTTTTGACCTGATTTACCTAATTGTTGTGCATAAGATGTTCTACTTCAGTGAGGGATTGTTGCTGATATTTTTGGTCCACTCACATTTACATTTGACCTTCAGATAAGTGGTTGTAGTTAACCTGGACAAGCCGTTTGTTTCAACCTGACTGATCATCTCACCGTTTGTGTTTTGTTGTAATAATGTTTCCATTCTCAGAACTAAGAAGTAGCCAATAGAAATGACATTTCTATTTACTAATTAATAATTGGGGGGCAATAAATTGGAATTATCCTGAAATGCTTGTATGCTATAAATCTTTTTGCTTTTACTGAAGCAGCATTAGAGGCTTAGTGCCAAGCAAGCTTTAAGAAGAAAAAAAAGTCAACACTATTTTGAGTTGCACTGTAAAAGTTAAGAGTGTGGTTCTGTTGTGCACAAACAGAGCACACCAGGGCAATGCATTCAATACAAGATCAAGATCGGGACCTGTGTTACATGCGTTTTTGTGACCACTTGCAGGTGCCCATCTGCAATTTCACCACGGACCTAAAGGAGGTCAGAGTTCAAGAATCTCCATCAACACGCCTGGGATGACTTGATCGCCATGTCAAGGATTATCATTGATGATGAGAGGTGGATCTACTGCTACAACCCACAGACAAACAGCAGTATTTAGTAGAAGGGCTCACAGTCTACACAACTAGTCAGGTCAGGAACATACCAAGAGCATGCTTATCTTTCTCTTTGACATCCAAGAGGTTGTGCACTGTGAATTTGTCACTCGGGGTCAAACAGTCAACCCTGAGCTCTACTGTCACATCCTGAGGCATCAGAAGGAGAGCATTTGGTGCCAAGGATCTGAAGTGTGATGTGATGGCATGACAGGGGCGGACTGTCAACAACAACAACAAAAATCACAGCCTGTGAATTTGCTGACCGATACACAACATTTTAAATGACACAACATGTTTATAGATCAACAAATCATAGGCCTAAATGTAGAATAATGAAACTAACTCTCCAAGGTTTTTCTCCTGGTGTTTGTGTGTACAGAAAGCAACATTTTGAAGCTGAAGTACTTTGATTATTGATTATTAATTATATTATGATATATTGATAATCTAACTTAATAGCTGTTTTTATGATCTGAACTGTTTAAATATTGCAACATACTTGCTGTCCTTTTATATCTTGTCAGACAACAATAAATAACTTGAACTAAGTCTAAACTGATCATATGAATAATGCATGTGTATTATTAGTGCACCTCTAATTGGGTCTGTGCTGGTTCCTGCTGGTTCACCTGCTTGCTTAGACTGTAGACTACTTAACAAAATATGTTTTATTGCTGGACTGGCTAGTAAATATTACATTTTTTCATAGACTATAATGTGAAAAAATAATTCAAAACAAAAAGTAAAAAATGTTAATTTTATACATTAATGCATGCAGTTTTAATAAATAATGCAATTCTTTTTGTTGTCATTGCATATTGTGAAAGAAGTTAATCAATAATCCTGTCAATGGATGACAAATAAATACAGGGTGGTAGTTAAGTTGCTACTCGGTACTCAGATCCAGACAGGTAGTGTGAGTGTTTGACAGAGTTCAGTTCTCTTATGGCTCTGGAGTAGAAGCTGTTTTTCAGTGTGTTTGTCTGTGATTTGATGGACCTGAAGCATCTACCTGAGGGTAGTGGGTCAAACAGAGGGTGTCCAGGATGGGATTGGTCCTTAAGAATGTTTGCTTCTTGTTATGACTTGGCTACAACAAAAGGAGAAAAAACTCACTGTTGAGCTTTGAGGCTTCACCAGCACTGAACTCGGAAAAAAGAAAAACTTGACGAAGGTACTCATCCTTTTTAGCCCTTTCTGGCACACTTTATTATGCACATAGTTGAACCTCCTGATGAACTCCAAACTCTGACCTTTTACATCAACACTGGGCGTGGCTTAAACAAAAATGGGGAGACGCAGCAAAAATCCTCGACTTACAGACTTACAACACTCAGTGGTGGAAATAAAATATGGCACCTCAGTAGACAACAGTGTAATCACTTCTTTTGCCATAACAACTGAGTTCACAAAATAAAAGAATGTCTCTTAACACCCCCACTTGAACTCAGGTTGTAAAAATACAAACTAAATCACACACATTAATATGCGATGCAGATGTGGATCTCTTCCACTCTTTTAAACACCAAACATAACACCTGTAAACTTTTTTAGTTTTGACTTTCTGGCAGGTTTGGTCATAACGTCTGCAACCATCTCTTCAGAGTCATTTTCCCCTCGTTTACAATGGACCTTATAAAATGATATTTAATTTCCACATGCTTACACCTGGTTTCTGGCAAAGGCAATCGTTCCCTGGTTGTCCTCATAAACTACTGTTTGTGTGTATTTGTAGTCATCAATGCTTTCCAGTAGCTGCTCTAGGTATATACACTCCTGCATTGTAGATGCTAGAGCCATATATTCTGCTTCACAGGTTGAGAGCGCTACTGTAGGTTGTTTCTTAGTTTTCCATGAAACTAAAGAGCTGTTCTTACTCAGGCTTATACAGTAACCTGTGGTGCTGCATCTGTCAGTGGTGTCAGATGCCCAGTCTGCATCACTATAGGCCGGGGGTCGGCAACCCGCGGCTCTAGAGCCGCATGCGGCTCTTTAGCGCTGCCCTATTGGCTCCTTGGAGCTTTTTCAAAAATGTTTGAAAATGGAAAAAGATAGGGGAGGAAAATATATTTTTTGTTTTAATATGGTTTCTGTAGGAGGACAAACGTGACACAAACATTCTTAACGTTTTCCAATGTTGTAAAAATGTGTAGAATAAATATTAAATTTCAACATTTCTGTCAACGAAGATTTGCGTCATAGCCTGCGACACACGTTTCTATCAGCAGGGCGGGATGCCAGGCAGGTGGCTGTTGTAAACAAACCGGCGGCTGTGTGATGGGCCGTGGAGCGAAATTGAAAGCCTCCCAACACCCGAGAAACTTGACACATGGAATGCTCTTCCTGACAGTTATAGGAACATGAAGACATATGCATTTGGAGTATTATCCATCTTTGGATCAACATACCTGTGCGAGCAGATATTCTCAAACATGAACTACATCAAATCAAAATATCGCACCCGCCTCACAGATGAGAGCTTGCAGTCCTGCGTCAAGATTAAAGTTACATCTTACATGCCCGATGTTGAGAAGCTGACCAGTGATGTCCGAAAACAGAAGTCACATTAAACGGGTAAGAACACAATCCTGTCATAGGCACATATTTAGTAACAAAGTGGCTGTTTTTATAAAGTGATTTCTGATTTTCGTCAGTATATATTTGGAATGACACTTAGGGATATTATTGTGTTTTGTTGCTCAGGTCCGAGGATAGCTGCGTTGGTTACGTGTCAAAAGAGAAGAGGAAGCTGCTGCGTTTTACCCTTCCACTGACTTGCTTGGAATTTGCACAGAAATCAAACTTAAACTGTGTTAATTTGCTTTTATATACTTTACCTTTTCAAAAGGCTGCTGTTTTATTTTTATAAATGCAGGCTGCGTTTTATTGCACTCTGTTGCCCAGATAAGGGGCACGTTATGCACGTTCCATTTTGTTGTTGTTTTTTCGAATCCTCAAAATAAAAATGACATCAAAAATCGGATTTCTTTATTGCATTTCTTTAATTTCATCAAAGCAATGAAACATAATTCATTAATATTGTAATGAAGTTAAACTTGAGGCAGCATCGTACAACAGAGTAGTCACGTGGTGCGTCATTCTCTACAGGATGCGCTGCAGGGAAAATAAACATTTAATCATGAAGGCTCATTATGTATTTGTAGCCAACTTAGTCATTTTGATAGTAGGCTAATATAGCTAATATAGATACATACAGCATTTGTTGCCTTCATTATAAGGCTTATATAAGGATTTTAATTTTTTGCGGCTCCAGACATATTTGTTTTTTGTTTTTTTGGTCCAATATGGCTCTTTCAACATTTTGGGTTGCCGACCCCTGCTATAGGCTATTAGGCCCAACTTCTCATCATCATTTCTTCTGAAACACAACTCTTTGTTTGTGGTGCCTCTGAGGTATCTTAGCACATGCTTTACAGTTATCCACTGTGCCTCTGTTGGTTCGCTAAAATGCTGTGATAGCTTGCTTACCACAAAACTTAAGTCTGGATGTGTGCATGTTGTTAAATATATAAGGCTGCCCAAAAAAAAAGCATATTCTGTGTAACACAGTTTTTGATCACAAGGAGTTTCCCTGGATTTGCAGGTTTGCATGTTAAACCTTTCCAGTATCCTGTTGACATATGCTTCCTGTGACATCTTCACACATCCATCAGACTGAATGAAATCAATACCAAGAAAGTGCTTAAGTCTTCCTAGATCTTTCATCTTGAACCTTTCTGAAAGCATCCTTTTCACATCAATCATCACTTTTTTATCACTGGGGGCAATAATGAAATCATCCACCCAGATGATCATGATCACCTTTCCATGTTCTGTTTCCTTGGCGTAGACACAGTGATCTGCTGGGCTTTGTGTGAAGTCATTTTCAGTCAGACAGTCATGGAAAATCCTGTTGAAATTTTGTCCTGACTGCTTTAGACCATACAAAAATTTCTCCAGCTTACATACCAGACCTTCCCCTTCTTCATAACCTTCTGGTTGATCTGTGTAGATCTCATAATCAATGGGAGCATGTAAATAAGCTGTTTTGACATCCATTTGGTGGATCAACAGGTTCTCCTGTGCTGCTTTATATATACTCTTATGCTTGTCAAATTAGCTTTTGGGGAGCAAGTTTCACCATAATCAATCCCCATCTTTTGGTGGTAACCCTTTGCGACAAACCTTGCTTTGTACTTCTCTTTACTTTTAATGTCACTCTTAATAGAATAAATCCATTTACCCCCCACTGTTTTCTTGCCTTTTGGCAGAGTTGTCAGAGTAAATGTGTTGTTCTCCTTTAATGATTGGATTTCTTCGTCCATTGCTTTAACCCATTGTTTTGAGTTAGCTGACTCCATAGCTTCCTTAAATGTATGTGGGATGTTACACATGGCTATGTAACAATAATTAATGGTAATATGTACCCCATCTTTACCACGATCGTCAGTTACAAAATCCCTTAAATGACTTGCTTTTCTTCTCTCTCTTACAGGATACCTCTCACCTGTGGATCCATTACTTGTCTCAATTGACCTTTCTTGGTCACACTCATCAGATGTACCACCTTGTTGATTTTGGTTTTTCATACTCGGCTCTCGTGACTTCTCTGTGATCTCATGCACTTCCTGTGTAACTCTATCAGTTGTTGGATGTCTCACTCGGTCTTCATCATCATTTTGTTCTGTCTCGACTGTCTGTGTTTGCTTTTCCACATTTTCTTTGTTCACAAATTTCACAAGCCTGTGTTTCCAAACTTTCTCAGAGTCAGGGTGACAAACCAAATAAGCAGGACTGTTTTTGTCGTAACCAACAAAAAGTCTCTGGTCACATCTGGAATCGAGTTTTCCCTGGTTCTGTTTGTATGTGTAACATACAGATCCAAATTTCTGCATTTTGGAAAAGTTTGGCTTTTTATCTGTCAGCATCTGGTAAGGGGTCTTCCCTGTTCGCCTATTTAAACATCTGTTGCGTACTATAGCTGCTGTTTGAACAGCATAGTTCCAAAGGCACTTGGGTAGCTGACTTTCAATTAGCATACATCTACCCATTTCAAAAAGAGTACGCCAGCCCCTCTCAGTGGTGCCATTTTGATGAGGTGAATATGGAGCTGTCGTCTCATGCTTGATACCGTTTTTCCTTAACAGTGTCTGGAAGTCCTTGCACATAAACTCTGTGCCGTTGTCAGACCTGATGCATTTTACCTTTCCGTAGAGTTTAGTATCTGCTAGAAACTTTTCAGTTGCTTGCACTGTATCACTCTTTGTCTTGAGGAAGTATACAAACACTGCATTTGAATAGTCATCAGTGAATGACTGCACATATCTGTATCCATCAATAGATTCATTGGGTATTGGACCTGCTAAGTCTGTGTGTACCATCTGTAATGGAGCCTCTGCTCTTGTGTCAGGATCTCTACTTCGGGTTTGTACAAACTTTCCCTGAATACACACCCCACACTCTTGATCAGGCTTAATAGCCTTCCCCTTAATCTGCATACCATCAACCACATTTTGTAATCTTAGCATATCCTCATAGTTGCAGTGGCCTAATATTTCATGCCACGTCTGTATGTCATGACAAGTATTACACTTATCACTATCCTCAAACTCGGTGTGCAAGTAAGCGTTGCTCTGCGTCGCTGTCCTGTACTGTCCACCAGGAACACCTCTGCATTCCCCTTACGTTGAGCGACACCGCTGCACAGGGTGCCTTCCACCAACTCCACACAGTGAGTCTCTGGCTTGAACGTGTGGTTGAAACTCTTGAACTTGGCTATATCGGTAACAATGTGGGAAGTAACTCCAGTGTCAACCATCAAGCCTTTCTCCTTGATGCTGCGCGCTGGCTGCTGCTGAATCCCGATGTCCGCGTTCTTAATCTTGAAGGCATAATCCGCTGCTGTGTCTCCAGATCCGCTGCCGTTCACATCTGCCACTTTCCTCGCTCCATCTTGTTTATCTTTACGTCTACAAGTGGCATCGCTATGGGTGTCGGTCTTGCAATAACTGCACCATGTCTTTCGCCGACAAGCTCTGGCTCAGTGACCTTTAATGCCGCACTTGAAACACACAAAATCCGCATCTTCATTCTTTCTTTGCCACGCATTTGACTTGGCGGGCCCCCGCCCGGCTCTCGCCGCAGTCTTCATTACATTGTCAGTGGGATCGGCAGTTGTCAGCTTCTCTGTGGCTTCAAAATTACGCAGTTTTGTTTTGAATTCTGCAAATGTTAAATTATCCTCATTATGTGCCACGTGTAAAAGAAAAAAAGGTTTGGGGAGAGGTTTAAAACTCCCAGGCAGTCCTTTTAATGCCATGGCGATCAGCAGACCATCTCCCAAAGTCTCACCTGCATTTGGCAGCGCTGTGATGGCGGTCTCCGCCCTGATTATATAGTCTGTTACCGTCTCGCTGCTTGTCTTCTGAAGCGATGTCAGCATGGTGTACAAGGTGATAATGCGGGGCTTCCCCTTCCCGGCGTAGTATTCTCTCAGTATTTTTAACGCCTTTCTCGCGTTGTCTGGTGCATCTCTCATAATTAAAGAGAGGCTCTTGTCATCTAGAAGTTCAATCAGCTCGGCATAGGCATCGGCGTTCTTCTTACCATCTGCCGCTAATTCGGCGTGGGCTCTTTCAGAACCGTAATTTTTAATCCTAATAGATGCAAATGTCCGAGCACTTTAGTCTCCCACAGTTCATACTTGGCTTCATCTCAGTCGAACATGAGCCGAGGCTGCCTGCTTGCCCCTCGTGTCTCCATGATGCTCTCTGTTAGCCATTAGCACACAGTACATCGCGACTTTCTACCGGCTCTCTTCTCCCCCGAGTTGCTCCCTGGGCCCATAACCTCTTGAGCTTTGCAGCTTCAGTGTAATCACTTCTTTTGCCATAACAACTGAGTTCACAAAATAAAAGAATGTCTCTTAACACTCACTTTGTGCATTTTGAGTGTTATATGTATATGTATACATATATACATATACATATATATATGTATATATATATATACATACATATACATATATATATATATATATATATATATATATATATATATATATATATATATATATATATATATATATATATAATGTGTGTGTGTGATTCTCTTGTTCAAAATACTCATGAAACTTTGTACTCCTACAACTCCTAATTCTCTATGATGGAATGACTGAAACATATACATCTTTGTCACTAAAAATAATCATGCATTTCCACTCTTTGATCAATTTGTCTTAGGTGTTCCGGAAATATGACAAAATCTGCTGTGTCAAAAATGTAGCTACAGCAACTCTGAATTATCCGTTTTGGTGATGGAGACAGTTGTGTTAATCAAATTTTAATACTGGCATGACCTTTTACCATGTGAATGATTACAGTTGACTACAGCTGCTGACTTCTTTGAGCAGATTTAGATAATACAGGTATCAGTGTCCACAGTCAAGCATGTTTTACACTGACATGAATTGGGAGACTGCCTTACAAGAAGGAAGCCCTTTCTTCAAAATCAGCACCTTGAAGCTCCACTGAAGTTTGCTGCCAATCACATGGACGAAGAAGAGGCCTTCTGGAGGAAAGTTCTGTGGTCAAGCATGTTGGTGGTAGTTTTCTGTTCTGGGGCTGTTTTGGTGCCGGTGGAACTGATGCTTTATACAAAGTAAATATCAGAATGAGGAATGAGGATTACCTTCACATTCTTCAGGAAAACCTAAAATCGGCCAGAAGGTTGAGTCTTGACTACAGCTGGGTGTTCCAACAAAACAATGTGTCATGACAGGCTGGAGAACCCAAGTGCAGATACAGATAGGTGGAGACCAATGCCAGTGAAAAAATTTATTACAAAATGCAAAACTCAATAATGCAAACACAGTGGTATAACTAAAGGGGGAATAACTCATCAGCCTAACCTAACAAATTCAAACTCAGGAATAAATGTAATCTAAATTAACTAAAGGGTGGAGTAATATAACTAAGCTGGGAAATTATAAAAACGTGTTGATAATACTACTACTAATAAAATAACTAAAAATTTACTCAGGCCAGCCAGGTTACTCATGGGACAGTAAACCAAATGACTAAACAAGTAGGGGGGATCGGGGTCCAGCATGGCAAACAAGATCTGCAGAGGCTGGAGAAGGGACCCCCGGGCGGTGTGCGTTCAACACCAGAGTGTGGCTGTATATGGAGTGGTCGGCTGAAGGGAAAAAGATTGTTCTGATCATTAAATGTCAACATGCCACAGCACATGATTAATTCAGCAAAGAAGTGATCCAAACTGTTCTTGACCAGCACTATGGTTTCATCTGAACCAGACACCAGCCATCTGGCTAATAAGACATGTTCACCTTTTCACTGACATCAACCACCTGTGTCTCTTCCATTGGAGCTCAGGATGTCCTAATCCTCCACAAACCCAACAAATCCAGAGCAATCCCTGCCTCACAAGGTGAGGCGTACACTCTGTACACTCTGCTGGTTAGTTAAGTCACTTGGATAATTCTCAATTTAAAACATTTAGATGGTTGGCTTTTACTGACAACACACTGAGCACCACTCTGGCCCACATTCTCCTCTAAGGAGCCTACAGAGTAGTACTGACAGGACACCTGTCACCAAGCTGACTGACAGAATTAGGCCACATGTAATTAGGCTTCTTTCACACTAATCTACCTTATTTACTACCTTATTTATAACTCCAAAAGTTAAAAAACTTTCTGATATTTGCAGAGAGTTACTCTGCATGATTGTACAAGATGTCTTAGAACATTGTACAAAACCCTATCGCTTCCACTAAAGGAAAAGAATCTGTGACATTTTTACTCTTATAGCCCGTATTCCTTCATCATTAATAGGCTGAACAAGACAAACAAACATCATGCACAGACACGCAGAGAACGATCATAAAGAAGAAACAAAGAACCATCCTTTGCCACAAAAACACCAAGGAGTCCTACAGCAGATGGTCAGGCCCCGACTGAACTCAGACATCATGGAGTCAGTGCAGGATTACACTGTAGGATTAAAAGACCTTTGGTAAATTCTCGAAAATGCTACCTACCTGCCAAGTACCTTAAAAAGCTCTGTTCAAGTGCATCAAGAACAGGTGTTGTTTCAAAGGGTGGCCCACAAGACATAATAAATTTAAAAAATCTAATTTAAATGGTGTAGTTCTAAAAAACCTCAAGCACTGTTTATGGGTCCTTGTAACCTCTAGCATTTTGGGGCATTTCACAGTCGAGTGGCCATATTGCGGGCATGTAGAATGCTTCAGGCCTGGACTCTTATCTAATGGTGCACAAATAAGCAACATATCACTTCCTTCACTATGTGGCGTTAAAGAACAACCTCTAATTATACATGATGCTGCTGTGTATCATATGTAGAACAGAACATATTCATTTCATAGCTGTGACTATGATTTCATCATGCTGATTCTTCATGCTTAAACTTTTATCAAGAATGAAAAATCTTGGGCTCAACTTTGTCTTTTTAATGAAACGTTTAAATTTGCTGCATTGCCCCAACAGTGCTCTAACTATGATTCAGTTATGGCATTTACATGGGTTAGAACAGTAATCTTATCAAACTTGTTTCTTTAACATGTAAGTGTTGTGGCTTTTCTGACCATATGTGAGGTGGCTCTGATTAACTTGGTAGGCAAACATTGTAAAGGTGCAAAAACTCCAACTAGCTTTTGCCATTCAACAGTGCTGTGACTATGACTCAGTTGCTGGCTGTAGATGTGTTCAGGCAGGGACTCATATCACTCATGAGAAAACTGTACAAGCGTCATTGTACAATGGACGCTTGTACAGTAACAACTTCAGTTTTCACTGCTAAATATTGAAATTCACTTTGTCACCACGGCATGGCATTTTGCATCACTAAGGTCTTTAGATGACACCAACTAACTTTGAATTCACTCTGGTTTGTTTATCTAGAGTTTGTTATGGTGCTGCAGATGCAAATGGCACAATAGATTCAAAATGGCTGGCTTCCTGTGGGGCTCAGGACATTTTTGTAAGTTTGTGTATGGTACATGACCTATCAAAGGGCTCTTACTCTGAAATTTTGTATGGGGTGCTATCAAGCCATTTTCCCATTCTCTTGCCAAAGACTAGTAATAAATACCACACCAGCCACTGCTCAGGTACCAACAAGAACTACTCTTCACATCAACATTCAATACAGTCATGCTTTCTAGTTTCCAAAACACTGAGATTTCTTGTTATTCAAGTATCATGTGAAAATGTGTCCCAATGAACAGCTGAGGCAGAGTTCACATGACATGGTTCTGTTTAGATGTCAAAAATTGAACTTGGTTTTTAAAAAGTTAGTGTTCAGTGACGACCTTAATTAATAATAATAATAATGCATTGGTTTTATATAGCGCTTTTCTAGGCACTCAAAGACGCTTAACATTGCATTATTCATTCACTCCATACTCAATGGTGGTAAGCTACATATGTAGCCACAGCTGCCCTGGGGTAGACTGACGGAGGCGAGGCTGCCAGTCTGACCACCACCAACCACTCACTCTCACACTGCATTCACCCACTGCATTGAAGTGAAGTGACATGAAGATATGTGGTAATTGGAATGATGACAAAGCAGAACACGGTAAATCAACCCTTTTTCCTATAGTGTACACCAGGAGTGCCCAATCCTGGTCCTTGAGGGCCACTATCCTGCATGTTTTAGATGTTTCCTCTTCCAACACACCTGATTTAAATGATCAGCTCATCATCAAGCTCTGCAGAAGCCTGATAGCGATCCTGATCATTTGATCATAGATATCCATCCATCCATCCATTATCTATACACCGCTTAATCCTCTGCAGGGTCGCGGGGGTGCTGGAGCCTATCCCAGCCGACTCGGGCGAAGGCAGGGGACACCCTGGACAGGTCACCAGCCTATCACAGGGCCACATATAGACATACAACCAAGCACACTCACATTCACACCTACGGACAATTTGGAATAATCAATTAACCTCAGCATGTTTTTGGACTGTAGGAGGAAGCCGGAGTACCCGGTGAAAACCCACGCATGCACAGGGAGAACATGCAAACTTCACACAGAAGGATCCCAGGCGTCCTAATCGGGACGCGAACCAGGGATCTTCTAGCTGTGAGGCGACGAGCCACTGTGCAGCCCTTGTTTAGATATTATCATAGTAAATGGAGACACATTCACACTCCAATGGCGACAGAGCTGCCATGCAAGGTGCTAATCTACCATTGGGAGCAACTTGGGGTTCAGTGTCTTGCCCAAGGACACTTCGGCATGTGGAGGGGCTGGGGATTGAACCACCAACCGATCAGTGGACAACCCGCTCTACCACCTGAGCCACAGCCGCCCCGGTACAAACTCAAAATTTAAAAGTTGTTTTCAAATGAAACTGCTGAAGGAGGAAAACTTAACCTTAAATCTCCTAAGACATCAGGGTAGGATGTGACACTCATATGACCTGTACAGTCAGTGGTCTTATAGAATATAGCTGGCAGCTACAGTAGGTCTGAAGCACCATCTAGTGGTAAACTGTGTTCAACACTTTGGAATTAATGAAAAGAATTTTTTTTTAAAAAACTAAAAAGCACACTCACAGTATCCAGTGCTTGTAGAAAAAAATACTGAAACTATTAATACAATTCAGCCAGGCCAGCTAGATGAGAATATGGAGAAGGTGCAGGTGGAGTCAGCACCAGTCTCCTCGGCCATGGACCAGCTGACCTACAGGCCTCAGTGCATGTACCTACAGAGCTGTGTCTCTTCCTGAGCAGCACAGCCCCTCAAGGGACTGTCCTATTTTAGACATTTTCAGCTGATTTGACAGTTTTTAGTATTGAATGAGGAAGTGAATTTTCTTCACAGGAGCATTACTGGGGACTTTGTGGATTCGTGCAACCACAACTATGAACAGCTCAGCATCTCAAAGACTAAGGAGATTGTCGGGGGATTGTAGGAGGAAGGACCCAGTCCAGTTTCAGCTTTCATTCAAGGTAATGAGGCGGGACTTGTCTCCATCTTGCACACCCGATCCATGGAGGCCCACCCTGCAACCCACCAGACTCAAAGAATCCTCTGCCAAGATCCAATTGCCAGACACACAGGACACCCCAAGAGGTGCCACGTCCATGTCCTGGCAAATCAGTGCTGTTTCGGGAGCTTGAAGGGGACCTACACAACCTTAGGCAGGTAGTTTTAATGTGGCTGCTCGGTGTTTGTAAATAGAAGGATTTTAAATTTGATCTTGATTTTATGGGGATGTAATAATGAAACATTAATATGGAAGAAATTAAATCTCTCTTGCTGCTTCCTCTCAGTTTTTTCATTGCAGCATTTTGGATCAACTGGATTTTTTTCAGAGTTGTTATGACAACCTGATGATAAATTACAATACAGTTACAACAGTCTAGCCTACAAGTACCAAAAGCAAAAACTAGTTTTTTAGCATCACCCAATACTTTTCCTCCCTCATGTTTGTTAATTGTGTGGAAAAAATAATGGGACCATTTTAAATGCGATGTAATCCAGTACACATGACTTCTATAATAAACATGAAGTAGAATTATCCCCTTTTATTCAATGAGCTTGTGGGAGATAATAAAATGGCTGGTGAATGCTTATTCAGAAATGTTCACTCATTCATTCATTCATTTTCTTCCACTTAAAAGACAAACTTTATCGATCCCTAACTGGGGTAATGTACATGTTACAGCAGCTAAATACAGATGAGACAGAAGAAGCAAGACAACAGTTACGATTACAATTACAATGGTGTTAAGTGATGTTTCTGACCCCAAAGAGCTACAGGTTTTAATAAAAACAGTCTTAAAAGTGTTGTAGTGGCAAACTATAAAGAGAAAGAAAGAAAGAGTGCTACATGATTTGGGAAAGTCTGTGAGAAGAAATAAACAGTGTTAAAGTGTGTCACTGTGCGAGATTAGTACATGAGTAAGAGTGTTATGCCACATGGACATGTTTAACAGTCAGAATGCAGTAGGAGTTGTCCGGAGTTCTGTCACAGAGGCAGTGGGCTAAGCAGGTCACTCCAGACATCCCTCTCCCAAACAACATTTTCCTGATCCTGCTGCAGGATCACAAGGCCTTCCCAGTCAAGATGAGGTATATAACCCCTCCAACAAGTTCTAGGTCGACCCTGGGGTCTGACTGGAAAACCTCCAATAAAAGTCGCCTAGGAGGCATCCTAATCAGATGCCTGGACCACCTCAACTGGTTCCTTTCAACACAAAGGAAGAGTGACTCTCCTCCAACCTCCCTCCAGGTGTCTGAACTCCTCACCAGACGTGCGCTGGCCATCTCCTCTCCTGCGCTGGCTCCAGGAGGGGGCCCTGGTCTCCCTTTTGCAGGCAAAGTCTATAAGCTACACGTAAGCCAGGGTTCTGTGAATCACTCTTTGCCTGACCCCTCCTGTTGGACAAGTTTGCCTTGAGAAACCCTACCAGGGGCTACTGCCCAGACAACATAGCTCCTACGATCCCAGGGACAGACAAACCCTTCCACCAGGTTTTGGAAATGTTATCTTTTATATTTATATATTACAAGTTACACATTACATATAGGATTTGTGCATCATCTTTATATCTTTCACATTTTTAATAGTATAATTAGTAGTTGGTATTTTGTGTTCAGATGTGTCGTGGCTGTGAATGTAGCTATTTTAACAGAAGTAATTTCTTGTAAGGATGATTAAATGATCTGTTTTGTAAAAAAACAAAAACTGTTAACTTTAAAACCATTTATTTACATGGTATTTGTTCTCCAGCTACAACAAAGTCACATGGATAAAAACATTCGTCTCTGGTGCTGCTTGGCAATGCAGACAGTATTAGGCCTGCTGAGCTCTGAGATCTTGAAGTCTGTATCAGTTTCATGGGAACCATTTCTTGGTTAGTGAAGAAATGTTTTTGTTCTCATACTAACCCTTCAATCCATATACAGATTCTCTAATATGACACTAATAAAGTTTGAAGCATAACAATGATCAGAAAGTTGACTTTTCGAATGGCCTGACATTCCTCCACCTCTATTGCCACTGAAAAAGGAAAAAATGAAGGAGACAACACATATGTAGGTTGCATTCACAAAACACACATAAACTGACTAAGCAGCAGAGTTGGCTCAGGTGAGGGTCACTTGCTCCTGCAGCGTGTCTGCAGGTTTACGTTCATCTCATTATAGGTCACATCCTGGGAATGTGTGCATTACATGCTACGTGTTGAAAGCTAGTCATAAGTCAGACTGTGCTTTAGAGAAAGTACCTGTCACATCATCTGAAAAACCTTTTCTGATGGCACACTGGTGGAGTTGGTAAGAATTATTGGACATAATGTGGACATGTGAGAACAGAAAATACAACAATCGCCCCTACTATACAAACATCTGTCATTTCACCAGATCGATTAGGGCCAAACCAACACACCATACATCAGCAAAGACTATGACATTCGGCTCCATGATACATTTCATCTCATTAAGACTACAAATATGACAAAAGAAGCAGAGTTCATTAACAGATATTAGAGAAGCAGTTGTATGCAAGTAGAACAGCAAGCTTTTTCACCTCGTCTTCCAGTCTGGATATTCAGAACAAAGACACTTTGACATTGCATTAAAAAGTCCTTTCGAAGCATACTGAGGCCATCTGGAGCATAATGAAAATTGAACTGACACTCAAGGTAACAAGTAACAAAATACACAATTATTTACATATTAAACTACAAAATGTTAAATCTCTCAGAAGAAAAACTCATATTTCACACTAGACAGTTAATCCCTGCCCAGATGCCAAGACAGGAAGAGTGTCTGCCAAAGGGACAAATGAGTACTGACAGCAGGGACATCACAGAGGATAACACCAAATGGGGCCTACAAACTGCAATACCAAAATTAAAGCTAGTCAGATTTGTTTGGGCAAAACTCAACTACTGTACTTTGGCTATGGTTGCTTCTCAGCTTAGTAAAATGTGATGACTGTTGTTGAGAGCCATTTAAGAATGACAAACTCTCCTCTTAGTTCAGTGTGACATTTCAAGACACCACTGGGTGCTACGTCAGGGTGAAGCATACAATCACAACTATAGCCATTTAAAGTTTGATTCTAGTTTCTTACAGATTATGTTTAATTTTTGGTTTTTTGTCCATCATTTTGACAGAGTAGTAATAGATGCTACAAAATAACTGATTAAACACTGTTGTAAACCACAAGGGGAGCCTAAAATAAAGTGTTAACAGACTGACTAACTTGGGTTGGTTTCCTGACAGTCTTCTCGCTTAGGTTTCTTGACTTGCTTTTCCAAGTATTGCGGCTGGTAGAATTGAAAAGTAAGACCCAAGCTGTAATACACCAAAGCATCTGTCATGTACTCGTAGAATACATTATAGAGCGTTCTTGTACTTGATGAAATGCACTCTATGAGGATGGCTACGTATACATGCTATAAACCACTCCTTTATTTTTGTCTTTCCTGCAGTTTTAGTTGGACGGACAAAATGTCTAAAGCCATTGGAATCAAGTACTCATACAATGCACTGATGCAGTTTTCGGTTCTCAAAAAAAAACTCACAGATTTGAAAGTCTGGATTGAGGTTTTGATCTAGAAGAGTCTGCCATATTCACATAGAAAAAGTGGATGGTGAGACTCTGCTTCAGTTAACATAAAAATATATATAAAATCTGTACAATTTTCCACATCTTTACACAGGTAAGTGTTGTGTTCTCAGAAATCCCCTTGTCAGAACAGGTATTTTCGACACGAGTCTGATCCACATCGGCAC
Organism: Dascyllus trimaculatus; assembly: GCA_024666655.1. Classification (NCBI taxonomy): domain Eukaryota; kingdom Metazoa; phylum Chordata; class Actinopteri; family Pomacentridae; genus Dascyllus; species Dascyllus trimaculatus. The sequence continues at coordinate 1,785,518 of CM045452.1, read as the reverse complement.
TCCACTCGAATCCTCTTCTTCGGAGAGCTAGGGAGCCCCGCAAGACTGAAACTAGAGTCCATTTTGGTGCTTTCTGTGTCAACTGGATCAACTGGAAACAAACAGAAGTCAGGCTGGTAAGGCTTCAGGTAAAAAGCAAGCTCTTATCTATAACTATACATTTTGGCGCATTATGAAGCTAGTTGCAAAGTTAACATTGGGTCATGACACCTGACATGTCACCGTTTTCATTTTTATTGACAAAGGCAACATCATTCACATCAATGCACCACAGCATTTCACATTCACACATTCTAATTGCCACTCTCACACACAATGAAACTCCACAGTGTAGCACCCAGTTGTAAAGCAGTGTGGCACTGTAAAATTAAAAGGCCGAGACTGAGCTTTGGTCCTTTACGTATTTGTTTACAACGTCCTCTGCTTCTGTCTCACTAATCAGACTTTTACTTGGACTGATTTTTTAATAGGTGTGTCCCCACTGACTAATGAGTTTTTAGTGACAGCTCAGTAGCCCAGATGTTGTTCAGAGCCTGATGAAGGCTGTATGCTGTGTGAGAGAAAAAATAAGACAGACATAATGGCTTCTAACTTTCTCTCTGAGTTATCACTGTACATGTACAAACAGTCAAATTCACAGCATAGCTGGTGTTTTTAGTCTCTGTCTGGTGCCGGTCAGAAAAACACTGCAGTTTTAAAGTCACGGGAAGAGCAGCAGCTAGAAAGTGACCACTGGTTAACATGGACTCTTAATGTGCCACGTTCACTATTTCACATTTGTTCTGTTGTCTGACTACAGGAAGAGTAAAATATGGATATGAGAACAGCTATACTGGGAATCCAGCTGTATTAAAATGAAGTATATGTGAGCATAGGTAATTGGAGAGACGCAAATATGTAAAACCAGCAGAAAGCAAATACTGAGCTGTGACTCAAAAACTTACTGGTCAATGTGGACGCATCCATTAAAAAAGACACTTACATAATCACAGCTGCAAAAAAATTGGGCAGTGCAAATAAGGCAGTGTATTATCAATAAACTTACTTTGCATCTTGTAGTCAAAGGTAAGCTCTTCTCCTGCCCGAATAGCCCGTGTTGAAAATAAAGCAATTCTTGGAAGCCTCTCATCAATGTTGTCGATGAAAACATTGAATACCTGGAGGTTGGGATTACACTGCAAAAACGACAAAACACATATCTTTTTATCCACACTCGAAGTATTCTTACGGACCCTTTCCAAAAAAACAACTTAATGCATGTAAAATAGTTTGAATGTTTTTTCCAATATGATCATTTCTCATGTCCATACTCAAATAAAGATGATGTTAAGTTCTGGAATGGACTTGCAACTGACATGTAACTAATTATTGATTGCGTCTCATTGTAAAAATCAATGTTATCACAACTAATACTGCAAAGGAAAAAAGCCCCACTTTAAAGCTTTGAGATTTGAGATTTGAGATGCACACTACTAAAATAGAACCAAAGTGTGTGTTTTGGCCAACAATGTGACCTTTCAACTGAGAGGCTTGCAGTATATCCTGTGCACACTCTACAGACACTCACACTGTGGTTGACAAAGTGAGAGATGTTTCCCAGGTGAGCTGCATCCACTGTATACACATCCTCCACATAGTCCAGGTCAAACAGGTATGTAGAGCCTTGGCGGTCGTACACATGACCCCTCCTCTCTGCCTCATCGGTTGTGATGATCTGGAGAAAACAAGACAGGACATTACTTGAAGAAACACCCCAATGTATTTTGTCATTTTTTAATAAACACAAAATAATGATGATTTTTTTTTTTTAAATAAATGCCCACTTATTTACTTGAAATATTTACATCACCACACACAGGGCAACCACAGTCCATTACAGAGATACTCAAAGCCTGTCGCCAATTAATGATGTAAGGAACAAACACATAACCTGCACTGCACAAAGATACAGAGTCAACAGAAAAACTGAAACCTCTACGCAGTCAGGACAAGCCCTGCAATAAATCCTGCCGTTCTTTAACCGAGTTGGTTCAGCGTTTTTTGACAGTCAGTGACGTGTCATTTTTGTTAGTCATGGCACTGTAATGCCAAGATTTGCTTTCTTAAGCAAGTGAAAACTACAGGGTTTGAAATATAACGTATTATTATTATTATTATTGTTATTATATGAATATCAACAGTACAGAGAATAATTCAGTTCTGGCTGAGTGAACTCTCTGTAAATTAAAAAATAAAAACAAAACAGGCTCTGACAACACCTCTGTCACTTCTCAGTCAGACTGAGACTGAGACTCTAACACAACTCCAAAAATTTACTGTTATCTTGTTTTTTTCTTCTAAACTGAATAAAGCTCTGACTGCATAATTATAAAGTGTTTCTAAAGGTAGTACAAAAACCCCAAACACCCAAAGTTTAATATGGGCTCACCTTGAAGTTACCTACAAAATAGCAGAGCTTTTCAAATTTTGCCAACCTATATGAATGAATAACAACGAACAATCTTTCACAGTCACACAGTCTAAGTTTTACAGCAGCATAACACTGGCACCACGACAAAAACTAATTCTCTTCTGGTGTTATATCGAGAAACTTCTGACGAGAAACTTTTGTCATTTTTACTTTTTTTTAACAAGACATTTTTATGTCATTGTAACACAATTTTTAGATGACTAGATAAATTAATAAACCTTACTACTCTTGCAGTAATAATATATCATTATCCGCTACCATTTCAGCACCCTTTCTAGTTGTCAGATCATTAGAAAAACTTTAAAACAAGCCTTTTCTCATTATAACACAGTAAGTTGGCATGGTATAAGAAAACACGTATGTTATGGTATTAAAAAAATATTATAGCTAGTTGTCTAGTTGGGTGTCTTTAGTATGGCTTAAATTGTGAAGTACAATCAATTAATCAATGCACATGCAGTACTTACAAATGAGAAAAAAATGTAATCTAGAGCATGATGAACAGCCTGAATGATCATCTACACTTGTGGCAAGGTGTGTTCATGTACTGTGATTGTGGTGTTGCTTTTATTTTGTCTGTGCAAATGCAGAATCTTTGTGTGCATTTGGCATGAGTGACAGTCAATGACCGGCCTACCACTCAGTACAAGTGAGTACACTGTTAAAATACCAGACTGCCAATGTTAAAGTATCTAACAAGAACCTATATGTCCTACCCTCCCACTGCCACTAGTACACACAAAGCCAGATACAGTAGAAGACATTACATGATAACAGTGTGCTTAAGCATGCATTCAGTTCAGCACTGAAAACATCTGACAACAGATTCTGAAAGAGAATGATACAGAAAGCCCCTCCCCATACTTAGCAGGACTGGTTCCTCAGTTTATTCTATGAATGAAACATTGGTTGTCTAAAAAGGTAGAAAAGACGAGCCAAGGTGTTGCCTGCTTATTTCACTCATGAAAAAAAACACAATTAGGACATGTTAATAGGAGGACAACTTTGATTTAAAGGAAGTATCAAGATAATATGGGATGAAGAGGTAAAGGGTATTTTTGTAGTTAAGTTTACATTTCAGCACGTGTTGTTATTGGTGATGTCCTGTCACATCAGACAATCAAATCATATCAGATTATTTACTAGTACCCAACCGATAAAAAGACAATAATCATATTTTATTACACTTTATATGTTGTATTAAATTCTGTCAGTCTTTTCACCCTAGCATGAACAAAATATTCAAGTCCCAACACATTTATTTTTCAAATGTTTCTAGAATCGGTCGCAGCTCTAATACTGCAATATCAATAAATTAAGTTGTAGTCTTCTATTTATTTGGTGTGCTCTGCACTTCAATCACTGATGTTAATGGAACATTATGGGGCACTGTTAACACACAAGCAGCAAATGAAAAGATTATTAATTTTGCAGCGTGACAACGTCTCACCTCTCCAACGTACTCCATGACAAATGTATTCTTCTTGATATGCTGCAGTGTGCGCACACCCCATCCCCGGCCATCCTCTGTCTTAAAGATGCACAGGTTGAACTGGATGCCTTTTTGCACCACTCTGTTGGGACAATCTGGCCCACAGCTGCATCGGGAGTTACACTCATATATAGGCTTTCCTGGCCGGATACGGACCTGCCCCCTGTCGTTATAGGCCATGCGGTGCAGGGAGGCCCCAGGGCAACAGCCATTCACTGGCTCTTCTAAACAGTTCTTACACTCACAACCCACAGCCATCTCGTTTAACACAATGCCCTGGCCTACTTTGTAGTTGTTGATGTAGGTGAAATTTTTTGGAGGGCCCTCTAGGTCCACTTCATTCATGACAAAAATGCGACCTGGGTGATTGCGAGTCTGATTCAAATGAGCCTCCCAGCGCTGCAGACCCTGGCGGACTTTGGCTTTCTGGACTAGAAATGAGGAAACTTCCTTATCTAGCTTTTTAGGGATGCAGCGCCTCTTGTGGCGTCTCAGCTCCTGGTCCAGGTCGAGGTGGAATTGTTTCATGAGTTTAGGACATTTGAGGTTCCTCTTGGGTTCCCAGGTGTTATCCGATTCTGGGAAGCCCCTCCACTTTACAAGGTAGAACTCCTCCTCCTGAAACACACAACAACTGCAATGTGAGGCAAAAATTTTAATTCTTTGCTAGTTCTAATACATGCATCTGTCATCATGTCAACAAGGACAATGGATGCTTTAAATCTCCAAAAAGCACTACAAACGTAATTCAAATTATCTTTCAACAAAGTAAAAGTACCTGGATGAACTGGATGCTGTTGCATTAAAGGATAGGCACGCACAAGATTATGATGTACTTTGAGTTGTGTGAAGTGATTTGAGGGAGACATTTTCCACTTTTCAGCACCAATATTGGTCCTAAATATCACAGAAAGCTCAAAGGACAGTTTGCATGTCAAAATTATGAAACACCTTTCTCATTCACTTTGCCCTACAACTCCCCATCTATTACAAACTGAAATGTTCATGAACATACGGTACGACTTTACTGTGATGAGGCATGTAACAAGACTTACGAATAATCAATGTAAGCTGCGTTATGACAAAACATCACAGGAGATGAAGTTTAATTTGTTGCTTCCAACTGGTAATAAGAGTCTTTACTCTGAGTCTATTAAAAACCTGCAGTAGGGTCCATGTGAGAGTTCCCAAAGCAAGAAAGCTGTGAGCATTTACACACAGAACACTAGCAGTGACTTCATTAATTAATCATACTTATAAATCATCCTGGACATAGAGACATGATAGGTCAGGATCCTCAGACAGATGAGCTGTCACATACAGTTTATCATTAGTTTGTCATGTTAAGTTCATTATTAGGGAGATTTTTCCATTCCATAGTCTCACAGATATATATCTGCAGTAGGGGCGGGAGCATTATGGTGTGCATCGATGCCTTCCATGAGTGCATTTAGCTAACTCTGTAACTGTGATGGGCATGTTTGAATAAGGCTATGAGGAACAATAACATAAATTTGATCTATGTATGAATGACAGAATTCTGTCAACAAATGAATTGTTTTAAATATGCCAAGATCAATAATAATTATAAATTCATTTCTTTTCCTATAACAAAAACATATACCATCACCATTGTCAAAGAAGCGATGTAAGATAAGAGAAAAAGCGAGAAGGCCTTAATAAGGAAATGGATAAAACTTGTGCAGTAAACCAGTACACAGCCTCAGTCGAACTTCAGAATTGGATTATTGCTACTTCTGAAAAATCACAAGGACAACTTCACTTTGCAGCCGCTGTGTTATTTCCTTGGGCTAATCCCGCTGTACAATAACTTTAAAGAAAGGAATCACAGTGTCTAACAGTGACTTTCCCACTGACCAAGGTGTCATTTGTCATCTGCTTCTCAGTCAACAGTCCAAATTTCACACTAGTAATGTAACAGAGAGGAGCAGACCTGTTAGTGGCAGTAAACAGTCATGTGTTATAATACTGATACCATACCTTAGTCTTCTTGTAGTCACAGAGGAATTCCACTTCATACTCATTCACGTTGGCTCTTTTTACTCCAAGCTGTTCACTGTGCAGCCTCTCTCTGCGACACAGGGCTTCTAGCTCAGCCCAGGACATCTTGCAGGGCACACTGGAATCTAAAACGGAAATTCCCCTCAATAAAGTTAGTGTCAAACACACACTGAGGCTACACCAAACTCCACCGAAAAGTCATCCTATTTAAACTAACGCTGGTGCAAAGCAATGAAACATGACTTCGATACTGTTAAACTGAAAGCGCGGGTTAACTGGGCATACACAACACCCAGTGTAACTTTTTCCATCTTGATAACTGCTTCATAGCGGCAAACACAGCAGCAGATGATGTTACTGATCAAGTCTGCGGTACGTTGAAAGCAGAACGTGAGCCGATGGTGCTGGGTACAGTCGTGTAAATAGACCGGGAAACTGCTAGTTTCCCTATTTTCAATGAAAAACTTCCATTTCACAGAGCAATAATAATGGCCTTCTCGTTTTAAACAAAAAGGTCACTGACTACACAAGGAACCAACAGCAAAACAAGTTTTAAGTATTTACATCTTCGTGGCAACAACAAATACTAGTCAAAAACACATCCGCTGCCATTTAAACATCCCAGAAACGCTAAAGTAGTGAATCCCAGCTGCCTGTCCCTACGGTGAACGCTTCCAAACCAGCTGTATAACGTAATAAACTATTTGTACAGACGGATTACGGTATGCGTCCTGTAACATACAGCATAAGTGTAAGCTTCAAAGTTACTCTGAATTTAAAAGTGGAGAAAATCCACACAAAAGCGGCTCCATTAAAGTGAATAAGTACTCTGAACAACAGGGTTCCTGGAGTCACCGTGACACACGAATGCAACACTCTCGCCAATGTTATGTGAACTCGAGACCAAAAAAGTGTGCGTATTTCGCCTATTTTAACAGTTTACACATTGACGGTTAAACGTAGGAAAAAAACGTATATGAAAATATTGTCAAATAATAGTCTCCATGTGTTACCGTTCAAATTTTCCGCCATGTTTTCAGCACAGCCGCCAAAATAAGAGAAACTGCATTGGTCGGAAGGGTTCTGCAGCAGAGTGGTCCGTCACGGCCGCTCATTGGTTCAGCGCCATATGTCAGGCCTCTCATTGGTCCCGAGCTAGTCGGGCGGGTAGGCCGGAAGACAATAGACTCGCACTATGGGCTCATCTCAGTTCATTTCAGCCAGCCTCCTCCGTCCTCCGGACCCGGAAATCGATCTTGGTGCAACAACAGAGGTATATGTCTGTGAGTTTGAATGAGGATGGAGAGGTGTATTCTCGCTGTGTCCTCTTTTTTTTGTGCATGAACGCGTTCATATTTTCGGTGAAAGCTGAACTTTTAAAAAAATATATTATTTTATCTAACATAACATAATAGAATACATAACATAAAAGAAAACAATTCAAGTGATACATATTTAAATCACAAAAAGCATATAACGGATGGCATATGCATGATTTTCAATACTATATTGTTACATGATATACAAATATGATACGTTTTTTGTAGTATTCATATCCATATATATTTGTACACGTGTATACCCAAATCTTCAAACACACACACACACATATATATATATATATAAACTTTGTTCTCCTCTCATTATTATTATTATTATTATTATTATTATTATTATTATTATTATTATTTGACTGCCTCTCTTATTTCTGCCTTTGTTATAGGTTGATCACTTTGTGACTTCAATTTAACAGTTATTTTTGGGATATAACTTCTGATGGATTCAATAAAGATTATGGTTAGTCTCCTCTAATTGCACACTGTACGTTAAAGAGGTAGATCATTGTTATGCTCCATTATCAGATCATTTAATCATTAATTTTAATTTAGGTAAAAGGAAAAATGCAAGAGACTGTTGTGGATATTGGAAATTTAATATCAACCTCCTAAAGGATAAAGATTTCTGTGACATAGTTAAAAAATATGAAGACACTATTTTAAACAAAAAGGATCATAATGATGTGCAAAAATGGGAATTTTTCAAATATAAAATTAGAGAACTTTCTTTCAGACGCAGTAAAGAAACACAAAAGAATCGAAGGGCTAAAGAAAAAAATATTATGAAAGAATTAAATTCACTGTTGCTCAGTTCTAACCTTAATGAGGAGGAAGAAATTAAAATCAATTATTTAAAAGAAGAAATAGATGTATGTTGTAATGACGAAAGGTGCCTTTATTAGATCATTCAGGGAGAGAGATACAAGCTACTTTTTTTCCCTTGAAAAGCGAAAACAAAAGAGAAATAATATTGCAACCCTTAAAATTGAAAACAAAGTATCAGTAAATCAAATCGAAATTGCAAGGATGTTGAACAATTTTACAGTAATATTTACAAATCCTCAGTTCAACCTGATGTGTCAGACCTCACTGTGTCCTCGATGAAGACTTTTACGCACCAGTGACATAAAAGAAGTGACACACAGCTGAAATACACAAACCATGTCAGCAGCAGGACGGACAAATGTGTCTATATGATATTCCACAGAAAGATATTTCACTCTCTCTTTTTATAGTATTTTTTTGTGTGCCACGACAATTTAATACCTCCCCCTTCTCCCTCACTACCTTTACTTCACCCCCCAACTACTATTATTTTCCTAATCCATATCCAGAGAGACAGGCCACTCCCTGACCTTATATACACTTACTTCCTCTTCCTGGATCTCTGCCTATTCGGAGAGGGAAAATGGGGCGGGGAAAGCAGAGCAGAGCAGAGGAGAGGTGTCTGTCTGGACTGTATCCTCTCCTCCTGCTGGGTTAGACATGTCCTCTGCCTCCCCCTTCTCCCTCACTGCCTTTACTTCACCCCCCAAATACTACTATTTCTCCTAATCCATATCCAGAGAGACTCTAGCAGGCCACTCCCTCACCTTAGATACACTTACTTCCTCTTCCTGGATCTCTGCCTATTCGGAGAGGGAAAATGGGGCGGGGAAAGCAGAGCAGAGCAGAGGAGAGGTGTCTGTCTGGACTGTATCCTCTCCTCCTGCTGGGTTAGACATGTCCTCTGCCTCCCCCTTCTCCCTCACTGCCTTTACTTCACCCCCCAAATACTACTATTTCTCCTAATCCATATCCAGAGAGACTCTAGCAGGCCACTCCCTCACCTTAGATACACTTACTTCCTCTTCCTGGATCTTTGTTTATTGGGAGAGGGAAAATGGGGCGGGGAAAGCAGAGCAGAGGAGAGGTGTCTGTTTGGATTGTATCCTCTCCTCCTGCCGGGTTAGGCATGTCCCCTGCCTCCCCCTTCTCCCTCACTGCCTTTATTTCACCCCCCAACTACAATTGTTTCTCCTAATCCATATCCACTGACTAGATCTTGCAGCCTCATTTGACATCTCCCTCACTGTCTTCCTCAAATTCTGCCCCTGCACTCCCAGCTCCCTCAAAAGTGAGACAGCTGACCCTGCAACAAAACCTCTACACCCCACTTCAACTGGACGAACCCTGGTCTTCCATCCTCTCTGCTCAGATTCTGTCTTCAAATCAGCATATCTAGTCTTCTTCCTCTCATAGGCTGCCTCCACTGAATTTCCCCAGGGAACTGTCAGCTCAATGAAATACACAGTCTTTTCACTCACTGACCACAAAACAAATGTCTGTACAAGCTATTTCCTGGGGAACAACTAGCTTTCCTCCCAAATCCACCTGCATTTCCCAATCACTAGTTCCTACCAGGCTGCCACACCCCTGCCTCCTCCCTGACTTAATTCCTCTATTCTTCTCCCCCTCTCAAACAAACTGCGCAACTAGCCTCTCCTTTCTGGAACCTCCATCATTCACCTGCTTTCTTCTCTCTTCAATGCCTGCAGCTAAGCTTCTCAGCACCTGATTATGCCGCCATGTATACCGGCCTTGTGATAAGCTAATTCTACAACCACACAAAATATGCTTTAAACTTGCCGTATCTAAACACAGCGGACACGATTGGTCGCCTTTCACCCAGAGTCTTAGGTTCTGGGGGGTTGGCAAGACATCCTATGTCGCCCCTATCAGAAATTTAATCCGACTTTCCTCCAACTGAGCTTCCTCTTCTCAACACCTTCCCAGTTCAACCACTGTCCCTGTTTGGCCTGACCAACTACCTTTGCTCCCCTTAACAGTTCCTCTTGCCTGCAAACTTGCTCCACTACCAGCTTTCTTTTCTCCTTTGGACCTGCTTTGTCCAACGATGGTTTGCCTGGGCCAAGCCCCAAGCCTCCCCGGCCAAACTGAACATTTCATACTATTTCTGCATGCCTAAGAGCTGCCTCTGCCTCCTGCACTGCTGCTTTTGGGTTCCATTTCCTCCCCCTGGTAGGATTCGGAACCACCTTGCTAATTACCATGTCCCTACTCCCAGATAACAATAGTTCTGTCCTAACCTTAGTGCATTTATACTCCTCTGTTAAACTAGATACTGGCAGCTGAAGTGTTCCTTTCCCATACAAATCTACACTGCTTAAACACCTGGGACCACCCAACCATTTCCAAATATAAGAGCTAACTAACCTTTTCATTCTCTCTGCCACAGACAGTGGGACTTCATAAACTGATAATGGCCACATTAATCTGGGATACAAGCCAAACTGCAAACTCCACAACCTCAACTTTCCTGGGAGCCCTGACTTATCTATTCTATCCAGCCCTTCTGCAACATCTTTTCTAAATTGCGCAACCTGTTCAACATCATTCAAATCCGCATTATACCACCTTCCTCAACTCTTAACTGACTTCTCCCTAATAGTTGGGATTTCCTCACCATTTATAGCAAACTTCCTATCACTTACTTTTCCTCTGTATATTGAAATGCTCCTTGACTTACTGGGATTAATCTTCATACTAGCCCATTTAAGATTCTGATTAGCTCTGTCTAACAACTGTTGGAGTTAGCAGTGTCATATCGTCCATGTAAGTCCTAACTGGTGGAAGACGCATCCCATTCTGTCGTCTTTCCACAACCCACTTGGAAGCCCTGATAATTACCTCCATAGCCATAGTAAAAGCTAATGGAGAACTGTACATCCTGCCATAATACCAATTTCCAATCTTTGCCAGCCTGTTGTGAAATCTGCTACACTTGCACATAATCTAATATCCTTGAAATATGCTTGGCACTTTAAAGTAGTGAAAGGAACTCCAAATAAGACTATGTGGCACCAACCCGAACGCATTAGACAGATCTAAAAATACAACATTCAAGTCTCTCCTCTCCTTCTTAGCTGTCTGAATCTGATGCCAGATCATGCTAGTATGCTCTAAGCATCCAGCAAATCCAGGTATCCCTGCCTTCTGCACTGCAGAATCTATCAGACCATTCCTCTCTAAGTAGCTGGCCAATCTCTGTGCGACAATGCTAAAGAAAATCTTTCCCTCACCATTGAGCAGAGAAATCATCTGAAACTGACTAAGGTCCGATGACTCCTTCTCCTTAGGGATAAAGACACCTCCTGCCCTGCACCATGCTCTAGGGATACTTTGTTTCTCCCAAACTATTCTCATATGTCACCACAATATCCTTAAGAGCCAGATGCACTCTTATAGACCCGGTAGCGGACTCCATTAGGCCCTGGGGCCGATGAAGCCTTTGCACGCCTGACCACCTCCACAACTTCTCTCCATCTAGGTGGGCTAACATCCATCTCCTGACCCACGTCCCCCAATGGTGGCATGTCAGGTGGAAGACCTATGTTCCTACTCTCCTCTGAATCTGCATATGTTAACCTCAAATACTCCTCAATCTCTGACTTTGCTGCCTTAAGTTGCCCTCCCTTTTCTTGATTGATTTTCATTTGTATTTCTTTCAAAAATTAGAGCTACCATCAGCACTGCAAAGATGACAACCTTGTTTCTGTGATATTTTATCTGACTGATGGAAAAAATGCTTTTTATTAGAACAGATTTGACTTTATAAGATATTAATAATTTATCATTTAAATTGCTAATCACAATTTTTTTTAGGAACCCTCTTTACAAAATTAAAGGGGTTCCTAAAAAATGCTGACCCCCTCCAAGTCATATTAATTTTCATATACCTAGAAGCTCAGGCAGAGGGGGAGGAGTGGCAGCAATCTTCCACTCAAATTATTAATCAATCAGAGACCAAAGCCTATCTATAATTCATTTGAAAGTCTTAGTCTTAGCCTCACACACTTGAACTGGAAAACACAGAAACCAGTTGTGCTAGTTGTTGTATATCGGCCACCAGCCCCTTACTCTGAGTTTCTGTCTGAATTCTCAGAGTTCTTAGCTGATTTAGTCTCAGTACAGATAAAGTCATTATAGTGGGTGACTTTAATATTCATGTAGATGATGAAAATGACAGCCTTAACTCGGCATTTAGTGCACTGTTAGACTCAGTTGGTTTTACCCAAAACGTTAATAAACCAACTCACTGTTTTAATCACACCCTTGATCTTGTTTTCACATATGGCATAGAAATTGAACATCTTATTGTTTTTCACCAAAATTCAATTTTGTCTGATCATTTTTTATTAACATTTGAATTTGCAATAATGGACTATGGAGCACTTACCAAAAAGTTCCATTACAGCAGATGTTTATCTGATACTGCAGTAGCTACATTTAAGGAAATGATTCCATCATTATTGACTTCAATGCCATATGCCAACACAATAGAGAGAAGCTCCTCTAGTGTTAGTCCCACACAGGTGGACAATCTGGTTGATGGTACTGCAGCTTTACTGTGAACATCACTTGATACTGTTGCCCCTCTGAAAAAGAAGGCAATAAATTATAATTATAGCTGCAAGCAGCGTCGGTCGGGCCCTCGCTCCTCACTGCACTCCTCTCCACACGACCTTGTCTAGGGGGCGCCGTAGAGCAAATTGGAATTTCGACTGTGCAAATCTGTTGGTCTTGGGATACTATATGTATGTACCAAATTTCATGTTTGTAGGATAAAGCAGTGATTTTATATGAGTATTTGGATATTTGTAGGGGGCGCTGTGGAGCCGTTTGACCACGTCCATTCCTGAATTGTATATTAAATATTAGGTCTTGAGATTAATGAGGATTTGTGTGGATTTGGTGATTTTACATGGATCCCTTCACCTCCAAAAACTATTCCGTTCCACATGGCGATTTTGTTCAAAATGGCCGCCATGCCACGCCCACACCGTGTGACGCAGCCACAAGATTTTGATAACCTTTTATCCTGGAGGGGTCTAGATACCACAAAGCAAATTTAGTGAAGATGGGACAAAAATCCTGGGAGGAGTTCATTAAATTCCCCATGCCTGCGCACGTGTTCCATTGTACAATGTTAAGCTTTTTTGTTCAAAATGGCCGCCATGCCACGCCCACACCGTGTAAAGCAGCCAAAAGATTTTAATAACTTTTCATCCTGGAGGGATCTAGATGCTACAAAGCGAATTTGGAGAAGATGGGACAAAAATCCTGGGAGGAGTTCGTTAAATTCCAATGCCTGCGCACCACGTGTTCTATGGGGCGCCAGTGAGCTTTTTTGTTCAAAATGGCCGCCTTGCCACGCCCACACCGTGTGACGCAGCCACAAGATTTTAATAACTTTTCATCCTGGAGAGGTCTAGATGCCACACAGCAAATTTGGTGAAGATGGAACAAAAATTCTGGGAGGAGTTCGTTAAATTCCAATGCCTGCGCACAATGTGTTCCATTGTACAATGTTAAGCTTTTTTGTTCAAAATGGCTGCCATGCCACGCCCACACTGTGTAACGCAGCCAAAAGATTTTAATAACTTTTCATCCTGGAGGGATCTAGATGCCACGAAGCGAATTTGGAGAAGATGGGACAAAAATCCTGGGAGGAGTTCGTTAAATTCCAATGCCTGCGCACCAGGTATTCTATGGGGCGCCAGTGAGCTTTTTTGTTCAAAATGGCAGCCATGCCACGCCCACACCGTGTGACGCAGCCACAAGATTTTAATAACTTTTCATCCTGGAGAGGTCTAGATGCCACAAAGCAAATTTGGTGAAGATGGGACAAAAATTCTGGGAGGAGTTTGTTAAATTCCAATGCCTGCGCACCACGTGTTCAAGAGGGCGCGGTTAAACTTTTTTGTTCAAAATGGCCGCCATGCCATGCCCACACCGTGTGACGCAGCCAAAAGATTTTAATAACTTTTCATCCTGGATGGGTATAGATGCCACACAGCCAATTTGGTGAAGATCGGGACAAAAATCCTGGGAGGAGTTTGTTAAATTCCAATGCCTGTGCACCACGTGTTCAAGGGGGCGCGGTTAAACTTTTTTTGTTCAAAATGGCCGCCATGCCACGCCCACACCGTGTGACGCAGCCAAAAGATTTTAATAACTTTTCATCCTGGAGGGGTATAGATGACACACAGCGAATTTGGTGAAAAACAGATAAAAATCCTGGGAGGAGTTTATTAAATTCCAATGCCTGCGCACCACGTGTTCTAGTTGGCGCTGTTTAGCTTTTTTGTTCAAAATGGCCGCCATGCCACGCCCACACCGTGTAAAGCAGCCACAAGATTTTAATAACTTTTCATCCTGGAGGGGTATAGATGCCACACAGCGAATTTGGTGAAGATTGGACAAAAATCCTGGGAGGAGTTCGTTAAATTCCAATGCCTGCGCACCACATGCTGTAGGGGGTGCTGTTGAGCTTTTTTTAAAATTTCAACAGCAGGAATTTTTTTTGTCTCGTGCTACTGTACATGTGTACCAAATTTCATGAGTTTACGTGAAACTAGCCGTATTAACTCCACTAAAGCCGATTTTCAAGGTGGCGCTATTGAGTCATTTTGCCATTCATATGTGTAATTCCCCCAAAATATCAAATTTTTCACCAGTCCTGATTTGTGTGCCAAATTTGGTGAGTTTCTGAGCATGTTTAGGGAGTCAAATTTGGGTTCAAAGTGGCGTAAGAAAAAGAAACCGCCAAACCGCCATCCCCCAAAGAAACACTACAGGAACAATAGGGTCCTACGCACTGTAGTGCTCGGGCCCTAATAAAATAGCTCCATGGTTTAATGAACAACCGCGCATTTTAAAGCAGAGTTCAAGTAGACTGGAAAGGCAATGGCGTTCTACAAATTCAGAAAAATTTCATCTGGCCTGGAAAGACAGTTTTACTGCATATAAAAAAGCAATTCGTCGAGCAAGAACCGCCTATTATTCATCTTTAATTGAGAAAAACAAAAACAACCCCAGGTTTTTGTTCAGCACTGTAGCCAGGCTGACAAAGAGTCACAGCTCTGTGGAGCCTTGTGTTCCTTTAGATCTCAGTAGTGAAGATTTCATGACCTTCTTCACTAATAAAGTTTTGAATATTAGGCAGAAAATCCTGAACATGTCTTTAGGAGCAGCAGCTCTGGAAGCATCCATAGGACCAGATTTATGCTTGGACTGCTTCTCTGCTGTAAATCTGCCAGAGCTCATATCAATAGTAAACTCCTCTAAACCACCTCTAAACATGTTCGCTAGATCCCATCCCCACTAGGTTATTCAAGGATATATTTCCTTTAATTAACAATGCTGTTTTAACTATCATTAACCTTTCTTTACTAACAGGCTATGTACCACAGGCTTTTAAAGTTGCTGTAATAAAGCCACTTCTCAAAAAGCCTATTCTAGATCCAGGTGTTTTAGCCAATTACAGGCCCATATCCAATCTCCCATTTATCTCTAAAGTTCTAGAAAAAGTTGTTGCAAGCCAATTATGTAATCATCTGCATATAAATGGTTTGTCTGAAGAATTTCAGTCAGGATTTAGAATCCATCATAGTACAGAGACAGCACTGGTAAAGGTCACCAATGATCTTCTAATAGCCTCAGACAGTGGATTAGTTTCTATACTTGTTCTTTTGGATCTTGGTGCTGCTTTTGATCCAGTTGATCACAGCATCTTATTACAGAGACTGGAACATCTTATTGGGATTAAAGAAACCGCTCTAAAGTGGTTTAAATCATATTTATCAGACAGATTCCAGTTTGTTCATGTTAACCTCTTAGGACCTGGCGTACATTTGCGTGGACATCACATTTTGGGTTATGTCACCACAGTAGTTATTTATGCTTAACTGAGGCCTTATTGACACGTGTGGGGGCCCTTACACTGCCTTCTGGTGGTGTCAGAAGAGTACAACACCCTACAGGAAAAATTCAAAATGGCGGAGAACACAAGGGAAAAGTCAGGTGACCACTCCAAATCCAAACATCGACAAGGTAAAAAATCCAGTCACATTTCACAGCTTATTTTGGTTTAGATATGCATAAAAGTGTTGTAAGTTTGCCATGACATGCAGATTTGGCAGAAATTAGTAAAAGTAATGATCTAGTACGTTGCTAAACACGATGTACACACATGTGTACAGAGGGGCTTAGCTTTGTTAAAAATGTTAATATGTTAACATAAATATGGCCAGGGACAGCAGATGGAAATGAGCTTATAGCTAACACTGGTGCAGCTAAAAAGCTCTACACATTCCCAGAAAATAAACAAACAATTAAATACATACATACATAAATTACATGGATTTGTATTTGATTTTTTTCATGATTTTATTTCAAGAGCATTTTTCTCTACAAAGAACACTGGAGTTATTTGATCTAATTGATGGAGACAAGTCAGATTTGGAAAATGTGTCTGACAATGATGATGCCATCCTGGATCTTGATTATCAGCCCCCACCACAAGAGCAAAGCAGCAGTGAGGATGACAGTGGTGGTGATGAGGACCCCATCCCACAGCCCACTGAGCACACCAGGGGATGTAAACGTCTCCGTGATGAAAATAATGGTTAGCCAAGACCCAGTGGATATTTGTTTATTTTAGGCAGTTGGGGCTTCAGGGCTAGGTGAAGGATTGGAGAAAAACATATAGACACAGCACGATTTTTGTAGCAAAATGCTAATTTACAACACTTGTTGACAGATTCAGGGACAGGTACAGGTTCAGGATATGATGTAGCCACATCCCAAACTCCCAAACGTCACCGTCAAACTCAGCAGATTGAGGCTGATTGCTCAAATGATGGCCCAGAAGAGCCAACACCAGGACCAAGCCCTCAGGGACAGTCCAGTAAAGGTCCATCCAACCATTATCTATACACCGCTTAGTCCTCTGTAGGGTCGCGGAGCCTATCCCAGTCGACTCAGGGCGAAGGCAGGGGACACCCTGGACAGGTCGCCAGTCTATCACAGGGCTACATACAGAGACAAACAACCAAGCACACTCTCATTCACACCTACGGACAATTTTAGAATAATCAATTGACCTCAGCATGTTTTTGGACTGTGGGAGGAAGCCGGAGTACCCGGTGAGAACCCACGCATGCACAGGGAGAACATGCAAACTCCACACAGAAAGATCCCAGGCGTCCTAAGCGGGGCGCGAACCGGGGATCTTCTAGCTGTGAGCAGCTGTGTGCAACGCTGCTAACCACCGAGCCACCGTGCAGCCCCCTCCAGTAAAGGTAATTGTTCTTATTTTGGCACGCCTTGAAGGCAAATCTTCAAATTCCGTTCATCAGTTACCCACTGACAAAACCATGAAAAATACAAAAAGAGGTTCTTCAGCAGAAGTTTCCACTGAAGATGGAAAAAGCAAAAGCAAAAGCAGTCAGGAAAGAAAACTGCTGTGTTCAAGGTGGAAATAAAGAGTTTTGCACTCTATTACACAAAGGTGACTTTGTTGTGCTTTATGGAAATTCAGAACGAGTGTCCACATATGTGGACATAATTTTTCTCTAAAACTACATCATGTCAAAAGATAATACTTAGTTTTTATACTTGTCAGGTTCCAATAAGCCAAAATAGCAAAGAGAAATAAAAAATGCATATCAAACAAGAGCTCGGGTCCTAAGAGGTTAATGGTGATTCTTCCACCTGCGCTAGAGTTAGTTATGGATTTCCACAGGGTTCTGTATTAGGACCAATATTATTTACTCTGTACATGCTTCCCCTAGGAAACATTATTAGGAAGCACTGCATAAATTTCCATTGTTATGCAGATGATACCCAGTTATATTTATCTATGAAACCCAATGAAACCAATCAGTTGGTCAAACTCCAAGCATGTCTGAAGGACATAAAGGACTGGATGACCTGTAATTTTCTTCATTTAAACTCTGACAAAACTGAGGTTGTTGTATTTGGCCCGAAACACCTCAGAAACACACTATCTAACCAGATTGTTACCCTAGATGGTATTGCCTTAGCCTCCAGTTCTACCGTAAAAAAAACCTTGAAGTTATTTTTGATCAGGATATGTCCTTCAACTTACATATAAAGCAAGTCTGCAAGACGGCGTTCTTTCATTTACGTAATATTGTCAAAATCAGAAATATCTTGTCTCAGAGTGATGCTGAGAAACTAGTCCATGCATTTGTAACTTCTAGGCTGGACTATTGTAATTCTTTATTGTCAGGATGTCCCAGTAACTCTGTTAAAAACCTCCAGCTGATCCAAAATGCTGCAGCCAGAGTTCTGACAGGAACCAGTAAAAGAGATTATATTCCTCCTGTATTAGCTTCTCTTCATTGGCTCCCTGTAAAATCCAGGATAGAATTTAAAATCCTGCTTCTAACATACAAAACTGCTAATGAACAAGCTCCATCTTATCTTAAAGACCTTATTGTACCTTATCATCCTAACAGAGCCCTTCGCTCTGAGACTGCAGGTTTACTTGTGGTTCCCAGAGTTTCCAGAAGTAGAATGGGAGGCAGAGTCTTCAGTTATCAGGCTCCTCTCTTGTGGAATCAGCTCCCAGTTTGGGTTCGGGGGGCAGACACCCTCTCTTCTTTTAAGATTAAGCTTAAAACTTTCCTATTTGACAAGTCTTATAGTTAGAGCTGCTCAGGATCACCTGAGCTGTCCCTTAGTTAAGCTGCCATAGGTTTAGACTGCTGGGGGACTCCCATGATGCACTGGGCTCCTCTCCTCTCCTCTACTCTCTGTACTGTCATATATCACCATTACATATCACTAACCTATGTTTCCCCCCCGAGGTTCTGTGTCCTGCTTGTTCTCTCCGTGGATGTCCCTGGATCTGGAGCTCAACATCCCTGATCTGGATCTAATCGTCCCTGGTCTGGAGCTCAACGTCCCTGATCTGCAGCCGCTGGCCTCACCACCTCCAATCCCCACCCCAACCTCCCCTGCTATCCCTCCCTCCCTCCTCTTCCCCACTACCAATCCAACTGGTCGAGGCAGATGGCCGCCCTCCCTGAGCCTGGTTCTGTCTGAGGTTTTTTTTCCCCCCTTCCCTACCATGGGGGGTTTTTGGTTCCTTCCCACCGTTGCTGACTGCTTGCTCATAGGGAATCTAGAAGCAACCTTGTATTGTTGGGTTTTTCTGTTTCCTGTTTTTCTGTTTCCTGTTCTTTCTTACAATGTTAAGCGCTTTGTGACGACCTGTGTTGTAAATATGCCCTATATAAATAAAACTGAATTGAATTGAATTGAATTGACCTTGCACGCTCTTCTTTCTCTTCTCCCTAAGATATTCTGCCCTTCTGAGCACTACTAACCTGCTTCTCAGCTCCTCCTGCAACACATTAATTCCCTCCCTTTCCTCTTCTGCCGCCTTCCTCCATAACTTCCTTAACTGCCTCCTGTCCTTAACTAACTTCTCTATTTCTCTTTGCCGCCTAGACCTGCCTACCTGCACCCTCTCACCTCTCTTTTTAACAAACACCCCAAATCTCTCTAGACCATAAGAGTAAATCACATCTCCCATTTTGTCTAATCTCTCCACCACATCTCCTCTAAGCCTGCTTAATATAACTGATAAATCTCTATTAACTGCCTCCCATTCTTTACTATCACTGGCCCTCAGCCACCTTACTTTAGCTCTCTGCTCCATGCTTCTCTCCTTGGCTGGCCTGAGGACCTCATCACCAAATTCATCCCCTCTCCGTACTTCCTCCTCCCCAGGGACCGTGTTACTGATATCCTGCGAACTGTGGTTTTCTACCTGTCGCTGGACTTCATCCGACTGATTTGACTGACTTCTCAAGAAATGCTGGTCGATGCGGCCACCTCGCCCTTCCAACGCTAAACACTTCTTCTTTACCTGATGAATTCTAAGGCTTTGGATTGATGTTATTTTCTGCCAGCCACAAGGACAGGCTTGAAGCTTCCTATCCAGTGCACAACTTTTGCTCTCCTTAGCTGCCTTCATTGTCTCCTGAGTACTACTACCTCTGGCCTTAAAAGATGGGTCCGTGCCCCCATCCCTCACTGAGTCACGTAGCCTTAGTCATATCCGTTCCACTGTCCGTTACCATGTAGTCCACCTGTAAGTCATCTTCCACCCCTGCTCTCGCTTACTCTTGGGGTATTTTCCTTATATTGGCTGTAGCTAAGGCTGGTTGAAGCAAGGCTAAGTCCTGCCACTGCTGCCATGGGTTGCTAGCCCTTACCAGCACCTGTGGGGTCTTTTCCCTCCTGTCAGCTGTCTTTCCACGCAGTCACATGGTCTTTCCCTTGTTGTCAGCTGCCCTATTCACAGCAGTCACTAGCCAAGCTTGTTATGAGTTAATTTAAACACAAGACACTTGTGCTAAAAAAAGGATTCATACTCAATGAAAAAAGAAATAATGGGATGGGTAATCTTATTCAAACAATGCATTTAAACCTTTTTATAAACAAAGACCATACCACTGGAAAGGTTAATTTTTGGTTTATTAAAAACAAGGAACAGGGAAGCGCCTGCAAACCCAGGAAGTGAGGGTGCTGTCTCACTGTAGGATGTATTCAGGCTCCATTGAATCCCCTAAAAAACTTTACTTGTACATCACTTAAACAAGTTCACAAAGTTCTTCACAGAAAAAAATCTAAATACACAGTGCAATTGAAACATAAAAACATAGATTGTCAATATAAACTACAAGATATTTATGACACTGTAATAAAATACATGCACAAAGCCAAAACCAGTCAACTCATCTGAGATGTCTGTTTAGAAGTATCAGTTAAGTACTCTAAATTATTATCTGTAGCATTATCTGTTGTGTAACATCAACTATATTTTACTAGTTTGCACCTTAAAATACATTTTCTAATTTTATCCTCTCATCCCACTCTACAGTCACACCTCAGTATTGTACTTAGATAATGTTTAACTCACCACACCAGCAATTTAGATGCATTTTTCTCTAATTTCACAACTTTGGAGGAAGTTGCATTAAGAGAACCGTATTTAAATTAATTGGCTGTCAGTTAACTTTATGATACTAACTTATCCCAACATCACATTCTGATCTGTTATCTGTTACCATCCTTAAATCTATTAACTTGGTGAGGAATATTCCACTGGTTTTAATTTCATATTTTTTTGTCAGCCAGGAATATGCAAAAACTTATTTTTTATAAAACTTGATGGAGAGGTGCGAAGGAAGAACACATTCAGCTGTTCTGCTGATCTGTAGTTGTGTAATCACATATCAGAAAACAGTGGACTGTTGGCCTTTGTAGAGGTCTGCACTCTGTGACCTTCCAGTTTTGGTTGTGGATGTGTTCATATCACCTTTACCCGTAGAAAAAATCAACAACATTGTAAAACTTTGAAACAAATTTTCAAATACGTTCAAAAACAATTGGGATGTTTTTTCATATAACTGTATAAATGAGGCCTAATTCAAACCATAGGAAATCAAGATGAATCAATGCTGCAGGTACGCGCAGCTAAGCAATAAATCTGAACACTATGGCGCACAGTTTCAAAAGGCAACAGTTTGTAGCTCTTTGAATGCCTTAGCCTTGAATGTTCATTGTGTCTTTGGATTTCTTTAAATTATTAGATAAACTGTTTGTGCTATACACAATTGCAGAAATCAGAGTAAACACAAGAAACCTGTGCTCCAGAATATGGACCACACTCAGTAAAGAACTTCTAAACTTAATACCACACTTACAGCTTTCCATATGTAAACCAATGAGCGGTGATTGCTACCACGTCTTTGGGGTCATCAGGTGGGAACCTCCCTTCAATGGTGTTTCATCTAGTTGGTCCCACAACACCTCACAAAACATTATGAACACATGACAAAATACACATCTAGGGATTTTTAAAAAGTTCGGTAAGTCTACCCTATGTGCAGAAGGAGAATAATGCCATTGCACAGCTCCTGTATGTTAGGCAATTATATGTGTCAGTGTTTGCCTAATTTATCAAAGCACAGAATATGCAGTTCTTCAGACAGTTCTTCTCACACAGACCTAGCCGGTGCTAGCATTCTCACTGACTAAGCTTAAGCCTTTTGTTAAATGTCTTCCATTGGTCAAACCACAGTGACATCCTTAGAATCATCATAAGTAACATCAGCCCTGATGGTGATATGACTCATTTCTACACTAGGCTTTTCTGCAGACCCGGACTGTACTGGTTCTGGCTTGCTTTGGTGTTGACCTTTGACCTGAGGGAAGTTGAAACCATCTAGAGGTGCATGTTCGATCCTGCACAAGCTGTCCTCACTGTCACTGTTATAACCAGGATTGAAGGCACTGACGAGGCAGCGGCCAGGCCAAGCATCCTCTGATAGCAGGCTGGGCTTGTGATGTGTAATCTGAACATCATCTGTTTGAACAGCTGTTTCCATCTTCGAGACGCTGACAGGCCCCTCCACCTCGCTGGGTTCCACTTTACGGAAAGTGTGGCGGGCATACAGGCTGATGCAGAACATCTCCACAATCACACTGTAGTGATAGATCACTAATGTTGGACAGAGAAGACAAAACTTCATCAGCAGTCTGTGTTTATCATGACAATACAATGCCTTGGGTTCACAGACAAAAACCTATAGAGGGAACAGCCACATGCATCATGGCCATCTTTGTGCGGCAAAAGTGACATGTCAATTTAGATTCAAATTGATTATTACTGGGACAAATAATCTGAAATATATGGCTTACATGAATTATTTTAATGAATTTTAGGAAAGCTAAATTAATTTTCAACTTCTGTGAAAAAGTAGGACAGCAGTACTGAGCTGTAGGCAACCAACAGTGACTTCCTGACACATGGTGATGCATGTTAATTTTACTTGAAAACAACGGTGCAGCGTACGAGATCTCCTCGCTGCTGTGTTTTTTGATTACATGTGAAGCAGTCAAATGTCCTTTAACGGTCACACATCTATACTTGCCTTCATGAGCCAGTCAGTGGTAATAGAGGCCTGCAGCTCATTTTTGTACTGGAACTGGAAAGGGACAGTACGTCTCTTTAACATATGGGACCACAGGTATGAGTAAGGAGTTATGGGACTAGCTCCATTTCCAGACAGCATTATAAGTAGAAACTTAGGTGTACTGTGAGCAGACACCTCACTGAGGAATTGTCTTTGGATGAAAGACTCACAGTTTGTTAAGGCTGTCAGGCACCTGTCTGAACACTGAAACAGTTTTCACCAGCTGTAATCATTCCTTCTTTTCTTAATGAACATGTCCTCTCTCTCTGTCTACCTACAGGTATTTCTGGCTCCAGAGATGCATGTTTCTGATCAGTAGTGAATGGCCCCACAGTGCTCATTGTTTGTAGTTTCTAAATGCTCAGCTTTCTTATCTCTCCTTTCACCCCAGCCAGGCAGACAGCCGTTCAGCCTAATCCTGGTTCTTTCAGAGGTTTTCTTCCTGTAACAAGGACATTTTACTTCCCTGCTGTCGTCAAGTGCTTACTCCCTAAGAAAGTGTTGGGTTTCTTTCTATAACACAAGCTAAGCAACACACAAGGTGGTTTGGAAAACCCAGTTACGCTAGAACCTGATAGTTTCTCTTCTAAACTACAGATGGAATGATAAACACAAGTTGTTAACTGGAAGACTGAGAGCGATGTGGGTGCTGTAACTTACACTGGGACCTGGTTAAGACAGAGAATGGTGGTGAGCAGGGGATAACCTCTAGAGCACCCGTGGTCTCCAAGATGCCACTCTGCAGGCCGCACAGCACCAACACCACAATGATGCAGATGAATTTGGGTCTCAGTCCATAGCCATGTAAAGCACTCTTTGTGGCTTTGTAAAATAGAAGGTGACCATAAAAGGACACAAAAGTTGACACACCTATGATAGCATTCACATACAGGTTGGGGTTGACTGAATCCACCTGGAGAACAAAAAGATAACTGTTACTTTATTATACTTTACAATAGTATATACAAACAGCAGATGATATGTATTTATTATATGAAATGGAATTAATGTTTAATCTTCAGAAGACCTAATTATGCTTCAGATGAACAGGCTACACTTGTAGTCAAATGTTTCTGCTGTGTTTACTGTCCATAGTGCTGCCATATTCTCTTTCTGCTGCATCACACTGTCTCCCTCACCTCTATGCAGCAATGTGTCCAAGGATTCTTTGTGAATCCTTGGAGTTTGGACATCAGAAATCTTGCAAATGGGAATAATGGCACAGACTGTCCTTACGATATCTATGGTACCGTGCAACTAGTAAAGACCTGCGCAGAGGAGTTCAAACTCCTTTCTTACCTTTATACAAGTGGATAAAGTGAATATAAGTTTCACCTTGAATGATTTGAAAAGAGATGAAAACTGATGAATACAAGCACTTTAAAGAGCACTGAGGCCTTTATTCCCCAGGAGTTTATGAGTTATTGTTTTGTTAGTTTCTATGTGAACAATTGTAAAGCTCTGTAATGTTATAAGGAAATTAGTAAAAGCTCCACACTAAAACTGTCCTTTCAAAAGACCATGCAGACCAAGAAGGGGAGAATCACACATCCTCCTTACTGTAAAATACAACACATTACACCACCACTGTGTCATGGTCTTTGAGTCTTGATTTTGTTTTATTTAATTCCGTTCTGTGTGTTTTCTGTGTGTTTTCTTTCTCCATGTCTCCTGAGTTCTCCTGTTTGTGTCTCCCACTCTCTATGTGTAACTTACTTCCTGTTTTATTTTGAATTCACTCTTCCTTTTGTTAGCTTGTGTTTTTGCTTCCTTACTCGTTTTCCCTCGTTGTGTCTCTAGTATTACCTGTGTCTGGTGAATCACCTGTGCCTTGTTCCCTGAACAGTTCTTATTGTGTTAATAGTTTTGTCTTTCCCTCTGTCTTTGTCAGCTCTCCTGTTCAGTCTCCTGTCTTTTCCTGATGACATACCTGTCAGTTTTCCTCGTGTTCGCTTGCCTGAATTCTTCTTTGTGTTCCTCATGCTTGTTGGATGGATTTTTACTTCAAGGTTTTATTTGCTTCAGATAAGTTCACTTTGATCCTCTTGGACTTTTAGTATAGATTTGTCCCTGGATCAACAGCTGACTTCTGTTTGTTTCACCGGTTACCTTTTCAGTGAGTTTCCTTATTAAAGTTCATTTTGTTACCACAGCCTGTCTGCCTTGTGTCTGCACTTGGGTCCTTCCCTGATATCCCCGTGACATACTAGATCTTGAGGAAGTCATATTTGCTGGGAGAACACAGATTAAGATCTGAAAAAATAACTCACATCACCATAGTCGTACTGTTCATCTGTCCACAGGACCAAAGTAACAAAGAATAAGATGCTGCGTACAACCGAGAGCTGAAGCACAGCAGCCATCATCCAAGCACAGCTGCTGCTATACACAAGAAAACAGACAAGACTTTAACATGTTACCAGCGTGTCAGTGTATGACCTTACACATTTTCTGTCATTACGCATTACAGAGCATCTTGTACACTCAGACTAATTGCTGACAATGCATGTCTTCAAGAGCATACACTTCATTGGGATATTGCCGATGTTTGCATATAATCACTTCGTATGTAGGCTTAACTGTATCTGTGCTATAAAATGTTACCACAGATACAGTTAAGCCTAACACTATTCAAATAATCCATGTTATTGGATTATTTGAATAATAACCCAATAAAATTAAAGATCTTTAAAAATCTTTCATTTATAAAGATTGATTCTGCCAGGAAATATTATCATATTCACCAGTATATATATCAAGGTTACTTTCTGTTTATCAGTGACCAGAATGCAGGATAACGCACTGACTGAGCCTACTAGAAGCGTGAGGAGGTAGTTAGTGGGAATGATATGTGCTGATAACAGACCATTAACATGCAGAAAGCTTGACAGCAGTTATAGGAACTGTTTGTTTACTGTGGTAGCAAATAAAGGCTTTGATTACTAAAAGAGGCTATGACCCATTCCAGACATTGCAGTTTTAGTAGAAATGTGAAAAAAACAACAACACAGAAATAATCAAATGTAGCCGTAGCATGTCTAACATCTCTTATAAAATAAAAGTTTGACATGAATAACAATAATATGGGTTTAGCTGTAGGGTACCCTAACTGCCACTAGTACAACTAAAAGCTCTAAGCACTTGCGATGGCCATTACATGGCTGCTACAAATATAATCCTTCATTATTTCAAGTCAAGTGTTTTTTTCCTCCTGCTCTCTACCTGTTGATGGCCACCATTGGGAGACAGCAGCAGCAGCAACAGGGGAAGGGATCTGGAGATACCTGCTGTCCAGACAAAGCCACCAGCATACGAGCTTTGCCTCCAAAGAAGTCTGTGATCAGTCCCATGAATTTCAGCAAGGTGATGGAGTGATACCTGCACAGGCATACACATTTAGACAGGAGCGGCAATGCAGTTAAATCTGTGAACAGATGTAATTAAAGTGTGCCATTACATGTCAAAACTTGTTGACTCACAGTGAAGCAATGAAATTGCACAGCGAGGAAGAGCGTGGCACATACAGTGCTATAAGGGAGGTCAAGGCAAATACCTAAGATAAAAAGAATATTCAAAGATTAAAATAAGGTACAAGTGCATCTCCACTTTAAGCTGGAATCAAATAAATTTACTTAAGACTTTTGAGAAAACTGGTTACAATGAAAAATTTAAGAATGCGTGATAAAAACATGGGTGAATTTAAATTAAATGCTTGAAGAGCTGGAATTGTCATTTGATGTTCAATAATACACTAAGTCCCAAGCTGTTTAAATCTCAAAAATAAAACTTCAACATTCACTTCTGAGTGCACATAGGACACAAACCCCAGTTTTTACACAAGGTCTTGTGTTTGACAAATTCATCTGATTTTTTAGAGACACCTGATGGCTGATTTCTCTCACTATTGCTTTTAGACATACCAAATCAAAATGAATTTAAATATTTAGAATCTAATACCATAAAAATGGAATATTATTCATTTATCCACAAAACTTCTGTGATTCTGTTTAATAAAAGCTGGTTGTCATTAAAAGTAGAACTTCAAATGGGGCTCCTTCACACCTCTTTGGAGATAAAGGGGTGTGGTCACAACTCAATCATTATGAGTCATTTAATTTTGTTATTCACACATTCAGATACATCTATAAATAAGTGCCATATACTTACAGTTGCATGGAAGCCCTAAACAACCATGGTTCAACTTAATTTTTTCGCTCTGTTTTCTTGAGAAAACCAGATAATTCTCCTCCGTTTTCTTGTTATCATGACATAACAGATCTTGTTATGTCATGATAATGACAGCATTTTCTCGTTATAACATGTTAATATCTGGTGAGGTAGAAAGCAAAACCAACCTGCCAAAACCAGAAGGTGCTCTACTGCAGCTTCACACTCTAATGGGGTACGTTATTATATTTTTTGAATGCTCTTTTGTTTTGTTCAGTAGAATTTTACTTACTTAATGTCTTTATTTACCTAATTTTTACTGTCTGCACACGATTTTGTTTTCTCCAGAAAACAAGATAATTTTGTTGTTATGACAACATAACAGATTTTGTTGAATTATCTTGTTTTCTCGAGAAAACAGAGCGAAAAAATTAAGTTGAACCATGGCCATTTAGGGTTTCTGTACAATTGACAGTAAGGCAACCAAACTTAAACCAATCATTTCTGCAGATTGTTTAATTAGAGAGGGAATTTGGGCTGACAAGT
This sequence comes from Dascyllus trimaculatus, assembly GCA_024666655.1. Lineage (NCBI taxonomy): Eukaryota > Metazoa > Chordata > Actinopteri > Pomacentridae > Dascyllus > Dascyllus trimaculatus. The sequence goes on along the minus strand of CM045452.1, from coordinate 1,757,624 downwards.
GAACAGCAAAAAAAAATGTGCATACTTGAGATTTTAAATAGTTGCCAATGTCTTGTTGCACTGAGAGAAAGTTCAGGTGTGTGTGTGTGTGTGTGTGTGTGTGTGTGTGTGTGTGTGTGTGTCTGTGTGTGAGTGTGTGTGTGTGTGAGTGTGAGTGTGAGTGTGTGAGTGTGTGTATATTGGGAGGCTGACATTACCGGGTACATTCCTAATATCCACAGGTAGAGACGTTTTCGTCTGGATGAGGAAATGTGACGCAAGAAGAAGCCAACTTCCTCCAGAAACACCCCAAGTAAAATGACAGCCAGGCCGGCCGGGATGAGGAAGAGCCACAGCTCATTTTTAATGGCTGAGAAACAACAACAAAAAATCGCACAATCACTCTGAGGGCTGCACTACTGAGCAGATATTTCTACTGTGCCTAAAATTTGAAAATCTCCAACATTAGCATCAGAAATGCTCCAACTCACTGATGACTAGGAGAAAAGCACATTAAGTGCAGCAGTTTTCAGCAGGAGTGCCTCCTTTTCCATACACAAAAACCTTTGTCAAACCTGATAATCAGACTGAATTTCTACTTTTGTTTTATTAATTCAGTCTGACACCATTTTCATGTAAACTAAGTTGTTTTTGGCAGGACGGGTTGTTGTGCTTAATCAGTATCGAGTGACATTTTTGACTTAGAAGCAGGGGTCGGAGCTTTGTCTGGAAGCTGACATATCAGTTTGCACAGCTGTTGTTGTCTGACCCACCCACACTTATTCCATGATTTTATTTTGTTTGCAATTTTTTCTGATGAATCTGATTTCTGTTCTGCATTTAAACAGGTTATTCTAGGCCAGGGGTCGGCAACCCAAAATGTTGAAAGAGCCATATTGGACCAAAAAAACAAAAAACAAATATGTCTGGAGCCGCAAAAAATTAAAATCCTTATATAAGCCTTATAATGAAGGCAACAAATGCTGTATGTATCTATATTAGCTATATTAGCCTACTATCAAAATGACTAAGTTGGCTACAAATACATAATGAGCCTTCATGATTAAATGTTTATTTTCCCTGCAGCGCATCCTGTAGAGAATGACGCACCACGGGACTACTCTGTTGTACGATGCCGCCTCAAGTTTAACTTCATTACAATATTAATGAATTATGTTTCATTGCTTTGATGAAATTAAAGAAATGCAATAAAGAAATCCGATTTTTGATGTCATTTTTATTTTGAGGATTCGAAAAAACAACAACAAAATGGAACGTGCATAACGTGCCCCTTATCTGGGCAACAGAGTGCAATAAAACGCAGCCTGCATTTATAAAAATAAAACAGCAGCCTTTTGAAAAGGTAAAGTATATAAAAGCAAATTAACACAGTTTAAGTTTGATTTCTGTGCAAATTCCAAGCAAGTCAGTGGAAGGGTAAAACGCAGCAGCTTCCTCTTCTCTTTTGACACGTAACCAACGCAGCTATCCTAGGACCTGAGCAACAAAACACAATAATATCCCTAAGTGTCATTCCAAATATATACTGACGAAAATCAGAAATCACTTTATAAAAACAGCCACTTTGTTACTAAATATGTGCCTATGACAGGATTGTGTTCTTACCCGTTTAATGTGACTTCTGTTTTCGGACATCACTGGTCAGCTTCTCAACATCGGGCATGTAAGATGTAACTTTAATCTTGACGCAGGACTGCAAGCTCTCATCTGTGAGGCGGGTGCGATATTTTGATTTGATGTAGTTCATGTTTGAGAATATCTGCTCGCACAGGTATGTTGATCCAAAGATGGATAATACTCCAAATGCATATGTCTTCATGTTCCTATAACTGTCAGGAAGAGCATTCCATGTGTCAAGTTTCTCGGGTGTTGGGAGGCTTTCAATTTCGCTCCACGGCCCATCACACAGCCGCCGGTTTGTTTACAACAGCCACCTGCCTGGCATCCCGCCCTGCTGATAGAAACGTGTGTCGCAGGCTATGACGCAAATCTTCGTTGACAGAAATGTTGAAATTTAATATTTATTCTACACATTTTTACAGCATTGGAAAACGTTAAGAATGTTTGTGTCACGTTTGTCCTCCTACAGAAACCATATTAAAACAAAAAATATATTTTCCTCCCCTATCTTTTTCCATTTTCAAACATTTTTGAAAAAGCTCCAGGGAGCCACTAGGGCAGCGCTAAAGAGCCGCATGCGGCTCTAGAGCCGCGGGTTGCCGACCCCCGTTCTAGGCAGATATCCACCATTTTTACAGTCGGCTTCACACCTGATAAAATAAAAATGATACAACAATAAACCTATATAATACAGTGTATCTACCATTTAACATGGCCATAATACAGGTTTAAGGAAAAGCTTTAAAAAACAAGTGCAGAAACACAGGAAATGGGTGTGTTTCCACACAGGTGCACTGCAAGGTACAAATAGGTAGGGAACATCCAGTTGTGCTCTGTGGCGTGTACAAGAACTCTGAACACGCCCTGTTGTTTCTGATTTTGTATCAAGATTGGAAGAGAAAAGATCTAAGTGACTTTGAGAGAGGGTTCATTGTTTGCACACAGATGACAGGCGCATCTGTCACAAAGGCTGTTCATCTGGCTAGTGTTTCAGTAGGAACAGCGACTAAACAGACATCTGTATTTTGATCTTCAGTAAATAGGGACAGAATGTATTAGTGCAATATGTAAGAAAATAGAAGAGCAACTCTTTCTCAGGCAACTGAGGATGTCAATACGGAATCAGACTGTCAGCAAGAACAGTGGTCCAATCACAATTACATGGAGAAACATATTGAAGTGGGGCTGCAATGTATGAACCCCTTATTACAAAGATGACCGCACATTTGAGGTTTAATTTCTGAAAGGACCATCGACACTGCTCTACAGAGTTAAGAAAAACAGTGATACAGTCAGATGAGTCCTTCATCATGTTCTCTACAAGTGGGAGACTGCAAGTGGGGTTTACACCAAGAGAACAGTTACTACTCAGCAGTGTTCAAGTCACATTTTAAGATATTCAACTATTTTATCCATCTAACAGAAAATAACACCAAAAACAAATATGCCAAGGATAAAGCCAAGAAGAATTAAAATAGAGATTATTCATTATTATTCCTCATCAATGCTGTCACCCCTAACTATTAGGTTAATGAGTAAGTGGCAACCTTTACTTACCACTAAAGAACTGTGAAGACAAAGGGATCTCAGCCCCAATCCAGCTACAGTTGCTGCCTTTTCCCATTCTCTATATGATGCAGTTCTCCACTCTGTCCACAACAAATTCATAGAAAGAAACAAACCTATCAGAGCAGGCCACTGCTTCTGATTCACAGCCACCTAAACAAACTAAGGTTTTAACAGCAAGGCCGTGGTGTTTGGAGAGGTCTCTTTCTCCTGTTGCTTCCGCGTCAACCTGAGCAATGCCTGTCCAATAAAGATGTTAATGATCGACAGATTCAGGTAAGAATACAGGTGAGGGACTCAAGTCCATCTTGTAGGAGGCAGTTAGTTCATCTGGGAAGAATGACAACTAAAAATACACCTGTACAGTTGAAGGACCGTTACTAATGTTTTATAAACAGTGAATCACATGACTGTGTGAAATGTGAACATGATTCTCAGTTCAGGGAGTGTTGGTGTCTCAATTAGTCCAATGGTTTTGGAACATTTACAACAGCTGTTCTTACACTCGAAAGAAAACTCCTGAATTCTTGTGATGGGAAAAGACCCCATGCCTTGGTGCCCTGGAACAAAACATGGCCCTGTCCAGGGCATGGGGCTGTCTGAGGATCAGCATCGACACATCCCCTGTTCAGAATCACTGGGGAATGATCAACCTAAGTTGTAGTATATAAAGTATATATTCTTATAATCCTCTGTCTTACTAGCTCAAAATGAGTATGACTAAAATAACTAAAACTAATGACTAAGATACTAATCTTCACTTGGAGCTTTAGGTCTACTAACTCTAGACCCACATTACAAATCCAAATTTAAACCATGACCCTCCCTGTGTCACAGCATACCCCCATCCTTGTTTGAGGTAGAGTGTACAAAAGTGTATTTTGATCCAATACACTTTTTTTGTAAAAGTCAGCAGTGGGTGTTGGTACACAGCCCTGGGAAACGAACAAAATGGCTCGGATTGATCAATACATTATTCCAGTCAAACCAGGAACAAGGGGCATTTGTACAGGTATAGACTACATGCAGCCCTATGTGTGTCCTATGCTGTGCATGTACAGCCTCTGAAAACTAATTGCTCTTGGCACATGAAAAACATATCTGTCAGATCTGTAACAAATAGCAGTAATTTTAAATGTCACATAATCTTAACCTCAATATCTATGTTAATATAGCACTGTTATAAAACTTTTATTTATTGCTGTGTGTTATGTGTGGTGTTCTCGCTGTGCACAGAAAATAAAGAAAGCCATCAACTTTTTTCCAGGAAGAATGAAGGTGCTGTTTAGTAAGGGTCCACCTGGCCATGAACAACAAGACCATTCTGACAAAGCCCCAAGGATCAAAAACAATCCTTTACTTCAAGACTAGTCTGCCCTCCGGAGTCAAGATGTTGTTGGCACTAATGCCCTTACTGAGGTCCTTCAGCAAGGAAGGGACACGTCCGATCATCAGGAGGTGATGGGTGAGTTTGCGCTGAAGGTTAGCAAGTACAAGGGAAAAACTTTGGGTAGAAGGTGAGTAAGACCCATCACTTTCATGTCCTTAAGAAATGGTTGAATATGAAACTTCCCCCAAATGGAAGATGACCAGGTAAAGTGACCCTAAATGAAAACTTCTTTGTGGAACTCCTTTGTCACTGAACTGTATTGTACTAACACAGTATAAACCTCCGCTCTGGCTATGTTAGCCTGATGCTATGCTGTTTGCAGAATATCACAAACCAGAATCTTGTTTACAATACATGAACATTTAATAGAACAAAATAAAAAAATCACAATATCAGCTGTAAAAAAAAACACAGTCGTAACAGAAAACATTTGAAGGTTATGGACCCTTCCAAAATCTGCATGTATTTACACTTAAACATGCTGAACTGCTGAAATGTTTCTGGACATGGACAATGTCAACCAACATTACACAGTATTACTACATTTATATAGTATTTCTGACCAAATACATTTTAGCATGCCTGTCTCCAAACAACTGTCTAAAGGCCAAAGTAAGGGAATGTCAGTCGGTTCTGTTAGGAGGTCTGATGTGTAGTGTTCTCTTCTCTTCCATTTATATTTTCATTGAAATTAGATGATCTGATTGTTACAGTTAAGTTCATGTGTTTGTCCTTTAAATGTACAGGACTCTATCCATCATTACGTAACAGAACAGTCACATTTCCAAGTAAGTCTGAAGAGTTTTGTTTCCAAACTCCTCCTTCACATCCAAAGCATCATCTGTAGAACCAACTCTGCACAGAAGCTGTCATCCACCAGTCCCACAGCTCTTCTCATTGGAGCACATCAAACCATCATACCATTAGAAAACAGCCTCCTGATATTCTGCGTTGCAGACTGACAATAAAGCTTTCAGTGTCTGCCAGTCTTCTCACTTCCTCCAACAACATCATTAAATTAAACGGTAGAACACCCAGCTGACGAACACAACCCAGTGGCTTGCCCAGTTCAGTTCAGACCACCTCTGGATGGTGTGGCTGGCTGCATAGCCCTGCAAATGGGAAAGACAAGTACAGCCTCAGTTTTGTGTGTGCTGGTCTGATCATTTATATGTTAAGGATCAATCGAGATTTAATCAGTTTCCTAATTTTTCTCGGGGCTCTCTTTTTTTTTATCAAGGCAGGTCCTTAGTGTATCCTTGATGCATAGCTAGTGTTGTAACAAATGCTGTCTAGAAAAGGCCCTCGCTTTTTAGGAATTCACCTTATTACAGAAATACTTACGAATGAAGGGTGGATTTACTCCTGTTGCACTGAAGTTGTACTTTAGGGCCTGTATTTTCAATTCAGTCTATCTAACCTGCTTGTTTTTAATTAGACAAGATAAAATACTCTTCAACTTAAAAAGAAAACTAATATAGTAAGATGTTTAATTTTTGTGATATCAGAGTAAAAAAACTAAACAAGTGACAGACAAACATTTTTTAAAAATTGAAATAAATGAACTGTGTTTTTGGCCATAAAAAATCAACACAATTCGCCCAACATTTGCCAGCTGCCATCCCTGTCAGTAAGAAGCCTTCCTATTTTCAAGTCTTTCCTCTTTGATTTTTTCCATCAACACTTTCTCCTCTATACCACAATCATGGTTTCATTCACTGAATGTTTCGTGGGCTCGGCCCTGTTCTTACCTCTTCTACCTCCTGTTCATCTACTCCAGGATCAAACATGGAGCCCAAGTAGGTGAGATGGAAGACGACCAGCAAGCTGAAAATAAGATTCAGCAACTTCACCCAACATTCCTACAGAGCAGAGAAAATAAAAACAACTGTTAAACAGGCAAAAGGTCACCTTTAATGTTTTTGTTAATTGTTTTACTGTTATGAATAATGTAACACCCACTGAAAACCCTGTTTCTGCTGAGCTTAGGACTACCTTGCTGTAGTGACGCTTCAGAAGTGAATCAGGCTAGACACTGCTTTTTAGCCTGCTGTTAAGTTACTGTAAAGCTACGGGGCACTTCATCTACAATCTTCTTTTTACAAATCATCTGAACTAAAAAAACACATCAAAGTGTTACAAACACCAGTCAGAATTGTTCTCAAGAAGATGAGTATGAAACACAAAGAGTCTTTTCGGGCTACACAACCTACGTGTTAACTGTATGGGAGGCTGACTGACTAGTTTGTAGAAATGTCATTGATGCAATTAATCACTGCAATGTTGACTTCAAAACTGCTGGTCACTGTTTTATTTCTAATTAAATGTAAAATGGAGGTGATATACAGTACTGAATAAAAGTTAAGTGCAAAAGACATGAGATGTTTAGATGACTCATATCCCTCACCAACACCATCAGCGAGGCTTTTCATCATCCCATTCATTCTGAAACACGACAAAGAGTCATAAAGAGGAGAAATCCTCCAACAGATGGTCGAAATTACTTAGAGCCCTAATCTCTAAATCATGGAGTTAGTCTGGGATTATAAGAAAAGACCAAAGAGCGTGAAACAGACTGATTTCATTGAAGTTTTCTGCACTTTGTATGAAATTCATTTTAAAAAATTGTGCTGGATGCCTCTGCCAATCTAGTTGATCTTTGATCTTTTGATATTAAATTTCATTACTTGACACATTTCGCCCTATTAGACATTTGTACAAAGATTTATCATAATTAGCATATGAATTCTTGAGTGCCAAATGTGAGGAAATTCCACCAGGAGGTTAAATGTAACTTTGGTACAGTACTGTCTGTATGTTTTGAATGCTTAACAGAGCTGTGAATGGTCTACTTTGGTGCATCACACAGCTGAAGCTGTACCTTTTTGTGTTGATGACTGCAGTCAGAAGCACAGGGCCTGGACAGGATACAGGCACTGAAGGTGGATGCAAGCTTCTTTCTAAGGACTGAGGACAGAAAAAACAACTTCAATCATTCAGGTGTGAGAAACTGGCTGCAAAATCTGTTACAGTAGTTCTACAGTTGTTCAGGTGTATGTGCCATAAATGCTGAGAGCTGAGACTCTCCTACTTCACAGTGGCGTTGTGTCTACTTTATTAAAGTTGTCATTTCTACATCCCGTGTGACAACACAGACATCTGTGCAGGTGACAGTCCATCTTTTACATTCAATAGTTCAGCTTTTACTGCTAAACAATTATATACAAGCATGAATTTTATGCATACCATGTTCCACATATGTGATGAATCCAAGCGAGACAAGAACAGCTCCTAGGTGAAAACTCAAACCCTGAAGAAAACAAACAGCATAGTCAAGGTCTAAATGTAATCATCTTTATTATGCAATTCTCATTACCATAGTAGTGTGTCCTTCAAATGCCATTCATGTATTAGTGTTTAACACAGAAAAAAAGTAGAGCAGCAAATGCACTGCTATGTTCAGTGAGCAGATTCAGTGATGTGGTACAAATGGATGGCAGGAGATGTGCTTCATGTATTCCCTTACTGAAGTGATAGCAGATGAACTAAGTGTTTGCAACTTGGTTTTGCTATGTTGCAAATTAAAATGATCACCCATCCTGTAACAGATTCTGGATTGAAGTGTGCATTATCTTACTAACATGCAGTAAGGCGCTGGCTGTGTATGTCACCAGGATGGCTGGGAACGTCCCCAGTTTCATGGCATTTTTAAAGACATCTGAGGAAGATGAAAGACAGAACACAGTTAAAACACATTATGACAGGACAGCATATGTGGTTTTCCAAAATAACGTTTCAATACAAACTGTGTTTTATAATGTGATGATACTTTTACTGCCGAGTGCAAATGGGAAATATTAGGAATAATCGTCTGGGACCCGTACATTTAGAGCTATCTGGTTCCATGAATGTTAGAAGTCCAACATCCAGCAGGTTAAGTTGCCATGGGGTTTGTTACTTGAGGAAGTGCTTAGAAATTAGATTAAATTACAAAGACAGAGCAGAGGCCAGGACTTACAGGTTTTCAGCCATCTGGACATGGGGATGTTCCAGGATGTCACCACCAGCACCATGGAGCGAGGCATTTCCACACTCAGAGGCTTCACCACTCTCATGTCCCTGTACAATAAACACACAGATGCATGTTATTAGAAAACACAGTAGCAGAGACTCACTCATTCAGTTCATATTTTGAGGAATTTACAGGTCTTTTAAAATTAATGTAAGCTAATGTGTGCTGTGCCACTTTAACCCATTATCACCACCATGAAACAATCATAATTGCACCTCTCATTGTCCTTCTCTACTTAACTGTTTCATAGTTGATTATTCTAGAAATTCCAAATATTTTACTGTTGACATTTAAGGCTTTTGAAGGTCAGGCTCCCACCTCTACATCTCAAGCTCATTCAACTAATCTACCCATATATGTAGCGCTCATTATAATTTTTTACTTGCTATTACACACATATTATGACCACATAATAACTTCACTGTCCTAAAATTGTAAAAAGAAAAAAGCAAACCACACATCCGTGTAGCTCAGCTAAACTAACCATCTGATGTTATCTTTTTCTTCAGTGAAGCCTGCTCCTGCAAGCATGCTTGTGCCTTCACTGAGGTGACCCACAAAGTAGTTACTGAAGTGGAAGGATACTGCATTTTCGTATGCATGCAGCCACCTGTACAACAAACAAGACACAAGTCAGACACACACAATACACCCCTAACCCACACATTGCGTTCTTCCCCCCAAATCAACTTGAATGTCTCCTAAGGGAACAGAGGTAATGTTAGGTGCTCCCCAGACACAGAATACTTACACCATAAACAGTAATCTGATTAGTCCCACTTTTTGCAGTAACATTAATTTAGAAATGCAAATACACAAGATGTGCACATGGAGTAGGGAAATATGGGCTGATATCACTCTATCAATCTCTCTCTGCTTAGCTGAGCTCCATATTCTCCTCCTTAAAAGAACAGTGCATCTATTTTTTACTTTCAGCAAATCATTTCCATGGAGAATTCAATACAACTTTCAAATTTCTGACACATTTTCAATACGTTGATATCCAAAAAATAATTGTAATTCCATTTGAGTTTCATAGCTTGCGACTGCAATCCTATGTGGCATTTGAGTCCTAGAATGCACCAGCAGGAAAACTTCACAAACCACTCTGTGATTTAAACACCAGTAAAACTCCCAGAGACAGTAAGCATACACGACTTACTGGCCTTAGTGTGCAAAACCACTAATATCCTTTAAGTTTCACACTTAAGGCACATGGACCATCATTTGTTCAAACCATCTACCAATGAAGGAAGTGAGAGCTACTTAAAGCTCCAGAAAAAGCTAGTAAGTGAACTTTGAGTTGAGAATGCTTAGTCAAAGTAACACATGGTGGCTTTACTGTAGCATTATGATTATGATTATGATGTAGTCAAGCACAGTATGCTTTAACTGGGCTTTGGAGAGATGGCCACGCACTTTTTAGCAATATGACTGCAGTAAGGAAGGAACCATAAATGATCATCTTCTCTTGTTCACCTCTCAGCATGAAGGGGAACTACAGATGTTAATCATTAATAGTCATTACCGTAGATTGAAGGTACAACATGTAACATATCAACACTAAAATATCTAAAAACGACCAGGCCGATCTTTTTCATTTTGTTGATTTGTGTTCTCACATTATCTGAAATAAAAAAACGCAGAAATACGTAATTCTATTCAATGCAACAGTGAGTTCCACTTTTAGTCGCCTGTCAATGGCATTGTCTCTTCAGCTGCTGTAGCAAGGAAAACGTGGTAAACTCTGGAAAGTATGGAAGGAAGAAGCAAAAGTCGGTTAACTGGCTATACAACCTATGTCTCTTACTGCCTAATGAGAAGGAGCTGCAGGTAGAGTTGCTTGACGGGCTGCACAAACAATAAAACAAGTGCACCTTCCTGTCGTGTGAAAGTGGAAAGATTTCCTGCACTGGTAAATGTGGTGTGACAGTACATGTACATGTCTGTTCAAGCTGAGCAGCTGCTTTCAGAAGCTGGCAAAATGGTAAGTACAGTGAATTGGTTACACCCATTACATGAATATGGTATGTGTACTACTGCATATAAAACCATTAATACGAAAGTCACTGTGTAGAGACTGGGCTAACATTGGTTTCATATCTGTTTGATATTACTATTGTCACTGTTTAATACAGCAGCCTGTTGATAAATGAACCTAGAACCACCAACATTCCTACATCCCCAGGACAACTGAGGGAGTCATTTTGACTCCATGTCACAACGGCATTGATAATCACAATGTCATTTCATGAAGTCATTAAGTTGCTCATTTACATCTATTTTTTAAAAAATAACGAGTTACATTTGCCAAAATTGCAATTTAAAATTCAGTTTGTCAGGTTTATTACATTTACAATTATTTAAGGGTATCTCATTACAGATGGTTAAATATAGTTTTCTGAGGGTGAAAAGTGACACTTCGCTGGCTCAAAATATAAATGATGATTTCTTTTTTCTTTTAATCCAAAATCCCCCATAATTCCATCCATGATCTATTCACTGCTTGGTCCTCTGTTGCAGGGGGGCTGGAGTCTATCCCAGTCCACGCAGTAAAGGCAAACTCTACACATAGGGATCCGAGGCCCAGGCTGGGGAGTGAAACGGGGATCTTCTGGCTGTGGGGCAACGATGCTAACAACTGAGCCAACGATTTTGTTCTGACATAGTTACATGGATTTGAAAAATGCAAGGGGGTAAAACTGACCCCTTTGGCTGTTCTAGTGTTAATTGTTAGATGTGTGAACCATAACCCTCTAATGAAGGCCTGAAGTTGTGCAGCTGTTTTAATACTCTATATTATGTTGGATCAATTGCTGAACAATTTTAATAAAGGCAGTATTTTTTGCATGAGTTGATTTCTAAGTCCAATACCATAGTGTCTACTTACTTGAATGGCATTTCCTAATGTACCTGCCCCTGATTTTTGTGTGAACACGTGTCAGTGCGTAGAAAGTTATAATACCTGGAAAAAGATTACCACTGCATTTGTAAGAATTATTAAACAACTGATTTTTAAGCTGGCCAATTACTAATTAAGGATATTGATGAAAATCTGAAAGGCTATAAGGGAAAGCCTTACCTTTCTCAAATGTATCTTGGAAGCAGGAAAAGAAAGACAAACAGGATATTGTCAAAGCAGCGTACTATAAAAGCTGTTGTTTTGGCAAAACTACCTAGGCTGCAGTAGAACAAAGATTTAAGTGAACATTTCTCTTACTTCTGTGTGAATGAGTTTCCATGGATTGGGATGAACAAAGGGAAAAGATACGGGGCAATGCAGGTGGAGACCAGCAGACAGGTCTGACTCTTCAGGAGGCTCAGGGAGGAACTGTGCAGCCACAACCAGCTCTGAAGAACAAACCCCCCCATTATCACCATAGCACTATACATGAACAGTGTGTACAGAGAAGGGGCTCGAACTGCCCACTACTCACCAGTTTTGTTCCTTCAACAGCATTTTTATAACCAGAGAAGCTGATCCAAGGGCCAAAGACAACGGTGCCCACAAAGAGAGCATAGCCCAGGAACTCAGCTGGGGAGGGTAGGGGGCCCACTGCTCCTCTGTCCAGGTCAAAGGCTAGAGAGATGGCCTTCATGGCCACCACCATCTGAGAGCCTGACCACACACACAAACACATATGATACCATAGGACCATATGATCAAAATACATACTTGTAGCTTGTTTCCAAGCTTAGATATAGTATGGAAGTTGGAACTGTGGTAAATTTCATGCCTAACTAATTCCATTAGTTTCAGAGTTATATATATATTTATTATTTATTCAATCTTAACACCCACTAATAAAAGTACTGATTTAAGATTGGTTTATGACCAAGAGTACTATAATACAATGTACAATATCTAACTTGTGACTCATTTCTATACTCTTAACTATATCATTCAGTTTATAGTATTTCCACCATATTTCTGATACTCATTAGTCTGTGCTTTCAGTTTCATGGAGTTGGAATGACAATTACATCATGCCATACATCACTAAATGTTTTTCCTAAAATATCCCTCCATATTCTGAGTGGCAAGTGTACATTCCAAAAGTTATAATTTCAATGGTCCCTGTGCTCAGTGTTTCAGTCTATTCTCACTGTTCATCAAGTAGTGCACACAAATTTTGTGTGTGTCTAATATAACTTATATATTCTTTAAAACACACACTGTGAATTGCTGCAGTCAACATTTTTTTTTACTATATTCCAGTAAAGCTTAATCCCAGACACCACACAGTAGCTGTGTGAATACTGCAGTATCTTCAAAAATGTGTAACATCAATAAGAGGAACGCACAAGAAAAAACACAAACACAATTTAAATAAAATGATTTCATTGTTACCTCTTATTTTATGCCAAGTCACCGTGTCAATTAAATGTAGCTCTCTGAAATGAAGAGGTATAAAAGACTTGAATTCTACATCAGAACGTAGAGGGTTTAAAGAACAACCTAGGAAATTAATTAATGGAAAATGATGTACACAATAACTGGGTATCTTGTGAAACTACAAAATGAAGGTTAAACACTGATTGTATTCATTCAACAATTAGTACTGTAGTACAATTCTAGCACAAAGAACAGCAACATGCAAATAGCAACTGAAGTAACTATATCAGATTCCCTCATCAATCTTAACTTCTTCTCAACATATTTTGGCTGCAGTGTCATTCAAAATAATCATCGTTTGATACTAATATATTGTGCTCCAATTCATTATGCAATTTTCATGCTTTGGTTTTGCTTTTACATTATATGATACATCAACGGCACAAAACCTAATTCCTCCTCATCAGCAACCTCAGCTACATCTACATCTGCAGAGGTGTTGTCATGAAATCCCTCCAATATGAAAGGAACTCTGTAAATGACCTTGTAAATGTAAACGACCTTGTGCTTCATTAATGAATGTAACAGGGTTAGGCATAATAAGTTTAACTTCAGCCTATACCCTTCGGTCACTTTTGAAGTAATGTGATGTCTTAATGTTATTATGTATGGTGTATGTTAACCGAATAAACTACTACTACTACTAAAAAAAATATTTCACAGCAGTGTAAACAAATTTATCATGAGGGTCGCAAAATAATAAGCAGCAGCCAACAGTTAATGGTGTCAAAGTGAGTGTGACCCCGCTGCCCCAGTAATAATGTTACAGCCAGTTGGTAGTCTTCTCTCTGTATCAACTGATCAGAGCAGAGTCAACAGTTGGTCTTTTAACAATGTAGAGTGCAGGCAGCTAGTGGCCCATCACTGCATTCACTAAATGTTTCCTCACCCAATTAAGAGGTAGATGAGGATGACTGCTGAGAGGAAGAGGCCTCTGCTGCTGGAGTGACGGCTAAGAAGCAGAATGAGGTAACAGAGCGCACTGAGCAACAGCACCCACAGCATGTGCAGCTCAAAGAACAGGAAGAGGCCATACATCCCAGTCAACACTGACACTACATGTTTCACAGTGGACACAACACCTAAGGAACACAAGCAAAAAAAATACACTTATAATCTCAGGTCCAGTGGTCTTAATAAGACTGACTGAAATATTAATATTTCATTACTTGCAAATTTTTTTGAATTGGTGTGGAATGTACCCATGATGATAAACATACACATTTATCAGCCTGGCTACAGGCACTGATAAAGCTCAGTGTCAATGTGTTACTTTACAAGGTATCAGATGCATTAGAATACACAGTCTTAGCTTAGGACAGGAATGCTGCTAAAATCCATACTGTCAGTACACACAAAATCTACATTTCCTACCAATTACATCAATATCAAAAATAGGTTAGACGTGGCTCTCTGTGAAGGGGCCTACTTGCTGATACGCAGTCAGTGCAGCTCACCCAGTCTGAAGCAGAGTCTGCAGATGAGGCAGAGTAACAGCAGCCTCCAGATCTGCTGCAGACCCTGCTGGACCGTACTGAGACCACAGCTCTCAGCCAGCTGCTGCCACACTGCCAGCCTGCTGGACATGTCCATTTTGCAGCTGCACAAAAGCACGCACACACTATTACAAATTGTAGAACAACTTTCATCAAACTTTGTAAATGACTGCATGACAGAAAACAAGTTGTTACAACAAAACTAGACTCCACAGTGGAATGGACAATCCTGCCAGTCAGATGGGTGTTATCTTGTAGCACCAGTCAATGAATTCTTCACTGAGTCACCTGCACACTCAAAATATGCATCGTGTAGGGCAACAGTTATTACCTTGGTGTACATTTCACTCAGCGGTAGCTAACTTCCAATCTAACAAGCATTAAGTGAGTGGTAAACTTCACTTATATTAACTTACGTTTGTAACTTAGAGAACCCCAACACCGGCTTTAGTTACATAGCGTTACCTTTAACTTATTGCTAAGGTTTGGAGGACTTCAAATGTTGCTAGCTCTGTTAAACAAATCAAAGCTAAGAGTTAAACATAATGCTTTAAGTTAGTAGTTTAAGTGAGCAGAGGTGGAACAAGCCACTGCTGTAGCTTAGGAGTGATTTTTAGATAGCAAAGATGCTAACCTGAGCTGTAGAAGGAGGAGAATGTGTGCCTGCAAATCGTCTCTTCTTCTTCTTCTTCTTCTTCTTCTTCTTCTTCTTCTTCTTCGTGGCTTTTTTGGCGGTTGGCAAACCAGCTTAAGGCGCATTACTGCCACCTATTGGACTGAAGAGTGGAACAGAAGTTTGGCAATAAACAAAAATAAAATTAAAAACTGTAACAATTTTCCATCAGCCCTGTGTCTTTAACAAATACCATTTGTTGGGTATATATTCACCATACTGCTATTTTAGAGAGACTCTCTAATCTGAGGTTAAGTTTTTTTTAACTAATAACGGCTTCTGCCCTTTGTTTCTACCCACCCTCGCTCCAACATGCTTCGAAATACCACAGGACACGTTCCTGGGTTAATGATATCCCAGTACTGCAGTGTTTCTGGACCATTTCTGAGGGTTTTAGCCGTATCAGACTGTGGAATACAAGCTGCAGCACCTGTGTGTCCACTCTGTCCACTTCCTGATGGTCGTCTGAGCCATCAGTAAATACTATCATCTTATCTGCAATATGTTGCTCTATGTAGAGCAGGTACCTGCTTAGACTCCTCTTTCATCTCCTTTTGTATGTGCACGTTGATAAATGACATCACAAACGGCCAGGAAAGGGACAGGAACCACTGGATAATATTGTACATTGAAAAAAACAGCATTTCGTGCTTTCACTCTCCCAATCCAACCCAAAACTCATGAAGTTGGCTGCACTGTGTTCCCGGGACTTCACTGCATATTCTTCGGTCTTAAGTTTGTTACATATCTAGTTTTTAAAAATGATTTTCTGCTGCTGACATGTAACTTTCCTTCTCCCACACCGTGTTTTGAAGGTGCAGGAACTGAAAGGACACTCCTTCCCCTTGAGGCTTTAGCATGACATGACACATGTGAGCTTCCCTCGCAGACACTGGTCTTCATCTGTTTATTGTTCTCACCATCTCTATCAGGGTAAATGGCTTGTCAATTAGATCTTCTGTTATTTTCCTTCCATCTAGTATACCTGGATGTTGTCCTTTCTCACCTTCTCCCTTACTACAACAAACTGTCTAAACTATGTATCTTTGCAGTTGACCTGAACATGATCTCTGCCTTATCACTATTGAAGAATATAGTTTCCCCCTTCATAACAGGGTCTTCCGATAACCCCGTGTCTCTATTTCAGTCCCCATATCTCTGCCACAGTGTTGTTCTTCCTGTTTTCTTGCAGGATTTTCTCCAACTTGTCAACCTAACTTTACATTTTATACTTCTTTATACTTCTTCCTGCTGCCTGGGCCTTTTTAGACTGAATCCCATTCTGCATATTTTGTGTATTTTTAACTGATCTGAATGCTCCATTCCTGTTTCTCACAGCCTGATGACTCTGTCCAGCATGGTTCTAATTTTCTCTTCATCCTTTATTTACTCCTGGAAATAAATCTCTCTGCCACCATAACAGTTGCTGGAGTTACCTGTTTGGTCAGTCTGTTTCTCTAGAAATATTAACCATTATAATTGTTTCTTCACTGAGCTTGTGGAGCATATCCTAATTTTCTTTCTAAGACCCATTTTTTCCAGTCAGGGAAATGAATGCGAAGACATCTGATGCTGACTCAGTACCAGCTGTTCTGTTTGTCTTCATCCCTCTACCAATATGCAGCCCAGATCCAGTCATCCGCCATATCATTAATTCATTTTGCATTTGAGTCCTCCCCAGCTTTACTCGTAATGCTACTGTAGAAGTGAAAAGTGTAAAGGTGATTTCAACCAAGTTTTTCTGAACACATGCAGCATCTGGTTTTATAGCCACTTTTTAATGAAAGGCTTAAATTCCTGGCTACTGGAAAATAAGGTCTTAGAATGTTGTCTGTCTGGCTTCATTGATGGTGCAGTTCTTCCTCACTTTTTCTTATGTTAGTCCCACTAATTCACTTGGACTTTGAGCGCTTTTGTCCAGATAAATCCTGCAATTTGTTCCTTTTCATTAATAGCATTGTTCTCTTCTTTTGACACTCTTAGAGCTTCTACTTTAGTTACTCTCATCCTACTTTTCAATCACATGTATGACTTTTATTCTCTCGCCTCCCAGTCTCAAATCCACCAAATGACTCATTGTGGGCTCCTACACAGCCATAGCCTTTTGGTTGCACAGCTGTTCCACACTTTCTCCTCAGCTTTTTCCATTTTTATTAAATTAAATCTCATATTCATTCAATATTTTTTCATTATCAAAATCTCCCCAATTCAGTTCATTGCAAATCTCTCCGATAGGATGTCATCATTAAGGCCATTTGCATGTATGTCTAATAGGACAATATTAAGAAAGTATCTTCTAACTGATTTGCATGTCCAACATTTTGTCAGTTATTAGTGCCTTGTTTATGTGCTGCAGATTTTGCCACCATCTCCACCTCCACCCTTTAGCACATCTAGATCCATGCAGACCAGATACAAATCTGGATTATCCCTATAATAGTTACATTATTAAATTCTCTGATTGTGCTGTCTCATTCTCTGAATGACATAGACATCTATATCAAGATTGTGACATCTCATTCTAAATGTCAGATGTCAAGAACAGGAAATGATCTTTGACCTGAGGCATTAGAAGCCAGACAACCACTCATGTGTTCTTGTATAAATACTGGTGTCTGCTTAGACAGCCTTCTTTGCTAGAAAAACACACATAGATCATTTGTGCAAAAGCCTGCAGCAGAAGCCTCACTTTCTGATACATTTGAAACTGGATGGACTGAGTAGCCAGATAATGCTCATGTTTTACCAGACAGTCCTAGAGACAACATTCAGTAAGAAGCTACAGCATGATTTGGCAGCTTAACAGTGCAACTGAAAAACTGATGTGTTTGCATGCATAAAATGACTACAGATGTAAATTCAAACAATATCTTCCCTTCTCTGAGTATTTACCTCTGTCATTGGGGAAGACTTCAAATGCCAAACCATTTGAAACTATCATTTGTTGCATTTGTCATTTGTTAATGTCATTTGCTAGCTGTTAGCTGTAACTACGTTTCCTGTATATTAAAATCATATTGAAACTACAGTTTTGCTTTTGCTGTACATCTACAGCTGCTTGTGTGTGGATCAAACAGCCTTAACGTGCAAATACACATCAATGCATCTGTGGTGACAGCAAAAGTTTGTCTTTGTGAAACTTAAACATTTCCTGTAACTGAATAATTATGACAAAGGAAATGTTTGCAGTTATAATCAGGCCTGTAATGAATGATCAATCAGTTCTTCAATTATTAAATTTATCACCAACTTTCTGATCATTGATAACTGGTTTGAATAATTTTTTGAGGAAAAAAATGTCAAAATTCTCTGATTTCAGCTTGTTAAATCTGAATGTTCTATAGTTTCTTCAGTTCTCTATGACAGTAAACTGAGTCTCTTTGGGTTGACACAAAAGGATGTTATCTTTAGCTTTGACAACCTCTGATCAACATTTTTCACCATTTTCTGCGATTTTATGAATCAGAGGATTAATGAATTGATCCAAAATAATCATCAAATTAATCGACAATGAAAATAATGAATTAAAACAAGTCGCTTTGATGTATTATCAACATTTCAATCACAATGTAGGTGCTACAGTCAATTTTTGACAAGTGGAAAATGGCATTAAATGAATTGAACTGGTCCTTTACAGCTATTTCAACTGGTTAAAAAAACTCAGTCCGTTCATGTAGAACAAAGAGGAGGTAAAATGATGCAGAGATGTGAGGACAATTGCTTTTGTGGCCTAAATCTGTTTTGGCAGAGAGTCGCTTTTTGACACAACACCGGTAAATGAATGAAGTACAGTTCAGTGTTCTTTGGTTGTTTGTAGCATAGACTGGAGGCCATTTTAGTCCTGTTCATTGTTTTGATGACTGCTATCAAAAACATCGGTGGGAATGTTTTTGATACCATAAATAATGTTACTGAAGGCATCATGGAGCCATACATCCACCCTACACCACAGAAGTGAGTGATGCTTACTTCTTCATTGCTATGTAATGGATGTGCCGTCAGATAACTGGGTGAAGATCATCTAATAAGAGTGCTGTTTGTTTTCTTTTTTCTCTAGCCACCAGTATGGTGCATTAGTCCAGAATAAAACAGAATAAACTTTATTGTCCCATCAAAGTAGGCAAACTGTCTTTGGTCTTATCCAGGAGAACATGAATACTTCCATGAGATCAACAAACATCACAGGATAAATGCATCTCTCTTCACATTGTAGTACAGTCAGCACATTGATACCATTGGTGTGTACAGTTTACACTCCCATGTTTCATTTTACTGTAGTTTGTTGACAATAATAACTGCAGTTAGGATTAGAGAACCCTTAGATGTTTGTTTCACTGTTAAAATGCCTTTTCCTTCCAACTGTGTTTTAGATCATTGGGGAGAGCTAACATCCAGCATGGAGCAGAGATCTACAGAGAACGTAAGGAACAACATTTGTGCTGATGATATCTACACCCACTGGTTCAGCTAGATGGTCCTAGATGGAAGAGCCTTCTCCACTTCTTCATCCAGTCCCTGTGGAGAGGAGCAGCACTAAATGTCCTCCTCATCCATGGCACTGGGAATGACCTGGGGACGTGTCAGGCATGAACCTCATTGCAGCAGACTGACAGAGCTCCCAGCTTTGTGAACAATTATGGCTACATGTCTTCACTGTTTAAGTGGTAGCTTTATACATTACCTTCACAGAATGTATTTCATTTCATCACCAGGCAAAATATGTTTTAAACAGTTTTTCTGAGTCTATTAAAGACTAACTTCTGCAACAGTGAAGTCTTCATGTTTGACAGTTTACAGTCTTACTTGCTATGCTCTTCCTCACTCCCTACACTCTGTCCTATTCCCACCGACTTATTCTTACTACCACAGTTTTACCACCCAATTGTCTTTAACATCCTCTTCCAACTGTGTCCGACATAGCTGTAACAAATCGTAAAGAGTCTAAAACATCAGAGTTCTCAGTTATTTTAGTTCATATCAGTGTACAGTTCCAAGAACATCAGTTATTTAGAGAGGTTGTTTCTGGAGCAAGTTGACATCCAAACACTCATTCAGGCTGCTCAAGTGTTGCTTTCATAGTGGAAACAGTAAACCAAAAAAACTGAAACCTAAATACACTTCATAACAGCTTCGACCTCCTACCTGTGAGCCTACTACAAATAAACTGTCTCACACACAAGGCCTCGTGATGAATAATAACTCCTGGACTTCTTGCAATTAACCTTCATTACTTGTGGACTGCTATACAAAAGCTAGGCATTGCAGTCAACCTAAAGACTGTTACACTTTGCTCACTTTCATTGTAAAGGAAGCTTTTATTTCTTTGCAAGGACTTTACTCACTGAGTGCAGATACTGCTGCACTAAGCACTGTATCCTTGTAAGTAAAAATGATGCTGCACTTAAGATTTAGCTCCCTGTGATCATATTGCAGACTGTAAAGTACTCACACTTCACTCTATTCATACATACATTTTGTGCATCTTTTCAGCTAAAGAGTATTGAAATTAATATAGTTTTCAATGTACATTATGTACATTTAAGTGTTTCTGATTTTCTTGCTCAATAAAAAAGAGTTTGTGCTTTCCTTATGGTTGAATCTGACAGTTCTTTAGCACACATTAGAGAGTCTGTATGTGTAATGAATATTACTGAGAGCTAACAGCGGTGCACATCTATTACAGGAGTTACTTTTGTTTTATGGGTGCATTTCTGGTTGGGTATTCCCAGCTGTTTCCTATTGAATACCCTGTCAAATTGCTTTTGTCTGTGAAAGTGGTGACTAGAATTGATCCATCACTTAATTCCGGTTTAATATTTTTTAAATTCCATTTATCAAGTCGTTCCTACCATCACCTACCTAGCAACAGCAGAAATGAGTCAAAAGCAAGAAATAGAATCGCTGAACACTGTGATAAAAAGTTGGTCTTTTCTTCAGACAAGGCTGAGGTGGAGGGTATTATCAGCCCTTCAGGCTTCAGGAGCCAAGATAAACACCATGGTCACTCATCAATCACTGTATTCAAAAGTTTTCATTGTCATCTACCACTGTCATGATGTATATGAAGGCAAGACTAGATAAAATCCTCTGACAGGCCACTTTGCTGTAGTTCTTTTTATTAGTTCTCCTGAGTATTGATCAGATGAATATTGGCCAAGTCCTACAACTGTTCCAGCTTGTCTCACATTTTTAATCCATACAAGGGAACATTACATCTTTCTCAGGTCAGTCTCAGAGTCTTTCACAAGTTTCTTCAGCATGGATTTCAGGGATTTGTTGAAATGTCCAACGAGGTCATCTGTCCGTGGGTGGTAGGGACTGGTTTTGAGGCTTAAGAAATAAGCAAAGGATGCAGCTTTGGTGTTCCCTCAAAATAGTGACAGATGGAATTGTTTTAGTGGAACATTTGCATGCAGGGATAAAAGCATTGTTATTAAAATGGATAATTGACTGAAAATGAATTTAAAAAAAATAGCAGGGCTAAATTCTGCATGATCCAAATCCTCAGCAAAACTTGTGATTTTCAGAATATTAGTTTGCTAGCTTTAGGGTGTTGTTAGTTCCCATAGCAAAGGGAATTTTGAGATAGTAGAAGGGAAGATCAAAGGGCCAGAAATTAATGGCCAAAGGTGAGCTAATACCTGTAGCCTACATCCATTGACTCAGGCTAACATAGCCAGATCGATCTCCACTGACCAAACTCAACCTGATTTTAGCAGAGACAGCCATGCAGAGTAAACCTGGGAAAGATGGCCCCCTTCGGAAGAATGTTTATGTTATTTATTTGAATATCAGTATATTATGAAGCCTACACTAATGTGACCAAGTTTAAGTGAACAAACTTCCATCCATCCATTATCTATACATCGCTTAATCCTCTGTAGGGTCTTAGGGGGCTGGAGTCTATCCCAGTCGACTCAGGGTGAAGGAAGGGGACACCCTGGACAGGTCACCAGCTTATCACAGGGCTACATATAGAGACAAACAAGCACACTCTCATTAACACCTACGGACAATTTAGAATAAACAATTAACCTCAGCATGTTTTTGGACTGTGGGAGGAAGCCTGAGTACCCGGTGAGAACCCACGCATGCACAGGGAGAACATGCAAACTCCACACAGAAAGATCCCAGGCATCCTAACTGGGATGCAAACCGGGCATCTTCTAGCTGTGAGACGACACTGCTAACCACCGAGCCACTGTGCAGCCCTGAACAAACTTGAAAGAGTTAATAAATCATAACAGACTACAACTTTGTTATCATAAAACTAAATGTACCATTTAAAAGTTTAACTGGAAAACTGCTTAGAAGTACGTGTCAGAGTGACATCCACATTAATGCCAGAACCCGAGATTTCGCAAGAACATTTCTTAGTGATGAGAAGATCCTCGTTCTTCACTTCACCTGTCAGTGATTTTAATGTTGTAGCTGATTCAGTCTATGTAAGTATAGAACAAACCCTCCATGTTTCCTGGTTGTTTACTTGTTTGTTGTTTGTCCCTTTTTTGAAGTCATCTGTAAAGAGTTTCAAGTATGTGTCCGTTTCAATAAATTTAAGATTTGCTATTATATGAAATACAAAATAATATGAACAACAAGAAAATGTATGTATTTTTTTTTATTGTGGTAGGTCAACCTATTCCTCTTTAAATAAAATGTTTGGTTACAACACTTTAATTGCGAACAACAGTCGACTGTCCTTACTGGCTGACGTGAGACACAGGAACATGGCTGTGCTCTCTGATTGGCTGCTCTCGAGATGGCATCGAATAACTGATGAGTTTGTTCCAGAGGTGTGACCAATACTGCTCAGCCTACCATTTAGGTCATGTAGTTAACAGATGGTGTACAGAAGTGTGTAATACTACTACTACTATCCCTAGCATTATTAGCCCCACCACAGGCCGACCTCCAGCTGCTGGTGGCTCTTTAAATATTCACACCGTGTCCTCTTCGTCCCACGAAGCGGCTCGGAAGGAGCCCAGCCCCGGCAGGGCGGCCTCTCCGTGAGCCGCCTTCAGCTGCACTTCCCCTAGTCTCCTGTAGGAGGCAGTGCAGCGGGCTTCTGTCCATGGTGCTGAAGATTCGGCTGGCTCTGTCCGGGGTGCTGAACGGCTCCGGGGTGCTGGGCTCAGTGTGAGGCTGCGGTCTGTCCGTCCGGTCACCTCTCATGTGTTCGGCTGCTCTGCTTTGGACGTAGTGAGCGGAGCGATACAGTAACCGTCTGTGTGCCATGTCGGTGCGGAGGGGGAGGGGAGGGCAGTAGTCTGAGCGCAAGGTAAGGCTTTATGTCTGACAAAGAGCAGTTTTATTTGTCGGTATTTATGAGGCCTTGTCTGCGGGCTTCACGCTGGATTTCACACCGAGCAGGAAGGACGTGACGAGGCGGCAGTAGGCCTCCCTCTCCAGTGTCAGGGTGCTTTCTGGAGAATAACTGAAGCTCGGTCCAAATGTACGCTCGGCCGGGCTTTTAAACCGATTATTGTCGGCCGTTATCTATCTTCAGCTCCTACACTGAAGGCTCGGTGTGGATTCGGTGGATTTGGTGAAGAGTGTGAACCGCTGAACGCCGCTGGCTTTTGTATGTTTTCTATTTTGTCATTGTGCCAGTTTAGGAGAGCAGAGGCCTCGTTCCAGTTAGCAGCCCGGCCTCCATCTCTGCTGTCCCTTTGCTCTCTGCCTAAGGTTGTCAGTTTGCGTTTCGTGTAAAATGTCAAACAGTCAATACATAAACTGATTTTATAATTAAAGTGATGGCACGGCGAGTATTAGTGATCCAGCAGGCAGGAGGTGACTTCAGACCTTCTGTGACCCCGTTCAAAGATCCACACACTGTCACGACCACAGCTGTCAGCTGTCAAACAGCCATGTAGGACGAGCCTTTGTAACGGAGCTCCAAGAGCAGGGATGTATTCACAAGTTATGGTTGTACTTTTGTGACGTATTTTCTTAGTTTATTTCATATGATTATGTTGTATATGCAAATGAAATAATATGTAGGAATGTCTTCATATGCTTACACTTTTAAACAGACCCTCAAAATGAAATAATAACAATGCTTTCCACATTTTCTATTTCATTTATTTTACCGCTTATTATGATTTGGATTTTTTGGTTGCTGTCTAATGAAAACAGCAACTTGTCAAGACTTAAGAAAAACCTGATTGTGCAACATGAAATGAATTTTAGTGTGTTCCTTTAGAAAGTCCTTTAATCTAATGTTGGAGCAGGTATTTTCATCTTGGAAATCGGAAAATCACAATGTAGGATCTAATAATAGTTGATGTTGTTGTGGCTTTAAAAGGCGTTTGCAAGTTTGTTTAGTTGTTTTTCTGTTTGATTTTGAAATGATGCACGTCATATGTCACCGCTTTCCTTCCTGTCTTTGTGACTGCCTGCTCCACCCTTCTTGTTACCCAATCAGTTCCTCTTATACATTCATACACACATCCACCGGCAACTTGGCTCCATGGTTGTTGGTGCCACACCTGCTTCTTCGACAGTTTACCTTCAGGGATTTTTTCAGGTGCACTCATCTTTAGGGTTTTACGGAGAATAGTTTGAAAAACTAAAGTTAGACCATGGAAGACTAGGAAAACATTACCTTTACCTGGTCTGAGGAGCCTAGGTTTCTGCTGCAACATTTAATGTGGTGTCACAATTTGACATGAATATAAAAGTATGCATCCATTCTGCCTGTATCAACAATTCAGGCTGGCAGTGGTGGCGTAAAGCTGTGGAAGACATCTTTCTGGTGCATGAAAACAGTGAATAGAATCAAAGCATCAGATTACAACTGTGTAAAAATGATTATCTGTCTTCACTAGCTCACAGTAAGAGGGTGTTTTGTGTGTTTGTGTGTGTGTGTGTGTGTGTGTGTGTGTGTGTGTGTGTGTGTGTGTGTGTGTTTCACCCAACAGAAAATGAGTTCAAAGGTCAGACAGTAGCAACAGTGCACCAGGGGAGAGCCAGTCAACTCAGTGACAAAGTATGTATCTCTACATCTGTCTATTCTGTCTTTCATGCACTCCCTCATTCCTCTTGCTCATTTACCTCTGTTATTCAGATGAGTCAAGACACTACAGAACCACGAACACGAACCCGCTCCAAAGGCATCCGGGGTCAGTACACACACACACACATACACACACAAACATGGCATTGGATTTGAAGTGACACAGTTGTGATATTTAAACATTTCTTGTTGAATAATTGGAACAAAAGCGAGCTGTGATGCCCACCATGTACATTACGACTAATTGTGATTGTTGGAATGTTACCTGTGCCCAGGTTTGATTTTTCTCAAATTAATTTGTGATACATTGAGAAAGACTGAAACCAAATCATTACAGTTTCTATTGTGACTATGTGGCTGGTTTATGACATTCTTACATATCTTGGCACTTGTATATGAAAGATTAGGCCATAGATTAAAAACATATGCTTATAAGTCATTGAACTTTTCAGTGTGTGTAACAATAACAACAAAATACATTCTTTTTGGTCACTTGTGGCTTTCCAAGTTACAAATTTGTCTGGGATAACAGCTTGCTCTTTTATAGCAGCAGGGTCAAAGAGGTTATATGTGGTTTCCCTCATTGCTTCCAGCTTCTCTTTGTCTGAACTGTTGTCCCTTTCTGAGCGCATTTGTCCTCAGCAAGCTTTACTATTCTTCAGTGACACAAGAAATAATTCGTCACCATCACCAGCCTTAGGTGCATCTTGATTTGCTGAACAGTAGCCACCAAAATCCTCCAGTGTCAAAGAAAAGGCTGCTCTGAGCTAAACCTCTAACCAGCTGGAACACTATTGTGTTACTGTAGCTGTTATTACAGTTTTCTCAGTTGCTTTGGCTCATTCCTTTAATTATCCTTAACATTTACAATACATTAAGTGAATTTCTCAAAACAATTCACAGTTTGTCTGCTTTACACTCAGGGACATCAGAACTGGTGGGACAGGAGATGAAGCAGGAGTTAAAGTAAGTGATTTTGTGCTTCAGCAGAAGACCGTGATAATGTATGACATGTGTGTTGTGTGTGTGAAGTGTACATTTGTTTTTATGTGTGTCAGTAGCACTTGTCCCACCCCTGGATGTGATGGCAAAGGCCACGTCAGTGGAAGATACTCACGACATAGAAGGTAGGTCTCATTAAAACCTACTTTAAACCTACCATACATCAAACTTTGTGCAAACAGACAGCCAGTTAGCATGAATAAAAATGTAAAGCTTCATGAGGTACAATCTACACTGCATATATGAAAATGTCTAGCCAACACTGACCCAGTTATTGTGTAATTGCTCATTTTGAACAAAATAACAGACACAGTAGAAATCATAAATATATAACTGTACTGGTATCAAACTAAGATATGCCTCCAGTGACAGTGTAATTGAATTGTACGGTTTTCCAGGTCTTTATTATCTGTTTAAGAACTTTTTCAACCAAAAAATGTGTTAATAGCATAATACCAGAATGGCTGTGACATTACAACCACATAATATGATGGAACAAGCTGGTGAAGAGTGGACTGACGAGCTGGGGTTAAAGTACTGCACAGGTCTGATTGATGGATGCGGTGTGTAGACTGATAGACAACCAAAGCCGCACAAATCCCCACACTTAGGTATACACACACTAACACACAGGGAAGAAAAACAGTAGACAAACAAGAGACAAAAAGTAAAAGGGAAAACAATAGAAACATAAACACGAGGAGGAAGGGAGTAGCTGCACCATGACAGTTTTTATCTTTTCTGTTTATGTTAGATGCTAATGTATTCCTCTCTCCTCAGCATACTGGGCTGCCCAATTGTGAAGAAAAGGAAGCTGGAGGAGGCTGAGGCCGAGGAGAACCAGTCTGCTCCCAAGAGGAGGAATCAATCTGCCAAACAGGCAACAGATGAAGGTTCCACTGCAGACAGTGACACAGCAGAAGAGGAGGAGGAACAGAGAGAGGAAGAAGGGAAGGAGGAAGAAGACATAAAAGACAAGAAGAAAAACAAAATCAAAAGCAAGCCAGAGTCAATAAAAAGTGAGTGAAGCCAAACTAAAAGAGTTACAATGAAACAGTCGGTGAAAGTGAAATTTGGTCCTCACTTTCTCATGAAAAAAAGGAAGAGTGGAAGAGCAAAGTTTTGCTTTACATGCAGATCACAACACCAGGTTAGGGTAGGAAAGTAACGGGACTCCCTTTGCCGAATTGTAAAGAATCAATAAAAATACAGAAAAATATCCTGTAAGCCATCTGTTGAGGATGAAAACATGATAGTATTTTTCATGATTTTCACAAAGACTGTGAGTCTGCAACCATGCTAGGTGCTCCATCAGACTCCAATTAGGCACAACAATGCTGAGCTAAGCAGGTGACAAATTAAAAAACTAGCAAGTGTTTCAGTCAGCTGTTGTGCCCCTATTTGCTGCTCAAACAGGGCAGCTTGGTCTCTGAATTCTCCCAGCCGGATGGACAACATTCTTCCCAAAGATATTCCCTCATCTGGTGTTTCGATGATTGTGGTGGTCTAAAATATCAGTCTAAATCTTCCATAGACCTTAATTTGGGTTGAGATCTGAGACTGTGAGGACCACCCATAATTTTAGTGATCAAACCATTTAGTGACCCCACATGCCCTATGGGTGGGGACACTGCCATGTTGGAGGAGATCACTTCCATCAGGACAGAAATGTTTCATCATAGGTTAAAGGTGATCATTTGGAACAACTTGATTGATTTACAGTGATCCTTCCCTTTAAGGAATCAAGTGGACCCAAAACATGCCTGCATGAGAGAGCGGCTGGATTCCATCACTGTAGGAGTTGAGAGTTCAGGTTTTAATTTGTAACCCATCTGTACTTACTAACATCAGTGTGCTAACATGCTAATAATGATTAACGTTAATATGCTGATGTTTAGAAGGTAATGTTTCAGTTTAGCTTGTTAGCATGCTGATTACTAATTAGCTATCACTAAACAGCACAGCTGAGGCTGGTGGGATTGTCATTTGTTTTAACTGGAAATGCACAAATAAAAATCCGGACCCCATTCAGAACCATCTTTGGTAAAGCTCACCGTTTAATTCAATTTATTCATTAGCATCAAAAAAAATAGAAATGGATCCTGTTAGCACATGTAGCAGACATTGAGGAAAGAAGCCTATATACAGCAGAGAAACATCTTTTATTACATTCATGATACCAGTCAGTTTACAGCACCTGACCAAAAGGAAGGATGAGTGATTTTCATTCCAGTGACAAAGTGTATGATAACAGAAACTAGTCTTTCTCTGTTTAAAGTTGGTATGAAGAAGTTACAAAGTTGCACTGCCTAACAACGGGTCAAAAATTAGTTTTGTACTCGAGTAAGGAAGTTAAAAATCCCAGACATATTTTATCAACAGTGAGGAATAGGACAGTTTAAATATAGTATTTTTCAGAGGAGACTTTGGCTAGAAAAAGTAGAGTCCAGCCAACTGCTTTAACTAACTTGCAAGCTTCACTTTATTTATGCTAAACAAGTCAGATAAAGTCAACTACAAGGTCAGTCATAATGCGTGCCTCCAGTTGTATATTACCATGAAGCAAAGACAAAGACAAAACATTTGTGACAATGGCCCTTATCTGTGCTTTGAATCCACAGCAGATTGCCCACTGGTGAACACAGCAGACACAGATATAGCAGTTTGTCCTCGGGCCGAGGAGAACAAGAACAAAAGCGCCACCTCAGGGACTGAGAACAAAACTGAAAGTGAGAAAACTAGTGAGGAAGTGAAGCCAATATTGCTCACGGATGACCACCAGCAGGACGACACAGAGACAAAGGATGAAGAGGATGCTCAGCTGGTGACACAGGGGTCACCATCAGAGCAGCCTGCAGAGGAAACGGGTGTTACTGAGATTAAAGACACAAATGAGGAGGAAAAGGATGAGGCAAAAGAAGAAAAGGAAGAGAAAGAAATGCAAGAAAAACAAAAGGATGTTGTAGAGGAGAGAGAGGTGGAAAGACAGATGATAAGCAAGGAAAATTCTGATCACCAGTACTCAAGTGGAGATTACAACCATCAGGCCAAAGAATCAAAAAGGGAGCAGAGTGAGAGGATTGAGCAGGACGAGGAAGAAGATGAGGAACAGCAGGTGGAGGAGGAGGAGGAGGAGGAGGAAGAGGAAGAGGAAGAGGATGAAGAGGAAGAGGAGGGAACAGAGAGGGATGTCCTCCAAGAGAATTACAGACCTTACACTTTGAGTCCATGCACTCAGGGATCTGAAGCCGAGGTGCTACTCAGGGAAGTAAAGGTTAGCACCCCCATGACTGAGGAAGAAGAGGAGGATGAAGAGCAGGAAGAGGAGAGAGAGGAAGAGGAGGGCAACATGCAGGGGAAGGAAGAAGGTGAGGTATTGGAAGATGAGGAGGAAGAGGAGGAGGACTCCAGCAAGGCATCTCCGACTACAGTGGTTATAGAAGTCCACTCTGAGGAGGATGATGATGAGGAAGATGAGGATGAGGAAGAAGAGGAGGAGGAAGAAGAGGAAGAGGCGGAGGAAGGTGAGGAGCAAGATCGTATCTCAGAAGGTTCAGGAATCACAGATGACTCAGAAAACTGGGATATGACTCGGGGGAACCTGGGGTTGCTGGAGCAGGCTATCGCACTCAAGGCAGAGGAGGTGAAGGGAGGTCAGGAGATCCGCAGCTCCCCAGACTACCAACCATACAGCACCTCCAGTAAAGGCTCTGAGGCTGCCGCTGTAGCCCGCCGCACCACTCACTACAGTAAAGGTAAAGGTCTACCTACTGTTACTAATAACACTCTATTATTGTAGAGAATAGAGGCTATGGTCCTGCTAAGATTGCTGTTAAAGACTTCAATGTTTGGTGAATGCCATATTATTATATTAGCAAGGATGTCTTGATCAAGTTGTCTTGCCCCTGATATGATCCATGTCATTTAATATTTAGTATCTGCAGATACTAAGTCCCAATCAAAAGGGAATCAGGTGTTTCCCTCTTCCAACACCTGATTCAAATGATCAGCTCATCATCAAGCTCTGCAGAAGCCTCATAATGATCTTGATCATTTGAATCAGGTGTGCTGGAAGAGGGAAACGTCTAAAACATGCAGGATAGTGGCCCTCGAGGACCGGACCCTGAGTTATAGAATGCTTCGATCAGCCTTTTAAAACTGGGTCAGGACATCCTTATAGTTTAGGTAAAAATATGAATTTTTTGTTTGTGACCATTTGTTATTAGTAAAATGGTCATAATATTATGTAATTATTTGGAAAGAAAAGAAGAAAAGCACCTCATGAGTCTTCATGCACAAACAATAAGGACAGAGGTCCAGGAGAAGTTGCCCTGTTCCTGGAGCTGCCTCAGCAGTGCCTTTGAACATTGTATCATTCAAATGAAAGAAATTACCTGGAAAAAAGAGGAACAGAGAAAAGAAGAGTACTGAAGAGAAATAATGAATGTTTTAAAAAAATATCAAATGGAAGAAACAGAAGTAACAGCAATGAAACTGGCCTATAATTTAGTCCATAGTTTCATGGAATTGTTTGGTGGTGATACTTTCTTATTGCATTTATCAGTGCAGTGCATTTTGCCACATGTACTGTGAAATTTACACTATTGACAGTTTGCTTAACTTGGTTTTGTTCAAGTGAGTGGCTTCCAACAGCAGACCATAACCCTTTCAGTGCTGCACTGCCTGTAAACAGGTCAAGGCTGTAGTGGAAATTCAATATCAAAATCCATGTATTTTGTGTTTATTTGTTGATTCAATTTTAATACGATTAAAACTCTACCTAATGTGTCGTTCTGTAGTCAGTGTAACCTCCACACAGATTTGGGCTTGTTGTTACTGATGTGCTGTAATTCCTTATCTACATCGCATTCTCTTTAATTCAGAAAAGAAGGAAGTGAAGTGTCCAACCCCAGGGTGTGATGGGACAGGTCATGTGACGGGGCTGTACCCCCATCATCGCAGTCTGTCTGGATGTCCTCACAAAGACCGAATCCCCCCAGAGAGTGAGTACACCTAAGACCCGTAATGTGACCTGAAGCATATTTCCGTCACTTTCAGATCAGTCATTTTAACATACAGTACATACATACATAAAGATTTGATATTATATATAACTATATATATATATATATATATATATATATATAGTTGCTGTTTTATTTTTTATAATTACTACCACAAGTATTTTTATTACAATTACAATTGCTACATCATTCTGTTATTGAAAAAAAATTACTAATACTTTCATTGCCACTACTGCTTTTTCATCTCATGTTTGAACTACTCTTACTACTCCTGCTACTAACGTGTAACCATCCACAGCAATTTAAACACACTGACCTGAGTTCACGTTTGCTGTGTGTCTGTAGTCCTGGCCATGCATGAGAACGTCTTGAAGTGTCCCACTCCTGGCTGCACAGGCCAAGGGCATGTCAACAGTAACCGCAACACACACCGCAGGTACATACATACACACATACATGGACGGAGAAAACACACATTATGAATTCACATAAGCAGTAGTTCTTACTACAGAAATCATAGACATAAGACACTGGCAGCATTTCAGCTTAATGTAGTAATGGTTGAAGCATAGTCTTTGAGCCATTTGGAGTCTGTAGAATTACATAAACATTTCTAAATCGATTTGCACAAAATGTTGAGTGAAACCTCAAAAGGAGACCCAAGCTAATACTACTAACATATAAGGGCTTGTCAATAATTAAATGCCTACCTATTTATCAAGAGTTTGATATCATTAAATGCAAACATCCGGGTATGCCTCCTCTTTCAGTCTGTCTGGCTGCCCAATCGCAGCAGCAGCTAAGCTGAACAAAAACCAGGACAAGCAGGTTCATTTACAGGCTTCAGCTAGCGAACCCTCTTCCAACTCTGACAGAGTGCTCAGGTGAGACATGCAAGCAAGTCTTTTTTGTGTTTGTTTTTTAAATTCTGTTTTTTAACACACTGCATGTCCATGTCTCTTGACTGATAATACATAGCTTATGACTTGTCCTCCAGGCCCATGTGTTTTGTGAAACAGCTGGAGATCCCTCAGTACGGCAGCTACCGGCCCAACACAGTGACCACCACGCCTCGAGCCAACCTAGCCAAGGAGCTGGAGAAATACTCCAAGGTGTCTTTTGACTATGCAAGCTTTGATGTCCAGGTGTTTGGAAAGCGTATGCTCATTCCAAAGACACCCAGCACAGCTGAAACATCACCTAAAGCCTTCAAATGTAAGATCCACACACTTCACCCCCCTGCTCCACTTCTATAATAGATTTTGACATGTAACATGTATGAAGATGCAATTCAAAGATCATCAAATAAATTTTATATAAAGTTGCACAGTTTTCTTTTTTAGCATCAACACCACAGAGTTGATGGTGTTTTTGATGTAACACTGTGAGTGTATTTTTCTTGGATGGTTAGACAAATGCAGTGATGCTACATTATAGTACCGGTACACCCATTTTAGAGCCCAACCAGCACTAGGTTTTTGATCTGATACTGTTGCTGATGTTTAACAGCCAAAAACATCAGCTAGTCAGTATGCGGTATATTCAGCTCCTGATTTAAAGGTCCAGAATAACAATCTGTTTGCACTGATTAACAGACAACAAATTTAAACAGTAAATGTTCAGACAGTGCAACTTTGTTCATCAGGTAGTTGACTAAAGCATGTTCACTTTTCATCCCTGTGTTTTCATTGTTTGTATAGATTAATATAGGCCTTAAGGCATTTTATCATTGTTGCTTTTTCACAGTCCTTATCAAAATAGAAACATCCATATACACAATACCTAAGCAACTAGGAAGCTAAATCACAAAAATGAAACAATAAACATTTCAGAATGTCAAAGGTAGACAGCATAGTAGGCAGACACCTCAGAAGACAACATCATAAAAGGCAAGACTGTTAATAGCATAACTATACCTAAGGTACGAACATCCAAGGATGACAAGTTCTGATTAGATGTTTAAATGATGGAAGTGGAAATGATCTCCTTGGACTTCATGAAGTTTTGTTTTGGCTTTGTCAAAAAGAAATATGCAGATTCTGACAAATAAACAGCACTGTATCCTAAATGTAGTGTGTAATGTCAACAATTTGGTATATTTTCTATTCTGTAAATTACATGCCTTTTTAATTTTTACATATTAATGAGGTTTTGTAGTTTTTTCCTGACAGACTCCATACACTACTATGAGATTGTTGTCATGACACCACACCTTTATAGTTCATTGTTTAAAGAGTTGTAGCCGAAGTCGTCACTGCTCAACTTGGGGATTGCTTTGATTATATATGCTTCTCATCAATGATGCCCAAACTGATGGGAAGTTCTAAAGTCCCCAGAAATGCTGTGTGTGTTTGCTCAGCACACCTCATGAATCGGGACGCACACAGTGCCCAGTGTGTAAGTAGCTGCTGTGCCCTGAAAACAAAGTGTAAAGTCAAAGACTTTCAGAAACAGCTACAGAGCCCAATGAGTTTTTTTAACATGAGGGGTAATGCAACTGTCTGCATACCTGTTGTAGTGCAGAATTGAATCACATGTGTGTTCACTGTCTGCTTTCAGCATCCCCATTGGTCTACACACAAATTCTTGCAGTGACTACTTTAATTATTTTTAATTAATTATTTAATTAAGTTCTTATAATAGTGAATCATAAAGGTGTGGATACATAGTATCTCCTTATGGTACAAGCGCAGTTAGTCTGCTTGCAATGAGAACAGTATGTGAGGTCACATATTTTGGGTTGCACATGCACATCAGCACATTGGTGCCACGCTTACTTGGGCAGTTGACTAAATTTACCAAGTGGACCATTGTGTCCTCATGGATACAGAAAGTGTAGGATACGCAGCAATCTGGTGTTATTCTCTTGTTCTAGTAATTTCATTCTGCTTCATTCTCACACAGCTAAATCATTCCCCAAGGCATCCTCCCCAAGTCACAGTGTGTCAGGAGGCTTTTCTAAGAGCACCTTGTCCTCCAGCGGTTATGACTATAGCCAAGATGCAGAGGCAGCTCACATGGCAGCAACAGCCATCCTCAACCTGTCCACTCGCTGCTGGGAGAGACCAGAGGCTCTTAGCACCAAACCCAAGGAGCCCTGTACCAAGGTACACTGGCTTTCTCTCAGACAGATTGGTCTTGGGATTTTTTAGCCCAGCTTCTCAGTGGAGAATGTGCAGCGCTCTCATGTTCTTTGATATTTTAGTCATTTCACGTATCTTAATCCTACAGGAGTCAGATATTGAAGTGGATGAGAATGGCACCTTGGACCTCAGCATGAAGAAGACCAAAAGGGAGGGCATGCAGTCTCCAGAGCCTTCATCCTCTTCATCTTCCTCCTCTCAACATATGGGAGCCACCTTGTCTCAGGGCCACACCCAGCCAGAGTGGGAGGGGCCACTAGACTTCACCAAATCAAGTGGAGTCAAGGAGGAAGACCACGAGGAGGTACTGAACACACCAACTGGCATATTTCACATCCCTGAGATAAAAAAAAAAAGATAAATATAAAGTAAAGTAAAGTAAATCAATGTTTAGTAATACACTGTGTAACTTATCAGAGGGTACCTGAATTGTGGGAAACCTATATTTTACTGTTCTTCAGTTGGAGTATACAGCTCCCTCATACACTTCATCTGAGGGTGAGGAAGAGGATCAGGAGAACCTAGAGGACAGGAAGTACCCTGGTGAGGTCACTACCAGCAGCTTCAAGGTCAAGTTCCAGCCCAAAGACAGCAAAAAAGAGGTTCTTGTGTAAGTCAAAACTTTTATTTATTTATTTATTTTTACTAATTCCTCCATTCAGAACAGGTCCTTAGGTATTCCACTTGTCATTTCACAAGTGGTAACTATTAAAAGCCTTCTTAGTTAGATTAGTTGTCTGAAATTCACCAAAAAATAACTGATATTATTCAAAAGGAGTCTGAAGGGCACCAAACTATCAGATTTGCTTGAAGGACCTGGAGCTCGGTTTAACTTAAGGTGGGACAATCTAACCTCCAATAGATCCAACCTGGCAGAATCTGAAAAGACAACCAAAAATGGGCAATCAGCTAAAGTCCATTGCTTCAAATAATTCAAATAATGTTGGGAAATCTCCTTACATTCAATGTTACCCTAGTTTACCTCCATGATCCATTGAGAAAGTTGTCACGATTTAGTACTATATCTTATGCAGTAGACTGCAGCTGGTTGTGACCAAAGTGGAACTTGGTATGCCTTCAGCTGTGGATGCTTAGGCACAAGTCTGTCCCCTGCAGTGAGAAATAGGAGTTCATCAATCTTTCCAACCAACTGTAAAAGATGTGATTGAGACAGACTAGCTATGATCATGAGTGAAGCTACAAGATGACGCTTTCACTGTGATTGTGACTGTGGGTATGGCTGTGCTTTGGCTGTTAAGATCATGGCTATGACTTACAATGAGTGTAACATTACATAACTATGTAAAGTATGTGCAGTGAACTGACACAATTTAGTTGACATCACCTAATGCAGCAATTCAGAGCAGCTCATAGCCAGCAGCTGTTAACTATCAGAACTCTTTTTAAACGAGAAATAACCATAATGCCATCATGTAGAGTGTCACATGATTTTTCAGTAGCATTTACAGTGTATCTCTTAACTGGCAGTGTGTAAGTATGTAGAGCTGGACTGGACCAACACCGCCTGCTCATATAGATCAGGAGAATACAAAAAACATTTAAAGGGCATGTATAACATAGTCATATCAGTTAGATCCAAGTTCTTCTCTTTGCTCCATTTAATTGTATGATGACTCCAATCACTCCCCTCACCCAGTAGTTACAATCTTAGAAGATCCACTAAAGAAAGATGATTCAGCTGTAAAAGATGTGCTCAAAACTGAGTCTCCCTCTTTCCTCCTCTACTCCTATTTGCTCCAACATGAGCACCCAAGGAAGGCGAGAGTCTAGAAACATTGGCCAACTGAGCCATTGTCCTCATTCCCATGCACCAGTTAGGGCTCCAAACAATAACCTCCTGTCAAAAATCTCTGAATGGAACATAGCTGGTCTGCAGAGCGCCTTGACAGAAAGAGGGATTTGTTAAGTTATTTCAACCTTTTTAACTTGCAGAAGTGCTACCATTTTTAGCCTATTTCGTTAACCTCTTTTGTCAGGGGCGGTGGGTTACCAGTTTCCCATGCTGCTAATTTTTTCACTTCTTCTCTACAACTACCTCATATTGCAGCTCCGAGCACTGGGTTGCCAGGTCCGCAGGCCCCTTGAAGACAAACTGCACCTATTCCTACTCTCTGATTCTTTAACCAAATGCTTTTTAGTTCTCTTTATCATCAGTGATTCCTCCTCCCAGTGTAACAGCCCCAAACTGTCTCCAGTTTCAGTGCATCTACAGCAACAATTATTTGTTGGTAAATATATAAACATAGCAGATTTCACTCTTGTCTCTAGAGAGACCCAAACCCAAACTGTCATCATGTTTCAAAGAGTTTACCCTAATTCAATTTTCATATGCCTGCTCCCCTACAGAAGTATGTTCTGTCCCTCTTTACCAGCTTGAAGACAATAACTAGATGCTTACTTAACAATTATCCCAACCTGGCTCTTCATTTTGTTGGAACAAGGTTCTATCACATTCAGTGAGTCTTTAGCAGTTTAACAGGACATTTGCTGGAAAACCTTGACTAGGAACTCTACCATTGATCTTTGTCACCTGCTCATCTTTTTCCTGCATACAAAGCTCCTTCCCATCTTGCTACTGCATGCACCATGCCAACCCAAAACATCCCACAACCTCCAAGCTTCTTCTGAACGGCTCTGAGGGTGAATACTGTCCTTGCTGTGCATTGTTTCAATGGTTGGAGGAAACTGATGGCTTCTTTATCTCTTTTGAGATTAGCAGGCTAGCACTAACTTGTCTAGGTACTCTATGCTTGTAAAGTTAGCTTGCAAACTTTCTCTTATAGCTGCTGGTGCTAACAAAACTTGTTTAAACTCAATTAGCAATATATGTAGGCAGGTTCTTGCGTTGCTGCCGTGGAGAAGAATTCAGTTCATCTCCCAAAGGAGATTGCCTCTGCTCAGAAGGGCAGAGCTCAGAGAGTTAAAGAGATAGTATAGCAACTAGGAAATGTTCCAGGAAAAATCATATCCTCCTTACAGCTCCCTGTAGCAGTCATATCCCCAGCATCAACAGCATAATCTCCACTGCCTCAAACTGATTTACTCACTATTCGATTTGTTTGTGTTGTTTCCTAATCAATAATGATTAAATGCCATATCTGGTCCATCTCCTCAGTGATTTCCTAGTCATACCTTCTCCTTCGTTACCTCCACCTCACAGTTTAAACACTTTGACTACCACTCTGTTCCCTTGTTAGAAAAAAAGACAGAGGGCAATTTAACACTTGACACCATCCAGTTCCAGGTTTCTTTACCTGTTAAGAAACTCAGCTGCTTGATCTTCATCTTAGAAACGTTTTTGTTCCTTCTTTGTGTACCAAACAACAACTGTTCTTCCTTCTGAAATGCCTAAGTGTTGCCTTTCAACATCCCTTCACAAGGCCACACTCTTATTTCTCACTTGTTCTTACTCATCTACACCTTACTTTTAGACACAGTTGTCCTTGACAGCGTATCAAAAGCAGAAACTCTGGTCTGGCAATACCTACTTGTCAACAGGAATGGCATTACCGTCTTTTAAAATGTCCAACTGTTCCACCCTGGTAACATTTAGCTCTACACAAATGCTTTGGAAGTTTCCTGTGGGAAAAGGTGGTTCTCACAGTTCCTCCAAAACTCTTTCCAACCATCTTCAGTCATTTCAGAAATTTATCCAGTACTCATTGCTGCCCTTTTGTTGGGGCATGAATGGTCAAAAAGCTCCATTGTCATCCATTCTGGCAACCTTGTCATGGATGACATCATTACCAAGAGCCTAAACTCCTCCAAAATCCATGCCCTTCAAGCATCATGCCATGTGGCTTTGGTCGGTCACTAGCCCCTGGCACGTTCTCCTCTTACTGGACAGCTTGGAATCGCTTTCCTTTCTTCCTGTCTGTCAGTGTAGCCACACTACTGAGTTTCTTCTACTGTGCTCATTTGTGCCTGTTGATTAAAATGCCCACTATAAATTAAATTATTCCTGTTCGTTCCCAATGCTCTTATTTGTCATTACTCATTAAACACCTTCCCCACAGGAGCAGCTACAACTTCTCCAAGCCTATATCCCTTGATCAAGGTTTCTAGTTCCTTACTAATGAGGCAACCAAAGATTTACAAAAAATCTCAGTGTTTAATTCATTTATCCTTTCCTAAAATATCAGGTTGGTACTCTCTTGCTCCCTACAGTCTTGTTTCCATTCACTGTACCTGTATTTCAGTTCCAACAGGAAGCAGTAAGTGTTTAATTTTAACTGATTCATATAATGGAATCACACTGCAAATTGTGAACCATATTAAAGGGTGCTACCATACATTTGTCTGGTATAAAAACAAGAAGAAGACATATTTATCTCTGGAAGAACTGGACAGATCTGTGAGTGTGTTCTTGGCCCTAGATGTCCCACCCCAGGCTGTGACGGCAGTGGACACATCACTGGCAATTACGCATCACATCGAAGGTAAGACTTGCACTCCGACTGAAATAATGAGCAAGGTCTTTTTATATATAAGTGTATTGTGTGGTTGCAATAACAGATGATTTGCAGAGGATGAACTATGTTTTGATTTTGGCCTCTGCTCCCAACATTGATTCTGATTTGAGTTGTTTTAGAGGGGAAATTGCTGGTGGTATTTTTCCAGCCTCATGATTGTTCTTGGAAGCAATGGAAAAAGCAGACATTACAAGCTCTTCTAAATTGTATCTCTACCAAAAACTCAAGAAATCAGATTCCAGCTTGTGGAAATGTAGATAAGCACGTAACAGAGCTTGAACTACATCAGCTCTTACCAGGACAGAGTTCTGTCTTCAAAATAGCCACTTTCTAATTAATGTGGGTTGGTTATTTGGAGTACAATTTAAGCATGACTGACAGGTTGGAGTAACTCAGTATGAAAATTATTATCTTTTCAAACAGAAAATTAATACTGACATTATTTTATGTGACTAATTTTTAGATGGCATTGGTCAAAGTAAATAAATACTGACATGCATTCAAACAGAGGCGTGATCAGTCATCAGTACCTGCAGTGCCTCAGTGGTTCTCCACATGCAGCTTAGCTAAGACACCTTGAGAACCTCATGACAAATGGAGAAGGACCATCACACCAATGTTTGATTACTCTATGTACTGTCTGACCAGGAGAAATGAGGAGGATTCCACTCACTTGCTGGTTAAATTAAAGAAGCCTCTCAGATCAGCAGCAAACAATATGCCAGTGGACTGTTTCATTTACACCTGGTACCATTCTGACTGAATGATTTAGAAGACGCTGCCCGCACATATTCATTCCTATTTCCTACTGAGGAAACAGTTAACACAATAACTCCTGTCCTCCTTGTGTGTGCTGTCCAATCCTGTCCTGGTTCTTTAATCCAAGTTAGGTTCTGGCTCTTTCCTTCTCTCATACTCAGACATCCTGTTCTCAGTCTGGTTTTCTGACGTTCTCTCTCTAACCTATCTTCCAGTCTGTCAGGCTGTCCTCTTGCTGATAAATCACTTCGGACCCTCATGGCTGCCCACACAGCTGAACTAAAGTATGTGTGCTTTCTCCTGTCTCTCAACTCCAACATGTTCACTGAGCACTCTGCAGCTACAGATCTGTCCCTGCTCTCCTTTTAACACAAAAATCAAATGCTCCAAATCAGTCACAATTCTCTTCCAATGTTTAAGAAATCTAAACACAAAGCAATGATCCTATATTATTTTGTGACAAAACTGCTTTCTGCCTGCAGTCTGCTGATGATGCAAACTGAAAGAGTGTCTGTGTGTGTCTCAGGTGTCCAACTCCGGGTTGTGATGGATCAGGCCACATCACTGGAAACTATGCTTCACACAGAAGGTGGGAGCTCCTCTCTACCAATTTGTTTATCTTAATTTAGCTTAGGTATATTACACTTGGTCAAAGATAAAATCAGTCTATACATATAGCTGTGGACTTATTTCCTGGTTATTCCTGCTGCTTATAATGCTGAAGAAAACTAAATCATACAAACTAAATCTTTCCATGAACACACAGAATTCAAGTGTGAAAGACACATTCATAAAAATCTCAACAAAGACAATACCAGTTGCCCAACATGGTTTAAGACAGATATAATTGGATTCTACAGTATTTTTTAATTTTGTGTGTTTAAGAAATATGGTTTAATAGCTATTGTTTTATCAGTGTTGTAACTTTTCCTCTTCTGTCTATGTTTTCTCTGCCAGTTTGTCTGGATGCCCTCGAGCCAAGAAAGGCGGACTCAAATCAACCCCCACCAAGGATGACAAGGAAGACTCTGAGCTCCTGAGGTGAGTGTAGCTCCTTAGCACTTTCCAACCGAGGAATCGATGTATCAATGTATGATGTTGCAGGGTTATAAATAAGTTCACTTTTCATGAAAGGTATTGTTGGTATTAACAATTAGCAGAGGATGAATGTCTTTGTTTGTCATTATCACCTGACCTTTTATTTTTCACCATTAGAACTAAATTCTTCTTTACACACAAAGAATATCTCAGTTTGATGGACAGGTTGTCATGAAATTTATTCAACAAATTCATGATCCTCAGAGGTTGAAAACTACTTCTATTACCATCTTTCCTTCACCACCTGTCCAAACAAGATACTATATCTTATCATTAAAAAGGCAGATCACCATCCAACATTCAGAGGACACTGACAGTCTCACGGTTAAGAAGTCCTTTTTGGCTGAACAGTCATTTATACCAACTTTGGATTTTAGGCACAATCCAAAACAAAGAAAATCTGATTTAAACAAGATTTAAAGTAGAAAATGGAAAACAGTGTAATAATAGATGTATGATTTTTGAACATCATACATTTAATTCATTAGGGATTTGATGTTATGACATTTGTCTGGGACATTTAGATGCGGTTGTCTTTATACATACTTTAAAAAATAAGTACACCAGATTTGGATTCCAGTTTTGCCTAACACATCCATCTCTAGTCAAATGTAAACCAAACTAGTCAGACGGTGTTTCTGTCTGTCTCTAGGTGTCCCGTTCCTGGCTGTGACAGTCTAGGTCATATCAGTGGGAAGTACGCCACCCACCGCAGTGCCTATGGCTGTCCGCTGGCAGCACGTCGACAGAAGGAAGGTCTTCTGAACGGCACTCCCTTCTCCTGGAAGGCCTTCAAGACTGAAGGCCCAACTTGCCCAACACCAGGCTGTGACGGCTCCGGTCATGCTAATGGCAGTTTCCTAACACACCGCAGGTTTCCTGAATATCCTCAAGTTTCAGCACACAGATAACTGTTTTACCTCAAACTGCCCACAATTTAATCTAGAAGTACAGTAATTCCAGCCCAATGTAAGCAGGGGCATGCAGATTAAAACATAGACATGTTTTTCAGCCTTTAACACCCTCAGTTGCTAGCAATGCAGATATAAATGATAAATGCCAGTTCACCCTAGTGAGACTGATATGTGTGTTTGGAGACATGGGTGGACTGAAAGTCAGTGTTACAAAACCACTTAAGATATTTGTTAAATACAGGTAACATGAAAACAACTCTGATTCACACTATATTACAGGTTAACCAGTTGAATTAAGTAACCACAAGTTAAAGCCATTGGTCATCCCTTGTTGCCATCTATAACAATGTCAATATGGGTGCAAAGTGTGTGTTAATGGCTTTGTTAAAATCAAAAACCATCATCTCACCAGGCTGGATGACTTTGTTTGTGTTTGACAGCAGCTGGTAGGCTGCAAGAGTGCTGCTAGGGAGCACCGACAAAGCTAAGGCATGTGCACTGTAGCTACATAGCATGGGCAGAGAGCAGCATGCTCAGCTACTGAAGATGAGGAGCACAGGAACAGCTGCATGTACATACAATGATGTGCTGACACTGAACAGCTGACTGACTGTCTAGCCTGCAAACTGACATGAGTAGGTCATTTTTCCCCAATGAATGCTTGTTGGTGGCTCGTTAAACAA
Organism: Dascyllus trimaculatus; assembly: GCA_024666655.1. Lineage (NCBI taxonomy): Eukaryota > Metazoa > Chordata > Actinopteri > Pomacentridae > Dascyllus > Dascyllus trimaculatus. Next base: position 1,715,277 of record CM045452.1, on the reverse strand, counting down.
GCTGACCTGCAGGACTAAATATATGCTCATGTTTGTAAATTAGATTAGATTAAAAGGAAGCTTCAGCAGGATGGATAATGTGGCTTGTTGTTCAGAGTCTGTGTGTGTTGTGTAGCAGCTGCTTCCTAGCTTGTTGTGACTGTCTGATACAACATTGACCTTTAATTATCCATCCTTGAATCCAGGCACCACTGAATCAGAAATGTTTACGGTCTTAATGCGGTGAATATTAGCTAAAAACAGTTCAAAGACATGTCTTATATATATTCCTAACAATCTTTATCTCTGCCATATTACCAATTCTAATTTTATCTAGTGCAAGCCATGGTCCAGAATATGAACAGTGGTCAGTGTCTGGGCCCAGGCAGAAAATAATGTTGCTTAGGACAAACATGGGGGCTTTAAATCCTTTGCCTTGGGGCCCAGTGATGGGTTAATCCAGTGTTGCACAGTACACTCTGTGGCTTTCTGATGTAACAGGCTCTCTTAAGAAAACCACCTCACTTCTCCTCCACATAGCCATGTATCTTCATATACCAATATAATACTGTAAAGTTTTCACTTTACTATGTGAAGTGTCCTGAGATGACCTATTTGGACAACTGGCGCTGTATATGTAAGACTGAATTTAAAGAACAGAACAGTCTCAACATTGTTCAAATGTAAGAGCTTTAATCCTGATCAGTTGCTTCTCTTAGTCTGTCAGGTTGTCCCAGAGCATCGGCCAACAAGAAGAGAGCCAAGTTCCCTGGAGATGAGTATATCACTGCAAAGTTCAGAGCCAGTGATGGTAAGACACAGTGCTGTCTCCTCTCTTCCTAATAATGTGTCTCGATGTCTCCCAAACTATTTCTGTCACTGATCTTACCAACATTAAGATATGGAGACATCAAAACATAAGAAGTTCATCAGGCTTGTCAGGGACAGATTTAAGATATACCCGAATGTAATGTTTTCTTCAGCTTCATAGATTTGTTGCCACTACATGCAGTAGCACTCTGAGCCACAGATATCTGTCATGAAAATGTGTGACAGCCAGACTAGGACTGGTAGTTCTCTAACTGTGTGTTGTTGTGCTCACTCAGTTTTGGACAACGATGAGGACATTAAGCAGCTCAACAAAGAGATCAATGAGCTAAATGAGTCCAACTCAGAGATGGAGGCCGACATGATGAACCTGCACACTCAGGTGAGTACAGTACACTGCTGCCAGCAGGACTTTGAATATGTTTTAAAATACATCCATGACACTGCTGTGTGATGGTAGTGGTGGATATTGTGTATGAGTGGATTTTAATTTCACCAACATCCATTAAAACCCAAAGAACTTTTTTAACATAGACTGACATTTCTAAGATGTCTGACAAGACTGTGTTCTGTGTCTGTACCTGCTTCAGATTTCTTCAATGGAGAAGAACCTAAAGAGCATAGAGGAGGAGAATAAACAGATTGAAGAAAGGAATGAAGCCTTGTTCCTGGAGCTATCTGGCCTTAGCCAGGCTCTGATCCACAGTCTAGCCAACATCCGTCTGCCCACCATGGTGAGTGTACTGACTTAACTCTGAAAAGGGAGACCTTTAATTCTCTTTGTTTTCTGTTCTGTTTAAACTTCGTAAGGTCTATACCTTAGTATGTTAAGTGCTGTAAGATGACATATGTTGTGTATTCACACTATATAAATAAAACTGAATTGAACTGAATTGAATTAAAAACATCCTCCAATTCTCCTAGTATCCAGATCCAATGTGGAGCATACTTTAAAAAGCAACAGAGAGAGATTGTTTGGAGGCTGTGTTGACCTGCTGGACTCAGACGTACTTGCATGTCTGGCTATCATGGGGTTTCTGCTCCAGGTCTCAGAAAACACACAAAAGCATGTTTTAATTTTACAGTCACTTTTAGGCCTCATTGTAAGAATCACTGTGGGGGAATATTACTGTCACAGAGCCTGGCTCCATAAGCTTTTAACCAGAGTTCTCCTAACACAGCACAGAGCTTCTCAATAGTAATGAATGAAAACCACTGGAGCAGTTGGCTATAACTCATGAAGGAATCTCTCGTAACTCATGGACTTTTAAAATGAGGGTGGATCTTGATTTTGTAACTTTTTTCAGTGGTGACACACAAACATCTCCGAGTTAACTCCTTCCACTCTTTACTGGAGCACTTGACACTGATTTGGAGTTGAAAATGTCAACCTGTCAACCTGTCAGCCTGTCAACATTATTATTTGTACTATTTTGTGTCTGAAATTTTGTGGATTTAATATTCTGACATCTGGACTTGTGTGTGTTCAGCAGGAGCCGCTGTCAGAGCAGAACTTTGATAGCTATGTGGAGACCCTGACACACATGTTTACCAATAAAGACTGCTACCAGAACCCTGAGAACCGAGCTCTGCTGGAGTCCATTAACCAGGCCGTGAAGGGCATCGAGGTGTGACAGATTAAAAGAGGACGTGGGGCAGAGCATCACATTAACAACACCAGTCTTTCTTTCAAAACCCTTTAGATACTGTATGTAATTAATTCTTCTCATTTAGAACTTTGTCCTCCGTTCTTTGCATTTATTTCCTTTTTGCATGTTGCTTTATGACGGTATGGGCGTGAACAGATCTAAAGTATGTGACAGCACACTGGAATTAAAATGCTACTGTCAGCAAGGGCATCTAAAGGTATGTACCAGGGGTGCCCAATCCTGGTCCTCAAGATCCCCTATCCAGCATGTTTTAGATGTTTCCCTCTTCCAACACACCTGATTCAAATGATCAGCTCATCATCAAGCTCTGCAGAAGCCTGATAACGATCCTGATCATTTAATCAGGTGGGCTGGAAGAGGGAAACATCTAAAACATGCTGGATAGGGGCTCTCGAGGACCAGGATTGGGCACCCCTGGTATACACAGACAGGCACAGAGAGTGCAGAACAAAGTCAGGAGTGCAGTATACAGCCTAAGCTGAACAAATTCTCTTAGTTAGTGAACATATTCCATCTCCACTCAATAATGTTGATAGTATTCTATATGAGCATAGTGATGTTGCACCTCAAGGACTAGTTTGTAGATTCATTCTTACTATTGCTGTGTAACTATTCAAGTCCTTTGCAAATGTCCGTTTAATAACTTACTTACTCATGTCTGCTGTTTTATTTTTATGTTGACTATTTATTAGTCATTATCTATTTTATTTTTAATTTCAAAATGCTACCTGTGAAGATTTTAAACAGTAACCAATAGAAGGGAATCATTTCCTCTGCATTGTTGAACCAAGAGGAAATATTTTAAGATATCAACTATGAATTGTTTTATATATCTTATTATTTATTTAAAAATACTGGGATCTTTTTAAGTGCAAATATTTTGTAACTGAAAGGTTTTTAATAATTTTCTAAAGATTTTTTTTTTTGATGCTTCTGTTTATATGATTTCCTTTTTATTTCCACAAACTATTTTGTGTACACTGCAATACACTGGAAAAATTGAGCTGCGCATATTTGTTATTTATTTGGTGATGGCAAAGTGATGGTGAATATTTATTTTGTATTGTCTGTGTTAATGATGGCTGTGTATGGATTAGTATTTAAGTTGCTCTTGAAATAAAGGTTAACCCACAGTAAATGTGGACGGGACTGATTGTAGTTTTGTTTTTACTCTGACTTTTATATAGAAATACTTTCACACAAGACTGTAAGGGAAGACAACTCGTGTGCTTAAAACAGGCATTCTATACTATATGATCTCTTGCAAGCAACTGAGCAGTGTTTGTTCATATCACTATCATAACATCTCAGTAAGCCTTGGAATTGAAACACTACAAGAGAAGGCGAAGCGATTGCCTGGACACTCATCAGTTAAATCTTATTACTACACAGAGCTGGGTGGACTTTAAGCTACAGCTTGGTACAATTCGCAATTAGTGGTTAGCAGTAGCATGTAGCAATTGCACTAGCTAAATGGTAGCATCGGCACTGGTCACTACCTGGAGCATTTCCTAAACAGGCCTGGGTCAGTTGAATGTGGCAGTGCTGGTTGGATTGTGTAGGAGCAGTGTGAACTGGTACTGGGGGGGTGACTCTGGGATGCCAGAGTTCACCTCCTAACCTCCTAGAGGTGTTGTGGGACTAAGTAGGCGAAACACCGTTGAAGGGAGGTTTCCACCTGATGACCCCCTGAGATGTGTTAGGAATCACTGCTCATTGTGAGGTATTGAGACAGATTAGGGATCCTAGGTCCTCATTGAGTACGAATCCTCTTTTTTTAGCACAAGTATCTTGTGTTTAAATTAACTACAACAGCTCCTACTATACATTCCTCATCATAATATGCTTTAGCCAGTGAAACACATGTACACAGCTATACATATAAAATACCTGATGTCACATTTGTCACCTGCTGCTAATCTCCCTATTGTCTGTCATTTGAGCTCAGAGAATCCCACAATTAACATTTACCCTGAATTTGATGACAGTATTACTTGTGGAAATGTATATGTACATATATATACATTTGTAGTGTAACTACACTTTACAATGAAATTGCACTCGTTAATGAAGGGGCACCATCTCAGATTACTGAGAAAATTATCATTCTAGATTAAGTCTCAAAGAGACTTTAACTGAATGAAGTTGATCAGTCTGTTAGCTGAAAGTCGTAAATTCCGATTGAACTGACCTCAGTTCCCACACAAAGAAAAACACAAAACCATGAACTGGTCTAAATGAATATATTTATTAACTAATCTACTAATATAACATACATGAGCTATAGCAGTTGAGTCAGAGTGTGTGTATGGTGAATGTGTGATGCCAGATTATCAAAGAAGATGAATAGGATGATGGTGAAAGAAGGGTAATTAGCCAACGATCTAAAGTTCTGATTTAGATTCACGACTAATACGCTAAAAAAATTCTGAAAAATTGTTCTGTTAAAACAAAAATCGACTTTAATTGATTCTTGTTGGTTTGTCTTAAAAAGAATGGTTGTGAAGCAGCTCAGACTTAGATGAGGGTGAGCACAATTTAAATAAAAAGGTCTAAAAGATTAACAAAGAGCTACAACAATAAAACGCGCACAAATTTGATTTAAAAGCTGAGCGAAGACAAAAAGGTAAAAGTGCGGAATATCAAAAAGCGCAAAATAACGGAAAAATGGCAAGAGAGCCATGTGACATAAATGGCAAGAAAGGACAGCGAGAAAAAAAGTGGCAAGGGAGAGCAGCAAGAAAAAAAGATGGCAAGAGAGCCCAGGACGAAGCGGTCCTCCACTTTTTATCCTCTGGCCTCTGGTGGGTGTTTATTTTGGGCGTGGATAGCAGTTTTCTGCTAATACTTGCAATCTGACTCTGCTTCTTTGTCTAAGAGGAGAGAAAGTTGCCCTTTTAGATTGAAATACAAAAATTAGGTTATATGCACAAAAACGATCTATCCATCTCTCACCATGACCCATCGATATGAAACAAAAGATTGGTAACATACATATACATCATAAGACAGTAGACTACACAAAAATAGGAATGAAATATAAAAATTTTATATGTTAATATGCGATTGTGTATATGTCATGTTTATGTGATTTTCCCCACTATCACTTTTAATCCATGACAACATATCGCTACAATTGGTTTTCTAGTGCCGGCAAACCAGTGTATCCAATGTTGCTAGATGGCACTGTGGGTCCATGTTAGAAATGTGAATATTCTTGTAAAGTCTTAACTTTGCTCCCATATCACCTAGAAATGCAATTTTTGGACAGTTGATATAGGACATCATGTTGAGGCTGATGTAAGTACAAACAACAAATAAATAGGACAATAGTTATTCAGTCCGTGTCTGTGTGAATTAATGAAGGGAAGACACAGTTCCAGGTCTTCCACTGGTATGCGGCCACAATTTATGGTCTCTCCTTATCAGTTAGGGATGAAAAGGGAGTTGAAATGTGTCCATGGGAGAGATGCAGCAAAAGCATTCTCAACTTGGTGTGAGTTGCAGTCCCTTTGAAGGTGAGGGTTCCAAAGTTTCAATGTTCCACAGGTTGTTTCATTATTTCATGAGATTTGTGTTAGAAGAACAAAGAAGTGAATATGGCACCATTTGCTCCGGTGAGTTACCAATGGTGATTCTTCCTGAGGACGGTTGGGTTCACGGGCCTGGGTAGTGTTCAATGTGGCAGTTTAATGGTGGGAGTAGACACAAAGTCCACCCAAATGTGTTGTTTTTACCTGGGGTGTCCTCTCACGTAGCATTCCAGAGAGAGGGGGAAGGCTGTGTTCGCTACACATTTTACATTTTACAGTATTATTTGTGGAAATGTATATATACTTATATATACATTAAATGTATATATTAAATGTATATATACTTATATATACATTTTACATTTTTCACAGCTTAAAACCACACTAGCCTCAGCACTAACATCCTGAATTACAAACATGTCATCTGAATGACAAATTAAAATTCAAACTTTGCACGAATACATGAACACAAATGTTACAGACTGAGGCAAATACAAAAAATTATCAATATAGAAACACTAGTTAGTTATTCTGTAGATATAAGGTATTGCAATGAAATATAAGTCAAAATTATGTAAGGAGAACTTGTACCAATGTTTTAAATTGACATTTGGTGACCTGAGGGTTGCACCATGAAGCGAGATTAACGGGTTAGCCGGTATGTTGAACTTAAAGTCAGAGTTTTCAGTATCACAAAGGTGGCTCTCTTTTAACCGGCTAGATCACCATGGTAACTTATGCTGCAGAGTTAAACTGGTCGGGAGCAGAGTTAGACTTAAATCGGCTGTAAGAAGCATCTCCCTTTAGCCAAATTGTTTCTTGATGTTTCCCTATGAGTGGTACAGATTCTCAGCTGAGGGGATATGTTTTATCTGCAAACCTGTTGAGCTGTACGTTACTAAAACCACTGAATGAGGCTGTGTAGTTACAGAATTGCACACTGTATTGCATTGCCATGGGAACCTGACATGGATTCAGCTGGTGTAAGGTCTTTACCTATGATAAGCGCTGTGAGATGACGTACAGTTAGGTCCATAAGTATTTGGACATTGACACAATTTTCAGCATTCCAGCTCTGTACAACACCACAATGGATTTGAAATGAAACAATCAAGATGTGCTTTAAGTGCAGACTTTGAGCTTTAATTTGAGGGTATTTACATCCAAATCAGATGAACGGTGTAGGAATTACAACACATTTTATATGTGCCTCCACCTTTTTAAGGGACCAAAAGTATTTGGACAAACTAACATAATCATAAATCAAATTGTCACTTTTTAATACTTTGTTGCAAATCCTTTGCAGTCAATGACAGCCTGTAGTCTCAAACTCATGGACATCACCAGACGCTGGGTTTGGTCCCTGGTGATGCTCTGCCAGGCCTCTGCTGCAGCTGTCTTCAGTTCCTGCTTGTTCTTTGGGCATTTTCCCTTCAGTTTTGTCTTCAGCAAGTGAAATGCTGCTCAATTGGATTCAGGTCAGGTGACTGACTTGGCCATTGCAGAACATTCCACTTCTTTGCCTTTAAAAACTCTTTGGTTGCTTTCGCAGTATGCTTCGGGTCATTGTCCATCTGCATTGTGAAGCGCCGTCCAATGAGTTTTGAAGCATTTGGTTGAATGTGAGCAGATAATATTGCCCGAAACACTTCAGAATTCATTCTGCTGCTCTTGTCAGCAGTCACATCACCAATAAATATAAGAGATCCAGTTCCACTGGCAGCCATACATGCCCACACCATTACACTACCACCACCATGCTTCACTGATGAGGTGGTATGCTTTGGATCTTGAGCAGTTCCTTCCCTTCTCCATACTCTTCTCTTTCCATCATTCTGGTACAAGTTGATCTTTGTCTCATCTGTCCATAAGATGTTGTTCCAGAACTGCACAGGCTCTTTTAGATGTTTCTTGGCAAACTCTAATCTGGCCTTCCTGTTTTTGAGGCTCACCAATGGTTTACACCTTGTGGTGAAACCTCTGTATTTCCTCTGGTGAAGTCTTCTCTTAATTGTTGACTTGGACACAGATACACCTACCTCCTGGAGAGTTTTCTTGATGTGTCCAACTGTTGTGAAGGGGTTTTGCTTAATGAGGGAAAGGATTCGTCTGTCATCCACTACACTTGTTTTCCGTGGTCTTCCAGGTCTTTTGGCGTTGCTGAGCTCACCAGTGCGTTCTCTCTTTTTAAGAATGTACCAAACAGTTGATTTGGCCACACCTAATGTTTTTGCTTCTCTCTGATGGGTTTATTTTGATTTTTCAGCCTAATGATGGCTTGCTTCACTGATAGTGACAGCTCTTTGGACTTCATATTGAGAGATGACCTCACCAGATTCCAAATGAATATACCACACTTGAAATGAACTGCAGGCCTTTTATCTGCTCCTTGTAAATGAAATAATGAGGGAATAACACACACCTGGCCATGGAACAGCTGAGTAGCCAGTTGTCCAATTACTTTTGGTCCCTTAAAAAGGTGGAGGCACATATAAAATGTATTGTAATTCCTACACCGTTCATCTGATTTGGATGTAAATACCCTCAAATTAAAGCTCAAAGTCTGCACTTAAAGCACATCTTGATTGTTTCATTTCAAATCCATTGTGGTGTTGTACAGAGCTGGAATGCTGAAAATTGTGTCAGTGTCCAAATACTTATGGACCTAACTGTATGTTGTGGTTTCGTACTATATGAATAAAATTGAATTGAATTGAATTAATACAGAAATCATAAAATGTGTTTTTATGTTTGGTCCTAACCATTGTACACAGCTGGTACTGCAGCTGATAGAACACCGACTTGAAAATTGATTAGTCTTTTGGTATTTATTACATCAAATATTGACTCAGTAACATTAATTTGACTTTGTTTTGGCCATAGCTTAAGTGATATCCTGCATTTTGGGACAGCGTCAGACCTAAATATATTTCTTCAGTGGCGTGTTTAAATGTATGATGTTTAAAGTTTAACAGCACAAATGTGCAGCTGTAAGTTAGAAAGAAGCAGCAGCTGCATTGATTGGTAAAATCAATATATTAACACACAAACAAGATTTTTGAGCCAGCATTCCTCTTTTGCATTGGTTTTTGACCCAAAAAATGCTCATAGAAAGACTGTGCTCTTATTCTGAAATGCAGATATAAAGCTGTGCTTCACAAACATGGCAGACGTTTATTTTTGATGAGACTGGCAAAACATCTGTCTCAAAATTCTGTTTGTGAACTGCAGATCCACAAATGCTTTTTTGATTTTTAAGCAGAAAAACTGGGTCATAAATGTCATTTTAAATATTTCAAATGTTGGGAACATATTTTGGAATCATTTTTATTTGTAAAATAATATGATGTACTTACAGATCTTTTTTTATGTAAATACTTTAAGTATTTGCAAATCCGTTTGTTATATTTACAATATGTATTTGTGAGTTTACAATTTTTTGTATTTATGCAAAGTGTTTTGTGTTTGCAACTTACACATCTACACAGATTGTCATTCTGTTCTCGAAAATAATGCTGAGACCAATCTAATACAATGTCACCACCCCCCTCTCCAGCCACCAGGAGGGACGTCATGACCTTCCCTGCACTGAGGAAGTTTTTACCATGTGCTTCTTGTGTCAAAGAGCATAATACTACCACCTCCATGCTTGACGGGACAATTGGTGTTCTTGGGGTTGAGGGTCTCACCTTCTCTCCTCCAAGCATTGCTAGTCATTGTAGGCAAACAGGAAAAATTTTTGTTTCATCTGACCACAGAACTTTTATTTGTCCTTGTGATCAGCAGCAAACCTCAGTCAAGCTTCAAGGTACAGTTTCTGCAGAAAGGGCTTCCTTCTTACACAGCAGCCTCTCAGTCCATGGCAATGTAAAACAGTTGACTGTAACACCTATGTTTCAGCAGCTTCTAATTCCTTTTATGCTTTTTTAATGGTTCTTGGTTGACTCCACACCTTTCTAATTTTCTTCTAGCAGCAGGTAATAGCAAACATTTTCTTACTGATCATCAGTGACACAGTGACTGAGTGTATCAAATGGACCATATTTAAATTTGCAAAGAGAAGTCAGTAGTTGTAATCAATTTAATCACTCACAAGAGGTCATGCCACTAGGAAAATTTGAGTTAAACAACTGTCTACATCATTAAAACTGATAACTCCAGTTATTTTCTGTATATTTTTGACCCAGCAAATTTTATCATATTCCCAAAAAACCTAATTTATGAAGCTGCCAAAATGCATGATTGCTTTTTTGTGACAAAGACACGTTTGCCTCAGTCATTGAGAAACTTGAATTACAGGAATCAATGAACACTCATTACTGCTATGATAAACATGATCTTTATATATTTAAATCCAGAAAACACACATACCAGTGAAACAACGTGATTTATTCATTTTAATGGTTAAAAAAATACTTCTTTGCGCAGACGACAATAATTCCTTGTTTGCCAAGGAAACAAGGGACCAAAACAATGATGGCCACCAAATAATGACAGGTGGAGCAAGATAAGATGAGGTAAATGTTTTTGAGGAGAGAAAACCAAAAAGGCACAATTTACAATCAATCATGCCCCAAATTCACAATAATAATAATAATAACAATAATAATAATAATAACAACAACAACAATAATATCAGTACAGCAAAAGAAAAATCTGAAAATCTGCAGCAACAAAAAAATACATACCAATGATATTATACAAGGCAAACTTTGCCTATCAGGCTCCTGCTGTGTGCTCTACTCTAATCAGGCTTCTGTACACTCTGGAGTCCCCCAGTCCTGCTGCTAATACTATACAAATAGCAGTTCTACAGTGCATAGGGACTTCAGCATACTATCTCACCACCAGACATGACACGCAGAGTTTGGAGGGCCCGATGCAATCATCATGGCAAAAGGCACCACAGCCTTGGCACATGATCATGGCTTTGAGGCGGCACGAGCATTTGAGTGCCACCTCTTCGGCTGTACTGTCAGTAAAGGCCTGGATGCTGAGGGTAGCCTGGCTGGAGGCCAACCGGGGGCGCAGCTGGAGCACACCTTCTGCCATGCTCCGGGAAAAACCGCTGTTGTCCATTACTGACACATTGGCTGTGTAACTTACTCCTCCAACACCTCCACTTTGCTTGGGAAGCTTCCCATACAGCTGAAAGGGAAGGGATGAAGCAGAAGCGGAAGGTGAGGGAGAGGAGGAGGGTGAGCTGGAGGAGTAGGGAGCTTTGCAATGCTCTTTCTTTGCCATCCTGGCCAAAGTCATCTCCATATTGAGGAGTCCCTCCATCGCCCCTCCACTTAAGTAGCTGTCTACAGAGTTCCCAGGCTCCTTTTTGGTTACACTTAAGGGTATAGTAGGGGAGGATTTGGCAAGAGCCTGGCAAGAGGGCCTCACACTGACTTCATTCTTTACAGTGGATGCAGGAGATAGCTGCTGTTGGTGAGGGTGGGGGAGCTGAGACTGTGGGGGCTTCCAGTTAATCCTAATAGTAGGCACTACCTCTGTGGCACAGGGGTCTGTACTGGGAAGAGAGGGGCCATTAGGTATGGTCCGATGAACTGGTTGGGTCTTATCTGGAGTGGCCCCCTGTGTGGGCTGAGGACGTTGAGACTCTTTGATAACTGCAGACTCCACAACCGTTGGAGAACTAAGGTCTGACTTACTTCTGGAGGACAAAGAACTGGAGGAGGAAGGTGGAAGAGAGGTGATGACTGGGACAGCACCAGGGGCCTGCTGGGACTGGTACTGCAATACAGCTGGCGCCTCCATCAGACAGGAGACTGAGCGGTTTGTTGGTGAGTTGTGGATCTGAGAGACTGTAGTTTGTTCTGCACTAGAAGACTGGACTGAGACCTCAGGTCTGTTGCGAGGCCCAGGAATCCTTCCCACAGGTGATCTGGATTGGGGTCCTGGTAATCGGCTGATCTCTAGCCTATTGGCAGAGTGTGAGGGTAAAACTTTCTCCAGTGGCAGGCTACCTTGTAGTAGCTGAGTGACCAAAGGGTTATTGGCCTCCACACTGGAAACAGGTCTGGCAGAGCTAGCCAGTCTTTTGGAGACCGCTGCAGCATTTGGGTGAGAGTCAGAGGGCCTTAAAGCTCCACGAGACTCTTCTTCAGCCGAACTTTGTCTAGAGGATCTACAGTCATCTTCAGGCTCCATTTTGATCACAACATTGGTGTCCCTTAGTCCCGGTAGGATTGGAGTGGGGACAGAGTGGTGGTCCTGGGAATGGGGGTGGCTGTGTTGCGGATGAAGCAGACCATTGGGGAAGCGAGGCTGAATGACAGTCTGACCTTGGCGGCTAGATACATGGGCCTGGATGACTGGCTGCTGGTTCTGACTAGGAGGGCTGCAGATGACCAACTGGCCATTTCTCTTGGTGCTCAGTTGGGGGCACCAGTCCTGGTCAGGTTGCTGCTGTTGCTCATCCTCCTGGCTCTCATTCTCACAGTCTGAAGCCGTTTCTGTTGAATCACTATGTGTGCCTGCCTCGTCATCTTTCTCTCCCCCACAGTTCACATGTTGGGGAAAAGGAAAATCTGTTTGCTGTCTCTCAGTAGCTGAGCCAGAAAATGTCTCCTGGGGGTCCACAAGGTGGGAACCATGCTGGATAACACCACACAGTCCAGCATCTTTCCTTTGTTCCTGATCTTTGGCCTGACAAGAGCTGGCCAGTGTCTGAATTACATCGACACCCTGTGCCCCAAATCTGGGAAGAGAATCTGGGATGGAGGTTGGGGCCAGTAAAGGTTTTTCACAACCCTGGTCTGCCCTCCCTGAGGGAGCAGTCGCAGAGTCTGACACCTGGCTTTTCCTGGCTGACTGGGTGGCTGATGACTCAGATCCAGTGTCAAGCTCTGGAGAGTGAGTGCAAGACCTGTCTGTGAATCCATTCGAGGTGTTCTGGACAGTGGCTGATGTTGCTTCTACTTCCTCTCCAACCTCTGGCCCCTGAGCCGTCTCCTCTTGATGAGGACTTGGGGTCTGTGGGGGCTCTAAGGACATAGAGGTTGAAGTAGTGGACAATGAAGGGGAAGGCTGGGATGTGTGCTCTACATTGAGAAGCTGTAGTTGTGTTCCAGACGAATTAGTGCCTGAAGACGATCCCTGCTCCTCCATCCCACTATCTCGCCTTCTTCCATTTCCATCTCCGTTTCCTCCTCCTCCTCCTCCTCCTCCTCCTCCTCCTCCGGGCTCGATAGGTCCCGGATGCTCTCGCGCTCGTCGTCCATTGCTGCTATCCGGTAGCCCAGCAGCAGGCCGCAGCCTGACCCCGGGCGGCCCTGCCCCGTCGCCAGAGGCTGCAACAGCAGCAGCGGCCTCGCGCTGGGCCCGGGCTTGCTGGGCACGGGCTTTGATGTCCGCCAGGGTACGCGCCCCACCGGTCCCCGACCGCCGCGAGCCCTCATTGGGCGGCACGATCCGGGGGCAGATCTGGTAGGTGGGGTGCCCTTTGACCCATGGAGGTTTGATTCTGGACAGTTGAATCTGAGACAGAGACAAGGACAGAAGGTCAAACTTTACAAAAGTCAAACTAAACAAATAATTTGGAGTCACCTTTTTCGAAGCCTTTATCCTTACCCGGATAGGCGGCACCTTGGGTTCTTCTGTTGTCGGCTGCGGCTTCTCGGAACGGACACTGTCAATTGTGGTACGAAAGGACTGACGGTCATCAAGCCGCGGCCTCTTTTCGGGGAAGCTGGAAAAGGCCTCAGTCTCGTCTGGCCTTCTCTTCTGCTCCTTGAGGTGGGTGCTGAGAACAGGGGTGGTGGCTGGGCTAGCTGATGGGCTGCTTTCACGGCTGCTGGTAGCAGTGCCCCCTGTGATGGAGGTGACCACAGAGGCAGTGTCATCAAGAGGATCAACGGCAACTGCGGCACTAGAGGACGCTGAGGAGGATGAAGAAGAATCCAAGCCTGCAGCAAAAGCTCCCTGCCTATCAGAAGGTGAAGAGGGTGAGGAGGCAGGTGAAGAGGCAGACGAAGAAGAAGAAGAAGAGGAGGATGGAGAGGTGGTGGAGGCCAGTACAGGTGCAGCTTCCTCCGAGAGCAGATGGGTGGAAATTTCAGGCTCCTCATTTGCACATGTGGAGGCTGGGCTGGGGCTGGGGCTGGGAGTTGGAGCAGGAGTGGGGGCTGGCAATGTGGCTGGCTCTGGAGGAGGAGAGGCCTTTGACTCTGTGGGGGCAGTCTCAGCTGGAAGCTCCATGCCACAGTCAGCCTGCAGCACTACCTCTCCTTGAACCACTGTGTTGTCGGACATGGGAGAACCAATAGAGACTGCTGAGATGTCCAGTTCAGTACTAGCCTCAGCTTCTGCAGGCTGCAAGGCTGGAGTGGCCTTGCAGAGGGTCCGGCGGGCTCTGCGACGCAGGTCAGCACGTGTGCGTCTCCTCATCCTGCCGTCTCTCCTCCGCCGACCCACACTCCGTCTCTTAGGGGCACCAGTTGCAACCACAGCCACATCACTGTCGAGCACACTTGCTGTAACTTCACTGGCTTCAGTCATGGTGAGCTTTAGGGACTCCTCTCGTGTCAGGCCAGACCTACAGGAATATTAAGAATGTTTTAGCAGATTGTGGATATCAGAGTGGCCATGACTGATGATAGCCATAGTCAAGTTATCCATATGATCAAAACAGTAAAGGAAATGTAAATAGTTGGTGTTCAACATCTGGTCAAAGGTGATCAATCTAGCTTCTTTTAAATAATATTGATGATATTTTGTGTAGGCAATGTTTAGACAAATAATAAGTATAATGAAAATTATTAGGTATGACAAAACCTAATATGGATATTATATGACCAGTGAGCTCAATTGTGATGAAAGGTGTTGACTCTTACTTTTGACCGTGATACTCTTCAAAAAACTTCTCCTTCCACGCCTCTACCTTCTTCTCTTTTTCCATTTCTTGTCGGAAACGCACTTGCATCTCGTGGGTGAACTCACCTAAACAGGTAAAACATGTGTAACATATTAAAGTAGCTTCCCAACTCCATCTTTTTGCAGTGTAAACATGTCTAATTTTAATATAAACCTGACTTAATTGCCTGTAACTTTTTGAATGACAACCCCGAGTTATGTTGTAGAAAAGTGTCAGGACATTGCTACCTTCAAAAGTATGAAGTTAGGCATTTTCTCAATCAGGTCACCGAATGAGCTGGTTTACCCAGGCTATGCATTGTTTTTGTATATTTCCACACTTAATGACCTCCTTTTATTCACACTATGTGAGAACTGTCAGGGCGTGATGTCGCCTTTTGGCGTGGCTTCCACTGCTGGTGTGTAACATTTCTGCACGTTCTTAACAGCAGCCTTTTGCTTTCTTTTTGCTGCTGCTCATTCCTGACACTGAGTAATACATTCTTATCATGTCTCATTAAATGTGACTTTTAAAGGCCTGGCAGAAGTCTCTTTAAAATATGACAGAATGCACATGATTGACTAATAACTTACCCTCAGCCAGCCTTTCTTTCCAGCTTTGCGAGGCATGGGTAAAGAATTCATTGTTGAGAGCTGAACTACTCAATCTGGCCATACCATCAGGTCCAATCTATAGCAGAAAAACACAATGTACAAATACAAAACAATGAATACGCCTAAGGAACAGAGTGGTTGGTGTCTCAAATACAAACTGTCCCTAAAAACGACAACATACGGCTTGTATTTAAGGGTGTGTAACTGAGCTAAGCTTCATAAAGTTTCAATCATATGGAATTCAAAAATACAAGAAAATTGAGTTGGCATACTACAATGCATTCTAAAGTGCATAATACTTTAGTTTGGATCAACTCCTACCTGGCATCTGAAATTTATGCTGCACACAACTATCCTTTAGCCCAGGGGTCTCAAACTCCAGTCCTGAGGGCCACTATCCTGCATGTTTTAGATGTTTCCCTCTTCCACCAGACCTGATTCAAATCATCAGGATCATTATTAGGTTTCTGCAGAGCTCGACGATGAGCTGATCATTTGAATCAGGTGTGTCGGAAGAGGGAAACATCTAAAACATGCTGGATAGTGGTCCTCAGGACCGGAGTTTGAGACCTCTGCTTTAGCCACTTGAAATGCACTTCTTGAGAAAATATTGCAGAGCAATAGTGATGATCCTGCTGCTGCACAAAATGTCCAAAACACTGGTTTCACTTTTTTCTAATTCATAATGTGCTGTGCTAATTATTTTAGAGTATACAAATTTCTGCACACATAAAAACAAGGATAAACTGGAAGAACAGTGAAACAGCCTACCTGTCGGTCCACCTCTGGCAGCAGTTGCAGCAGCTGCTGCTGTGAGTGTGTGGGAAAGGCTGAGAAGGTCCGGACATTGATGAGGGCTCTAATGTTGGTGTTGACCAGGATAGAGCCAGGTGTTTCAAAGTCTACATCCACCCCTCCTCGACTCCTCTTCATGGGTCCTGTCACAAAAAAAAAGAAAAAACACACTTAAGTCAGCTCCGCAGCCTGATACTGAAGCCGTCTGTAGGTACAAGGAGGTGAGCACCAAAGGCCACATAAAGTCACACGGAGAGGTTATCTTGTCCAATCTTTTTGACAGGCCTGCTGGTTACTTTGCCCTCAGACAGTTGATGAATTGACAGAATCAAACCTTTATTTGTTGTTTTAACAGCATGATTTCTATCTTGTGTTCATTTTACTGTTGGCTATCTGTATTATTTACAATAATGACGTCTGATTCTGTCTCTTATGACTGTTGTGTTGTTAATGTTGTGTTATCATGGCAAAAGAGAGGCTCTTACCTGAAGGGACATGTTCTCCATTCACTTTAAGAGGGGTGAGGACGACACGTGGCATCATGACAGCCTTCTTCCTCTGCCTCCCTGACTGTAGAAACATAGAAGGTGGAATCGATGTGCAGACAGTACAGTTATACAGCACTAGGGGCATCATAGCATGTGCATTTGTCTTGAATTGTTTGGTGCACGACAGTTTGGTCAATTTATGCTAACAATAAATATGTTTTATTTGTCTTAATGAATTTTAAAATTATTTATTTTATACTTAAGTGTATACAAGTCAGAGTACTTAACTGTTACAGTAACAATAAGGATCAATTAGAGCAGTGTCAGGGTGTCCAACTCCAGTCCTCGAGAGCCCCTATCCTGCATGCTTTAGATGTTTCCCTCTTCGAACACACTTGATTCAAATGATCAGCTCATCATCAAGCTCTGCAGAAGCCTGATAACAATCCTGTTGTTTTAACCAGGTGTGTCAGAAGAGGGAAACATCTAAAACATGCAGGATAGCGGCCCTCGAGGACCGGAGTTTGACACCCCTGAATTAGAGCCTTAGAATAAATGACAAAAATGTTAATTTATGCATTTCTTTTGTTTTCTCTGTTGTACCAAAACTGTACTTTATCATGATTCCAAAACAAAGGTACATGCCAAATGGGGAATTTTTTGTACCATCACACCCTGTAAAAGTTACACTGTCAAAATTAAACTCTAAAACAGGGGCGTCAAACTCCGGCCCTCGAGGGCCACTATCCTGCATGTTTTAGACGTTTCCCTCTTCTGACACACCTGATTCTAAATGATCAGGATGGTTATCAGGCTTCTGCAGAGCTTGATGATGAGCTAATCATTTGAATCAGGTGTGTTGGAAAAGGGAAACATCTAAAACATGCAGGATAGTGGCCCTCGAGGACTGGAGTTGGACACCCCTGCTCTAAAACAAACACTGTGCGGAATGGCACTGCAGAATTTTGCTAAATCCTTGACAGTTGAACAAAAGATAGTTTCTATTGTTAACACAGAGTGGCCACTGGCTTCATGGGGGTTTTTCTGACCTGTCTTGAACGGCTCAGTCTGGTCTGGGCGTGTTGGGTCTGCTGTGTGTCTGTGCGTCCTTGCTGTCCTGCTGCCCTGCTAAGACGGGTCTGAGGCTGAGTGCTGGGAGCCTGCTGCTCTGCAGAGCAAGAAGCACTGGACGAACTCTCATCTACCGAGACTTGAAGGCAAGAAAAAATATATTCTGTCATTAACATTTCTAGACAGCAGAGACACAGTGGGTGTACAGTGGCCAATACCTTCATGAAATAAAGACCATCCTCTGAAAAGGAAAGAGAACAACAAACAAAACAGCAGAGGCATGACTTCAAATAATAAATAAATGGTGGATATTTTACTGACCAGAACCTCATTTACTTGTCATAATCTGTATTATTCATTATACTCTAAATTAAAATCAGATTGGCCACCATTTGATGATTGTGACATCACTAAGCATGACTACCCATAATGGTATCTCTGGTGTATGTAATGAGAAGTCAAAAGTGAGCGGTTTAGTGTTACCATCATTGTCTGCGCTGGCAGCAACGGTAGTCTCAGTAGAGTCACAGCTCTCCTGCTCAGTGGCCTCAGTTGGGCCGACTGAGGCCACAGCTGAGCCTGACACTGGGGTGCTGCTGCTGGATGCTGGAGGGTTGGTGCTGCCAGCCAGCTCTGATGGCGTCTCCGACTCTGAAGTTGCCTTTGTCCATTGGAGGGCGTTCTTCTACAGAGTGTGAAGAGTAAAGAAATTAGCAAGCCTCTACTCAAAAATAGTGTTTTCTGCAGGTGTTAAGCATATCATCCACTGCTACACTAAAAACATTCAAAAATAATGACACCAAATGAGTCACTTTTACCCTGTGATGTGTGGTGTTTAACCTTTCAGCAAACAATCATTGTTGGCTTTCTTTCATCTTCATACTGGTGTCACTAAATTATTTTAAAAACTGAATATAATAGATACCTGGCCATTCTTTAAAAAAAAGCTGGGCTCTTCCTTTGTTATATAAACTAGTGAACGACTCATCTATTAGTCAGTCAGCAGGTACTTCAACAGCAAACAGTTCTCAAAAAAATAATAACTATACAACCTGACGTTTTGTTTCGAGCAACAAAAGAATGTCCGAGGTGACTATTTTCCAAATGTGTGAGTGAGTACCTTGAGAGTGAACAGGCTCATTCGTCCAGGAAGCTTGAAAAAGATGCTGTTCTTGACTCGATCCCCCCTCACCTGGGAGTGCAGCATGGTGACCAGGCAGGCCAAAGGAGCTGTACCACTGTATGTACACACACGCATGCACGCACACACACACAATATAGGATAAGATTAAAAACTAATTCATAGTCTTGCTCACATCTAATTGACATACCAAAACAAATACAAAGGTTGGATGTTTCATTTCATTCCGTCTATTCATTTAATACTTAGGTATGTATCAAGTCATTTTGGCCTATGCTGCAAAACAATAAGCAGGACAAAACTGATACAGGCAAATTACAGAAACCCCATTGTAAAGCATAGTTTAGCTTAGTTTTTTTAAAGAATACTTTACTATAATAATAGTTTTCATTCTGTTTGTCAATATTGATACTACTATATTCTTTATAGTATAAGCACAAGCAGCCATAAAAGCCTATATTAGGAACATTTCGAGGCATCCTTCCCTCAGGTATAAATAACAGGTATTAAAGATGATTGCCATGTTTGTACATATCTTCGAGTATCTATTGCATAATTCCATGCTTTTAATAGTAAGGAAATTTTTGGGGGTTCTTAATTTTTTATGTAATTAATTTGTGCATTTGTCAGCTTCTATAGATTCATCTGCTTTAAAGCCAGTATTTGGCGTGTTTATTTAGTTTTAGGATTATTATCAATATTAAAGATTTATATATTTGGTTAACACTGTCGCCTCACAGCTAGAAGGTCCTGGGTTCAATTTCTGGCCTGGGTGGGAGTTTGCATGTTTGCCCTGTGCCTGTGTGGGTTCACACCGGGTTCTCTGACTTTCTCCCACAGTCCAGAAGCAAGGTTAACTGGCGAAGTCTAAAATCGTCCACATTAAATTTTAACTTGCTATGAAGGTTGTGCCACCTGACAACGACACTGACTTTGGACAACATGAAAGCTAACCGTTTATTCCCTGCCATTATTAAGGAACTTTGATCATGATCACGATTAATCAGCACAAGTTACTCTGCTCCTTAATTTAAAGCAACTTGTTTCCGATTAATTATCTATCAATTCTGACAAGCATACTAGGCTGTTCATTTGGAAGGGAATGCCAATCCCTCCAGCCAACTGCCAAATAAATCAAACCAATTCTTTAAGCCTAAGGGTAAAAATAAAAGTGTAACAACAAACATAAACAGAAAAAGATGATTCTTCTAAGACATCAATGTTTTCCCTCAAATCCCCAGATGTTGACACTTTTAAATCATCATTTCAAAAAATCAACAAGGTACAACGGAGAACTGGGCAAAATCATTAAGATGAAATAATACAATTGTAATGTATTCCCTGCTATATGCCACATGTAAGCACGGACCTTACAAAATACAAAAGGGCATGAACAAGAGAAGTGTTGCAGTAAACAAGTAATCAGTGTAGGCAATGAAAGGCTACAGTCCTTCAACCTACCTTCTGTTTAGGTCAGCAGCAAGCCAAGTTGCCCATGCAGAAGGAAATAAAAACTTCAATTATAAAAGCAATGATTAACATAACAGTTAACATGACAGTTAAAGTGTGATCAGTTCACTGCCTGCTAAAAATACTGTAAGATCACTAAAAAAATAAAACAGTATAGTTCAATATTTCATGAAAGTTTTCATAAAGGTTATATACATTCCTGTGTGTGTGTGTGTGTGTGTGTGTGTGTGTGTGTGTATGCGTGTGTGTGTGCGCGCGTGCATGCGTGCGCGCGTGCGTGCGTGCGTGCGTGTGTGTGTGTGTGTGTGTGTGTGTGCGTGCGTGCGTGTGTGTGCGTGTGTCTGACCGCATTTCCTTCAGTCCCTTGGTCTGGATGACATGCAGGATTTGTTTGGGAGTCATGGGTGCATCAGAGAAGTTCTCCAAAACCTGGAAAACATTGTTTTTAAACCAAAAAGACTGTCAGACACTAAACTGTTGAAAAAAGTGAAAACACATTCGCTTTTTTAACATTAACATAGACTCAAAAGCAAGAGTTTCAAAGGCTAAGACACGAGATTTTTACTAAAGATTTAACACAATTAACTATCTCAAAAATGCCTTAGACAAATTTTAAAATCCAATTCACTGAGAAAAGCAACATTTTTATCTGAATTATTATTAATATTAGAAGCATAAAACAGCAGCTGACAGAGTTCTGCATATAGCTGGTATCACCTGCACTTTCATTAAAATAAATTGTAGTACAAAATCTTTACAGTAGAGAACCTTTACAAGGTCAGCAAAAGCAGGTGCATGTCAGAGAGAAAAACAGCTAGCAGTGTCACAAGCAGGCATTAATGTTTGTGCAATCTGTGTTATGGGAACAAGGAACCTGCAGATTCCCAATTCTAATTAGAGCTGAGCAAATATTGATTAGTTTAGGATGATATGAATAGCACTATTTAAGAGGTGACATTTTTTTAATGGAGAATTCTGAGTTACAATACATCTGTGATAAGCTTTTATCATGTGGAGCAATGCAGTGTTTTAAATTATATTTCAAATTTCAAAACTTAAACTAAAATTAGCCTTGCAGCTGTTTGCCTCTGCTAACTAATCAAGTTGCATTTATGTCTGCATTTGTCTAGACTTCTCCCTTGACCTTTCTCATTTTATACTTGTACACATTTGTGTGGAACTTAATAAGCATTTAAAATCTTGGGTTACAGTGTCTATAAAATGTGTTCACCCCCTAAGACGTTTTCCCCTTTCTATGGTCAATTTCATTTGGCTTTTTTGACAAGAATTCACAAAAAATAATTATTTTCATGTCCAAGCGAAAACACATTTTCACGAGGTCATGACAAATAATTAAAAATATAAAACCTAAAATAAGCAATCGCAGAAGCATTCTCCCACTTTAAAACGACTCCCAATTCAACACAGCAGATTTAAGATCTCACCTTAAATTTTCAGTGAAGTTCAGGTCAGGTTCAGCTTGTGTTTCTTTAAGGAACAAGGTGGATTTTGGCATTTGCTTTGCATTTTGCTTTTGTGCCTAATATTTGAGACACTGGAATCTGCAAGCTTGTAGCTCTTGGCTATCTATTTATAGCCCTCCGCTGCTTTGTAGGCCTTAGTTTCATTTCAGATCTTCAGTCAGTTGCTCAGAGGACCCCGTGGTTGTTGAGTGACTGAGGAAATTTATCAGCTCTAGAATCAGGAGAAGATTTCTAAAGACAAATCCTGACATGACTTACAACCTAAATGTGTCAATTATTGTCTGACAAATTACACAGGTTCTGGGCATCATTATCAATATTATCGTCCATCTAATAAATCCTCCTGCAATTTTTTTAAAGTTCAACAGTGCACAACCACAGAATGACAAGACAATATGCATATACCCTTCATTAAACGATCTTCACTCATTTACCTTTTCGATTATTTTTTGCCATGTTTTCTTGTCACCACAAGGTGAAACAGGGGCAAAAGCTCTCCTCAAAATCATGTTTCATATCTGAAAAGGACCCAAGACTACTTGCAAATGAAGAAATGTGGATTTCTTTCCGACATGTTCTGTTATACTGGACTGAACATGTAGTAGAAGACTTGAGACTTGGCTTATGCTTTGAGTACAACCTTAATTACACCTGTAAAATTGAATTTAATCCAATACAAACACAGCCAAAGAATCCACCTTTATGAGGATAATAATGTTCAGTTTTGACTGACATTTCCTAGAGCTGTACAGCCAAGTTGGTTGAACAGAAAGTAAGAAAAGAGCACTGCATCAATAGCCCACCAGGATCAATCTATTATTTTTGGTGGTAGGAGAAACAGAACACACCTTCATTTTTTCACAACTCTGAACTCACCCAACCCAAGATCTAACATATCATATCTAACATACCGATACTTAGAGAGTTGATATCACAGTACTTATTTTCTATGGTACAGAAGGTACCAAAAGTATTGTAGCCATCATAGTTAGTTAACTGGAGATTGTGACTCCTATGGGATGGTATTGTAAAAAGGCAAGTGTAACAACAGGGGCGGAAAAACACACCTCAAAAGTCCTGTGTGGAGATATTTAACGTCTGAGTCAATGATCAAGTACTAGTTATTGATGACCAAAAGTCAGAATAAACATTTGAAACACATAAAACCTTATTTAAGAATGCCAATTTTTTTCTTAATATTAACAGCAATGTTCAAATCCTGAAATGTAACAGTTACTGTTATAGTGCATTGTGTACACACACACACACACACACACAAAGGCTAACTTAGCTTCTTTACCTAACTTGCTGCTGGTAATGTTAGCATGAAGCCAGCATCACCAGCTCTGTCAACGTATAGCGGTGTGTTCGTGTGTCTTTGTTAGCATACTGTGTGCAGCAACCTCTGTGGTTTTCCTAATTGGTCTTTTCACAATATCAGCATGAGGATCCTGAGCAGCAAAGTATACCAACACACACATAACTAACATATGCAAAGTCTCTCAGGCCCCCCATGCAAGCACGCAATTTGGGAGTTAAATAATTTCAGAGAACCTAATTCAGAACCTATTCCCAGTAGTGAAAAGGCAGAGTTTCTCTTGCAGCACATGTTATGTCAGCTATAACAGTAGAAAGCAAGGGCTTATGGCCAATTGCTGATTGTCAGTGTGCATTATAATTAAATGTAGTTCATTTGCTATGACCTCCCCCTCCCCCATTCAGCTCGCCAGTCTTTCACATTTTCCTTGCAACTGTTCCGCATCTTTCCCAAATATTAACTGTGCTTCTCGTTGACCTTCTGACAAAGCCATTTTGTTATGATGAACTTTATAACGACTTCTTCTACTTTTATTCTGCTAATGGGATTCTCTGATTCTCACTACAGCTAGGCTAGTGGTTAACTTCAGCTATCAGCTTTGCTAACGTTAGCGTGCATTCTGTTCAACAGCATTTGCTACCAATACAACCAAGATAGGCGTTAGATTAACGTTAAACTGGGTCGTGTTTACTGACTGCTTTGTCTACCAAGTGCATAAACCTGTCACAGCGTTACCGTATCTTTAGGATTACTCAGGTTTGTCGGATGGTAATTAGCGTTAAGCTTGATAGCTAGCTGCCTAGCAAACAAAGAGCTCAAAACAAGAGAGGTGGATGTTAGCGTGCTAGCCAACGCTAGCATGCTACGTTACGTAGCTTTTTTATGTCAACAGCCAAAAAGATATGCAACATATGTAAAATGTGTCCACTCAGTTACACAAATATCAAGTGTATAGATGTAGCCGAGTTAACATGCCTGTTGGCTACGTTAACGCTGCTGTGCTTACAGCTCTGTGATAGTACAGCAGAACCCAGGCTGTGGTCGTGAGGAGAATGTCCAAACACAACACATCTGGATCCATCAGTTCACATTAAGCAATACAAAAATTAAATGAAGCTAATAAATGCTAAATTAGAATGTTTACCATGCGAGCCGCCTCAGCCCAGGTCCGCTCCTTCTTTCTCTTTTGTTTGTCCTTCATTTCCTCTGCGCTGGTGTCTGCGGCTAGCCTGCCGTGTGTCTACAAAGCAACCTCAATACGATGGCGGTTTAGCTCTTTAGCAAAATGGCTAACTACGTTGTAGACCCAACACAAGCCGTTCCTTTTAGCTTGCGACAATGCTGTGGTCTCTGTGATTCTCCTGTAATTGTCGCTACTGTGTCCCGTGCCTTGCCTAAACTAATTCTACACACACATCGTCTCTCTGGAGCACAGAAGCAGTGTGAGCGCAGGGTTGGCTGTGATGCTGCTGCAGGACAAGCCTCTCTGGAATGCATCAACCAGGTCAAAGGTCAAACCCTCCGCAGGAATGCAACAAACAAGTCCAGCCCTCCACCTGCAAATAGTAGGCTACATCTAAACAAATGCTACATGCAGATCATTTCCGATATGAGAATTGTACAATAGATTGAGGATTCCATTCCCAAGCACACACATATTACATTTTACCACATATTATATATGGGTTGATTCCATCTTTGAGAACAGAGAAAATGTTGTTTAATGTAGGCTGTAACAGTATACAACCTACTACCTAAATGACAACAGACCATAGGACAGCCATGTTCTTTTCACATATTTTAATCTGTTTTTATATTTATTTATTTATTTGCAATAATGGACAACACAGCTGAATGTAATACTAGGCAAATTAACACACAGGAGTCACAACACTTGAAATACTATTATATTCTGAGTTATCTGAATTAAATGTTGTAACAAACACCTAGTAAATCTGCCAGCGTATGTGTACTCATACAATACATTTACACAGATTTTTTTTTATATTATCTATTTAAAAATATAATTTCACTAAATTGTGACAAAGTGTAAGGTGTTCACATCTCATCTAGACCTTAATGTGTCCGCAAGAAGGAAAAGTTTTGTGCAAACAGTTTTAGAGACAGAGACCAACTGTTCTCCTACTAGAGTTTTTTTTAAGGATAATAGTAGGCCCGAATGCCTGTTACAGAGTCTGTTGTTTCAACACTGGTGTATTTTTTTTTTTTTTAGGTTTTTCTGTGTCAGAAAACATGCACCAGTGCTTTGCAGCACGAGGCAATGCTACACTGACATACATTAATCAGCTACAGTATTGAAACCACTTGTCTAATATTGAGGAAATTTCCTAATGCCACCTCAATGGTCTGAACGCTTCAAGCCATGGAGTGTCCTGTGAGATCAGGCACTAAGACTTTGCAGTGCCTCCATGGATCTGACTTTTCCAGCACGTCCCACATATGCTTGATCAGATTGAGACCTGGGTAATTTAGAAGCAAAAGGTAAATACCTTGAACTCTTGATTCATGTTCTTCAGACCATCCCTGAACAATGTTTGCTGTGTGGCAACGAGTATTATCTTGCTAAAGGAGGCCTCTGCCAGCAGTGAATACTGGTATCATGAAGGGGTGCATCTGGTCTGTGACAGTGTGTAGGAAGGTAATATGTGTCAAAGTAACAACCACGTGAATGCCAGGCAGGATTAGGGAAGTAATACATTACATATAATTTGAATACTAAAGATAAATAATTGATGAGCCCAGATTACATTTGAAGAGAAGAGTAGAATCAAGAAAGAAAATAGAAAGGCATTATGCAAATGGTCTTCTTTTCTCACTTAGAGACAAGGTTAAAGAATTAAATTTCTGTTGTTATGACTAGAAAAGGGAAAAGTTCTTAAGTCAGTCAACTGGTGACACATTTTCAGCCTCTGAGTTAATCCACAAACTAGTCAAATGTGTCTTTAAAAGACAAAGATCAGACAGTGTGACCAATACACAGACATTTCTTTGAATAGAATAGAATGGTAATGCTTTATTAAATAATAAATAATATTTATTTATTTATTTGTCTGGGAAAATATTCTGTTACAGCAGCAAAGACACAAAATAGTAGACAGCAGTTACAAAATAGTGAATTAAAACCTATAAATCTAAACAGAAAGGGCATGACAAGAATGAGAAAAAGTAAACAGTGCAAACAGAACAGGAGCAATATAGAATGTGCAAAAAAATAGAATGTGCAAAATTTTACTCAGTGCAAACTGAACAGATTCACAGATCATGACCAGTGAATATAAAAGGCCACCTAAAATTGCAGCTTTGTCCAAATTACTTGATGCCACAGATGACAAGAGACACAAACAACAGGCTGTTTGCATGCTGCATGCCAGCATGATGGTTAGGGCTGTAGCCAGAGACCTGAATGTCCACAACCCCACCATTTCTCATCTGAGAAATCGTTTCAGACAGTATGGTACAACAGGCAATCTGCTACATGATGCTTTAGATGGATGTATCAATGTGACATTACATGATCTGGCTCCTCCAAATGTCTGCCAACTTTGCCAGTCCTTTCAAAAAGAGTGGGACAACATCCCACAAGAAAGCATCAACAACCTCATTAACTCTCGCTATTGCAGATGTGTGACTCATTAGTGACTTATTTCTGGTCTATGAAACAACCCTCAATCTGCCTGTTTTTATTACAAATATAGTCGTACATGGTTTTTCATTCATTCTGTTGCTGAGATGCTAGTACTTACTCCTCTATTTTTAAAAGAATGGATAAAATGTAATAAAATAAATACTGAACAAAAATAAAAATATTTTTGCTCAGTATTCTTGACATGGATCTTTTCATTATGTTTTAATAACATCTTTATGATACAGCAAATTTTTAAATTATGTAGCTTTTTTCACCATAACCAGTGTTATATGGCTGAGTATGCAAATCTAATAGGTAAGTGCATAAGGCACTGTGTTCAGAAACCTTTTTATCAGAGGTTTCTGAAGGTTTTCAGCAGTTTGAGCTACAGAAGATTTCTGTGGGATCAGACGCCATGGACCTGCCTCCATGTGCATCACTGAGGCTCTGGCACCCCTGACACTATTAATCTCCATCAGCTGTCCTTCTTTGGATTGCTTTTAGTAGGTACCAGAGTCACTGCATATGGGGAACACCCCACAACATCTGATTTTTGGAGATGCTCTGACCTAGTTGTCCAGCCATCAGAGCGTGGTCCTGATTAAAATTACTCAGATCCTTACACTGCACATGTTTCCTATGTCCAACGCATGAACTTCAAGACCTGCTGTTGCATGTAATCCCCCCCATTATTATTCATATCACCTGTCAGATGTTTTACTGTAGCGCTTAAGCGATGAAAATGTGTATACGTGTATTATACAGCAAAGAGGTCCTCGTGATTAAAAGGAAACCCCACTAGTAACTAACTGACGTGCGAGTGTTTGTGTTTATCTGCAGGATCTGCTTTCTACTGGAGTTCCTCTGAGCCCGGGGTGTGACGTCACTCTCCCAGAATGCATGGCTTCCAGCGCGGCGCCCAGCAGTCCAGGCCCGAGCTCTAATAAACATCTTTAAAACTTGTTCCAAAATGTCGATGTGGAGACGGTATGGAGGCTGGACAGAGAGCTGGACAGAGGCACGATCGGTAAGTACCGCCGTGTCCCTCTCTGCTGACTCGAGCTGGAGTTTAGCCCTGCTCGGTAAAGTAGTTAGCTCCCGCAAGACAAACTCCGATACAACTTAGTGGACCGCTCATCTTTTGTTTTTTAACCAGTATGCTGCCTCGGTTAACTCTCCTCCCTCACCCACACTCACGTTGACACTATTCTCAGTGTTTCCTTTATATCGAGCTAGTGTAGTGTGCGTTCAGACCTTCGCGTACTAAATGTAATTTCACCTCCGCCGCCGAATTTTGTGAACGCAGGCAGGCTAGCATTCAAATTTAGCCCCGGTCTGGTAATGACCCCGTCCCACCAGTTTCCACCAGTTTAGACGTCGTCATTTCAGTCAAGTGTCCATCGTCTGTTACCGACATAGTTTGGTTCCTGCAAGTCGTAGTCTACAATACAATAAGTATTTTCTGTCGTTGGGTTACTATAATGAACAGACCAGAAATTATTCAACTTGAAATAATTGTGAGGATTCATTTTTATGGCAGCTCGATGCTGGGGACCCACAAGATGGCACTATGAACTCCCATCACCTCACTCTGACTGAGAAGTCGTCATTTAGTTCGTCTCTCAAGATTTCTACTGCTTGTACCTCTTGTATAATGACAATCCAAGCCTAGTAAATGTGCTATTTTAGTCTTAAAAATTAGTGTCAAGAGTATTGTTTATTTAAATAACAAATGTATAGATATTTGGTCAAATGCCCCTTGGTCACTTTCTCCTCAGCTAGGTGCTTTTGGTACCTTCTGGAGAGCCTCTGGCTGTATTTATACCCATTCCTGTTGACAGAGTTTGTGCAGTTGAACAAAATTTGTTAGCTTTCTGACACAGACTTGTTTCTTCAGTACAGTCCACAGTTTGTTCATGGTGTCTAAGTCAGGACTTTGGGAAGGCCAGACTGAAGCCTAATTCTAGCCAGATTTAACCATTTCTTTACCATCTTTTATGTGTGTTTAGGGTCATTGTCTTGTTGCAACACCCAGCTGCATTCATCCAGGCTTCTGGCTAATGATTTTAGGTTTTTGTGACAGTGGAGTTAATGCTCCTTCATTATTCCATTTACTTTGTATAAAGCACCAGTTCCACTGGCTGCAGTAACAGCACCAGAGTATCATACTACCACTGTGGAGACTGATACCCATGTTCCAACAGCTTCTAGTTAATTACAGACCTGCCTTTTGATGATTCTTGGTTGACTTTTCACAATCCTAACTAGGAGTTGACCAATGTGGTTTTTTAGAGCCAATGTCGATATTGATTATTGGTAATTGAGAAAGACCAATAACCTATATCTTGAACTGGTGCATTAAAAACTGTTTATTAACAGCATGTGATAACAGGAAAGCTGCCATTCATAACACGACTACATCATTAATAAGGCTTGCTATTACTGAATAATATAAAAGTTACATGTTGTATATTAACAGTGTGTGATAGCAGGGAACATGTCATTTATAACTAGACCCCTTAATTAGTAAAGATTACCATTACTGAATTAATACATGTATATATTAAGTATTATATAATAACAGCATGTGATAACAGGAAAGCTGCCATTCATAACACGACTACATCATTAATAAGGCTTGCTATTACTGAATAATATAAAAGTTACATGTTGTATATTAACAGTGTGTGATAGCAGGGAACATGTCATTTATAACTAGACCCCTTAATTAGTAAAGATTACCATTACTGAATTAATACATGTATATATTAAGTATTATATAATAACAGCATGTGATAACAGGAAAGCTGCCATTCATAACACGACTACATCATTAATAAGGCTTGCTATTACTGAATAATATAAAAGTTACATGTTGTATATTAACAGTGTGTGATAGCAGGGAACATGTCATTTATAACTAGACCCCTTAATTAGTAAAGATTACCATTACTGAATTAATACATGTATATATTAAGTATTATATAATAACAGCATGTGATAGTAGGGAATCTGTCATTCATAGCTAGGCCTCTTCATTAATAATGGGTACTACAACTGAATATGTACAATAGACATAAGAGTGATGACATTTGAACCTCACATGATGCTACAATGCTCTCCTGTCTACTGTGAGAGTGATTGATTGAGATCAATAACAGTTTGTCTCGTGCAGTTATGTCTGCTGTTCTTTTCTGTTTTCTTAATAATTCTCTGTGCTGTTGCTTTTATTGTCCACTAAGGTTCATATTTTAAAGCATTATTAGTGATTGCTTTTCAGACACTGTTCCAGGGTAATCTGTTGCTGCCACACAATAGTTTTCAGTAAATAGATGTTAGCTGTGACATGTAACAGCCAGTCAGATAAGCAGAGAGAGCGAGCCGACTGAATCAGAGCCAGAGTAGCCCAAAAAATAATACCAGTAATTGTAGAAATGCCAGATATCAGCCTAAATAATCAGTTAGGCTGGTAATCGGTCGATCCCTAATCGTGAGCAATTGTCTGTCAGCAGCAGATAATAGCTTGTGTTTTCTTCCTACATGCACAGGCTCAGAGAGAGAGCACGAGAGACTGGGAATAGCGACAATTCAGCAAAGACAAATGTCTTAATCTTGCTTCTAATTAGAAATGGATTTGGTTAAATGTACAAGGTAACGTTATGTAGCAATAATAAATATAAAATCTGTTTTTTAACTTCTTCAGTTCTGACAGGCGATAACGGTGTAGCTTATCAATGCTACAGTCTTTCGTTATTTAGTTCCATGACCCATTAAAAGTGAGGATGGACAGAATTTCTTTCAGCATCAATGGACACAAATTTCTTATTAATATTTAAGCACAGCTCCAGCATACACTAATTAAAGTAGTGAAAGAGGAAACTAGACTTTTGTATGTCTTTCTGGCTCCACTTTTGGGCTTTACAAAATCTAGCTCATAACTGAAATCTTCAGCCAATCACAGAGCTTCTCACTGAGTATAAATAGCAATGAAGTCCACAGCAAGAGCAGGGTGTAGTGGTGTAAAGGAGTTAGATGGCGGACCGACAATTGTCCAAAATATTGCAAAGATCTCTAACTGGGTTGAGATTTGACAGCAGTGATCAGCTCAGTTGACAATTGAGGCAAATATTTGTCATTTTTTCAATTATTGGTATGATTTTTTTCATTGACCTGTTACTGCAAAATAAATCAAATGTTTCAACTGCTTGTGTGATGCAACAACGGCATGCCGCTACACTGAGCAAAGCGCAGCGCAGGGGTCAGAGTTCAACATATCTGAACATCTCACCGGGCCCAAAAGGCAAAGTGGAGGAAATGCCGGTGCTGTGTGTGTTGATTATATGATGCAACTTTGCCGTGGTATTGAGCCTTGAGGGGAAAAGCTTACTCGCAGGGCCAGTCTTAATGTTTGCTACATATCACATTTGTAACTAACTGAAAGCTTCCTGTTTGGGGGGATGATGATGTTGCCATCTTTTACCTTCTTCCTGTCCTGCTGGAAGTTTTGAAAACTATCTGTTTTGCTCGCTAGTCCACGACTCCCCATGAGCTACATGCTAAACCCAGCGTCAAGCACTTAGCATACCGCATCCTGTGTGAGGCACTTATGGTACGTGTCCACAGCATCCATTTCTTCCAGTTTAATACTTTCTATTCATTGTCTATGTGAAAACGCCCTGCATTGCTTCCTGGCAACATTGTGTCGTATATCAAGCGACAGGGCATTGTATTGCCTGCTAACTGCCTGCATCTCATTTGCACAGAGTAGCCTAGAACTCAACTTTATGCAAATAAGATGTGTTGAGCGAACCTTTTGTAAAACCTCTAAACTAGCTGTTGTTGAACTAAAATGTAGACCGATTCAGCAAATGCATAGCTTATTTCTCACCTCAGATGTTTTCAGAAATACTTTTCAGAAAAATTTTTTGTAATAAAAGAGAAACCAAGCCGCCATGTTGGTCCAACACCTGTACAGGACTGAAGGTAGAGAGCCTGGTCCCAACTGGAAGAATTATATTGTATTGTTCCAGGGCTAAAATAAAATTCATGGTTTTCCAACTCATAGTACTTAAAATAATTTTATAAGTGTTACCATAAGAAATCAAGCAAGCAATCATGGTCACCACTATCAATATCACCACTTTAAAAAAATCTGTCACGATGAAGATGGTCAGCCGTGGGGTATTTGATGAACTGAGGCAGAATGACCCTTTCATTCATTTACATTCAGGAATCAAAATTCAGTGGCTTAGCAAATATGTTGAATGTCTCTTTTTAAATATTTTCTGAACTAAATATCTCAATGATAAAATTTAAACTGCGACTGAGTAGAAACAATGAAAGAGATCAAAACACAGATTTCGACGAATAACACTGAAAGCTTTGTAACCTGTTTAAACGGTGAATGTAGTGTCTGCTGTAAAATATACCAGAGCTATGGAGCTCTAAAGATGGCTGGTTTGGACAGTTGTCCGGCTGACTTTCTATTCATTTAAATACAGATTTTTAACGCAGCTTTTCACAGATTTCGTACACCATACAATGAATCGCTACCAAAAGACATAGCATGCCATTCCTATTTGGGCTGCACGTTTTGAATTTGTAAGGGTTTTCATCTGTGAGGCGAGTTAGGTGCTGAAAATGGTGTTGGTAGAATTTGTAATAACAACAAGCCCGAGGAATAACAGTAAGTGTGCTTCAATGCACACTTAATGATTTTCAAATGTACACATTTAATGGACAAAGTAGGAAAACTGCTCTAAGTTAAATGTAATACATGTCATATTAGTCTTCATGTAACATTTTCAAACAGATTGGTAAACTTTTAGCCTGGCAGGCACCATCTGCATGTTTATTTTTGAAAAATATTTATTTTGAATTTAACCACTTTATCAAGTTAGACAGTCGCACACTTAAAAATTATATCAGGATAAAATATTTTAAAATGTCTAATAATACCATACTGATCTATTTTAAATAATGACCAGGATAAAAAAAGACAGAATTTAACCTTTAGAATTTATAAAACTTATGTCAGAGTAGTAGACTCTGCCATAAGTGCATGGTTGAACCCACAGGGGAAGAGTATGTCCTTAGCAGCATGGGTAAAGATTATGCCCGTGTACCATTTGGATGTTTTGTTGTATGGTATTGTTGCCGAGTACTTCGTCATTGTTGACTTCCGGCATGTCACCTACTATAGGGAGAGGTGGCAGTTAAGGTGATACAATAAGTTGTTGTATTCCACCTACCTCCTTAGTCAGAAGAGTTTTCTGCACAGTTTCTACTCAGCTGTGTCCTGGTCTCGGTTAGACTTTAACAAAAATCAAAAAACACCCATACTGGCTAGTGAACATTCCCTTTTTTGTTTCCAATTCTCTGTCTGGGCTTTCTGTTGTTGTATCATGCACTGATAGTGCAAACACACAACAACCTGTTTAATGATTTGCTGTTTGCATGTCACTCGTAGTGTGCTCTATTATTAAGGAATATGACTGGCTGGTAAAGAGCCAGGGAGCATGGGGTTTGTTTATGCGGGTGAACCTGCTTCTGAAATGCATATATGAGTGCATCTCAAAATATGAAAACATCATAAAGGTTTTTTTTGTACTTTCATATGTTCTATAATCATCACATGTAAAGTGAAATATTTCAAGCTGTTTTTGGTTTAATTTTGATGATTATGGCTTATAGCTTATTAAAATCAGAAACCCAGTACCTCAGATCATTTTACGATTGATCTTAAAAATCCTTTTTACGATCAATCAAAAAAGATTTTACAGCACAGAGATGTCTAACTTCTGAAAAGTATGTTCATTTATACACTCAGTACTTGGTTGGGGCTCGCTTAAGATGAATTACTGCGTCAGTGTGTCGCGGCATGGAGCTAATCAGCCTGTGGCACTGCTGAGGTGTTATTGAAGCCCACTTGCTGTGATAGAGGCCTTGAGCTCATCTGTAGTTTTGGGTCAGGTGTTTCTCATCCTTCTCTTGACAATATATGGTGTTCTGTGGGGTTTGGGTCGGAGTTTGCTGGCCAAATCAAGTGTCAATGACTTAAAATTATTCGTATGTTTCTTTGTTTATTAACACAGTAAGTCACTGAGATATACCAAGGCTGGCCGGTGCACACACGAGTAAGCCTGAAACAGAGTCTGGAAAATGAAAATTAATAATGCTTTAAGATATAGACCTGAGTGGGCCATGAAAGTGATGGAACGGTGAAAGATTAAAAAATAGAGAAGAACAGCAGACATAATGAAATGTTCTAATATTCTGAGTTACTAGATTTGTAATTGTCATGACCTATAAGCCATAATCATCAAAGTTAAAACATGGAAAGGTTTGAAATATTTCACTTTACATGTAACGACTCTTTAATGTATACAAATGTCACTTTCTTGAATAACTGATGAAATAATACATTTTTCGCAGTGTTCTAATTTTTTGAGTGACACTAGTAAGTGGAAACTCATGACAATTTTATCAAACATTTTCTTCGATGTATCAATCAAATGTCTATCAGTCAAAACAAACCATTACTGTTTAATCACCCAGGCCTAAGCTAAATGCTGGTGTTGATATCAGTGATATTTGGAAATGCAAACTTAAAGCCATGATCAGTTGCCTGCACTACAACGTGCAATGAAAGTAGATGAAGGTTCGTAAAAAGTCAGTTGTTGTCATTGAGGCTCATTGAGTTGATTGATGATTTTAAGTTGTGTAGCTTATGTTTTGCTCCCATGGAGTTATTATTTAAAGTCAGCTCATTAGGCATAGTTCTTTCCGCACTATACTATTTAAGACAAAATTTAGAATTTGCACAAAGTTAACAGTTTTTCTCCTGTCTTCTGTTTGTTTTCCGTTTTGCAGGTCTGTGAAGATGTTGAGCTGCCTCTGTGATTCAGCTGCTTGGACTTTGGCGTTCAGGGCTGCTGAATACTAAAATACACTGCAAGCCGGAATAAAACAAATCTCAGGACACACATAGATCCAGTCAGAGCTTCCACAGTTCCTCATTACAGCGGCCCTTTTGGGGTTGCTATGGCAGCTGCTGTCACAGACACTAAGTGCTGGACACAGGCTTGCCCCAGTAAGGCAGGACAGATCAGTAGTCATTACTGCAAGAGACCATCAAACAGTCAACAAACAGCACTTGGCATTAATTCTGCACTCTAAGTTAAAAATCGGCAAGAGGTCTGTAGGCTCATGGTCAGCTCTCCTCATGAGTCTTGTCTATGTCTGCTCAGGCTCTTGGACAGAGTCCCTGTGCAGCAACAGAGCCAACATTGTTCCTTAGACCATGTTCCACCAGCAGAGCCATCTGAAAAACCAGCTGCAGGAGAGTGACCCAGCCAGCAGGCAGCTTTTCCACTGCCAGGAGTGTGGGAAGCAGTACAACACCCAACTGGGTTACAGACGCCATCTGGTGGCAGCTCACAGTGCTGCTGCGAGCCTGCCCTGCCCAGAGGGGGCCCCTTCCCTACTGGAGCAGCTAGGCAGCCATATTGACCGGCCTCCACCATCAGAGGGCAACACCAATGTTGCTGTGCCAGTGAGAGAGAGGAAGTACTCGTGTGAGCGATGCGACCGCCGTTTTTACACTCGAAAGGATGTTCGGCGTCATGCTGTGGTGCATACTGGACGCCGTGACTTCCTATGCCCACGCTGTGCACAGCGCTTTGGCCGCAGAGACCACCTGACTCGTCACTTGAAGAAGAGCCATGCCCAAGAGTCAGGGTTGATGCCACCCTGTACTCCCAGCACTCCTGTGACTACACCAACCCCTGCCACTCAGTGCCCTGTAAAAGAGGAGCCCAGCCCTGTTACCTCTGATATGGGCTCTGTCTCCAAAGAGCCCATGGAAGCTTACTCCAGGGACATGTACCCCTCCTACCCCATGACCAATCCTGTTCCTGGAATGGGTCACTCTCATGGCCTCATGCAGGGTTCTTTGTCCTCGAGCATGGGTGTGGGCCGCCACATGTCCCCCCAGTCTTCTCACCCCCATCACCATCACCTTCAGCCCCCAGCAGCTCAACAGCAGCAGCCCTACAGCAACATGTCTCGGTACCAGCACGGATCTACCTCATATCCTCGTGCTGACGTGGACAGTTTCTTGCTGGACCTGCAGAGTGCCCCCCCTCCTCACCTGAGTGCAGTCAACCCCTCTACCTCTACTTCTGCCTCCCCTCAGAGGGAGGTTCTGGGTGAAGGAGTAAATGCTGGTGGCGACTCCCACCTGCTGTCCAGGAGCCCTGCTATCTCCTCGTCTGAGCTGTCCTGCACCACTAACATGGACCTCGGGCCTCTGCTGAGCTTCTTGCCTTTCAGCTTGCCACCTTACAGTCCTCACATGGGAATGGGAGGGCTAGTGATGAGCTATCCACCTGCCACCACCACCACTTCCTCCCCATCTTCTTCTACTGGGCTGTCCTCCCAGGCACCAGGGCCTTTCACCTTCTTCCAGCATCCCCAGGCTCATGTACCACAGGGTCCAGGAGCCCACAACCACAGCCAGCTACCTCAAACATACAGCAGCCCTGCTATGAGCACTTCCAGCTCACTACCTCACTACTACCAGGCCTTTCAGCAGTAAGCAGCTCTGTCCCAACAAACATTGCCTTAATGGATTTTTCTTGGAAAGGGTAAAACATGAGAATGGCATCTTTATTGTTAAACAAATGTGTAAGTTTAGCTTTTCAGTTTTAATGATGCAAATCTTAGTTGTTATTGTTGAACACAACAAATCACCTCATCAGTATTACCTCATTATTTAAAAAGCTTGAATGTCTGAGGAAATGTAGAAGGTCTCACTACAACCAAAATAGAATTCTACTTCTTTTCGTCAAACCTCTTGCAACGGATGCACTTGACACATTAATCACTGGGGTTTCACAATGTTGAAAGTCATCCAGTTTTAGGTATCATGCAAAATGCTACAATGTTGGGGTACATCTTATCCAGTATGTTTCATCTTGAAGAAGAGGTCACCTTCCTTACTGAAGCGGACTTGAGATTTTTTCATTTTAAAAAGTAGGCATTGCAGTTAGTGCGTACCTTCAAGAAAGAACCTGAATACACAATCTCTGTGTGCATCATCTGGATGGGGAGCTTCCTAAAAGAGCTTCCCATCCAATCATCCAACATTACATTAGCTGATGTGGACAAGTTCATCAGCA
This sequence comes from Dascyllus trimaculatus, assembly GCA_024666655.1. Lineage (NCBI taxonomy): Eukaryota > Metazoa > Chordata > Actinopteri > Pomacentridae > Dascyllus > Dascyllus trimaculatus. The sequence goes on along the minus strand of CM045452.1, from coordinate 1,678,196 downwards.
GATGGAAATATCAAATATCGTATTTTATCATTAACCATTATTTAAAGTGTTGTGAATTTTACCCCTTTCTGTAGAATCCAGAATAGGCTTTGTTAGTCTATTTTTAAGTATAAGCGCAGTCAACAATGACAGGTAATAGTAACTGCAAAGCTAGACTACACTTCAGAAATTACATACATGTGATCTATTAAATAATTAACAACTAGTAAATCAAAGATACCACACACTGTGACTGGAGCTGAACTGCAAGAGCATTTGAGTAAGATTAGCATCTGAAATTGTGACGTCTCTGGAAAAATTTACCAGCAGTTCCTCAAGACACAGTCTACACTGGAAGCCCAAGGATTTTTAGATGCATTTATCTGAGGTTACAGCACTATTGTGACACAAACACTACATAACTACTTTTGCATTTTTGTCCATATTATGTAGATTATTTGGTTAAAATGCACTTATGTGTATTTTTTTAAGTTGGTTAAATCATGCCAGACGACTTCAAGCTGAAAACTGCTGTTCCATTGTTGTCTATGAGTACAACTTTTGATGAACTTCTGACCTTTAGGGCCAGAACGTTTGACAAAAAAAGTTCTCTTCAGACAGAGAAGTGTTGCTTTAAAGAAACTGTCACCGGCTCCATTCAGTTTTTTAACTGTTGAATTTAAAATTGAAGTTCAGTGTCCGAGGCACAGCTAAGTGAAACAGTTATGCTGCCAACATCTTTAGTGCGTCTTGCATCTCTCTGTCTCAATGAAGCGCCGTAGAGCAGTGTAGCAGCTGTTTGTTGTGTGACCCGTAGATCCCTAAATCAGATTTATGCCAGTGTAATAATACAAAACTTGTTGAATATCAAACAAGAACAAGAAATTAACAGAAAAGAAAAGTCACCGAAGCAAGTAAAGCCTCAAAGCTAACAGTGAGGGCAAAACTGACCAGAGAGAAAGGAGGAGAAGGAGAGGGTACGGTAAACAAGAGGTCACATTATCAAAACAGTAGAAAAATAGCAGAATAATTTACACAAATAATTTGTTTGCAAATTATAAGTTGTACTTTTGAGGTCACATTTTTTTTGTTTCATTGATTTTTTTTCTAATTCTTCCTTTTTATTATTTAAGAAGTGTTGCTTGATTATACTGGCTCAAATCTGATCTGATGGAAATGAACCTGTTCACCAGCACAGAGAAAAAGTTTTTAAGGTAATGTTGAAAGTTCTAAGCACACATGGTGGGAATCTTTTAAATCACTTTTAAGGTGGGGGACAGGGTTAGGTGGGGGAAATGTACCAAAAGCAAATAAAACATTTCATTACTACAACCTGCTGAGGGACTAAATGTTTCACAATTTGGCCTTCAGAACTGTGACACTTGGATGATAGCTGTGGATCAGGACTTGATAAATATGGACAATAAAAAACATCTACTGTTTCGTCTCTAGCTGAGGTTTGACAGTCCTCTCAGCAGATGAAATGTTTAAAAATCTCACCAGTAATTACTAGAAAATCTCCCTAAAGCTTAGGTTCACATTTCTCTTCTGTTTCGGTGAAGTTAATGAAGTGTGTGCCGCTCCTATCAAATCAAGTGGGCATCTTCCAAAGTTACTGTTTTTAATGTGAAAGTTTCTTGTGGTGTTACTATTCCTTTGCCACAGCTCAGCCAACAAGCCTGAGAACCAAAAACTGCTAATTTTGTACAGAGAGGGATGCATATTAAGGTGTCTTTTAATGGGCACCATAGACAGGATGCGTGATTACAGCAAGAGAAACCTGTCCATATGCAGTTCTGAACAAAAGTTTACATACACTTGTAAAGACCATGTATATCATGGCATTCTTGAGTCTCTACAGCCCTGACTCCTGTAACTCTTAATTTCTGTGGTGGAATCATCGAAAGACATGCTGCTTTGTCAGAAAAAAAGTCCTGCATTTTGGTTCTTTCATAGATGTATTGTAGGTCTATGACAAAATCTGCTGGGCCCAAAATCTACAGACAGAAACCTAAATTATCAGTTTTGGTGATGTAGCAAGTTGAGTCAATCTCATTTTCTTTGTGGCATGGCCTTTTTACTTCTGGTGAATGATTACGATTGACTACAGCTGTTGACTTCTCTGAGCCAATTTAATAGAGCCCATTTGATACAAAATGCATGACTGTTTTCTTGTGACAAAGACGCATGTATTCTATGATAGAAAATAAAGACTTATGAGTCACTGGAAATGCAAGTTTGCCATGATATACATAGTCTTTACATGTAAACGTTTGTTTACAGCTGGGCATCTAATCATTGTTTAAAGAATGAAGATGAAAAATGTGAACCTATTCTTTAAGACAGCCAATTGTGCCAAACAGCAGACAGTGAGAATTGTGATACATGTATGAGTCAGTGTGTCTGCCTGTCACCTTGCGTGTAAAGAGTTCCTCCTGATTGTGGTGCAGATGGAAAGCTCATTTCAGGAGGGAACACTAAAGCACATTGCAGTATGATACAGCATATTTGTGTCTGAAGCAGAGGACATCAAGCTTTTCCCCCCATTTCCATGTATAGCATAGTGGAAGGTGGCAACCCTAGCTACATAACATGGGATTAATATTGTGGTTTAAACAAAAAGAAGTTGCAAAGCGCTCCCAGTTACTTTGTTGTTGTTGTTTTGTTTTGTTTTTCCAAACTGGACCACTGGATCTGGGCAGGTTGTGACCTGTTTTCTGTGAATTTCTGAGTTTATTTTTTGGAAAGAATGCAGCATAAATAGCCTTTTAGAGCACTTGTACCCATTTCCTACCTTTTTATAATTGTTGCCGCTGAGGCTTAGGAAAGCCAGGCAGTTGCGGAGCAGTTGGTTTGTTTAGATTCAAGGTATTGTTTTCAAGTGTCACAATGCAGCATGGCAAGAATAAGGGATTCGATCCAGCCGCCTTCCAGTAATTGAAAGTTGCATGAAGTTGGTCAAGTGTTTTTGAAATAGTAGAGGAATCCAGCTGTGTGTTGCAAGTGATTGATATTGGAATGGAGACATTTTTAAGAGAGATTGTCAAATGATGCTGTCTTCTGCCTTAATTCCATGAACTCTGTTGAAGGACTCTCTCATTAGCATTGTAATAAGCTTCAAAGTGTTGCACCAACGTCTTAAAAATGCTACTGTTGTGCCTCTCTAAGAGTGTCTAATCTCTTGACTGGGTTTAAGCACTTATGACATTTCTAAAAACAGATGAATTTGATCTGTACCTCACACACATAGAACTGTGGGTTTCTTTTTTATTTGTGTTAGTTCTAGTTATTTTGGCTCTTATTTGTGCCATTAGATGGAAACTATAAAGGTAGATTTTATGAGTCTAAACTCTTTATCTAGTGGCAGACATTGACATAATTCAAACTTTCTACCTCTACGTTGTCATATATCTTTCTGTAAAAATCATTAGAAATAGTTTTAACCCTTTAACAGTTAGGCCGTTTTACCACTGAAGATGGGGATATGTTCAGAATTCAACTTTGAAGGACTGGATACACCTTTAAATTCTAGTGGTGTATTCCAGAGTCGTCGTTCTCTATACTCGTCTTTAATTATATTTCTACTTATTTACTACCTCAGAAGAGACAGGAGACTGTCCATCTAACTGCAGAGAAAATGTCTGTGTAGAGTTTTATTTTTATCAGAACAAGCACATGTACTTTGTAGATCTGTAGGCTTTTTTTAAACTGAGGTTAGCTCACAGTGTATTGATGTCTACTGCAGCAAGTACCACATTGTGTACTTGCTCACACTGCATTTGTTCTGTTACAATACTGTTTCTCTGCCTCTTCGTCTGGAATGTTTACTCTGTTTATGAATCTAGGCCTCTGTCTAAAGGAATTCCATGGTTGCTTGCAAGGATGTACAGACAACTCTTTGGTATGGTGACTACTCACTCTGAGCACTTCACCTGAAAGCACCATCATTACTGAATATTCCAAATTCATGTCCCTGCTTTAATCAGGAAAAGCACCGAACACTTGAAAGCAGAAATGATTTTTTTCCAGTAATCATTTGCAGTTGGCTGTTGGAGGCAATTGTTTTGCTAATAGGAGTGCCAGACAAGAAGGTTATCACATAGGAAGTAAGTTACAAATACCCAGTTTTGTCATTTAGTTTAAATTATTGGTAGAGCATCTGTCAAAATTTGGATGGTGCATATTTCCAAATACATTTAGACATGATCAGATTATTACAAACATGATTGCTGTGCCCCAACAGCAAACTCTGTTGAATAGCAGCAGGTTATTCAGGCCACAGTTTCAGTGAACCTACGACTCAGCGATTCTGAGTCATTAACATGTTATATTCATGAACTGGTATACGTGTGCTCTCCCTGGAAGGTTGTAGTTTGGGCAGTGCTAAACACAAGTTGAAGCATTCCAGACTGAAAGTAGAGAAGTGGAGCAGGGCAGAGAACATTACATTTCATTTCACTAAATGATTGTTCAATCCTGTTGTGTTACCTGCATTAAGGTGGGCTCTGAGAACCATTGCAGTGCAGGTTTCACCACCTTTAACTTAGATATGTTTTGCTTTAGGTGTTTGTATTACCACTTGATAGACTAGAAGACAGTGAAAAGTGCAAAGATTTGTCATTTTCTAATTGTCTGAACATAAAGTAATACAAAATAAATCTTTAGATTTACAGTGTCTGTGTTTTTCTTAAAGCTGCTAAGCTGCCATTAACCTAATGTGGGTGACCTGAACCTACTGTTGTACACAAGTCTCCTGGATTACTCTGTCCCTGTTTGCACTTTACTCCCTGCTATGATGTCTTGGACTGTCTTGGGAGCATCATTACACAGCCTGCATCTTGGGTCCTGTCTGCTGTCGTAGACCCCTGCCTCTGTGGCTCAGATGCCTGTTCTTGCGCTGTCATGGTTGGAGCCTCTGTGCTGTCTTTCAGACCGGCCTTTTCTAGCGACTCGTAGGATTTCTTAATGTCAGTTACTTCCTCTATCTCCCAATGATGGACCTAATGGAGGGGCTTGGTCTTTCGCAATAATTCTTAATCCTTATAAAATGTCTGATCCTGTATATATACAATATATGTAATGTGTATAATATATATTATGTTCAGGAGGAGAACGATCAAAATTAAGTAATCAAAAACAGAAGACAACAACACTATTTGTCATTCTCTTCATACAACCATAGATTGGACATAAATAAAGCAGTAAGTGATGTTAATGTTAATGATTATTAATGATGGTCCTAAAACCAGTATGTGGACACATTAAACAGACTTTCTGCTACAAAGGACTGAACATGTATGTTATATCAACCATTCCACTTGCTGAAGAAAAGGTTTTAATAGTTTACTGTATGAACACTAAAATAAGATAATCCTATATTGATCCCCAGAGGGGAAATTCAAGTGTTGCAGCAGTGCAAGGAATGGTATAGAAATAAAGATGGATAGATAAATATAACAAAAAATACAAGGTACAGTTTATGTGACTATTATACAAGTAGGATAAAGTGACCAGATGAAGCGACAGTTATGCGATAAAGTGACATGGTATGTAGGATGAGATAGTACATATATATATATATTACATAAACCAGCTTAGGGTTTCTTTTCCAGTTTTTAACCAGTCAATCTTTGGGTGATTTAATATAAGTCTATACCCCAACATTCTGACCACTGACAGGTGAAGTGAATAACATTGATCATATTGGTACTATGTGGTGTTCTGCTGGGAAACCTTGGATTTTATCATCCATGTTGATGAGACTTAGACACCCAAATAAACATTGACCCAGAACAAGCACACTCCCTCATGCAAATGGAAATCCCAAATGTCACTGGCCTACCCCCTCAGGAAAATGCACCCCACCACATGGCAACAACATCAACCAATCAGGAACATCTGGAGGAACATAGCAATGGCCCGAGATGTTGATTTGACCTCCAAAATTCCTACACCCCATTCTGATCAAGCATCAACAGGATGCAGTGGAACAAGTTGGATTGACAGAGGCCCCACTGCACAAACCAGAGCACCCAAAGGATCCACTGCCAACATCCTGGTTCCAGACCCCATAGGACGCCCTGAGAGGTCCTCTTGTCCATGTCCAATGGTTCGGAGCATTACTGACCACATAAGGGGGACCAACAAAATGTTAGGTAGGTGTTCATAATGTTATGCCTGATCAGTGTATACACTGATGGTGGTTGGCCTGACCTTTTACTTTGTAAAGCCACTAAACACAAAACAAGACGGTTGCCAGTTACAAAAAAGTCAGATCAGTCCAGTGTTAATAAACAACAGACCAGAACCAGGATATATTGCCTGCAGTTTATGATATGTAATCTAAATGTATTCGGCAGTATTTAATAAACTCAGAGGATAGACTCCTAAAAACATCGGGAAGCATCAAACTTTAGCTCCTATTAAGGTTTTGCATGTGCCTCCATCAACTAAAGGCACAGACTGTCTTTTGCGCTGTCTGTGATATTGGGCCACAGAGCTGACTGTGTAACTATTACATTCATCAATGCTGCTTTTATTCCGTAGATGCTGTGGAAGCTACAGTTGCATTCACTAAAACTTGAACTCATAAGATCTGAGAGTGTGATTCCAGGGGTTTCCGCGGCCCCCAGGTTCCTGCAGAATAGACGTCTCTGCCTATACTACAGATGGTTTAATTGAGGCAATAGTTAGGCTCATGTGTACAGCATGCTACCCTGGAAGCTGCAAGTGTTCTAAATTAAAATGAATTAGGACTAAGCCAGACTAGTCTGATTCACTGGATGTACGTTGCAGGTGTAAGCCTGTCATTGGTCAGTCAGCATCCTCCCCTTCCTTCCCCAACCTCTTTGTTATTGTTTTCTTTGCCCTAGGAAACAACAACAGCCTCCGGGCAGCATCCTCCTTCATTAGAAATGAAACTAAAGGTTCTGCAGAGGATTTGGATTGTTCCGTAAGGCAGCTCTACGAGTTTTTTAAATTTAATTACATGTGCTCATCTCCCTGTGTGCAAAAAATTCACCACATAAATTCCTCCCGTCACTATTTTGAGGAAACACCAAAGCAGGAGCTACAAATTGTGGGTTGGTTAGTGAGTCTTTAAAATCTGGGAATCTGTTTTAGAATGAGGACTACACATTTCACATAGTTTTGTTGTTTTACATCTCACAAGCCCAGAATCCCTCAGTATGAAAGAGGCTTTTCAGCTCCAGCAGACAGTTTCACCCTTGCAGCTCTTGCTTAGGAGTTCACACTGCTCGTAGTTTTTATCAGCAGAGCTACAGATTTTGCTGGCAAGTTGACCAACAACTAGTCCAGAGTACAACACTCAGAGGGAATATGACACTGGTGAGGTTCTGATACATCAGATTAGTTGAATCTTCTTCTTTGGCAGCTGTTGAACAAAGATCACAATGTGCTGCTGGAACTTTGAAAGTTTGTGACACTCGTTTCTGGGAATTAAAGTTCCTTTACATGAAACAGCAGTTGCTGACGGAAAGTCCCTGATATGAAGTTCATCACTGTAGAGCTTCAGTCAGATCAACCTGCTGGTGTCCAGGTGAGGTTGCACCTGGTCATGACAACAGGCATGTTTCATCCAGTGACTATGCCTGAGGTCAGACAAGGACAGTGACATCATCATGGTGCATGGGGCTTCAGGTAAGGCTGGTTTGATTCAGTCACCTGGACTCACAGTCCTCCAGGCCACTAATCCTAGGAAGCTGGCCCAAGATTGGTCATTCCTGTCCTCCCTGAGAGGTCTGCCTCTCAGCGTTCTGATTGGTTGACAAGTCAGACCAAAGTCCACCACAGGACTCCTGCACATTTGGAGTGGTGATCTGTCAACAGAAGCAGGCGGACAAAGTGACAGAACAAGAACTGAACACTGTCAGAGTAAGATTTGGAAGACTCTCAAACAAGCACCGAATGCTCCAGAATTGTTTGATCTATGTGATTTGTTCAACCGATATAAAAAACATGACACTGATCTTAAACTGGTGCAGTTCTACTGCCGAAACTATGATATATGTCACTCCCATTCAGAGGCAGTCAGTACCTTTCTTTCCTTATCTTAGTCATATTTATAAGGATTAAGGGAGAACCCAGGTGCCTTGGTTTTCCCATAATAAACTATATTTTCTTGGACTTCAAATGACTGAAAAATAGAAAATCCAGATGTCTCCTTAAATTTTAATCCTATATTTGGAAAGACTCAAATGTTTCTCATCATACATAAAGACTTGTATTTTGTCTGCTTACTAAGACAACCTAACCGATGTAGCTCAGTCTGTATATGCGGATAATTCAAACTTTCTGGGGAGAGATTTCAACAGTGTGTTACATGTGCTGGGGTCATACCAGGAAATTCATAAAATATACTCTAACTAAAAAACTGATGTATAAAAGCCAAAAAGCATTTGTGGATCTCAGTTTTACATTTGTGGATCGACGTTTCACATACTGAGTTTTGTGACAAATATCACTCAACCTTTTTTGGAAAGCAGGTGATTGCCTCCTGATGACTTTATTTCCATTCATTTCCATTTTTTTCCACATCATTAAGTTTTCTCACAACATGACTGAGGTTGGACTTGTCTCAGGATGAGACAAGTCTGCCTACAGACGTCCAACACACCTCATTCAAATGATCAGCTCATCATCAAGCTCTGCAGAAGCCTGATAACGATCTTGATCATTTGAATCAGTTTTGTTGGAAGAGGGAAACATCTAAAACATGCTGGACAGGGGCTCTCGAGGACCAGGGTTGGCTACCCCTGTTCTAGAGGATCATCGTCTGTTCACTGCCAACTTTGAAGGACTTATTCAGCTCTCGCTGCCTCAGCAGTATGCATTCTTAAGGACCAATCCCATCCTGGACACCCTCTGTTTGACCCACTACCCTCAGGTAGATGCTTCAGGTCCATCAAATCACAGACAAACACACTGAAAAACAGCTTCTACTCCAGAGCCATAAGAGAACTGAACTCTGTCAAACACTCACACTACCTGTCTGGATTTGAGTACCTAGTAGCCCATTCCTACTGCCCATTTTTACACTTTGTATTTATTTATTATGCACTATGAAATTAGATAGATAGATAATAATAATTTATCCTTTATTAATCCCCTTGGGGAAATTCCTCTCTGCATTTTGACCCATCTTAGTTAGGAGCAGTGGGCTGCCACGTTGCGGCGCCCGGGGAGCAGTCGGGGGTTGAGGGCCTTGCTCGGGGGCCCACAGTGGCCGCAACGGGGGAATCGAACCTGTGACCTTCCGATCAGTATCATCAGGCTTAACCTGTTGCGCCGCCACTCCCCCCAGAGATAGATAGATAGATAGATAGATAGATAGATAGATAGAACTTTATTGATCCTTTCAGGCAGTGCCCTCCAGGATATTTAGATTTAACAAGCACACAGTACAGTACAACATTAAAAAAAGAGATGAAAGACAGAATATTAAATAAGAAATATAAAAAATATAAAGAGAATTTAAAGAAAAAAACCAACACACGCCACACCACCGGAGTATTAGAAACAATAATGATAAATTATTAAGAGTATTAATGTATAATGTATGGATTTGAGGTTGATACAGGCTGTGTAAGTTATTCCTCCCCACGCTCTGTCCTTCTGCTGTCCCCTCTTCCCCCCAGTAAGGAGTTATACAGTTTACAATTACTGACTAATTTCGTTACAAATTTGTAATGACGATACAGAAATTCTATTCTATATTATTATTCGTCTGCTAATCCACTGTTTAACACTCCAGTCCGATAGATGGCAGTATTGTACTGTTAATCTGGATTGCCAACTGCCAATCATACCAAAAAAGGAGAAGAAGAAGCAGAAGAGGAAGAAAAAGACGAAGAAGAAGCTTTAGAAGTGACACCCCCTTCACTTAGCAGAGACAGCTAACTACAGGTCCAGTAGTCAGTCACGTAGTAACGTTAGTAGTTGGTCAGCTTGTAGAGGTTTCAAAAGTCAAGGAGCCAGGATGCAAGAGGGTTGTTTGTGAGGGACGACTCCCAACCTCGGTAAGTCACGAAACCGAAACAGTCCTATCTGGCAAGCTATTGCAGTGGCTAGCGTTAGCGGCTAGTCTAAGTTAACTTAGGTGGAGGACGAGTTAGCTTACAATTTAGGACTGGCTTGTATGTAGTCAGGGCATTGTCATGTCAAGCAGGACTGAGAAAGTTGGAACAAAATAACTAAAGTCACACAAGGACTGATGGACATTTTACTGGTACTGGGGGATTTAGCCTGGAATACAGCGTTATGCTACTTAATGTAGCAATCTTGACACAGGATAGCTTGTGCCACTGTTAACAGTCAATAATCACTTAGCAGAATTAAAATGATTATGTCATTGATTTCTGTAGTAGTCTGTGTTGCAGATTATAATTCTTTTATAACGACATCTAGTTCATAGTTGCAGCGCTACCTTCAAACTGTTCGAAAGGTCACAGCTGAGTAATGGCCTTCGCTGTTCAGGGGGCGGTGAACACTGTCACAGTTCTCAAGAACGTTAAATTACAGTCCAGTTATTCACCAGTCATTCATCCCTACACTTGATCAACCTTACAGTTAATTAACTGCTCGTCACGATTTGCAGCCTGCCCGGTAGAGTGCCTCTTCAAACCTAGTCCACATTTGATGTAGACCTGGGCTGATTTGGTCTGGGCTGTGTTTTCACAACTGTAACAAGAGTTTCACAAATCTGAGGCTGAGGGGACACACCAGGTTTAGCTGTGTATAAATTGAATTTGAGTTCTGTCTAATAGGTTGCTGCATTATTAATAATGATAATGATGATGACCACTGAGCAATAAACAATTACACACTGAGCAGATATGTGGCCAGACGAAAGCTAATCCGACAGCAGTGCTGTGTCTGCTTCGTGTCAAATCTGTCAGGCTACAAAATGAAAACCAAGACTAACAGCGTATAAAAATAGTTTAGGCCAGGTTTTTGAGGTTCCTTTGGGATTAATAAAGTTGATCTTATCTTATTTTAAAATTATTACAACAGTAAAATTCTGCTTTTGTAACAATAATATATACAGTGCTGTGAAAAAGTATTTGCACCCCCTACAGAATTTTTCTATTTTTGCATATTTGTCAAACCTAAATGTCTCAGATCATCCACCTAATTTTGATATTAGACAACGATAACCCAAGAAAACACAAAATGCAGTTTTTAAATGTTGATTTCATTTATTGAACGAAAAATGCTGTCGAGCCCAACTTGCCCTATGTAGTAAAAGTAATGTGCCCCCTTAGCTGCCCATCTACCAAATGACCAAACTCATTTGGCAATTGGGTTTAATTTCTCCAGCCACACCCGCATATGATTACTGCAGGGCTTGTTGAATCTAAACATCACTAAATGGAACCTGTCTGGCATTGTGAAGTAGCTAAAGGGACTCAAAAAGTAACACATGGTAGTGTGATAGTTTGGGGCTGCTTTGATTCCACACAAAAAGAACAAAGGGTTTTGGAGTGGCTGAGTCAAAGTGGGTCAAAATTCCTCCATGGTGATGTAAAAGACTGATCACAAGCTATGACAGTTGTTTAACTGCAGTTGTTGGTGCCAAGGGTGGCCCAACCAGTTATTAAGTTCAGGGGGACAATTACTTCTTCATAGGGGTGATTTAGGTTTTCAATAAATCTTAAATAAATCACCATTTAAAAACTACATTTTGTGTAAATATAAATATTAGTTTGACGATCTGCAAAAATAGAAGACAACATAGCACCATATACTGTCTTTGAAACATTTCATATAGTTAACATAGTTTACAGGATGGATTCCCACTCTTAAAATCCTTAAAGGTTAACACTGCTAGTGGAACTGGACTAAAATATTATTATTAGTTATTAGTCCAGGTGATTTGTGCCACATCTGGGGTGATATGTACATTTTTCACAGAAGCAGGGAACTCTTATGCTGTGAACATTGTCAGAAATTGAGCCATCTCAGAAAGATCATCTTGTATGGCATTGCTGCTAACAACTGTCTCAGTTCGTTGCACCAGCACATGATTTGGACTATTTGATGTTTAAGGCAGGGAGAAACTGTCTTTCTGTGTGGACCCCAGGGAGACTAGCTAGTCCCACTTTGGTGACAGCTAATGGGGATCCTTTTAAACATTAAACATTACTGAAGAAGTACTACTATCAGTAGCAACCAGTGGCGACTGGAAGGACACCTGGACAACCTCACCACCATCAAACACTTGCACACATGTGACTATGTAAAATTTTAGCTCACACACTGGCTGCCTTGTAGAGCCCAGCATGGCTGCCATTTTACTTTACGTTATAACTAAATTTTGCCTTTTGCATTTAATCTTCTGAACCAAGCATGATAACACCTGAAAAGGTGGTATCTGCCTATGTATTTTGAAGGTCAAGGTTTACAGTGTTATTAGATACAACATCATAGTCTGTTCAGGTAAATCGTTACCAGTGAATTCAGAGACATTGTGTGAAGGAGATCTCAGTATTTGAGAACCTAGTCTGACTTCAAAATAATATCTGTTGCATGTATGTGCAAGGTCTGGTATAGAGTTTTAAAAGCCTAATCCTGTAGTTCATTAATCCTGACAATACAGTGACTGTACATGGAACAAATGCATTCAATATGACCATCTTACCTTAAAAAGAATGTGTCATATACAAAGATTTATTTTTTTAGAGACAGGTTTGATTGTTTTATTGTTGTTGAACCTATTCACTGTCTCCTTCAAAATCTTCTCCATACTGACTTATAGCTGGACTGGCACGCCCAAAGAGGTGACCTCAGAGTTCTCTAATCCCTACAGTCCTAACAAATGTTTTGTAGTCAGCAGCTCCACAAGGTTCCTGTCCAGAAAGTGAAAGAAAGAAGGGCGACTACCAAACAATACTGTTAGAGTCCCTTTATGGACCCACAAGAAATGGATAAGGTTGCTGTTGCTTGAATGAAGAGTCCGATACACTACACATGTGTAGGAGACAGACATTGAGCTGTGGGTGGTATGTGGGGCCAACAACAACCTCAGATCCTGACAAATCCAAGCGCCTTACTTTGTTCCATACTTTAACTGTCTAGGACACAATATCTGCATTTGCAACCCTAGGGGTAGAGGACAGCATGGGATAGAATTGAAGAGCGTTGTCGTCAACTTTGCAAGTGTTCCAAATTTCAAACTTTTATAAAAAAGAACATCATTCTCACATTGTCTGAAAACTCCTGCATTTATTTCCACTCGATTTATTTATTAACTAGTGCAGTGCCTGCTTAGAACAGCTGATTGCTCAGCCTCTGGTATTTCTGCTTGTAGCTTTCTCGATGTCCCTGAACAACAGCTCATCCAAACTTCTTCTGATGAAATGCTTATTTTTTTGGGTGAGCAAAACGTTAATTAATTAAGACAAAATTGGCTGACATCTTGTTCAGTACAACCAGCATCATAAGAAGAGAGGGCTAACCATAATTTTCTCTCTAGGAATAGTCGCTGAGTATAACCTTGACTGTGCCTGCACATTGTTCTTTATCGGTTAATCTAAGGTTCCTTTTTTAATACATCAATTATTGTAATAACATTTTTAAAAACAGTTTTTAAGAGATACATTCAACTTAACCCATTCTGTGTGTTGGTAATCCTAACAGCCTTTATCATCTTTGGGTGGAGACAAAAAGTAAACAGGTCGGTACAATCTGTCGCTGCAGTAGTAATGAAGTGTTCTGGGACCCTTTCACTTCAAGTGCTAATGCAGAGACTCCTTTTTGTGGGTTAAAAATGAATTGAGAGAAAAAGAGGAGAGATGCTCAGTTCATCATGGGAAGTTCACCAGCAGTTTAACCCTATAGCAGGGATGGGACATGGTCACTCTAACCCCCTTGCAATATGCGTTGTATAAAAGAAACATTCTTAACCCAATCTTAAAAGCAGAGAGGGTTGGCCTTCTAAACCCAAACTGGGAGATAATACATTACAGAAGAGTAAAGCGAGTAGTGCTATCTTTCCATTATTATTAACAGTTCCCTGAAAGACAGAAGAACCTTTCAGACAAAGCTGACGAGTTTACATATCTGTAGTAAGGGGACTTTATCACTTTAGTTTGACTAGGTAGTTAATGTAGTTCCCAATGGGAGCAGTGATGCTCGGCCTTGAACTGAAGACCTGCTCTCCGGTCAGGTGTATATAATAATGAAGATACATCCTGAAGCCTAGTGTGCTTTTGTTCAGTATCATCAGAGAAAAGGTTTGTTCATATATCTACACAGAGCCAAAGAAACTTTTTTCTGTAAATGAGCGTCACCTGGAAAAATCTTAACTTTCCTAAACAGAGAAAGAGTATGATTTGAGGTCAATATTTCAGGATTTCTTACTAGCAGCCAATCTGGTCAAATTCTGATGGTGAGTCACCCACCAAACTGGATGTCATGTAGTGCTTGATTCAGATCAATACATGTACCATTTACCCTTGATGGCAAGTGGGCTGTAATTAGGACAATACACTACTTTAAGCTGCTTGTCAGTCTGCAGTGACACAGTGACGGTATATAAAATAGATCATGCATTTGTGCCAACTGGGCTGTAAATGTCTGTGTCTTCTTTTCTTTCACTACCATTCAAGTGACACTCTTGCCAGACACGATAACGATATTGTTTGTGGTTTGTTTTTCCTCTGTCCAGTGCCATGTCTCTGGTTTTTCCACGACCCAACACGAACCCATTTCACGGCAAAAAGGAAAAGAGAATGATGGCAGAAGTGAACGCGTCACCACTTAAGCATTTTGTCACAGCAAAGAAGAAGATCAATGGGATCTTTGAACAGTTGGGGGCCTACATCAAGGAGAGCGCTTCCTTTCTGGAAGGTACTGTGTCACCTGCCAAGTACTCTAACACTTTTTATGATAATGTATTGGCACTGTAACATGCTGAATATCATGCTGAGTTGTTGGTCGTTTCACATAAAAGTTATAAAATGGCGATCTTACTGCATTGTTACTACAACATTTCTGTATTGGTAGTTTGAACACAAAACAAGTATGAATCCAGTCCCGTTATATTAACATGAAGACTGAACCAGCATGTATGGGGTTAGTTTTGTTTCGTTATCATGCAAACAGAATAGGTTTGCAATCCAAAAATAGATTTGAGAGCAAAAGTATAGACAGTGCTTTCAAAAAATGTTTCACTGCGACTATAATAAATGTGTGACTTAGATGGAATTCCAAAAGTTTTGTTTGCAAATCCAAAAATTTAGTTTGTTGTAGAATTAAATCTTGTGAGTGGGTCCTACTTGAAAGATGAAAGACATGCCCCTGTTGTCTTCTCAGTCAGCTAGGCATCCAGACTCTGTTACCATGTTGCTCAGTTTAACAGATAATAGGTAAATCATAATGTATGTCTTAACATAGGACTTTGTATGACTGCAGAAGAAAGACTTTTTGTGTTGGCTGATATTTAGCTTGAACAGTTCTTCTGTGAGCTACGTTAAATATACTAAAAATTTCTTCAAATGTTTTCCTGCTGATGGAGGAAAAACTCAGTTCAGTTGGTAAATTTAATACAGCTGAATTTACCAGTGAACAAAAAGAATATTTTATAATAATAATAAATAAATATTTCATTTCCCAAACATGTAATATTATTCTGATTGAATTTTACCTTTGTGTACACTGAATAAACCCATGTCCCAAATCATCCTCATCTGTCTTTACAATGCAATTTAATTTTCATTTAATTTTATACATGCTGATTTGGTAAATTGGAATTCTTCTGAGGTCAACTTTAGCAAAAGATCTTGTCATTATAGAAAGTCTGTTTTGTCAGGTGTTCTAACAGATACAGAGTGAAAAAACATAACCTATGTAATTTTAACCTATTGGCTTACAACATGACAGACTGTTAAACAAAGCAATCTACATGCACCAGAAACAAACATAACATATCTGTGAGATGCTTATGTGTAAACATATCTGCTAATTTGTTTATTGATTTTCTGTCTTCAGATCTTCCATCTTTATTCTTTGTAATCCTGTGGTTCTGTGACATTAAGGCAGCTGTCAGGTTGTCAGACAGTTCTCCTGCAATAAAGCCTTCACAGTACATAACTGTAAAAAAAAATCAAACTGATATGGAGATTTAGATGAGCTTCACTGTCATAGTCAGCACATCATGTTAATCTGTTTATAGAGTGTGTGTGTTGAGTGCAGTCCAACCTGCCTGTACAATGTTGTAAAGCTGTGAGACAGATGGGTGAAATATATTCCCCTTCATTTAAATAAAAGACCAGCTGATCACAGAAGAAATGTTGTCCAGTTTTAGAGGCTAGTGAGAGGATATTAATAAGGCTATAGTTTCATAGGTTGGTTCTTTGATTGACAGGGTCACTGTGGTCTTCCAGGAAGAAAGAAAATTGCAGTTTTTTTATTGATAGATTCATCTAACGAGTCAAAGGCATACTTAGTATTGGCTTTTATATCTTGTAAAAAAATTGCTTAAATATCAAAGGCATCCTTAGACTTTGACCACATTTTACGTGCAAAAGTTTTCACAGTCTCAAGTCATGGCTCCAAATCCAAGTGCTGATGCCGACCATCCACAGATTTTATTATTTATTCATTTTATTGATTAATTATTTCACTTTTGTAGCAAACAGTGAGGCAAAGTTAACTTTGTCATTGCTCACAAGCTGCCGAAAGTCAGGTGTTCAGTGTGCAGATCAGCAACAAAAACGATATTGATCACTTTATACTCAGTCAGTACTGGTAAGAGTAAACTTGGTATGTTTGCTTTGTCAATATTTGTTCCTGTTATTGTAAAATGCACTAAGACATCTGCCAAGACGGTTTGCTGAGTCTATTAATTGCTATTTATTTGCTATTTTTTTAACGTGGGAACATCAGATCACTGCGCTCCATATAAAAGCTTTAATAATAGTATGACTTTGATCTAATTATTTACCAAACAAATTAATAATGTTATAAATGCACTCATTTATTGTCAAAAACATACCTACATGCTGTATGTGAGAAAGTAAACAAGAAACATTTAACATCACATAAACTACAATTCCATTGAGCATTAAAGTAAATACATAATATAATTTGAAGTCTGGCACTGCATGGTGATGAAACTCAAACCCAGGACTATCAGCCTGCACACTGCTGTGGTGTACTAAAGTGGACCAAACACAAAAGTCATGTCTGTGCACATTCTTGGCAGAGCACATTTTGTAGTTTTTCTGTGGTCAGATTACATTTTGAAATAAAAATCAATGAGAACAGGTTCTGCCAGAACTAGTTGACAGTGTACATAGGCTTTCAAACCCCAAGCTGAAATATTATGAAACAGAAACACTAGGATAATTTATCCATCTCCCTCCCCCACAGACACAAAAACTGATGCAAGCAGAGTCAGAACCACCCAGTTTAAACAAAGCTGTAGCTGAGTTTATCTGTGTTTGTCAGATACCAAGATATACAGTGGAAAAAAGTGGAACTTGGCACCTTATGCAGCCGTTGAATCGAGGATATGATTTATCAGGGAGAAAATATTGAATTTATAATGAAATATTAAAGCTGTACAAGGAGACCACGAATGTTATTTAAGCACAACACCCACAGGAACATTTCTTTGCTTGTACCACTGACAGCTGGGTGTGTATGGCTGTCACAGTCCGTTATACAACTGAATCCTGGAGGACACAGTCCTGGTTTTTAGGATGTCCATCCCTGGAAGCAATGATGTCTGAGAAATCAGGACTGACCTGTCAAAAATAACTGGCATAACTACTGACAGTGCTTATAATAGCCAAAAGGTGCTTGAGAGCTACACTGGATACCATGTTTAGAAATCATTCCACATCCCCTACTGACAAACTTGCAAGTGAGCTCTTGTTGTATACAAAAAATAAAAGCTAAATGCTTCTGAGGACCCACTCCACTGGTAGAAGAACTATGCAGCCACCCTGTCTACTCTTGTGTATTTTGCCAGACAGTACTTCTGTATTTCAGCCTCAAGCTGCACTTCAGAGCAGGTCAGAGACAGGATAAGGGAGAGAAAAGAAAAAGAAAACGTGTTTTGGTTTTCACATGCCCATGTTCAGTGACAATAGTCTTTCTAATGTGAACCAGTTTTTATTTTTCAAATGCATATCTATAAAGATGTGTATCTGCTGCTGCATCAGAATGATTTTAGTTTAGTTAAAGCAGGTTTATTAAAGGAAGCATAAACTACTTTATATACTTTTTTAAAGAAAACTTCCTGTTACTCTTAAATCAGATCAAGCAAAACCTATCAAAATGGTCACCTCTATCTACCACTTTAATTGGGTGGGTTAATTCAGTGAAAATGAATGTCCTTCCTAAATTTCTGTACCTTTTTTAATCAGTCCCAGTCTTCATCCCGAAATCCTTCTTTGAAACTTTAGATTCTATAATTAGTTCCTATATATGGAAAGGCAAACGCCCCCGGGTTTCTAGAACACACTTACAGAAGTCCAAGCCAAACGGTGGGCTGGCATTACCCAATTTCCGATTGTACTACTGGGCAGCTAATATCTGGCCTCTGTTGTACTGGGCTAATGGTAGACAGACTAGCTCTACATCCTGGCTGTCCATGGAGGTCAGCTCATCTCAACATATCCCTCTGGCAGCTTTGTTAGGCGCCTCGTACCCTCTCTCTACACGTGAACCAATAATTAACCCAGTGATACAACAATCCCTCAGAGTGTGGACTTAGTTCAGAAAATGCTTTAGACTTTGTAGTTTTTCCCTTCAAACTCCTATTTTATCTGGATATCCCCCCCCCCCCTTCATCTTTGGATCAGGCCTTTAAGGACTGGCAGGTTATGGGTGTAAAGTCTTTTAAGGATCTGTTCATCAATAATAACTTTGCTTCTTTTGATCAGCTTACAAATAAATTCAGCATCCCAAGAACACATTTTTTCAGATACTTACAAATTCGGCATTTTCTCCAAAGCCAATTATTAGATTTCCCAGAGGCTCCTCAGAGCTCTGTAATCGACAACATTCTTAGCTTGCAGCCTTTTGGAAAAGGCCTGATCTCAAAAATTTACAGTAAGCTCACAGATCTGAACCAAACATCTACAGCTAGGATCAGGGCGGCCTGGGAACATGACCTCAACTAGCATCTGTCTGATGATACGTGGGATTCAGTGCTAGGGCTTGTTAATGTTGCGTCATTTTGCTCTCGTCACTCCCTATTGCAGTTCAAGGTGGTCCATAGGGCCCACATGTCTAAGGCCAAGCTTTACCATATCTACCCAGATGTGAATCCCCAGTGTGATAAGTGTGGCAGTGAGGAGGCCACACTGATTCATTCATTCTGGGTCTGCCCCAAGATTAGAACATATTGGCAGGAGGTCTTTCAAACTCTATCCGTGGTCTCTGGGGTAACTATTACACTTAACCCCCTTTTAGCCCTATTTGATATTTACTCAGGGAACCACAAAGTCTCCTCTTATATCTGTCGCATGTTGTCATTTACTTCTCTCTTGGCCAGGCGTGTTATTTTGCTCAGATGGAAAGGTGCCGCCCTCCCGACCTACAACCAGTGGATATCAGATGTAGTGTCTTGCCTGAGTCTGGAAAAGATCAGGTACTCGGTTCAGAACCAAAGGGAGAAATTTGAAAAAGTATGGGGACCCTTTGTTAGATACCTTTCTAATCCCCACTGATTCTACTTACAAACATCCTTAATTTACTTAATTTACTTACTGCAATTTCAGTTAGAGACTTAGAAAGGGAAGATAAAGATAAGGAAAGAGAAAAGAACTTGACATCCAGTCTTACAGCCCTGCACTTTTCTTGCTGCTTTGAGGACTTATTACCAGTGTCATTCTCTGATCATGTTGGTTTTGCCAGAAATGTTTTGCAGATTGAGCCATGACTTTTCTTGTGTTTTTTTTTCTTTTTTTTTTCTTCTCTGTTCTGTTTTTTTGGTTTGTTTTTTCCATTTTGGGGGATTTGGGCTGTGACTGTACAAATATTCTGCATCGAATTTGTGCTCATTATTACTTTTACTTTATACTAATGTGTAAAGCACAAAGAAAATATATACATTGTTAATCTTCCTGTTTAAAAATTCAATAAAAAAGATCATTGATTAAAAAAAACAGGTTTATTAGCTACATAGTAGAGCAGCTGTGTCATTGATTTATTCAGATTTTTTTAAGTTTAAACAGTTCACTTTCCCAGTAACCAAGTGTGTGATTAAAATATGCCATGAAATTTTCCTTATTATGCATTTTTTAAAAATGTTATGTTGTCTCTTCAGCTATTGCATTACTTTTCCTGATATTGTAGGGTTTTTTTGTGGTATTGTTTCAATATTGAGTATTGGTTTATTTAGGCAGGTATTGTATCAAAGTCAATATTTTAGTATCGTGACAACACTAGTTCTGGCAAAATGGCAGGGATGCTTCATCACAATGGGATCTGGGGAGTTTGGAGTTGGGTCAGCGGGTTGGGCTCTTGTGGTTCTAGAGCCATTCCTGAATAGTTTTTACGTTGTGGCCGGGTGTGTTGGTCACCTGGGGCAGCCCTTGCCACTTGGGAGTGTGCTTGACTGGGAACAATGTTTCAGCGGGTGGTTAGTGAGGGAGGGGCATGTCAGGTGCATGCCCGAAAGAATGCGTGTGTCTCTCTCTTGCTTTCTCAGCATGTTCCACCTGAACACACAGGTGGAACATGCTGAACTATGTTAGGTCAGAAACAAAAGAGTTTGTGAAGTGTGAACTTTGTAGTTTCCTCTCCGCATGTGTTGGCAATCTTGTCAAAAGATCATGTAATGCGATCTTTTGAGGTAGAATCACCTTCCACAATCTAATCATACCTCTGCCAACAGATTTATTTAAACTAGTATTTATGTGATCAGCTGTGCACATGGTTGCCTGGACACAAAGCCTTGAACTCAACATCCTGTTTTGCTCTGATTGTGTTATTAATATTCTCAGTACATGCAGTTACTTGCGTTCATGCTTTGCAGCATCTTTGCTCGCTGTTAACCAGCTAGTCCCAGCCTGTATTAGCTCGTCTTTCCCTTCCTGCAATGGGTCAGGTCGCTGTTGTTGTGGGAACTCTGTTGCCAGCTACAGTGTACATTAGGTTGAATCTTTGAAAATTAAATGCCAAGTAATGTTTTCATTTTCAGTTTCAAATGATCAGAAAATTGCATTTTAATTTAAATTTTCTGATTATTGCTTGCAGTAAATGTAAAATTAAGTTACATTGTTCATATTGCGTTTCAGTGTTATTGTGTGCTGTCCAGCATGATTTGACTTTATAAAATAAATGACAAGCACCTTTTCCATTTCATTCTAATATGGCCATCGAATGCCCATACAAGCATGTGAACATGCAAATTAAAATGGTGCATTTTATTTACATTTCTGCTAAAATAACTCCTATATGTGAAAACTTACTTTGCTTACGTCATTTTAATAAAGTCTGTCTGATGATCTTCACACGTTAGATGCTTACAAAAGTGAAGAGCTGGACCCCGTCACCACAGAGGAGCAGGTCCAGGAGGTCCGGGGTTACCTGGCCAAAGTAGCAGGGATCGGAGAAGTGCTTGCCCGCCGCCATATGAAAGTGGTCTTCTTTGGAAGGTATATATATGTGTTACTGACATTCTGTCTAGTCATACCTTTATCTGTACTCAGTAAGAATTATTAGGGCCCGAGCACTACAGTGCGTACGACCCTATTGTTCCTGTAGTGTTTCTCTGGCGGTTTCTTTTTCTTACGCCACTTTGAACCTCAATTTGACCCCCTAAACATGCTCAAAAACTCGCCAAATTTGGCACACAAATCAGGACTGGTGAAAAATTTGATATTTTGGGGGAATTACACATATGAATGGCAAAATGACTCAATAGCGCCACCTTGAAAATTGGGCTTTAGTGGAGTTAATACGGCTAGTTTCACGTAAACTCATGAAATTTTGTACACACGTACAGTAGCCCAAGACAAAAACATTCCTGCTTTTAAAATTTCAAAAAAGGCTCAACGGCGCCCCCTAGAGCACGTGGTGTGCAGGCATTGGAATTTAACGAACTCCTCCCAGGATTTTTGGCCGATCTTCACCAAATTCACTGTGTGGCATTTAGACCCATCCAGGATGAAAAGTTATTAAAATCTCGTGGATACGTCACACGGTATGGGCGTGGTATGGCGGCCATTTTGAACAAAAAAGCTCAACGGCGTCCCCTGGAACACGTGGTGCGCAGGCATTGGAATTTGACTAACTCCTCCTAGGATTTTTGTCCCATCATCACCAAATTCACTGTGTGGCATCTAAACCCCTCCAGGATGAAAAGTTATTTAAATCTTGTGGCTGCGTCACATGGTGTGGGCGTGGCATTTTGAACAAAATCGCCATATGGAATGAAACAGGTTTTGGAGGTGAAGGCATCCATGTAATATCACCAATTCCACACAAATCCTCATTAATCTCAAGAACTAACAATTGATATACAATTCAGGAATGGGCGTGGTCAAACGGCTCCACAGCGCCCCCTACAAATATTCAAATACTCATATAAAATCACTGCTTTATCCTACAAACATGAAATTTGGTACACACGTACAGTATCCCAAGACCAACAGATTTGCACACTCCAAATTTCAAACAGCTCCACAACGCCCCCTACAAATTTCAAAAATTCCTATAAAATCACTGGTTTGTCCTACAGACATGAAGCTTGCAGCTTTAATTTAGTCTTTATAACCTTACAGCTTTTATTTTATGCCTCAACTGTTGTTATAACAACAGCAAACAGAAATAAAAATGGGTTTTCACCACATAGGTCCTTTAAAGTAAATGTACGTTTGCTGAAAGACTGCAGGTTCAGAAGCCTGAGACACTGCTGACAGACTTCTTATGCGTTTTATAGGACCAGTAATGGGAAGAGCTCAGTGATCAATGCCATGCTCTGTGACAAGGTTCTGCCATCTGGAATAGGACACACCACCAACTGCTTCCTGAGGGTAGAGGGCACGGATGGCAATGAGGCCTTCCTTCTCACTGAAGGCTCTGAGGAGAGAAAGAGCATAAAGGTCAGAAAAACTGAGTGCTTTGATATGCCTACATGATAGCAGGTCAGAATTTGTCCATCACAAAATGATAGCTTCACTCAGTGGGAGTGGAATATGGCTGTGTTTGTGAAAACCCAACTGATGCTGATGTTGTCTGTAATTACAGACGGTGAACCAGCTGGCCCATGCTCTCCACCAGGATGAGGACCTAGATGCAGGCAGCCTGGTCTGTGTAATGTGGCCTAAAGCCAAATGTGCTCTGCTTAGGGATGATCTGGTGCTGTTAGACAGGTTAGACCCAAGTTGACACTATGTATTATGTTCAGTCACAGCACTTTATACCCAGTTGGTGGGGTTGTATGTAGTTGTAGCCATTATGGAACTGGCAAGACACAATGTGTAGGAAGGTTGTTTCATTTTTGCACTTCATTAGACCTTTATTTGACCAATTAAGACATTAAAGAAAAATCCTACTTGTGATGACAGCCTGGAACATGCCAGGCACTTGTTTCTTGCCTGGAAGCTGCCATGCTCAATTGCCCAGAATTGCAGCTGGCTTATTCTACTTCATGTTTTCCCCTCCAGCCCAGGTATAGATGTTACTACAGAACTGGATAGCTGGATTGACAAGTTCTGCCTGGATGCGGATGTGTTTGTTCTCGTAGCAAACTCTGAGTCAACCCTGATGCAGACGGTGAGATATGACTGCTGTGTGCTTCATCCAGAAGCTGTCCGTCAGCCTTAGGATGCTTCAAATTTACGTTGCATTCCACTAATGTCCTTTTAAACAATTGCAAATTATTTCTACAGGAGAAGTCATTTTTTCACAAAGTCAATGAGCGCCTTTCCAGTCCCAACATTTTCATCCTTAACAACCGCTGGGATGCCTCTGCCTCAGAACCTGAATATATGGAGGAGGTTAGTCAGTTTCTCATTGGCAAAACATCTACACCTGTAAACATTTGTATTTTGTGTGATGTATGCATAAACATCCGGTATATGGCTGTTGTGCCATTGTTGCAGGGATGTCTGTTCAAGTTTTGTTTTTGTTTTATCTTAATATATGGTTTTCCAGACACCTAAAGCTGCCTCCTTGATGCCGCGTGCTCCATTTATATGTTTTGAATGTCCCTGACAATGGCAGACCTCATTTGGTTTTGTGGTGGTTGGTGGAAGTCTTGGCTACGTTTACAGGAAGTGAGGCATTTTTGGTGCAGTTTTATATGTGTTTTGCCTCTAGGAGATGATCTGAATTCTTGTTATTTCAAGTCTTATTTTGATTCAAAGATCTCTCTCTATGTTAGCAGATATGTACCAAAACATGGAAGCTAAATCAGTGCTCTGTTCAGTCAAACGTGAAAGTACAATAAAAATATTTTGTTGCAAAAATGACTGACACTTCCCTACTTGCATGGGCACTGAAAGCAGGTGATTCCGGTGTAGGGCCATTAACCCTATGAGCTGGCGTGACTGTAGGCATCTGAAACTCTCCATCAGTCAGTTAAAACTGACGGAGCGTTTTCGATTAGAGGTGAAATGCATTCAAGAACCTAAAGGAGAAATCCAGTTGCTTTTTTACTGAAGCTCCTAGCTACATTATTGTTCTGCTGGTGACCCAGCAGTAGTCTTGGATTAGGCAGGTGAGCTGCTTATCATTTTTCTGTATCACTAGGAACGGGAAAAACTGCTTTTTAAACATGCTTTTTTTCAAAATGACACGTCAACCTAGATATATTAGAGATGAATAATAACATCAGTTTGTCTAAAGGGGATGCAGCACTATTTGAAATTCCCATTTGTTTTTTTTCTGCTGCTTTTAATTTATGTACTAAATGATAGAGTGATCAGTTAAAATACTGAACTAAACCAGACTGTGGCACTGTGTCCTCAG
This sequence comes from Dascyllus trimaculatus, assembly GCA_024666655.1. Taxonomy (NCBI): domain Eukaryota; kingdom Metazoa; phylum Chordata; class Actinopteri; family Pomacentridae; genus Dascyllus; species Dascyllus trimaculatus. The sequence continues at coordinate 1,653,266 of CM045452.1, read as the reverse complement.
CTTGCATCCATTACTGACAGTTGTGTCAACAAAGAAGGTGTGTCCCCGTAAATTTTTCCCAAAACTGCATAGGTCTTCGCAATTCATGTTCATTAAAGTGTTTTCTTGCTCTGTCAGGTCCGCAGGCAGCATATGGATCGCTGCACTAATTTTCTGGTGGATGAGTTGGGTTTGGTGGACCGAGCCCAGGCCAGTGACCGCATCTTCTTTGTATCTGCCAAGGAAGTACTCCAGGCTCGAGTACAGAAGGCTCAAGGAATGCCAGAAGCAGGTATGTACAGTGATCAGTGTAGAGTTTGACCGAACTCCTACGATCTGGAAAAGACATGAGAACTGGTTTTAAAATGTGAAACCGCAAAAGGTTTAAAAATGTTTTGCAAAAATGGGTTCCCCTTGTTCTGCCAAAACCGCTCTGACTTGTCGAGGTGTGGACATGGCACCTCTGTGGGTGTCCTGGGAAGTCTGACACTAGGACTTTGACAGCAGAGCCTTTTGGTCCTGCATGTTGCCGAGTAGTGCCTCTCTGGATTGGTCTTGTTCCTGCTAATCCTGTCTCGATGCTAGATCAAATTGGGATCTGGGGAGGCCAGATCTATTCCTTTAGCTCATTTTTGAGATCCTCAAGTTGTTCCTAAGCAGTATTTGAAATGTGGGCCAACTGTCCTGCTGGGTTGAGTGCTGTTTGTTTAGATTATATTACATTCAACTTTATTGTCATTAATAAACATAGTAAGTCCCATATCACTGTCTGCACATAAAAAAAGCTTGTAAAAAATGCTTGAACTGCCATAAAGCCACTAGCAACAGCTGATCTTGATAACCATATTCTTTTCCTGTTTCAGGGGGTGCTCTTGCAGAGGGCTTTCAAGCCAGAATGTTTGAGTTCCAGAATTTTGAGAGGCGATTTGAGGTAGGATCATCGTATGTGCAACAGCTTGGGATAACATTTTAAGTTATTTCAGCAAGTCGCCAATTCAAATACACTGATACATTTATAGATTAATTTATTTGTTAAGCTTACTTTCATGGTCAAGTTATTTATCACAGTGACAATGACAACACCTGACTCACACCCCTAAGTCGTTTCTTAGAAACACTACAACACTGATTGCAGGCTAGCATTTTTTTCCTGTTTCAGTGTATTCATGCTTAGCTAAGCTAAAGATATTCTGGGAATTGTTCTCTGACCTGAACACAGATGACACAGATGTTTTGGCTAAGATGGCAAACAAACATACTTCCCTGCAAATGTTAGTCTTTCTTTAAAAAAAAAATTAACATCAACTGGTGTAACAATTGCCTGACTTGGCTTTTATTTCAATTTATTTTCAGTTCCATACAGTTATATTTGTATATTATCAAATTCATAGCTTAAGTCATTTCAGGGCACTTTACATAGTTGGGTTAAGAATTTAAGAAAAAAAATCCAGCTTTAAGTAATTTTTGTATGTTATTTACTGCTTAAAGAACTTAGATGATTGAGATGTCAAGTTATTTTAGCAGGGATTTACGGTCATCTCTTTCTCTTGAGTTGATGATCTGGATTGCTGGACTGTCTGCTATGTGGTTGCCATGTTTAGGAGTGTATCTCACAGTCAGCAGTGAAGACAAAGTTTGAGCAGCACACAGTCAGGGCCAAGCAGATCTCTGAAGCCTTGCGCCGCATCATGGACTCTGTACACATTGCTGCACAAGAGCAGAGGTGAGTCTGGTTTTAAAAGCAAACTGTGCATGTGTATGCCTTGATACAGTAAGCACTCTTTATCCAGTGATGAGATATTCATAAGTAATTGTCATTGCAATAAAGCCACCGTCTGCAGTTTGCAGTGCAACAGTGGTGTATTTGTGTGGTATAATACAGTACACCAACAATAGGTCAGCATGTGCCACGACTTTGTAAAAAAACAGGCACTGCCAACTTGCAGCAGATCTTCACCCTGCACAGACATGCATTCTCCAGTTTAATGTTGTGTGTGTGTGCACAGAGTCTACTGCCTTGAGACCAAAGAAGACCGTCAAGACCGATTGGAATTTATAGACAAGCAATTGGACCTGTTAACCATGGACTGTAAGGCTAAAATTAAGAAGATTACTGAGGAGGTGGAGAGACAGGTGAGCCCCCATGAAACAACATAACCTACTGGTTCTACTGAACTTGCCTTCTCAGCTGCTACAGTTCTTTCTTAAATCACTGGTGTAGCGTAACTACACTTTACAATTAAAATTGCACTCATTAACGAAGGGGAACCACTTAGACTTACAATAGGCGTCTAAGAAACCTTTATCAAGAATATTTCATGTTGAATAATCATAAATTCATCAAATCTACACTTATTGATCAATCTCATTACCAAAAGTCGTAAATTCTGATTTCACTGACCTCCAGTTCCCAAACAAAGAAATACACGGCAGAACCGATGATAATTATGCACAAACATTTATTGACTAACACTACAAACAAACAATAAACAACAATGACTTGACAACCGACAGTGAACGACTGAAGGAATGCAGATAAGCTAATTAACTGTGATCGTCACTGGAAGCAGCTGGTAGAAATGTGATGAATTTAGAATCACTTTGGAATTGGAAGCCAATCGTAATTTATAAATTCACCCGTTTAGCAGAAGGAAAATGATACTTGTGTTTCCCTTGATGGAGGGAGAGGGAGGCTGTTGTAGGATGTCCAGCTGTGATGGTCTGCTGGATGAGTCGGATCAGGAACGTATAGACAAGGCGGCACTTTGGTGTAGTCATGTTGTAAAAATGTGCCAAAGTACAAACACTAAGAGTTGAAGCCCATAGTTAAAAGGAAATGTCCGTGCTGTTGCGTTATTAAAGTTAACTTAAGAAGTCTAACTTCAAGTTATTCATAGAAAAACAAAGTTCACGTAAATATTAAGAACCCTTGTTGAAAGTTGAGCTGTGTAATGGAAAACTCTGTAAAGAGTTTTTTTAAAAAGCCTGTTAAGTAAAAATCCTGATTTAAGAAAAACCAAAAGAAACAAAGCCCTAGCCCAAAAGAAAAAAACAAAGCCCAAGCCTAACCTTAGCCCTTAAAAGCCCAATAAAAGCCAAAAGAAACAAAGAAAAAAAACCCAAGCCCTTAAAAGCCCAATAAAAGCCCAAAAGAAACAAAGCAACAACCCAAGCCCAAAGCCAAAGTTGCATTCCAGTGACTTTCTTTTATATAGAAAGTTTTGGGGCCAAATTCAAATCAGCATCTGACCAATCGTGGCTGTGTCCATCCCAGGGGGTGGTCTTGAGTCTCACTGTCCAGGAGAGATCAGAGGCCAAATACCTTTAGAACTTACTTTAGGATCATTTCTTAAACATGCAAATCCAGTTGGGAAATATCTATGATGATCACAGATCTAAAATCTCACTAAATGTGTGGTAAAACGACACCAAACATAATATGTTTATCTCACATGGTTCCAGAGATAATAATAATAAAAGATATAACACAAGAATGTTCGCACAAATTTTAGACTTTTAGGCTACATGAAAGTAAACTATTAATGTAACTACAAATGCAAGCATATACATTCAATTAGAAGAAAAATACGACTTAGAAGAATGTATGCTGAGGATAAAAGGTCTCTCTCTCGCTGTGTGTCTTTTATGGTGGTGGTCTGTGACAGAGAGGAGGGGGGTGTTGGTATCTTGTGTATGAGTCTCAATAAACACTTCAGATTCTATGTGTTCTCCTTCCATGCTGGTCCTGATCAACCTGGTATCACAGAGTCCAGATGTTGGGATCATCACTCCAGAGACGTTGAATTCTTTGATTTTATTATTTAGAAGTCATAAAGAAAGTTCTTTGTGTTAGGAAGAATGCCATCTCCTCTTTTCCTGAGGTGTGGTTTTCCCACCATTGGCACTTTTATGACCCTTATCAGATTCTGGTGCAGGAGGGAGACATCCTGTTGTCTCCAGAAAGGGGGTGATTTGGGTTAGCTGTCTCTTGAAATGGTTTCTTACCCAATTTACAGCTCTGAGAAAAAGTTTCTGGATTATCTTTGTGTTGACTTGGAATGTGCTGCTCCTTTGTACGCTACACTTGTCATTTATGAAACAACTGACTGATGGGATGTAATAATTTATCCCCTTACAAGTAAAACCTAAAAAACAGTCAAGTCAAAAAACAACCCAAACATTTCAAGCTTATTTTCAAGTTCAACATTTGTCACAACAGAAGCGTAACAGATACTAAAGCTCTTTGCTCTTGTCCAGGTGTCTAATGCCATGGCTGAAGAGATCAGGAAGCTCCACATTCTGGTGGATGATTTCCACATGGACTTCCACCCATCACCAGTAGTGCTCAAGGTTTACAAGAATGTGAGTTAAACCTTTATATGTTCAACAAGGTTCTTAATGTAAGCGTCATTAGACAGGCCAAAATGCATGAAAGGATACACTCTGTGAACCTCAGGAAACCATTCCAAGTTCCCTGCCTTTCTCTATCTGCCACTTTTTTTACCACTTCAGACACCCCTGTCAAAACTCGCCTGCCAATGAGAATGCCAGCCATGACACTGACTAATTAAATCATCAGTCTCATTACCGTCAGTCTACCCAGGGCAGCTGTGGCTACATACGTAGCTTACCACCATCATTTATGGAGCAAATGAATAATGCAATGTAAAGCGTCTTTGAGTGCCTAGAAAAGCGCTATATAAAACCAATGTATTATTATTATTATTACAGGAGTGCTGTCTTTACTTCTTTCAGTGTCCCATATGGTCAGTTACTCTACAGGCAGTTAAACATGCTGAATAAAGTGGCAGAGCATTGTTTTACTGCACTCTGACAGCCCTACACTGATAGTTAACACTATTTATTACTATAACTACACATACTAGATAGTAACCACATAGCACGCTGGGTTCCTGTTGCTGTGTTAGAGGTGAGAATTAGGTCAGTTAGACTTTTTACAATGTCTCTTACAGCATTCACTGTTTACTTGGGTTCAGCAAATCAGTTCAGAATGAAAGGGAAACATGTTGGCATCCATTTTGATGTTTGTTGCCAAGTAACACTGAGCCATTAATAAGCATACCACCTAAAGACCAAGCATCTTATCGTGAATGTATTTCCATGCTGCAAATATGTCCTCACCATTGTTCATCCCTGAATATGTGTTATGTAAGAGCAGTCAAGCCTGAGTCACAACTCTGCAGTACCATTTGATGGGCACAGGTGCCAAAAATACTATTCATGCCTGAATCTTTCTATTATCACCAGTGACAAGTTTTATGTCAGGCCAGAAAACATGAGGTCCAAATGACCTGAACAAACATGTCCTTTTCCTGCTCAGAAGTCTGATGATTTTAAACATCAACCTGACTGAAGCACCAAATCTGCATAGTATTTGAGATGCAGAACACTTCAGTTGTTATGGACCTCTCACGTGGAAAGAAAGCTAAAGTTGCAAGTACAAGCCATTCATCAATTTTTGATGCTTAAAGTTGGAAATATTTTGTAAAGTTTTTAAGTGGCAAAAAAGAGATATTCTCAAGAGCTCGTCGGATTTGCTTAGTTTTCTACTTTACGATAATAATTGGCCATAAAATGCGATATGACTTTCATCTGTGGCACAAAATAGACGAACATCAGTTTAACCTAATAATGCACAAGTAAGTATAATCTTGCGTGTCTTATTTATTACGTTGCTTATGTTTGGAGTAAGCTTTCTTTTTTAGAAACCTTAAAACAAATTAAAGCTGCAAGCAGCGTTGAACGGGCCCTCGCACACCCACGCGTGTCGGGACGTGGCGCACGTCCAGGTGTGGTGCATGTCAGGATGTGGCAGAAATTTCAAGGTGCTCAGACTTAGCTGACCAATTTCAAGGATTGCATCACAAACTTTCTCGCATGGCACGGCCACCATGTACATCAGTGGTGTCAAACTCATTTTCATCCCGGGCCACATCAGCATCATGGTTGTCCTCAAAGGGCCTGTTGTAATTGTAAGACTTCATAAATGTAAGTTCTCCTTAACATATTGTTAAATAATCGTCTCTGCATTCAATGTACAAATAATGTGAATTTGTTTATATAAAAGTAAAAATATGTTGGCACATTGCTGTGTCATTATATCATAAATCTTATCTTATATATTAGAACAGGGCTCCAGACTAACTTTTCCACTAGTAGCAGTGGTGCTACCAACTTTCTTGTTGCACCAGCCAATGATTTGGTCGCCCCACCACACCTCTTTGTTTTGGTCCAGCATTGCTACAGCTATTAATCCACTATGCCTGCTGATGAATGGCTGTTTTTGTATAACCCACTTATGGTGCATTGATTTTCAGTGACACATGACTTGAAATTTGTAAAATATTTCATTCAGAAAATGTATTCATGTTTTCACCAGTCATCTTCTGATATCAGTCATAAACTGGTCACAGGCTAAACACTTGCTGAACATCTGCTCTTTGGTAAATCCTACATTTTACTGATGTTCCATAAACACCTCACATACTTAGGGTGGCCCTGAAGTGCAAACCACATCAACAAATCGCTAAAAATTGAAAAAAAAGAACTACAAACACAAGTACACATTCAAAAACACTACAACATTGACTGCTTGTGACCCTGAAGTGCAAAACACTACAACATGAACCAAACTGGAAGAGGTGGGTACCAGTGGGCAACATGAGACGTTGCTGATTGGACGGTGCCGTTGGGCTTTAGAAGTGGAAGTTATTCTGCCTGTATGAGAAAACTTTCAAAGGTAATACAAGTTTTGGGGAAATACTACTGTTATTATGACACAAAATGCAGTTTTAAGGTTATTTGAAGTGAGAAAGTGATTGTATAGACGTCAAATCTGTGCTCATTTTATCAAGATGAAGTCTGTCTAAAAATTTACTCTGATGATGTCGGAGATGTGAGTGTCTCGGTTAGACATCTATAGCCAGGAGGTCAGCGCTCACAGTAGCCTGCCGAGAGCAGCCTTGTCTCGGCTACACTGTCTCCTGATCTCCTGAGACCCCAACTTTTTTGGGCCATGCATTTTTGACTTAATTTGATTCAATAAACTGATCAGGAGGGCGAGCTCTGTCCTGGACTGTCCACTGGACTCCATAGAGGAGGTGGGTGAGAGGAGGATGTTGGCCAAGCTGACATCCATCATGAACAACCCCTCTCATCCCCTGCATGACATTGTGGGGTCTCTGAGCAGCTCCTTCAGCAGCAGTCTGATGCACCCACAGTGTAAGAAGGAACTCTACCGCAGGTTGTTCATTTCAACGGAATCAACACAACCTGAACGTGTTGTAGCTTTTTTTGCACTACTCATCTGCTTGCACTATTCATCGTACTTTCACCATGGGCAATATTATTTATTCAATTGTCCTTGTTAAATATTACTTTCACATTCATACCTCACTTATTGTTGTATCTTATTGTATATTTAAAATGTTTCTATATAGTAGATTGTTTATTTTCTTTTTTATGTATAGGGTATATTGTGTGGTTTTCTGCTTTTTCTCTGCTGCTGTAATGAGAAAATTTCCCCGTTGTGGGATTGATAAAGTATAATCTAATCTAATCTAATCTAATTTACCTTAGTTATTTGGGATTAGTAGGACCTAATGAATATAAGTCATAAGTGGTAGCAGTAACATGAATAGTCATAAGTAATAGCAGATCACAGCCATGCCCCACCTGCTGCCAGGTTCAGCGCACAGTTCCTGGAGAGTGTCGGGCTGAAGAGAACAACAGGCAGTTTTCAAAGTTTTTAAACTTCCAGAGTCAGGGTTATGGTGCAGGGAAGCCAAAATACCATGTCCACGCATGTGTATGCAGGGTCTCAGGTAGCTACCATATTTTCTTTTCATGAATTAAAGAAAAGACAGAGAAGATGTAATCATTTGTACCTATTCCGGCCATAGGCGGTCATACTGACTGCACATAAAAACGAAGTGGGAATTGCCCCCCTCAGCCCTTGTGAAATGGGACAAGGACTAAATGATTCAGTTTTGGGAATGATCCAGATCACAGTCTGGATCCAGGGGCCTCATTTATCAAGCATGCGTATGCACAGATGTGTGCGTAATGAGTGCGTACGAGCATTTCCACGCAAAGTATGGGATTTATCTACTTGTACTTGTGCGTAGAAACATGCGTAAATTTAAGCACAACTCTGACCATGCGTACACACAAAACCTAGTGGTAGAACAGAGAAACTACACATAGAATGCATTTAGAAAATCAAAGTGTTCAATAACAAGCCGGAACTAAACAAGGATTTCACGCCATCACCGGATTCCCAAACATAAATAGAGCCATAGGTTGCCCCACATCTCAGTCAAAGCACCATCCAACAATGAATTCAGATCCGTGAACATGAAAGGATTTCATTCAATCAATACAAAAAAATTGCGATCCACATCTGTCTCTGTTAAACGTTGTTGCCTGGACGAACGCACGACTCATTCATTCTGCAGAACTAATGGGTGTGCGCCTCCAAGCAGGAGCTGTTGAGGATGGCTGGCTCATTGTTACAACATTTCAAAATTATTTTCTGGGTTTTGTATGGTTTATTATAACATCTCTATAGGAGATCGGGTAGGCTATATAACTTGAAGCAGTGGCTAATGACTCCACCTGTCCCACCCTCTAATGTCGCTGCCATTCAAACCAGAGGATCATACAGAGATTTTAGATAAATCTGCATGTTTCAGATTCAAAGTGTGTGTGGGAAAATAATCTCATCATTCAACATTTTTAAAGTTTATTTATTTAACATTTGCGATGTGCATGCAGCAATCTGTGCCAGTGACTTGTTGATTTGCAGTAAATGTTGGTCAGCTGATCGCTTATTTCATTTATGGATTTGGTGGTGTCGCGTTGATTCTGCAGCACTGCCTCCGTCAGACCCTCGCCCCGCCAGGACGCACCGAATGGGGTTTTGGGTGGCCCCGGCTGCTCCTGTTCCTCCAACTCCTCCGGCTCCTGAGCACAGGCGGGACTGGCTTGAGTTTCTAAGTTATTAAAGAAACATCCGATTATCATCACGTTTATTTTAATTCAGATCCACAAATTGAAATGTTTTTGAAACACCTCAGTCCAGCTTTTCATTTTACCTGTAGTGTGACTGGTTGCTGGTCCAGCTGGTTCTGTTGGGAGAGTGTCCGTGTCTCCATCAGGAATAATCCCACAGTGCTGTGTCCCCGATGATGCTGGCAACATGGGCGTCCATGGGTAAAGCTGGTTTGTTGGTTGTCCTCCTCCAGTTACAGATATTTCGCGTCTGTGTGATGCGTTTTCTGGAGCCGAGTTTGATATCAAACCATTTCTTTTTAATTTCTGAGAATCATCTTTCCTCTCATCCAACAGAAGTAACAGCAGTCGTCACCTTCTCCCACGCAGCATTTTCTTTTGTTGGTCACACCTGCATTTATTCTTCCAAAAAGTACTTTTTGGTTTGTTTCAACTTCACCTAGTAATACCTCAATCTCGGTATCGGAGAAATTCCTCTTCTTCACCCTCTTTGCCATGATTTCGGTGAGAGGATCAAAAATCCATTCACGTGTTTTAAGGGATGGTTGCTACCATATATGGTCAGTTGGAGGCGTTTCTGAATGCAAATGACCTGAACCATGCATGAGCATGGTCGTTGGGAACAGGTGGGATTTATCATCACCGGTTACTTACTGGTGTGCGTACGACCGGCGTCACGTTTGATAAATACGGATTTCTTTGTACTTACACACATTCTAATTTTATTCGTACGACAGAATTTATAACTCTTTCTGCGCACGCTTGATAAATGAGGCCCCAGGAATTTTTTAAAAGATCTTTAACTTGGGAGTGTTAGAAAGCCCTGCAGTGCCACCTTGTGGTAGGACAGAGCATTGCACATATATGTTGGGTGTTTTTTAAGGCTATTTTGTCATTAGGAGATTGTGTTGGGGTGGACTGAAGCTGCTTGGCGGAGGTCTGTGGTCTCTGAGTGCTTTTCTACTGTAGCTACAATTTTTGATGACATGAATATTGACAAATGTATAATTAAACTTGTTGAAATGCATATTTGATGTTATATCGTTGTTTTTAATACATCATAACAGAATAAATCCATTACTCTTTCATTTAGTTATTTATCATTAAACTTTATAGAGTTTACAATCTAGCGGTCAACATGAGCGCTCATGGCAGTTCTAGTAGTTCGGGAATTCTGGCTGTTCTAATGTTGAGCTGAATTCTATTGGAGGGACAGCTGAAGAAACCCACATCCTCACTGACTGCTGGGAGACTCCATGGCTGTGATCTGCTATTACTTATTACTATTCATATGACTGCTGCCACTTATTTTTCATATTCATTAGGTCCTACTAATCCCAAATAACTAAGGTAAATCAAAAATGCATGGCCCAAAAAAGTTGGGGTCTCAGGAGATTAGGAGACAGTGTAGCCGAGACAAGGCTGCTGTCGGCGGGCTACACTCACATCATTTTTAGACAGACTTCATCTTGATAAAATGAGCACAGATTTGACGTCTATACAACCACTTTCTCACTTCAAATAACCTTAAAACTGCATTTTGTGTCATAACAACAGTAGTATTTCCCCAAAACTTGTATTACTTTTGAAAGTTTTCTCATACAGGCAGAATAACTTCCACTTCCGGCGTCTCATGTTGCCCACTGGTATCCACCTCTTCCAGTTTGGTTCATTTAGTTGTGTTTTGGTTATTGTTGTAGTGCTTTGCACTTTAGGGTCACCAGTTGTTAATGCTAATGTCTAACTGCAGTTAGAACAGTAGATGTCAGTGTTGCACCATTTATCTGTTTTTCTGAGCCTGCATGTATGTGTGTCTCTGTGCCTGTGTCTGTGTGTTTGAGACGGGGGAAGGGCATGGTGGCTGCAGCAGGGACACACACAGGGTCCTAGAGTGAGAAGAGTGACAGAGCGTTTTGATAACTTTTAATCACGAAGGCCTGTTGTATATACTGACCAAATTTCAGCTGTCTTGGAGTTACCCTGTGTGCGGTTATAGCTCTTGAATATGAGCAAAAATCAGAAATATGAAGCAAAATGGTGGACTTCCTGTACACTTTTGCTGATGGATTGATTAGGCAGTTTTGTTTGTCTTGTCTTGGTGCACATGTGTACCAAATTTGGTAGGTGTACGTGAAACTAGCCGTATTAACTCCCATAGAGCCCAATTTTCAAGGTGGCGCTACAGAGCCATTTTGCCACATACACGTCCAACTCCCATGAAATAAAAAGTAAAATAAAAAGAAAATTTTTTCGCCACTTCTGATGTGTTTGCAAATTTTCGTAAGTTTTTGAGCGTGTCTAGGCCCTCAAAAATGCAGTTCTTCTGGGATAAGAAAAAGAAGAATTAAAGCTGCAAGCAGCGTCGAACAGGTCCTCGCTCCGCCCCGCCACCGCTGCTGTGGAGACGATCGGAATATCTATAGCACGCAATTGTGTTTGTGTCATCCTGCTCTGCACATGTACCAAATCTTAAGTCTGTAGGAAAAAGCAGTGATTTGACATGAATTTTTGAAATTTGTAGGGGGTGCTGTGGAGCGGTTGGGCTGTGGCCAAGTGTTGAGGGATAGGCTGTCATTATGCATATCAAGTTTCATTCACATCTGATCATGTACAGCCAAGTTATGAGCATTCCATACTTCATGGCCACACACTCAAAATGGCCGCCCTGCCACGCCCACACCGTGAGACGCAGCTACGAGATTTTAATAACTTTTCATCCTGGAGGGGTCTAGATGCCACACAGCCAATTTGGTGAAGATCGGATAAAAATTTCGCTAAATTCCAATGTCTCCAAACGACCTTGTCTAGGGGGCGCCGGAGAGCCTATTGGAATGTTGACTGTGCAAATCTGTTGGCCTTGGGATACTATACATGTGTACCAAAGTTCATGTGTGTGCGATAAAGCAGTGATTGTATGAGTATTTGAATATTTTCAGGGGGCGCTGTGGAGCCGTTTGACCACGTCCATTCCTGAATTGTATATCAAACGTGAGGTATTGAAATTTGTGAGGATTTGTGTAGATTTGGTGATTTTACGTTGATCCTTTCACCTCCAAAACTAATTTCGTTCCACATGGCGAATTTGTTCAAAATGGCTTCCTTACCACGCCCACACTGTGTGACGCAGCCTCAAGATTTTAATAACTTTTCATCCTGGAGGGGTGTAGATGCCACACAGTGAATTGGATTAAAATCCTGGGAGGAGTTCGTTAAATTCCAATGCCTGCGCACCACGTTTTCTAGGGGTCGCCGTTGAGCTTTTTTTAATTTCAAAAGCAGGAATGTTTTTGTCTCGGGCTACTGTACATGTGTACCAAATTTCATAGCTGTACGTAAAACTTGACTTTTCTTTGTTGATTGTTCTAGGAACTCCATCGACACATAGAGGAGGGTCTGGGCAAGAACATGTCAGAGAGGTGCTCTACCTCCATCACTAATGCCCTGCAGGCCACACAGACCGACATGATCGGTAACACTTGTCTTGTTTACAACTTCACACACACATCCACCATTCTGCTGCTGTCACTGCACAGGCTCCTGTTCACTTTAATGTGCTATGGGAATAATGCCACAGGATACATTGCCAAGGTTGACTGTAGCATGTGTGTGTAGATTTGTAACTTAAGACTTTTGCTTTACTTTTTTATATGTAATAAATTTCTTATGGGGAAACGTGTGTCTAATAAATATATATACAGTTGTGTGCGAAAGTCAGGGCACCCCTTTAAAAACAGCATATTTTATATATTAAAAAATTAATATCCATATTTATAGTCTTTCTGGGATATGGGAAAAAAGACAATATTATCAGGAAACATTAATGCATAGTTACATTTTATTTTATAACTTGAACAAAATTACAAAAATAAAAAACATCATTTTGGCCTGTGCAAAAGTCGGGGCACCCTGAGAGTTTCAATGTGTCAGATTCTTTTAACAAATTCAGACCTTTACCAGCTCATTAGTCCTGAAGCATGTGTCAACAATTGTCATTAGGGAGCGCCAGCTGGTGTGTATTTCAGGGTTTCTTAAATATGGCGACTCCACAAACCTGTGCAAACAACAGCAATCATGGGTTCCTCTAAGAAGCTAAGTAAGACAGAAAAAATGAAAGTTATTGATGCCCACAATGCCGGGGAGGGCTACAAGAAGATAGCAAAACGTTTTCAGCTTGCAGTTTCCACAGTGCGAGGTATAATTAAGAGATGGCAGGTGAGGGGAACTGTGGAGGTCAAGATGAGATCTGGAAGACCAAGGAAACTCTCGGACAGAACAGCTCGTAGGCTGGTCAGAAAGGTAAATCAAAACCCACATTTGACGTCAAAAGACCTGCAGGAAGATTTAGCAGACTCAGGAGTGGTAGTGCACCCGTCCACTGTGCGGCGATACTTGCACAAACAAGACCTTCATGGAAGAGTCTGCAGAAGAAAACCTTACCTATCATAAAATACAACGTCAAAAATATGCAACAGAACATGTACAGAAGCCTGATGACTTTTGGAAACAAGTGCTGTGGACTGATGAAGTTAAAATAGAACTCTTTGGCCACAATAAGCAAAGGTATGTTTGGAGAAAAAAGGAGCAGCATTTCATGAAAAGAACACCTTGCCAACTGTTAAATATGGGGGTGGATCCATCATGCTTTGGGGTTGTGTTGCAGCCAGTGGGACAGGAAGCATTGCTCGGGTGGAGGGAAGAATGGATTCCATTAAATACCAGCAAATTCTGGAGGCAAATATCACAGCATCTGTAAAAAAGCTGAAGCTGAAAAGAGGATGGCTTCTACAACAGGATAATGATCCAAAACATACTTCAAAATCCACCATGGACTACCTCAAGAAACGCAAGCTGAAGGTTTTGGAATGGCCTTCACAGTCTCCAGACTTAAACATAATTGAAAATCTGTGGGTAGATCTTAAAAGAGCTGTGCATGCAAGACGACCCAAGAATATTGCAGAACTGGAAGCCTTTTGCAAGGAAGAATGGGGGAAAATCCCAAATGATAGAATCCAGAGACTTGTCGTTGGCTATAAAAAGCGTTTAGAAGCTGTGATATCTGCCAGAGGGGGTCTTACTAAGTACTGAAGGTACTGACGCTGTAGGGTGCCCCGACTTTTGCACAGGCCAAAATGATGTTTTTTGTTTTTGTAATTTTGTTCAAGTTATAAAATAAAATGTAACTATGCATTAATGTTTCCTGATAATATTGTCTTTTTTTCCCATATCCCAGAGACTATAAATATGGATATTAAATTTTTAATATATAAAATATGCTGTTTTTAAAGGGGTGCCCTGACTTTCGCACACAACTGTATATATATATATATATATATATATATATATATATCAGTATTTGACTGAATATATTATATTCATCCAGATATACATACTAAAGTCTTTGCTGTCCATGTCTGTGTGCAGATGGTCTGAAGCCTCTGTTGCCCAGCCTGGTCAGGGAGCAGGTGGACAAGCTTGTTCCTCGTCAGTGCTTCAGCCTTAGTTATGACCTGGCCTGTGACAAGCTTTGCAGTGACTTTCAGGAAGACATCAGCTTCCATTTCTCTCTGGGCTGGACCATGCTGGTCAACCGCTTCCTGGGGCCCAAGAACACCCGGCGGGCCCTCATGGGCTACAATGACCAGGTAACACCTCCAAACATAAACTCTCCTTCCCAGACCAGTGGGTTCATCAGTTTTCCGAGCATGAGTCAGTGAAGCATCTTGAGAGCATATTTGCTCCAAAGGGCTCAGATTCCATGTGCAAATTAAGTGAGGAGTAAGTAAATTTGAAAAGGAAACAAAAGAGTTTTACTCCTATTGTAGCCAAAGTGCTCTGGCTTCAAAACAGAGTGTCAAAGTCAAAGTGAAGGTGGTGGTTAATGCAGTCTTTAGACCTGGCCGTGTGGAGAACCTGCTGGTCAAAGATAACCATGCCTTGACATCAAGACAATCAAGTGTCTGATTAGACCTTTTAGATGCGTCAGGCTCTTTCCATATTTCTCTGCAAAATCATGAGTATCAAATCTCACCAGATGAGGTTATTAGTCAGATGACATCCAAAATAGATGCAAAACTTTGTAGGAACACTTTCACTTTCATATTTTTCTGTTAGACAGTGTTTCTGTGAGATTTGTACAAACACCATTTTCAAGTTGTATTCAACATACTTTTCTAACTGCACAAACATGTTTTAAATTGCTAGCTTAGATTTAGACTGTCTGTGACACTCTGAACCAGGCTTTGCACACTGCACTGCTATCAGCTGTGGTCTTCTTGCAGGTTCCTCGGCCCATGGCCTTGACTCCAGTCAGCTCTAGTATGCCTCCATTCCCACAAAGCTCCATGACCCAGGAAGAGCTGATGGTGTCCATGGTGACAGGTCTTGCTTCCCTTACCTCCCGCACTTCCATGGGCGTCCTTGTGGTTGGTGGTGTGGTAAGAATACACACAGACACTACACTTTACATCCATCTTAATGATTTGCATTTCTTCCCTATCTGAAGGTTTTATGGTCAGGGGTGATGAGATGTAACGGCTGTGATGATAGTTAATAAGTGGACCTCAAGTTATGTTTTTGTTTAGGTAACTGCTGATCTAAAAGAGTGACTTTTGTTACACTGAGTTCATACTGTAGGGCCTGTATCTTTAATTTAGTAAATGTTGGCCCAGCCTGTTCATTTTACATGTGAGCAAATACCCTTCAGTTCAACTTGGAATTAATGCTATTAACGTAGGGTCGCATAATTTTTGAGTCATTCTGCATTACAGTGGTCTTACACAGGGCTGTATTCATTTCTGTTGTATGTTGCCAAAGTATATTTGTCAACTTATTTTAGCATTTTGCTTCTTCCATGTTGACTCCTTTAAATTGTTTTCCCAGACTGACTTTATGGCAGCAACAAGCTTCACATGGTCATTATTGACAATTGGGAAAACACCCATGACATCATGATGATCAAGAGTGGGACTGTTGATAATGATATTCACATAGGTTGAAAGTTAAACATGCAAACCACACCTTTTGTACATGACATATATTTGTATAGGGCTCAATCCTTCAGCACTATCACGGTTTTAATTCTTTAAGTGAATAGGATGTCATATTTTACATTTGGCAAATGTCAAAGTATGCCTACATCAGAAAATTGTTTTAACAAACAAGGAATTATGGCTAGAAGCTGAGTCTTGTGTATGTAGGTAAAAATTTTCACATTTCAAATGCTATGACTTATTTTGACCAAACGCCTATCTCACATGGTAATATGACCCTTTCAGTTCTCTTAAAATGCACTTTTTAAAGTCTTGTCTGATTACTGGAAAATGGATAACACAACCAGGATACCAATGCTTGTTTCGATTACTTTATGTATAGATATAACACTGGTGCATTTCTGCTGCTGAAACTATGATATATCCCATGATATTGATGCTCAAAGTTAGTAATAGAAAAAATGATGCTGGTCAAAAACACCTGGAGTGGACGTTAAATTGATTGGAATGCAGTATTTAACAGAGCTCAATTGTAACTTTCTGCTCTGAAAATTCACTGTGACTATCTCCTGTGCACATAAAATTATGAAGACCGATAAGCGGATAATTTTTTATCCGGGTGGGGAAATTCAATAATTTATGAGGGTTAAAAAATTCTGGAAAATAACACGCATTATAAACTGAAAATTTTTGACCCACTTCCACGTACCTAAGGACCTGTAACTCTGAAAATATTCATAGTAGGAAAGTCCTCTTTTCATGAGTTCATTCAATATAGAAGATATTGTACAAAAAGCCCAAGTGATTCTGAGGAGGTCAGATGGGAACTTTTTACAGATTTGGTGGATTTTTGTATGGAGTAGCCCACTGCTTTTAGGCAGTACTATTATGTACCACAGGATGAATTTCCTCCGGTATACAGATGACACCCTGCTTTATTTGTCAGTGTAGTCAGATGAAGCAAATTAGCAATGGTAGGTGAAGCACATCTGTTGTAGAGTTAGACAAATAAATATGTGAATATAATAAATGTTTTGGACATTTCTTTTATCGTTTGTTTTTAATCCCATAATTAGGGCCCGAGCACTACAGTGCATAGGACCCTATTGTTCCCTTAATGTTTCTTTGGCGGTTTATTTTTCTTACGCCACTTTGAACCCTATTTTGACCCCCTAAACATGCTCATAAACTCCCCAAATTTGGCACACACATCAGGACTGGCGAAAAATTTCATATTTTGGGGGAATTACACATATGAATGGCAAAATGACTCAATAGCGCCACCTTGAAAATTGGGCTTTAGTGGAGTTAATACGGCTAGTTTCACGTAAACTCATGAAATTTGGTACACAGGTACAGTAGCCCGAGACAAAAACATTCCTGCTTTTGAAATTAAAAAAAGCTCAACGGTGCCCCTTACAGCACATGGTGCGCAGGCATTGGAATTTAACAAACTCCTCCCAGGATTTTTATCCTATCTTCACCAAATTCACTGTGTGGCATCTGGACCCATCCAGGATAAAAAGTACAGTGAACCCTCGTCTATCGCGGGGGTTAGGTTCCAGAACCCCTCCGCAATAGACGAAATCCGCGAAGTAGCGACCTTATATTTAATTTATTATTTATGTACATTTCAGCGCTTTATAAACCCTCCCCACACTGTTATTTACCTTTCCCACACTCTTATAAACACTGGCTTCCATCACCGCCGATCAATCAGCGACCGACTAGCTCAAGCGGAAGCGGCCGTAGCTGAGTTTTCCATACGTGCGTCTACTCATCTGCTGTACGCCACGTATTTTATATACAGTGTAAAAATCCGCGATACAGTGAGACCGCGAAAAGTGAACCGCGTTATGGCGAGGTACTACTGTAATTAAAATCGTGTGGCTGCGGCATGACGGCCATTTTGAGCAAATTCGCCATGTGGAACAAAATGAGTTTTGGAGGTGAAGGGATCCACGTAAAATCACCAAATCCACACAAATCCTCATTAATCTCAAAAGCTAACATTTGATATACAATTCAGGAATGGGCGTGGTCAAACGGCTCCACAGCGCCCCCTACAAAAATTCAAATACTCATGTAAAATCACTGCTTTATCCTATAAACCTGAAATTTGGTACATACATATAGTATTCCAAGACCAACAGATTTGCACAGTCGAAATTCCAATCGGCTCTACAGCGCCCCCTAGACAAGGTCGTGTGGAGATTAGTGCGGTGAGGAGCGAGGGCCCGTCCGACGCTGCTTGCTGGTTCCTTTCATAGTGATTTTATTCATTCATATTTGACTGATTTTAAGCCAACAAACCACTATGAGAAGTAGTCTTTATTTAGCTGGACCCAAGTCATACTAGCTTATATTTCTGCAGTCAAAATCTGCTTCACAGTGTGTTTAGACACTAACGCAGGAAGGTTCAGCCAAACTTTAAACTTTCTATGTACAGATCTGGAAGGCCGTGGGCTGGCGTCTGATTGCCTTGTCAGTGGGTCTTTACGGGCTTCTCTACATCTATGAACGGCTCACCTGGACCACCAAGGCCAAAGAAAGAGTCTTCAAGAGACAGTTTGTGGACTACGCCAGTGAGAAACTGCAACTCATTGTCAGCTACACTGGATCCAACTGCAGCCACCAAGTCCAGCAGTGAGCATGTCAAATGACCACACATTCAGTTGGACAGTTATTACAATGCACCTCAGAGCAAGTTAATCAGTGACTTTTTAGACAGTTTAGAAGCTAACATCAAACAATAAATGCCAAAAAGAGAACACATTTTTCCATCAGATGTTTTTGTGATGTTTTGTAACCCAGTTTGTATCCCTGCTGTCTGTGGTTAACAGGGAGTTGGCAGGTGTGTTTGCTCAGCTTTGCCAGCAGGTAGACATCACCCGTCAGAACCTTGAGGATGAGATCTCTGATATGAACAGCAAGATCGAACAGCTCGATAGCTTGCAGAGCAAGGCTAAACTACTGCGGTAAGTACCCCACCAAAGTCAGTGTATGAACAGCCAGACAGTATGACAGTTGTGCTCGATGCTTCGGTAAAGCAGTAGGGGGCGTAGTCAACCTTGTAAAAACCCCACTTGTTAAAATTAAAAATGCAATGGTAGTTTTACATTAACTAAGGTGCAGTACCACATTGCATTAAGATAGCAGTAAGTAACTATCAGCCATGTAAACATATAGAGGAATAATGGTGTACTTAGCAGAGAATGACGTCACTCTCCTCTTTGTGTGTTGAAATCAGTTTCTCTGTTCTGGTTTTTTTTTGGTAGCTGGTCCAGTCATATATGCATGTTAGTATATGTGAGCCCCTCCCTCTGAAGCTGGTCCTCTTCCAAGCTAATAAACAGATTGATAGTGTCCTCCCACACCGCATTGGTAAAAACAAAAGTGTAGTGTGGAACATTCATTTGGTGCCCCAAAAGTCAAAGAATTAAGGATTATTTCATTTCTGTCATTATACATGGAACTCATGCAGAAGTGTTAAAGTCATGTAATAAAGCTGGATGAAGAAAGTCTTTCACATGTCAAAGTGGGATTTTGGGGCAGATTTTTTGACTTGGCTGTTTTTGTTCTAAAGCTCTAAATACGCTATCAGAAGACTTCCCCAGGTCTCTCTGATGAGAGTGAACTTTAGTCTGCCTTAAATTACTGTGTGTTGTCACTTTCTTTGAGACATCCATCCACAATCATCCCAAACAACAACTTCCAAAGAGGAGCTTTGTTTAAGAAAAAAAAAAGGGGGGGGTGTGTGTGTGACAAAAGACAAAAGCCCAATGTAGGCACTTTAGCTGTGTCCCAATTCAGATGCTGCGTCCTTCGGAGGATTGGTCCTTCGAAGGACGCGAAGGCTGCATGAGCGTTTGTTAAATGAGAAGGTCTAGCCCACGACAGACTTCCTGCTTGCATCGTCATGTCCCGTAGTGCCACTCCTGTTACCTAGAAGCCCTGACTGCCAAATTTATATCCTGAGGATCAGGATAAGACGATGTTGTAATGTTATCTAAATTTTTGATTGAAACTGATCCCGAAACTGTGATTTCCTTTCTAATATTTTTTATACACTTGAAGACTTGAGGTGGCTTTACTGTACGGGACTAAACTGTCTGAAGAACAAGAAGGGTTGTTTAAATCTGTTAACATCCACACTGATATGAACTTCAGATATTATAAATCGCCACTATCTCTGGGCTGAGGGTTTCTGATGAGGATCATTAAATACCTGCTGTCTGAACAGAAACCAAATGTAGTTTCTGTTAAACATGTTATCAGATAACTTGGTGGAACTAAACCAAGAACAGTGAGGATAGTCATGTTTTTGCTCATCTACACAGAGAATTACCACCAATAGAAACTCCAGCAGCATTTTATATACATTTTCCTTCCCCTCCATATAATAATTTAAATAAGGATTAAATATGTCAATATTGGTGAATGAATAAGTTGTTTTTGTGATGGCTGCAGTCAGAAAAAAATCGCCACAACCTCGGTAAAATATAACTTAAACACTGAAGCTGAACAACTGGAAAGTAAACATTTTAAATTGCAGCGGCTCACATCAACAACGTAACTTAATCAGTTTTTTAAAACAAATTTTAATTTCTTTAACATTTGTATCGTTAGCTATTGGAGTGAGCTGTAACACTACTTACAGTTGTGGTCAAAAGTTTACATCCACTTATAAAGAACATAATGTCTTGGCTCTCCTGAGTTTCCAGTTATTTCTACAACTCTGATTTTTTTCTGATAGAGTGATTGGAACAGATACTTCTTTGTCACAAAAAACATTCATGAAGTTTGGTTCTTTTATGACTTTATTATGGGTTAACAGAAAAAGTGACCAAATCTGCTGGCTCAGAAATAGACATACAGCAACATGAATTAGCAATTTTGGTGACTTAGAAAGTTGTGTCAATGAAATGAGCTTCATAGCATGGCCTCTTAACTTCTTGTGAGTGACTACAGCTGGTGACTTCTCTGAGGCTATTTAAATAGGGCTCACTGGATCCAAACGCCCACAAACGCTACAATGGGAAAGTCGGAGGAGCTCAGCACGGATCTGAAAAAGACAATCATTGACTTGAACAAGTCAGGAAAGTCACTTGGAGCCATTTCAAAGCAGCTGCAGGTCCCAAGAGCAACAGTGCAAACAATTGTAAGTATAAAGTGCATGGCACTGTTTAGTCACTGCCACGATCAGGAAGAAAATGCAAACTATCACCTGCTGCTGAGAGAAAATTGGTCAGTAGGGTGAAGAGTCAACCGAGAACCACCAAAAAGCAGATCTGCCTGGTTTTTGGTGGGCAACAATTAGAAGCTGCTGGAACACAGGTGTCAGTGTCCACAGTCAGGTGTGTTTTGCATGGCCATGGACTGAGAGACTGCCGTGCAAGAAGGAAGCTCTTGCTCCAAAAGCGGCACCTTAAGGCTCAACTAAAGTTTATTGCTGATCACATGGACAAAGATAAGACCTTCTGGAGGAAATATCTGTGGTAAGACGAAACAAAAATCCAGCTGTTTGGCTACAATGCCCAGCAATATGTTTGGAGGAGAAAAGGTGAGGCCTTTAACCCCAAGAACACCATGCCTACCGTCAAGCACGGTGGTGGTAGTATTATGCTGTGGGGTTGTTTTGCTGCCAGTGGAACTGGTGCTTTACAGAGAGTAAATGGGATAATGAAGAAGAAGGATTACCTTCAAATTCTTCAAGATAACCTAGAATCATCAGCCCGAAGGTTGGGTCTTGGGCGCAGTTGGGTGTTCCAACAGGACAATGACCCCAAACACACATCAAAAGTGGTAATGGAATGGCTAAATCAGGCTACAATTAAGGTTTTAGAATGGCCTTCCCAAAGTCCTGACTTTAAACCCCATTGAGAACATGTGGACAACACTGAAGAAACAAGTCCATGTCAGAAAGCCAACAAATTTAACTGAACTGCACCAATTCTGTCAAGAGGAGTGGTCAAAGATTCAACCAGAAGCTTGCCAGAAGCTTGTGGATGGCTACCAAAAGCACATAATTGAAGTGAAAATGGCCAAGGGACATGTAACCAAATATTAGCATTGCTGTATGTGTATTTTTGAGTTAGCAGATTTGGTCACTTTTTCTGTTAACTCATAATAAAGTCGTAAAAGAACCAAACTTCATGAATGTTTTTTGTGACAAAGAAGTATCTGTTCCAATCACTCTATCAGACAAAAATCAGAGTTGTAGAAATAACTGGAAACTCAAGAGAGCCAAGACATTATGTTCTTTACAAGTGTATGTAAACTTTTGACCACAAGTGTATATTTAAAACGATAATCCTCTGCCGCTGATGAATCCATCTTTTGCATCAGCTGTGAGCAGTTAAAGCTACAGCTGTTCATCGAAATGTCACCGGCACGCAATGAATCTTGGGATATGTTGGGCTGTGAAGGATACACTGATGCATCCTTCACAGCCGTAGAGAAGAAGGACACATTCGTCGGCCGCATTTAAAGGAGTCTTCACGTGAAATGGGACAGCTTTCGTTGCTCCGTTGTGACGTAATCAGCCTTCGAAGGATACAGCCTCTGAACTGGGGCACAGCTTTTGTGTCCAAATTCACAGTATTTACTCTTGGTTGAATTGCTCTGAAAGTGTTTTTGGGTGTGTGTTTGTACAATTGCAGGATTTGACTACTTTGTGGGAACCAAAACAGGATTAAGATTTGGTTTTAGGGTTCAAATTGGGTTAAGGATAGAGTTAGGGTTACACATTCAGCTGTGATGGTCAAGGTTAAGAGAATACAAAGATAATGAGATAAGGATGTGTTTGTATGTTTGTCAGGAACAAGGCGGGCTGGCTGGACAGCGAGCTCAACATGTTCACCCAGCAGTACCTTCACCACAGCAAGTAAACCTGGCAGAGCATCCACTAAGAGACTAAACAGCACCAGAGGAGCATTTGGTACAGCTGCACACTTCTTTATTTTGAAGTTAACGAGAGGAAATATTTAACGATATGCTCAACAGAAGAGGAGAAATCAAAGGGATAGTTTGTCTTACATGAGTGGTATGGTTGTCAGGGCAGGATTGGAGTCTGCTGATCACTCCTCAAACCAAAAAAGTTTAAAGCAGGATAAGTCACTAAACACAATTCCTAACCAACAAAAACATGTTTGACCGACTCCAGAACTAAACATTTCCTCAGTGACTTCCCTGATGCTCATTCCTGTCCTTTGAGATCTTTCATGTCCAGTTGTGGTGATGAGTAAATGGACCTGGTTGATTTGACTCCTCAGTAGAAGTGTACTCTGAGATCTCCTTGCATCCTTATTAGCACTGCTGAATGACTTGAACCAGCTCTTGTCAGACTTCACACTATCCTTTTAAATTGTATTCCACTTAACTGTGCCACTCTGAAGTTGTATAAATTTGATTTTGTGTATATATTTTCAACACTGGACAAGTGTCATGCTGAAGGAAGACAGTTCACACAAGGGAATGGAAAATTGTGGCTTATGTAGGTAGAATATGAACTGACACGAAAACTAATTTATTTCTATATGCTGTAGTATATTTGGAAAATGAAGCTTTTTTTCAAATAATTAGGTTTCACAAATGACTTTGCTTGAGTTGGTGTTTTTTTTTAAATATCCCTGGGAGAGAAGCAATTGCATTTACAAATAGCAATGAAAACTAATTGTCACTCTTAAATCTTAGTTCTGTGAGCAGTACTTAGAAGTGGCCTAACTTTACAGAGGGTTTTTGTTCAGACTGGCTCAGTGCCTGCACTGATGGGATTTATTGAAACAGTTAAGTTCAGTTTAATAGCATCTAAAGTAGAAATGACCTGTTGGGCTGCTGTGTCAAATAGCTTTGATATGCATTTCTTTTATTGTTCCATCTGAGAGTAAGCATATATCTTAATTTTTTGCAACGATATATTGTCTGGGCAAGAGAAGGGACTGAAAGGATTTACTTTGTCAAACAAGAAAGCAGAAGATATTTGGATTTCTGTATACTATAACTTAAAAGACAACGCTGGCTTTATTCCATATTTTTTTCGCTTCAACAAATCCCATGTTTAGACCCAAACCAACTACGTGTCAGACTTTGTGAACCTGTCTGAACCAGCCCAGTGGTTCCTCATCGAAGATGTCAATCTTCACACATTTGTAGTTGAAGAAATGTGTAGAAATGGTAGTGCACTGTCAGGAAGTATTTTAAACAGTGGAGCTTGATGGCCTGAGGAATGAGATATACTAGGCTTTAGAGACTCATGCAGTACTTGTTCGTAGACAGTTGTTAGTTTTGTTCTTTTTGGAATTTTGAGACAGGCAGAAATCAATTTCAAACATGTATTTGAGGTCATTTTGTAACATTGTCATCACAGCGTTGGAGAGTTTGTCCACCTGGTGTCCACATGTTGAAATGTCCCTGTCAGCACATATCCTGGTCACATGTCTTTAATTACCAAACCTAAGGGTTTCTTATCAGTACTGTCAGTAGTATGTTTATGTAAAGCAATGGCTCAGATTGAGCTAATATGTCATTATCATTTTTTCCTTTCAAATATCAATATCAGTGTAAGCCCACAAATTTGGTATGTTCTCTACAATAAAGTAAAATGAGAATGTGCAGCTTAAACTATTTAATTAAACTCAGAATCTTAAATCCTAAAATGGTGTCAGACCTCTGATATCTTTTATATGGCTCAAGTCACTCTGACTCTGTACAATATTCTAAATCTGAAGTGAGCCCTGACTGCGTCTGTGTCATCACTTTTAAGAGCATTTCTTTGGGTAGTGACACTTTTGTTTGCACTGAATGCGCCCATGGTCCAGCCTGTTATTACAGAGGTCTACCTGCTCTTGCTGCCTCTGTTCTTATCACACTTGGTATGCGTCCCAATACCCGTACTTTATAGTATGCCCGAAAAGGATTTAGTATGTCCCAATACACTGTGTGTCAGTGCATTAAACTAAAAATACCTGAATGTCCATCTGGTTGGATTTTGCAGTATGCAATCCAGCATGCTTTTCTGGACATTTTGACCCACAGTCATGGTACAGTTACGTCACATATATTACACTGTCTCCTCCACAAATTTGTCCATATAATGCCATTTTAAAACTTCATTTTTCAATTGGAAACCTTGGTAAAATGCTGAAAGAGAGGAATCCAAATCAAGTTGATGTGCCTGAATGTGCCCACTGTGTAAGAGTCATGGTTGATTTGGCCATGTTATAAAATAAAGCCATACACACATGCAGATACTGTGTGTTGCCAAATATGCAGGCAGGCTGCTGTCCAACACTTCATTCAAAATGAAGTCATTAACTTTATTCATTTGCTGTTTTTTTTTCCCTCACAAACAAATGTAATACCATAAAATATTTTTTGGGCTTCAGGAAGTTGAAAGTACCTGCATGCAGTGACTGTTGTAGTTTGTTGTCCTGTTAAAATGTTTAAATGTATGTATCTGAAATAAAGGTGGTACACTACTTAAAAAACAGTTTGTTTGTAATTGTTGAATGACTTTTGACTGATTTCACCAAACACTGTTATCTGCTATGACACCGGTCTATAGTGTTTTGACAACAAGAGCTGACTGACTACAGATTCGAGCGAGCGAGCGAGTGATACTAGAGGCATTACGACACCTCCATCCTCCAAATGAGCTCCAACTGCTGCAGAAACAAATTCCACAAGAGCAGAGGATAGAAACAAGGGGTGAAAGAGCAACAGAGAGATGGTAGACAGTGAAAGAGTGATGGCTAGCTGTGATAAGGTAAGATAAGAACGGTAACAAATGAAAAGTTGGTGCCACAAGAATGCAAACCTGCAAGCAGTTGAACATGGATGTCAAGGTAAAGTATTGCCACTCTTGTGAACTGTGTCACTGTTCTGTATGAATACAAAGTAATTACTGAATGGAAAACCATGTTTGCATAGTTCAGTTCAGGTACATTAGCATTAGCTATGAAAACAGGCAGATTTAATGATCTGCCTGGAGATACAAGGCATTGTTCTGGGATTCAGAAGAGTGTAAAGTGTTACTGCTAAACACATAGTGATTTAACCCTTGAATTTATACCTTTTACAACCCAACACTACATCTCACCCAGTTTAATTCATTTCATTCAGTTGAGCTCACTCTGGTATTCCTCAAACTATTTGACTTTAAAATCATTTGAAAACATCAAAAATTATTTAAAAAAAAAAAAGCGCCAGCAGCTGATGTGTTTTTCAGTTTGCTGCCAAACTGGCACCGTTGTAATATGTATACACATGCACTGTTAATCAGTCAATCAATCAGACGTTATTTATATGGCACTTTACATATGAATGAAATGTAAGACAAAGTGCTTTACAGATGAAAGGAATAAAAATACAGTGAAACAAAACAATCAGGTTATGTATGAAGGACTCAAAGACAGTGATTGAGAAATTATCATAAACTATTGAGGAAAAACTAGAAAAGAAAGGAACAGAAACACAATTTAAAAGTACACATGTGGACCATTCACAGTAATATTACTCATCACTATGCTTCCATTCTGATCAATGAAAAAAATGTGTGTGTGTGCGTGGATACTAGCCATTAGATCAGGTTTGCTCAGCATCAAACCTGGTCAAGTGAAAATACACACACTAGTGTAATTATTGTGATGCTAACTATTTGTTTGGATAATCAGATTGCACATCTGATTTAAAAACTAAAGCTCACTACACAGTCCATTCAGGCTTCATGCTAGCAACATGTATATGATATTCAGATTTTTTCAGCATAATTTTGACAAAGATATTGGTCTGATCTGATCAGATCCTCTGATCCTGGTATGCGAAGTTCACTGACTGCATTACTAAAGTCACAAACTGGACGTGAAATCACTTCCTTTAGTTAAATCCAAACAAAAGTCAAATTCTGTTCTTGGATCGCAGCATAGAATTAAACATACTGTCACATCAGTTGGTTCTCTTTCACATCATGTCAGGCCTGTAGTAAAAAAAAAAACCTGGGTGTCTATTTTGATAATAATCTGAACACTGAGCAGCACATCACTAAGACTGCATGTTTTTAGCATCTCAGTATTTTAGCTTTTAAAGACACTGAGAGCATTTCACTTGTTTTTATTTCTTCTTGTTTTTATTATTGTAAGAGTCTCTATGCCTTCCTGTTGCGCCACATTATGTAATAACGCCGCATTTTGTAATAAAATTCTTGAACGCAGTATGTAATAAACTTTGCCGCATTTGTACTAAGTTGTTACAAAATGTGGGTGTTGCACTTTTTAATGAATAAAATGTAATGATTTGGTGCATTATGGAATAAACCACCAAAAAGGATGTCTTTTTTTTCTCAATATGTTTATTTGTAGGTTGCCACACTTGCACAGTCCAGACAGAAAACAAACTTCATTACACGCAACATTCATTTAGATAAAACATAAAAACAAAAAAAAGGAGAGAACTAGCAAGAAAATCAGTGATGAAGACACTGGAAAACAAAGAGAGGACAGAATTTTTAAAAATTGGGTGTATACATGGATACATTATAATGTTTATGTGGCAGCATGGACATTTTAATAGTTAATATGATGTCCAGAATTGGTGGTTCTGATTAGTTTGGTCCCCCCATTATTATTTTTTTTGTGTTAATACGATGTAAAAGGCCTTGTGTCATTTGTAGAATATGGTAAGCTTCCCTGCTTCCGTTTGAGTAACTGTGGGGCGATACTCATTTTCGCCAGTGGGTGTCATTGTTGACTTGGCGGTGTGAGACCGGCGCCGTTTTCTTGGCGTACGAGGAAGTGAGCCCAGTCTTACACAGAAGATGAGTCAGAACAGCTGCAAAGTCAGCCAATGCTTACCAAAACTATATGTTTTCTGTATTTGCAGGTAAGGAAAATGCACAAGCGCCATGTATATAGTTGTGTAACCTTTGTCTTGAATTTAGAATGCCATGTGTTATGTTTAAAATAGTATAAATAGCAGAAATTAAGTGAACTAACTAACGCTAGCGTCAGCTGCTAAAATCGCTGTTTTCCTTGGCGTACGAGGAAGTGAGCCCAGTCTTACACAGAAGATGAGTCAGAACAGCCGCAAAGACAGCCAATGCTTGCCAAAACTATATGTTTTCTGTATTTGCAGAATGGTTCTATGCAAATAAAGTTACTGGCACCTGGCTGAACACTGTCTTCATTGAGCACCTGTGTCATAATTTGGGGGCTTTGTCCGGGATCAGACTGTTTGGACAACAAAGACACAGTCCCTTATCCAGAGACAAACAGACAGCGTGAAACAAGCACAATAAAAAGATGGAGCAGCTCCACGATGAGATCACTGCAATGTCGTGGGCATTTGAGAAATCGGAACTCATCAAGGTATGTCAGCATCTGAAGTGCAGTGAACCAGCAGGGGAGGGATTCAAAGGACAGTCCCGTCGGGCCCTGATTCGACTGGTGGAGAGCACTTTGGATGAAATCCAACAGGGTGAGGAATGTGATGTGTTCCAGCAGTGCATCAGTGATCTCCAGATATTTATGCAATCATTACATGGACATGTTACTGACAGGGCAGAAATACAACAAACAGAACCTAGTGAAATAAAAAGACTGCAACAAGAGTATGAACAGCTTCAGCATGCTCAGGCAGAAGCACGTTGTGTTTTGGAGGAGAGGATTGAAGCTTTGGGGACCACACTTGCAAGAGAAAGAGGAGTCAATAAGCCTCCACCCCTTGCACCAGAAGTGATATTGAGAAAAGATTTCCGCATCTGGGGTCAGATTGAGGAGGCTGGGCAGAAAGACAAATTATCTTTTACCAGCCTGGCCAACCAGATCGAGTCTGGGCTTAAGAAGGGCTACTCAGAGCCTGAAATCATCAAAGCTGTGATTAAAGCAGTAAGCCCTGGCCTTCACCTTCGAGACCTGCTGGAAGTCTCTATCTAAAAGAGACCTCACGCTTCCTACATTAAGAACCATATTGAGAGGACATTATAAAGTTGATACATCATCCGACTTGCTTCATAGACTCATGAACATATCCCAAGACCCCAAAGAATCAGCTCGAGACTTTCTCTTCAGGGCAATAGAGCTCAGAGAAAAACTGCTCTGGAAGTCTGGTGATGACGCTGCAGAGGAACAGTTCAGCTCAGACTTAATCCAACGTAAGTTCCTACGCTCGTTAGAGACTGGCCTGTTCAGTGAGGCAGTGAAATTTCAGTTAAAACCCCACCTTAGCAACCCCAGAGTTAAAGATGAAGTCTTAATTGAAAAGAATTGAATGAGGCTGCCAGCCTTGAGTTAGAGCGACAAAACAAGCTTCAGAGAAACCCGACAGTCAAACCACATCGAGTAAATGAGATACACACAGAGCAGCAACCCAGTAACAGACAGTTCTCTCTGAATAGTGTAACAGACACAAATGAAGAAACACAGGTGACAGGGGCTGTGGGAGCCCTTGCAAAGAAAAAACAAGCACAGAGTAAAAGTCTGGATCCAGAGGTGGCTAAGCTGATCGAGGATCTCAAGGCTGATGTTCTGGAAGTGAAGAAAATGTTCAATGACACATTAGAAACAACAAAGTCAAGGCCCAGTACAGCCACCCAGGCACCACCCGTGACAAGATGGGCCAGAGGATGCCAGGCGTGCAGAGAGGCTGAGGTTGGTGACACATGTAGGCACTGCTATCGCTGTGGACAGGAAGGTCATCTCTCTCGTGGCTGCAGGCAGACCAGGTTCACTCAGGGAAACAGGAGGGGGCTGCTGAGCCGGGACCCAAAGTAGCCCTCCCACTCTCCAGGTCCCAAGTAAATTCTGTGTCTCTGCAAAACACCTCTTCACCCTCTTAAGAACTGCCAAGTGAACACGCAGACACTCCCTCTGCCACCCCACAGCCAAACAGCAGCAAGCCCAGCAATGTACCACCTAGTGGGTATGTGCCCTCACAACGCCAAGCCAAACCCATCAATCTTATTGGGAGAAGATGTATGGTCCAGTGCCATCTAGACAGCATACCAGTTGAGGCTCTATGGGACACTGGAGCTCAGGCGAGTCTTATCAACAGTGACTGGCGTAAACAGCACCTCCCACAGAGCACCGTTAAGCCCCTTTCTGAGCTTTTGGGGACAGAACCCCTGTTAGCATTAGCTGCGAACGGGAGTGAAATCCCATATGATGGATGGATAGAGACAGAGTTTTATTTGGACTGTGACAGTCACCCTGAAAAGACACTCCTAGTTCCTTTGTTAGTATCCAGTGACCCCAATGTTGCAGAACAACCCATTATTAGATTCAACGTGATTGAGGAAGTAGTGGATAAGTGGGGCAAGCGGCAGCCAAAACCACAAAACATTCAAAAAATCAGCAAAATCTTCTCAGTGACAGCAAACACAGTTAAATCAATGTTAAAGTTATGACAGACACCAGAGCCATACCAAAGGGTGGGGACAGTGCAGACGGGGAAGAGGGGAATACGTCTAGCTGCTGAACAGATAACCACCACATTTGTTCGTGCACGTGGCGGAGCCCAGTTTGCAGGAGAAAGCCTGTTGTTTGTTCCAAGTGCTTCATCACTGCTGCCCGAGGGTCTGGTCATCCAGAAGGGACTGGTCACTGTCAGCAAAGCAAGGTTTGCATGCATCCCAGTCTCAATTGCTAACACCAGGAAGCTTGACATCACCTTAACCCCTCGCACAATCCTGGGGCATCTGGAAGAAATAAAAGCAGTGTATCCTGTCACAATGGGGTCCTCTGAGACACCAGAGACACCTCAGCAAAACACTGTGCAACATCCTATCCAGCTAAACGAGGTAACTAGCCAAACACAGCATGACTACAAGCCCCCACAATGGGATCCACCAGTTAAGTTAGACCACCTCGCTGATGACCAGCAACAAGTTGTAAGACAGCTGTTACGAGAATGTCATGCTTTTGCTTATGATGACAAGGATGTGGGATGCATCCCGACCTTAAGCATGCACATTATGCTGCAAGACACCACTCCTGTTAGGAAAACCTACAGTTGTGTGCGAAAGTCAGGGCACCCCTTTAAAAACAGCATATTTTATATATTAAAAAATTAATATCCATATTTATAGTCTTTCTGGGATATGGGAAAAAAAGACAATATTATCAGGAAACATTAATGCATAGTTACATTTTATTTTATAACTTGAACAAAATTACAAAAATAAAAAACATCATTTTGGCCTGTGCAAAAGTCGGGGCACCCTGAGAGTTTCAGTGTGTCAGATTCTTTTAACAAATTCAGACCTTTACCAGCTCATTAGTCCTGAAGCATGTGTCAACAATTGTCATTAGGGAGCGCCAGCTGGTGTGTATTTCAGGGTTTCTTAAATATGGCGACTCCACAAACCTGTGCAAACAACAGCAATCATGGGTTCCTCTAAGAAGCTAAGTAAGACAGAAGGGGAACTGTGGAGGTCAAGATGAGATCTGGAAGACCAAGGAAACTCTCGGACAGAACAGCTCGTAGGCTGGTCAGAAAGGTAAATCAAAACCCACATTTGACGTCAAAAGACCTGCAGGAAGATTTAGCAGACTCAGGAGTGGTAGTGCACCCGTCCACTGTGCGGCGATACTTGCACAAACAAGACCTTCATGGAAGAGTCTGCAGAAGAAAACCTTACCTCCGTCCTCATCATAAAATACAACGTCAAAAATATGCAACAGAACATGTACAGAAGCCTGATGACTTTTGGAAACAAGTGCTGTGGACTGATGAAGTTAAAATAGAACTCTTTGGCCACAATAAGCAAAGGTATGTTTGGAGAAAAAAAGGAGCAGCATTTCATGAAAAGAACACCTTGCCAACTGTTAAATATGGGGGTGGATCCATCATGCTTTGGGGTTGTGTTGCAGCCAGTGGGACAGGAAGCATTGCTCGGGTGGAGGGAAGAATGGATTCCATTAAATACCAGCAAATTCTGGAGGCAAATATCACAGCATCTGTAAAAAAGCTGAAGCTGAAAAGAGGATGGCTTCTACAACAGGATAATGATCCAAAACATACTTCAAAATCCACCATGGACTACCTCAAGAAACGCAAGCTGAAGGTTTTGGAATGGCCTTCACAGTCTCCAGACTTAAACATAATTGAAAATCTGTGGGTAGATCTTAAAAGAGCTGTGCATGCAAGACGACCCAAGAATATTGCAGAACTGGAAGCCTTTTGCAAGGAAGAATGGGGGAAAATCCCAAATGATAGAATCCAGAGACTTGTCGTTGGCTATAAAAAGCGTTTAGAAGCTGTGATATCTGCCAGAGGGGGTCTTACTAAGTACTGAAGGTACTGACGCTGTAGGGTGCCCCGACTTTTGCACAGGCCAAAATGATGTTTTTTGTTTTTGTAATTTTGTTCAAGTTATAAAATAAAATGTAACTATGCATTAATGTTTCCTGATAATATTGTCTTTTTTTCCCATATCCCAGAAAGACTATAAATATGGATATTAATTTTTTAATATATAAAATATGCTGTTTTTAAAGGGGTGCCCTGACTTTCGCACACAACTGTACATATCAGTGCCAAAACCCCTGCATCAAGAGGTCAAAGAATACCTCCAAGATCTACTGAACCGTGGGTGGATTTCAGAGTCAAGGTCACCGTACTCCTCCCCAATCGTCTGCGTCTGCAAAAAGTCAGGTGAATTGAGGCTGTACTGCGATTACAGGGAACTCAACCAGAAATCGGTACCAGACAGGCACCCGATTTCCAGGATCCAGGATATGCTCGACTCCCTACATGGCATCTCCTGGTTTTCAGTACTTGATCAGGGCAAAGCATATCACCAAGGGTTCCTGGACCCTGAGAGTCGTCCCCTCACAGCCTTTATAACATCTTGGAGCTTGTACCAGTGGAACCGCATACCCTTTGGCCTCAGCTCAGCACCAGCAGAGTTCCAAAGGAGTATGGAGGACTGTCTGAGAGGCCTTCGTGATGTCATCTGCCAGCCTTACTTAGATGACAATCTAGTCCACTCATCTTCATTCAGCAGTCATGTGGACCACATCCGTGCTGTCTTGCAGAGATATCAAAAACATGGTGTCAAACTCAGTCCACAGAAATGTGATGTTTTCAAGCGGAAAGTGCATTTTCTTGGCCGGATGGTATCAGAAGAGGGTTATACCATGGACCCGGCTGAGGTAGCTCCTGTTCAAGCTCTCAAGGACAGACCACCGTCCACTGTGGGAGAATTGAGCAGAGTCCTTGGTTTCCTCTCTTACTACAGGGTCTACATCCCAGATTTCTCTAAAGTGTTAAAACCGCTGTACCAGCTGCTCACCCTGCCTCCAGACAGGACCCCACCATCTGTGTCAAAATCAAAAGGAAAAAGGGTTACTGCAAAGCAGAAGGGCCGGCTACCACCCAGCACACCCATCAGTTGGACTCAGAGCCACCAGGATGCTCTAAATAAGTTGATTGGCTGCCTAACAGAACCACCCATTTTAGGCTACCCTGATTTTGCTGAGCCATTCATTCTCCATTGTGATGCCTCACAAGAGGGCCTGGGGGCTGTGTTATACCAGCCAAAGGGAGGCAAGATGAAGGTGATTGCATATGGTTCAAGGACATTAACACCCCCTGAGAAAAATTATCATATGCATTCCAGAAAGCTGGAATTCTTGGCCTTAAAATGGTCAATTTGTGAACGCTTCCGAGATTACCTTTATTATGCCCCACATTTCTTAGTTTACACAGACAATAACCCCTTAACATATGTCCTTACAACAGCAAAACTGAATGCAACAGGCCACAGATGGGTGGGTGAATTGGCTGATTTCAACTTCACGATCAGATATCGACCAGGCAAAAAGAATGCGGATGCTGATGGCCTCTCCAGGTTACCCCTCGACATCAACCAGTACATGGCCCAGTGCACAGCGGAGGTAAAACAGGATGTAATCAGGGCTGCTGTGGAGGGTGCAGTGTTGCAGAGAGGGAATGAATTTGGGGAGCTCACTGTTGTTAATCAGAGCGCCATCAGCCTCGTTCAAGATCCCACACCACTGTCTGCAGGGAAGTCTTTCTCACCAGCAGAAATCAGGGTGAGTCAGGAGAACGATGCAGTGACTGGTCGTGTCCTGTACTTCATAAGAAATGGCTGTTTGCTGAAAGGTCGTGCCCTGAAAGCAGAGCCACCTGACATCAATCAGAATGCTTCTGAGACATGGGGCAGATTGCATGTAAATGAGGACAGAGTCCTATACTGGAGAGCTAATGGCAGGGATCAGCTCCATTTTTAAGCAGAATTTATCTTGATAAGTTGACCACAGATTTGATGTTTACACAATCACTTTATTGCCTCAAATAATCTTAAAACTAAATTTTGTGTCACAGTCACGATAGTACCGTGGACAAGTGTGTATATTGAGAACCGGCCACAACCACTCGCGTTAAATGGCTGCTTTTTCGTTTGGTTGAATTAGCGGTTAGCAAACCAACTTCTCATGCGTTACCGCCACCTACCGGACTGGACGCTTTAAATGTCCTTTTCTTTTTTTTTACCGTTACTTCCTGTCCTGACAGTGGAGGTGTCCTCACAGTGGAGGTCTGCAGCCAGGTACTCTTGGGGATTTTTCACACAAGTTTACAAATGGGTCCACGTGGTGGAAAGCATGAACTCTGTCTTTTAATGTAAAGGAAGTCTTTTCAAGGGGGAGGTTTTCAGCCATTTCCTTAATCCAGTACTGAACATGTTCGTCTCAACAAGTTTTCCATGTTGAGGCGATAACCTTTTTGGAATAGATAATACCTAAATTTAGCAACACATCTTTGGCTTGCCCAGTGTCTAGAATATCAGGTAGAATACCCAAAAGGAATAATCTTGGAACAAGGGGAATAGAAACTTTCCACATATCCTGTAAAAAAGCAGCCACTTGTTTCCAGAAGACTATTACATATGGGCCACTCTACAAGCAGTAGATAAAGGTTCCCTTTTCTTTTGCACATCTGTAACAAAAATCAGAGTTGTCAGAGTCTATTTTCTCCATTCTCCGTGGACTTAAATATACCCTCTAACCATTTGTACTGAAGTAGAATTAGTCGTGTGTTAGCAGTCTGGTTATGGACTTTCTTACAGGCTTTGGTCCAGTCCTCACCTGATATTTGCACTTTTATATCTGATTGCCATGCTTCACAGTACGATTCAGATGAGTGATTACACAACATATCATACAACTTTACAATTAAACCTTTTTGTGAGGGATTTTTAATAAGGAACACTTCTAAAGTTGAGAAACGAGGAACTGACAAAGATTGTCCTTGGGTGGATCTGATCAAATTTTTCACTTGTAAATATTTGAAAAAGTGTTTAAAAGGAAGTTTATACCCATGTGTCATTTATTCAAATGTTTTCAGAATTCCACTTTTGAGATGAAACAAATCTTTTATTTGTTTTATTCCCTGGTTAGCCCAAATTTTGAAACCCCCATCAGCTCGTCCAGGTACAAAAAGGTTGTTACCCCATATTGGACTATAACAAGAAATAGTAATGTTTTCATTTAGAAACTGGAGAGTGTCAGAAAAAAATGATGTAATTCTTACAATGGGACTGGAAGTTTTCATTTTCACGTTTTTTTTGTATAAGTATTCAGGAAAAGGCAGATCCACTGAGGAACTCTCATTGTCCCTCCATGCTGGAGAGACTGGAGAGAAATAGAACATCATAGTAGTAGTAGTAGCAGTAGTACTAATTGCAATTGCAGTAGTGGTAGTAGCAAAAGTAGTAGTAGTATTAGCAGTAGTAGTAGCAGTAGAAGTAGTAATAGCACTAGTAGCAGCAGTAGTAGTTTTAGCAGTAGTAGTAGTAGTAGTAGGAGCAGCAGCAGTAGTAGTTGTAGTAATAGCAATAGTAGCTGTAGCTAGTAGTAGTAGCAGTAGTAGCAATAGTAGCAGTAGTAGTAGTAGTAGTAACAGTAGTAGGAGCAGCCGTAGTAGTAGCTGGAGCAATAGTAAGAAAAGCAATAGTAGCAGTAGTAGGAGTAATAGTAGTAGAGGCAGTACCAGTAGTAGTAGCAGCAGCAGCAGTAGTAGTAGGGATAGTAGAAGTAAGTAAGTAATTAAATAAACTTTATTTGTATAGCACTTTTCACAGACAGCAGTCACAAAGTGCTTCACAGTAAAAAAGAGAGAGAAAATAAAACACACACATATATATATATACATAAGTAAAAAAGGTCATGTACACAAATATGTAGAATAAAATACAGCCAAGCACAACAATGGGTCAATTCGGACTAGAATGCTTGAAGAAACAGATACGTTTATATATATATATATATATGTGTGTGTGTGTGTGTGTGTGTGTGTGTGTATTAAATAAAGAAATACATTTAATTAGAATAAATAGATACAAATATTAAATAGATTTAATTTTTTAATTTATTTATTTTATGATTGTTTATATACGTTTACTACCTGTCAGGTTGCAATGCGGGATTTCAGAGCATCACGAAAGGTTTTGTTCACCCATGGCTTCTGATTGGGAAATGCTCTAATTTTAACTGTGGACAGTATCGTCTACCAGTTCGCCAATAAACCCACAACTACATCCGTAAACCCATTGACGTTGTCAGAGCTGCGCTGGAACATATCCCCATAGACATATATACGTATATATGTCTATGGGGATATGTTATATATATATAGACATATATATGTATATATGTCTATGGGGATATGTTATATATATATAGACATATATATATATATATATGTCTATGGGGATATGTTATATATATATATATATATATATAGACATATATATGTATATATGTCTATGGGGATATGTTATATATATATAGACATATATATATATATATGTCTATGGGGATATGTTATATATATATAGACATATATACGTATATATGTCTATGGGGATATGTTATATATATATAGACATATATATGTATATATGTCTATGGGGATATGTTATATATATATATAGACATATATACGTATATATGTCTATGCATATCCCAGTCTGCCGTGTCCAGAGCGTCCTGCAGCGCGGCTTCTGATTGGTCCATCCAGCGCGTCACCTCCCTCTGAGCCCGAGCTTCCTGCTTCAGACCTTGTTTGTATAGGAGGAGCACGGTGGTGTGATCAGATTTGCCAAACGGGGAGAGAGAGTTAGCTTTGTAACCATCCTTGAAGTGTGAGTAACAGTGGTCTAAAGTTCTCTCTCCCCTAGTTGGGCATGCGTTATGTTGTCGAAGGTCGCTAATGAGAGCCTCATGAAGGTCGCTCAGAGCAGTGTCAGTGTCTGCTTGAGGTGGAATATAGACGGCAATCATAATAACTGAGGTGAACTCCCGAGGCAGGTAAAACGGGCGGAGTCAGAATCTCCAGGTTGGGCGAACAGGACTGTGTGAGAGGGACTACGTTGATAGTTTATTACCATCTCCCAAAACATTCAGCATTTCTAATGATTTTTGGCCAACAGATGGCAGTATGATATCACTGATCACAGCTCGAGCGCAAGACTACAACACTACAGCTGACAGGATTTCAGGGCAATTTTCCCACCAAGTTTGTAGAAAGTTTTTTATATAAAATTGGAGATTTTACGGGAATTTATTCAGAAAAAGCATTTCATTCTGTACTCATAATCAAGTGGAAAACCACTGTGTACCATCTGAGTTTCTAAGAAAGAGATGAAACAAGGAAAGTGACATCTTCAGCTTAAGCTGCACTAGGAATACACATAACCATCTGTTCACCTATGTTTCAAACTTTCATTTACAAAGCTTCATTTTGTTCACTCAGTAACTTGTAGTTGATAACCACACAGATGACAATTGGTGAGGTGTAGATTGCTGCTCTGAATGCTTTTATTTGACCATGCTGTTGAAGCATCATATTTGGTTTAATGTACCTCTGAGGAGGTGACAGAAAATGTCTGTTTAAATCTAGGAGCATGTTTACATTTTTTTGAGCCCATGGTTCAGCTGAAGAAAATGATACAACAGCCAGACCATTACCCAATATTATCATAAAGATATTTTATTGATGTATATGTTTGCTGAAGTTTGAGGTTATTTAGAGGGCATTATGACACTTGAATTATTAAGTGGCACATAATCGTTTCTGCTAAAATTGGATTTAAATTGGTTCAATAGTTAAAGTTTAGTAGACGTCTACATTGCACCCACCAGTTACTTCAGTGTTATTTCAATGGCTATATGCTTCAACACATATGTTAAGATTTCATTATTTGAACAATAGACACTTCATTGTCAGATATTTAGTTTAAATTACAAGAGGAAGCAGCAAGATGAACAACAGTGCCAAACAGGGATTAACACCCATGCCCTCTCCACCACTGACCATGTCCTACTGAGTTAATCAGCAGCTTTACAGATGTGGCACACACCAGAGGGTTCTATTGCTCATATCAGAAGGGCAGAGGGATGATTGTTTGGTGCTGTGACGTTCCAGAGATCCACACAAGTAAGCCAAACCATGGACACATGATAGAGGAATATAACAAAGGTTTATATATAAATAAGTCACATAAACGTGCTGTAAGTATTTTATAAAATGGGTGATGAATAATCACCCTAGTATATAAAAATGGTACGTCAAATTATTTTGGGATTCTATATGGACTCTGTTGTGTGTGGGATATATAAATGTAATAAAGACTGTTTGGACTAACAGTGGTCCACATTGAAATCAGGTCTCCACACTGTGCCATAGAGTTTTTTGGGTTTTGAATATGTTTTTAAAAATGACAATTGACAAATATGAAAATGGAATATGATTTTTTTTTTAATATAACAAATTGGTATATAAGTGGGCTGTAGTTGACTGGGCAGACTCTGTCTATGCCTAGGTCTCATCTAGGCCACAATCTCTCTGGTTAACTATAGCCCACTTTTAGACCAAACAATTCCATATTTTATATTTTGATATAGTGTGTCTGTAAATTTATAGCTATTTCAGTAACACAAAAATGTCATAATTCTTAGGCTAAAACTGGGCTACAACTAGTCTTGACCAAACTGTACAATCAAGAATTGGCAGTTCAAATTATTTTAACACAATATATGGACTTAAATTGTAAATCTTAGATACATAGAGTTGTTTAAGTGACATACTCTAGAAATTATGTGGCAACGAAGCAAACTGAAAATGGTCTATGTTTAACTGGAGAAGTTGAGGGCTACATGAGTCAGCA
The DNA here is from genome assembly GCA_024666655.1 of Dascyllus trimaculatus. Taxonomy (NCBI): domain Eukaryota; kingdom Metazoa; phylum Chordata; class Actinopteri; family Pomacentridae; genus Dascyllus; species Dascyllus trimaculatus. The sequence continues at coordinate 1,614,080 of CM045452.1, read as the reverse complement.
ATCTTCCACTCAAACTTAATAATCAACCAGAGACCACATCTTAGTTGTAATTAGTTTATAATTATATTTTACTTCAATGCCAACAGAACAGAGAACAGCTCCTCTAGTGTTAGTCCCACACAGATGGATAATCTTGTTGATGGGACTGCAGCTTTACTGCGTACATCAATTGATACTGTTGCTCCTCTGAAAAAGATGGCAATAAATTATAATAAAATAGCTCCATGGTTTAATGAACAACTGCACATCTTAAAGCAGAGTTCAAGAAGACTGGAAAGGCAATGGCGTTCTACAAATTCAGAAAAATTGTATCTAGTCTGGAAAGATAGTTTTATCACATATAAAAAAGTGATTTTTAGGACAAGAACTGCCTATTATTCATCTTTGATTGAAGAAAACAAGAACAGCCCCAGGTTTTTGTTCAGCACTGTAGCCAGGCTGACAAAGAGTCACAGCTCTGTGGAGCCTTGGGTTCCTTTAGATCTCAGTAGTGAAGATTTCATGACCTTCTTCACTAATAAAGTTTTGAATATTAGACAAAAAATCATGACCCATATCCAACCTCCCTTTTATCTCTAAAGTTCTAGAAAAAGTTGTTGCAAGTCAATTATGTGATTATCAGCATATAAACGGTTTGTTTGAAGAGTTTCAGTCAGGATTTAGAATCCATCATAGTACAGAGACAGCACTGGTAAAGGTTACCAATGATCTTCTAATAGCCTCAGACAGTGGATTAGTTTCTATATTAGTTCTGCTGGATCTCATTGCTGCTTTTGATCCAGTTGATCACAGCATCTTATTACATAGGCTGGAACGTGTTATTGGGATTAAAGGAATAGCACTAAAGTGGTTTAAATCATATTTATCAGACAGATTCCAGTTTGTTCATGTTAATGATCAGTCTTCCACCGACACCAGCGTTAGTATGGAGTTCCACAGGGTTATGTGTTAGGACCAGTATTATTTACTTTGTACGTGCTCCCTTAGGCAATATTATTAGGAAGCACTGCATCAATTTCCATTGTCATGCAGATGATACCCAGTTATATTTATTTATGAAGCCAAATGAAACCAATCAGGTAATCAAACTCCAGTGCCTTTATGTCCTAAGGACCTGTAATTTTCTTCATTTGAATTCAGAAAAACTGAGGTTGTTGTATTTGACCCTAAACACCTGAGAAACACACTGTCTAACCAGATAGTTACTCTAGATCAGGGGTGTCAAATCCTGGTCCTCGACGGCCACTATCCTGCATGTTTTAGATATTTCTCCCTTCCAGCACACCTGATTCAAAGGATCAGCTCATCATCAAGCTCTGCAGAAGCCTGATAATGATCCTGATCATTTGAATCAGGTGTGTCGGAAGAGGGAAACATCTAAAACATGCAGGATAGTGGCCTTCGAGTACCAGGGTTAGACACGCCTGCTCTACTGTAAAGAACCTTGGAGTTTTTTTTAAATTAGGATATGTCCTTCAACACATATATAAAGCAAATCTGTAGGACAGCATTCTTTCACCTACGTAATATTGTCAAAATCCGGAACATCTTGTCCCAGAGTGATGCTGAGAAACTAGTTCATGCATTTATAACTTCTAGGCTGGACTATTGTAATTCTTTATTGTCAGGATGTCCCAGTAACTCTGTTAGAAACCTCCAGCTGATCCAAAATGCTGCAGCCAAAGTTCTGACAGGAACCAGTAAAAGAGATCATACTTTTCCTGTAGTAGCTTCTCTTCATTGACTCCCTGTAAAATCCAGGATAGAATTTAAAATCCTGCTTCTCGCATGTAAAACTCCTAATGACCAAGCTCCATCATATCTTAAAGACCTTGTTGTACCTTATCATCCTAACAGATCCCTTCGCTCTGAGATTGCAGGTTTACTTGTGGTTCCCAGAGTTTCCAGAAGTACAATGGGAGGCAGAGCCTTCAGTCATCAGGTTCTTCTGTTGTGGAATCAACTCCCAGTTTGGGTTCGGGAGGCAGACACCCTCTCTATTTTTAAGATTGGGATTAAAACTTTCCTCTTTCATAAGGCTTATAGTTAGGGCTGCTCAGGACCACCTGATCACCTCCTTAGTTATGCTGCCTGGGGGACTTCCATGATGCATTGGGCTCCTCTCCTCTGCTGTCCTTTCTCTTTCTTCCATACAGTTATGTATCACCATTACTTGTCACTAACTCTGTGTTTACACCGAGGTCCTGTGCTTGTTCTCTCTGTGGGTGTCTCTGGATCTGGAGCTACATGTCTCTGATCTACAGTCGCTGGGCTCACCGACCTCCACAATGTTCTTTGTTCTGTTTGTATTGTTTGTCTGTTCTCCATCTGCCATGTTGCTATTCTCACCAAAACCCTTCCTTCTTTCCCCCACCCTCCTCCTCCCCATTCTCACCCCAATCAGTCAAGGCAGATGGCTGCCTTACCTGAACCTGATTCTGTCAGGCTTTTTTCCTCTCTGTTGAAATGTGGGGGGTTTTTTTTGGTTCCTTCCCACCGTCACCAACTGTTTGCTCATAGGGAATCCCTTTGGATTGTTGGGTTCTCTGTTCTTTGTTTAAAATATGTAAAGTGCTTTGAGATATGTTGTGAATGGGTGAATAAAACTGAATTGAATTTAATTAAACTGAATTGAATTGAATACTGTTGGAGCAGTGGTTAGGAGTCTTAGTAAGAGTCATACTACTAATAACAGAAGCTCTAGTGGCCAACCTTAACAAATGACATCAAGCTCAATTCGTTATTTACTAAGCCTTGCACTGAAAAACATACTGCGCCCCATATTTCTGATGTAGTCTATCCAACCTGTTAGTTTTTATTATATATAAAAAGCTCAAATACCTTACACTGTAACTTAGAAATGGCACATTTATAGTAAGACGTTCATGCTGGATGTTGTTTGGCTTTTATGTCATAGACTGGATAATGTCAGCTTTTTTCATATAACTATTGAACATCCTTGTGTCTTTTATGAATTATTATACATTTCTTAGAATTAGAAAGAGTTTAGCTCTTCCTACTTTATTGTGCATGCATATAATGTACTTAATTAATCAATATTGCACTGTATAGCCATTTCACATTTACTGATGGCAGTTTTTTCAACCTTGGGTATGCACTCCACATGTGTATCTCTTTACTGTATAGACCCTGATTCTGTTCACATGTGTAAAAACTGTGTTGACCATTAATCAAGCATAAAGGGGCTGTCAGACCAAAGCCCATCTGGTGACACCTTATGATGTGTTGTCATACAACCACATATTTGAGTTCTGAAGTTTGTTTTAATCCAACATTTTTACAATCATTAACCTTTCACTGTCCACACACTCACTCACTCACTCACTCACTCACTCACTCACTCACACAACATCTCTTCTTCTCTGCTGCTTCTATTGTTTTGTTGCTACCACTCAATATCACTGATCATTTTTCCCGTTGATCACTTGCAGAATTTCAGGGGAAAAAACAGACCTTCTTCATGGCATACTCATCACAGTATGGAAGTACAGGTAGAATTAATGATATCTCAGTTCTATTATATGTCTGAGTAAGCCATTACAGTAAACTAGCGTGCACAAAAGCAGGAACTTCCCTAAGTGGAATGCAATCATCATTAATATTCCTGTGCATTTCCTACTCTGACAAGTCAAAATGTCTGATGTGAAAAGGTTTATACTCTGCAAGTCCAGAAGCATGGATCACATTTATAAAAGGGGCATCTGTTCTATCTAGTCATCTAGTCTTCCTATTATTAATGTTTAATCTTTCAAGTTTTCATATAAATATAATGTAAAATCTCTGCAGAGTCTAGAAGAGACAGTTTTAATTTCATGAGATAATATATACAGTTGTGTGCGAAAGTCAGGGCACCCCTTTAAATACAGCATATTTTATATATTAAAAAATTAATATCCATATTTATAGTCTTTCTGGGATATGGGAAAAAAAGACAATATTATCAGGAAACATTAATGCATAGTTACATTTTATTTTATAACTTGAACAAAATTACAAAAATAAAAAACATCATTTTGGCCTGTGCAAAAGTCAGGGCACCCTGAGAGTTTCAATGTGTCAGATTCTTTTAACAAATTCAGACCTTTACCAGCTCATTAGTCCTGAAGCATGTGTCAACAATTGTCATTAGGGAGCGCCAGCTGGTGTGTATTTCAGGGTTTCTTAAATATGGCGACTCCACAAACCTGTGCAAACAACAGCAATCATGGGTTCCTCTAAGAAGCTAAGTAAGACAGAAAAAATGAAAGTTATTGATGCCCACAATGCCGGGGAGGGCTACAAGAAGATAGCAAAACATTTTCAGCTTGCAGTTTCCACAGTGCGAGGTATAATTAAGAGATGGCAGGTGAGGGGAACTGTGGAGGTCAAGATGAGATCTGGAAGACCAAGGAAACTCTCGGACAGAACAGCTCGTAGGCTGGTCAGAAAGGTAAATCAAAACCCACATTTGACGTCAAAAGACCTGCAGGAAGATTTAGCAGACTCAGGAGTGGTAGTGCACCCGTCCACTGTGCGGCGATACTTGCACAAACAAGACCTTCATGGAAGAGTCTGCAGAAGAAAACCTTACCTCCGTCCTCATCATAAAATACAACGTCAAAAATATGCAACAGAACATGTACAGAAGCCTGATGACTTTTGGAAACAAGTGCTGTGGACTGATGAAGTTAAAATAGAACTCTTTGGCCACAATAAGCAAAGGTATGTTTGGAGAAAAAAAGGAGCAGCATTTCATGAAAAGAACACCTTGCCAACTGTTAAATATGGGGGTGGATCCATCATGCTTTGGGGTTGTGTTGCAGCCAGTGGGACAGGAAGCATTGCTCGGGTGGAGGGAAGAATGGATTCCATTAAATACCAGCAAATTCTGGAGGCAAATATCACAGCATCTGTAAAAAAGCTGAAGCTGAAAAGAGGATGGCTTCTACAACAGGATAATGATCCAAAACATACTTCAAAATCCACCATGGACTACCTCAAGAAACGCAAGCTGAAGGTTTTGGAATGGCCTTCACAGTCTCCAGACTTAAACATAATTGAAAATCTGTGGGTAGATCTTAAAAGAGCTGTGCATGCAAGACGACCCAAGAATATTGCAGAACTGGAAGCCTTTTGCAAGGAAGAATGGGGGAAAATCCCAAATGATAGAATCCAGAGACTTGTCGTTGGCTATAAAAAGCGTTTAGAAGCTGTGATATCTGCCAGAGGGGGTCTTACTAAGTACTGAAGGTACTGACGCTGTAGGGTGCCCCGACTTTTGCACAGGCCAAAATGATGTTTTTTGTTTTTGTAATTTTGTTCAAGTTATAAAATAAAATGTAACTATGCATTAATGTTTCCTGATAATATTGTCTTTTTTTCCCATATCCCAGAGAGACTATAAATATGGATATTAATTTTTTAATGTATAAAATATGCTGTTTTTAAAGGGGTGCCCTGACTTTCGCACACAACTGTATATATATTAGTGCTGTCAATCGATTAAAATTTTTAATCGCGATTAATTGCATGAATATCATAGTTAACTCGCGATTAATCGCAAATTAATCGCACATTTTTCATCTATTCTAAATGTCCCTTGAATTATCATTTTAGACCAGGAGGAGGCAGAGAATTCGCGTCAGCTGTGTTTGGCCATCAAGTGATATTACAGACTGGATGTGCTATGATGAGAACTCGGTTCACTCTGACAACACACACAGATAACTTTGGTCTTGTCAATAGTCATGCGGAACCCCAGGCCGCCGTCACCTGGCGGAGCATCTGGATCAGCGGCACATGGTTTGGGACGCGGAAAAGGAGCCGATAGAAAGGCGAGCGAGAATATTGCTGCTGTACCACCACCAGCAGGAGATCCTGTCTGACTCCGACGGCGAACATCTCCCGTCTTACCCACCCCCACCCGCGTTAATCTCGCGATAAAAAAATTGACGCCGTTAAAATTGATTTGCGTTAACGCGTTAATAACGCGATATTTTTGGACGACAATTGTGTAAAGACGACAATTTTAACGGCGTCAATTTATATATATATATATATATATATATATATATATATAACAAATTTTATTATATATATGTATATAATAAAAATTGTAAAATTGGCACAGTAAACTAGATAATAAACTGTATGACATTCTTGCCTATATGATGTAACTTTTTATCTACTTTTTACAGTTCTACATTTGCAATTAATGCAAATTGCACCTAAGCATTAAAACATATGCAATGGTTTACAGTTTTACAACAATGGCATATTTGGTAATGGAACTTTTTTAAATTACTGATTTGATGTCATGTATAAACCTTGTTTAGTCATGTAGATTACATTTTGATAACATCCAGAGTGTTATCTGTAATGTTCATGTTCTGATCTGAAAAAACATGTTTATGTCTGAGGTTTTAAAGTTGTAGCACTGAATTTAACGAATAAACAGAATGGTTGCTCACATGACAGTTCAGGTCCATTTATTTTAAGATGCTTTGGAGAAATGACAAATCCAGTCTTAAGCTGTGTCCCAATTCAGGGGCTGCATCCTTCAAAGGACCTGGTCTACCCGTCCTTCGAAAGACGAGTAGGCAGCATGAGAAGGCTGCATGAGCGTTTGTTAAATGAGATGGTCTAGCCCACGATGAACTTCCTACTTGCGTCATGACGTCTCGTAGCGCCGCTCTTTGTTGCCTAGCAACCCTGACAAACAAATTTTCATCCCGACGATCAGGATAAGACGACATTGTAATTTTACCTGATTTTTGACTAGATTTGATCCCGAAATTGTAATTATTGTTTTTAATATGTTTTATATACTTGAAGACTTGAGGGTCTTGTACTCGACGATGGTACGGGACTAAACTGTCTGAGAAACAAGAAGCGTCCACAGCTGGTTTAAATCTGTTGACATCCACGTCGATATGAACTTCAGATATTATAAACCTCCACAGTCTCTGGGCTGAGTGTCTCTGATGAGGATAACTAAATACATGCTGTCTGAACAGAAACCAAATATAATTTACGTTAAACATTTTATCAGATAACTTGGTGGAGCTAAACTAAGAACAGTGAGGAGAGTCATGTTTTCACTGGTCTACAGAGAATAACCACCAATAGAAGCTCCAGTAGGATTTAGCTACTTTGTAACCATTTTACTTCTTCTTCATATAGTAATTTAAATAAGGAATCAATATGTGAATATTTATGAATGAATAAGTCGTTTTCGTGGTGCCACAGTCAGAAAAAAATCGCCACAGTCTCGGTAAAATAAAGCTTAAACACTGAAGCTGAACAACTGGAAAGTAAATGCTTTAAACTGCAGCGGCTCACATCAATAACAGAACTTAATCGCTTTTTAAAACAAATTTTAATGTGTTCAACACTTGTACTATTGGAGTGAACTGTAACATACCGTAATACTAATGTTTAAAACTAGAATCCTCCACCACTGATGGATCCATCTTCTCTGTCAGCCGCCAGCAGTTAAAACTCAAGCTGCTGATCGAACTGTCAGTGGCCTGCAATGAATCTTGGGATATTTGGGGCTACGAAGGATACATCGATGCATCCTTCAAATTTGTGGAAAAGGACGCATTCGTCGGCCTCATTTGAAGGAGTCTTCGAGTTTTTACGAAATGGGACAGCCTTAGTCGCACCGCTGTGACGTATGCAGCCGAATAATGAAGCCTAGAAGGATACAGCCCCTGAATTGAGACACAACTTTAGTCAAATCACACTAACTCAGCCATGTGCTAGCTACAGGGCCCATGTCAGCTAGCTCATTACTAGGCTCAATTCAGAAATCAAGAGATGAGATATCTCAGTGCGTCACCTTGGATGTTTAAAACCTGACGAGTTTTTGACTTGATTTATTTTGGAACTGCATATTTTGAAAAGTTCTCTGAATAAAGTTTATTACTTTTATTATTATTCTTGTTCTTTATCATTCAGTGTTAGTTGTTAGCCATAGTGCTTTGTGACTCAGTGAAATGAAATTTTTATCTACACCAGTTTAAGTTAAAGCCTAGCTGTGTCAGTTCAACGTAGTCACAAAGAAAACTAAAACCTTCAAGTTCAGCCTGAAGTCATATAATACAAACATTGTACCAAATGTACCAAACGTATCTCGTGCAGACTGAAGATGTTATTCAACCACTCATCATCATCATGCTATCCACTTTTACTCCTGTGAAAAATTGCTCAATGAATAGATGCTTCAGACAGCTACTTAGCAAACGAAATGCATCTTGCATGGTGAATCTGTGTTGCTTGATTAACAAAATGGCAACATTGATCTCAGAGGTGGCTCTCAGCCTCATGAAGGTCCCATGCTCTTCTGGCCTGTGAGCCAGTCTTGTTCTCACTGTAATTGCCTGTGAAAAACAAGTTAGCAATGCTTTCGACAGAGCCAGTAACAGTGAAGAAAATACCCAACCATAAGAAATTAGCTATTTTTCCAGCGCTGACTTTAACTTTTGGAAATTTTGACTTTATTTTTGTATTTCACATTGCTCTCAGTATCTGTTCTCTTGAAATATACTGACCTCACAACAATGAAATGAGGTATATCTGCTTGAGCTGTTCAGCATAAAAGACTTGGAACATATTTGCTATTCATCTTCTTCATTCCTGATTACTTCAGTGCTACCTCAGTGTTTACCAGCAAAATTATGCGGTGCTGTGGTCTATCTGTGTTGATGCTGTCAAGGGCCTTCAGGGCCCTGTAAGTCCTAATCTCACATTTAGGGACAACATGTGAACTCTAAATGTATCAGCTGACGTTTGAACTTCAAATGATGACAGCCTCACATCAGGGTTGGTTTGGCACACTGTTGTGGAACGCTGAAACCCGAAGCCCTTGCAAACCAATAGCTTACACACCATGTCTCTGTGTCAAATGCCCACTTATAATCTTGATTACTGAGGTTGGGTCAGTGGCCCTCCACAACTTGAAAACGGATGTTGGAACTGAATGGTAATAATTCTCCCCATTTGACATCTGATTAGCGTTTGGGCTAACATTTGTGTTTCACTTCTTTAGTGACACCTCCAAATTAGTAGCATAATTATGTCTGAGTATGGAACATTCATTGGAATAAGTGAAGTAAGGAAAGACAGGACAATAAGTTTTGTGGTTTTGCAGTGTGCAGACTAGTTTAAACTACATATTTTTCTGAAAATGTATTTAGAATGTACTGCACACTGAATTTTCCCCCTTTATGCCTCCACTCAAAGCTAGTCAAATTTTAATTCAGTCAGTCAGTTTTGCTCTAATATATTCTCTAAATTAAGGCATTCAATCAAATCTGGTAGATCCGGGGACATAAAAATACCATGCACACTGCAAAGAGAGGAAAGGAAAAGAGTACAGAGTTAAAAGGGGCCCACCAGTTCAATTATGCCTTGAGGCCACTCATCAGGTTAATCTGGCCATAAGTGTGACCTTTGTTGCTGAACTGGACTTCCCAGTTAATCAAATCATGCTATTTTTGAAATGTAGACATGAATGAACAAAAATCACATTTTAAGTAAGCGCCAGAGCTGCTAAAACCCACATTTCATGACTCTGAGTGATGTCATGTCAATGTAAATACACAGCTGCATATGTAAGCTCTTCGTTTTAAAGGCATGCACAGAATCAGATCCTTAACTAACAGAAAAACGTATATATTCCAAGATTATTTGTTGCTATTGTTCTTGAAAGGAGGTGGAAATCATGTTGTCTGGGGTTGTCTGTTTGGTGAACTGGGGCATTGTAGGGCAGGCGCATCACTTTTCATGGCTTGGTCACTAAGATCGATTAAGTGAAACCAATCGACACACTGCATGGTAATGTAGGCTGCCACTTTCATGTAGCTCACACAGGCTCTTTTTTGTTTGGTATTTGTGAGACAAGCCTGATCTAATTGATTAATACAAAAATAAGCCTATCACATGACACAGAGGCTGCAAGACAGTGCATGTCAGCAGAGAACATGTTGGACAGATGGAACTCATAGAAAGTTTCATCTGCCATTCTGATCAGTTGGATTATCTGGGGACTGCCGTTAGGAAGTATCTTAGAAACCTGTGAGCTACAGAGTTGTGTATGTCTAATGCACATGCAGTCATAGTAGCAGTAGAAGTAATAGTACTAGTAGGAGCAGTAGTAGTAGTAATAGTAGTAGTAGTAGTAGTAGGAGCAGTAGTAGTAGTAGTAGTAGTAGTAGTAGTAGTAGTAGTAGTAGTAGTAGGAGCAGTAGTAGTAGTAGTAGTAGTAGGAGCAGTAGTAGTAGTAGCAGTAGTAGTAGTAGTAGTAGTAGTAGGAGCAGTAGTAGTAGTAGGAGCAGTAGTAGGAGCAGTAGTAGTAGTAGTAGTAGTAGTAGTAGCAGTAGTAGTAGTAGTAGTAGTAGTAGGAGCAGTAGTAGTAGTAGCAGTAGTAGTAGTAGTTTAACTCTCCCTCTGTCGTTAGTACACATATTTAGACTAAATGTCCTCCAGCGAAATAACAAAATGTATCTCTTACAAGGCATAACTTGAACTCTGTCAGGACTTGTCAGTGGTTACATATGCCTATGGGTTATCACTAAACCGACTTGAGAAGTGATTATCAGTCACTTGTGGAGCCCAAAAGAGGTCAAACGACAGTTCATTCATCCAAATGAAGCAAGCATTAGAAAATATCATTAAAGTAAATATAATTTGCGTTGTTATTGTTTTTTCATCCTCTAACTGAAGTGCTTTGAAGTCACTATGTAAAAGATAAAGACAACAAGAGAAGACACAAACACAACTTAACCCTCATTTCTTTCTCTTTTTATTAGTATGTTTATTTTTTTATATATATATTTGTGATATGTGTTCTGGTATCTTTCACACTACACATCATGATTGTGAACATTTTACTGAGCGACCCTTCAATGTGTAAGAATTGCAGTTGAAAAATTATGAATACAGAGGCCATGGATCATTACAAAATCTGTAAATTGTTTGTATTTTTGGACTGGAATAACCATACATCTGTTATTTGTTTCAAAACCAAAAACAAAGAAACCATTCAAGATGTCAGAATCATAAAACTACAAACCAATTAATAACCATCATCGTTGTTCTTTTTGGATTTAAGAATGAAGAGTCTTTGATATTCAACCAGTTTGTTATTTAATTTTTAAACAAAAATGGAAGTCATGTTTTTTTGGTCTGGGTATTATTGGGTAATCAGTAATGAATTTGTATTTTTTTTAAAAAAGAAAAACAAACATACTTCTTTTTATTTATTTCAAAACCAAAAGCAGAGAAAACCTTTTTACCTGTTAAAGTCAAGAGAAAAACGACAACAACAACAACAACAAAACATGATCAAACATGGTCATCCATTTGTTCAGTTCAATTTGTAGCAATTTCTTTTTGAATGTTTTGATTTCTAATGAGTCCTACACTTCAGAATTTTCTATTATGGAATCATGACACGTGTTTTTGTCACACACACACACACACACACACACACACACACACACACACACACACACACACACACACACACACACACACACACCCAACAATTATGCATTTTGGTTCTTGTACAGATTTATTATAGATTTTCTGGAAACATGACAAGATCTGCTGGGTCAAAAATAAACATACAGCAACTTTAAAAGAAATGGCTAAATCAGGTCAGGATTGAGGTTATAGACTGACCTCCCCAAAGTCCTGACTTCAACCTCGTCAAGAACCTGTAGAATGTGATGAAGAAACAAGTCTGTGTCAGAAAGTCAACAAACTTAGTTGAACTGTACCAATTCTGTCAAGAAAGTGGTCAAAGATACAAGCAGAAGCTTGTGAACAGCTACCAAAGGTGCCTAGTTAAAGGGGGAAATGTCCAAGGGACATTTAACCAAATACTAGCATTGATGTATGAATATTTTGATCCAGCAGATTTTGTCATATTTCCAAAACACCTATATTAAATTTATGAAAAAAAAACCCAAAATGCTTGATTTTGCTTTTGTGACTAAGATGCATAGGTTTTAATGATTCTACCATAGTAAGTTCCAAATTATAGGAGTCATTGTAAACTTAAGACTGCCATGATATACATGGTCTTTATGAGTGTATGTAAACTTTTGTTCATGGCTATGTATTGATTTTTTTTCTGTTTTGAAATGAAAAACAAGATTCCTTTCTCTTTTCTAATTTGGGAGTGACGGTAGAATGATAGAATTTCTTTGCAACCACAGTGACCTTCTGACCACAGCTCCTAACAGTCGCTTCTGCAATGCAGACTTTGGACATGGCCCACTCCGATTCCATGTCCCCAACCTCCCCTGGGATGCAGGAGACACTCTTCTGGAGGTGGGAGTTGAAAACCCCACGGACAGGGGCCTCAATCAGACATTTCCAGCTCACCCTTACTACACGTTTGGGTTTACCAGGTCTGTCCAGCAACCTGGATCCAATTCACCATCAGGTGGCGATCAGTTGACAACTCTGCTTCTTTCTTCACCCAAGCGTCCGAAACATACGGCCGCAGGTCTGATGGCACAACTACAAAGTCAATCATTCTCTGGTACCAGATGCACTTAAGAGCCACCTTATGCTCAAACATGGTGTTTGTTGTGGCCAATCTATGACTAGCACAGAAGTCCAATAACAAAACACCGCTTGGGTTCAGATCTGGCAGGCTGTTTCTGCCAGTCACCTGAGTCCAGGTTTCTCCATCATTGCCCATGTGAGCGTTGAAGTCACCCAGGAGAACTAAAGCGTCCCCTGGTACGCCCCTTCCAGGAAACCGTCCAGAGACTCCAAGAAAGCTGAATATTCCAAGCTGCTGTTCAGTGCATAAGCACAAACGACACTCAGAGTTTCCCCTCGTCACAGAGAGGTGACCCTCTCGTTCTCCAGGAGAACTCCAAGAAACCGGCGCTTTGTGAGTAAACACAAGTACATAAAGTACAACGTCCAAACTGACCATACAGTTAAGCAAACAGCTCTCTTAAATGGTTTTAAAAACAGAACAATCTGCTCTTCATGCTGAAGGATTTATTTCAGGACTGTTTTTTTCACTTTCAGCTAAATGGACCTAATAAACTGACAGCTGCATGTCAACAGGTGCCGGGTGTTTACATGTTACTCATTTGTACAAATTAGTCATAGAAGATTGCTACACATCTGAAAGGGAGTTGCTATGCATCATGACCAATTAAAAGTCTTTTTAAAAATGAAGTCAGATAGATTGGAGACATCCAGTTTGGTGACTATATTCCCATCCTGGCTTAGATGAGCCGAGATGTGACAGGGAAGCAAAACCCTCGTTCCCCACGTTTCTAGTTGTTCCTAGGACCACCTTACAAACTGCTTAGGAAGCCTTGCTGAGTGTTTGTTGGTATCAAAAGATGTTTGAGCTACGTAATATGAGGTCGGGCATGTGGCAGAAAAAATGAGTCAACAGACTTAATAGCTGGCCACACAGGTGAGTTGTCTTGATAAGAAAAATTGTTGTTGATGTCAGCAACTATCCTGTGGATGTGTGGCCAAAACAGGAATCAGTTCTTTAAGAAAATTCAAGCTCATTTAAGGACCTAAGTGTGCTTTGAGTTGTTTTTCTTCCCATGCTGTTGATGTGTGTCACAGAGCATGTCCTATTATCTATCTGTGGATAAAAGAATGACTCCATCATATGTACCTCATAGCTGCACTCAGAAGCCACAAAACAGCAGCTTAAGAAACTGTTCAGACCCTTCATTTTTGTTCACTTTTTGACTGATCACCACAGATTTACCCCTGAGGTTTACAGATAGTTCTTTGATTTCATGGTTTAGTTTTTGTCCTGGTGTGCAATGTGACTTTTAGAATCTTTTTTTTACACAGGGACTGACCTTTCCAAACTGTATTTAATCACTTCAAGTTGTCACAGGTGAACTCCAGTCAAGTTCTAGATACATCTCAATCCATCTTGTAGGAAAGGATCTGAAGAGTTGTTGAAGATTTAATTTTTTCTGTGTCATTGTTAATAAATTTGCAAACATTTCAAAACTTGCGTTTCTTTTTCATTTTAGGTTAGTGAGTATAGCTTTATGGAAAAAACATTAATGTCATCCATTTTGAAATTTCACCTACAATATGGTCTGAATCCTTTCTGGATCTACTGTACATGATTCACTTCATTTTCAAATTTCATCAAACCTCAATGACACCTCCAAGTTTTGAAAACTTTGCATTATGTTTCTGCTTTTATTTACCTTTACATTGTGAAATGTCTGTGTCTTATTTTTCTTGCACTTTCAAGGTTTGCTGTGCGAAACAAAATCTACAAAGTGTGTTGGAAAATTTGTGAGACAAGGAAACAGGATCTAATAACTTACAATCAAGTGTCAACACACACCTATCAGCCGCAACGTTAAAAGAGGCGACAGGTGAAGTGAATAATGTGAATCACCTTGTTAGAGTGCAATGCTCTGCTGCGAAACCTTTGGTCCTGGCATCCACCTGGATGTTACACAAGTACCACCCACCGTCTGTAGACCATGCACACACCCCACAGCAAGGACAATGCCAGGGGCCTCCCCCACCATGACAATGCCCCCTGTCACACTGCAAAAACTGCTCCAGAACAGCTCAGAACATAAATACCTAAGGCACTGACCTGGCCTCCAAACTCCCCAGATCCTAATTTGATCGGGCATGCCTGAGATTTACCAGTACACGCCTAATCCGCAGAGGCCCCACTTTGCAACCCACAGCACCCAGTGGAGCTGCTGCCAGTGTTCAGGTGTCAGACAGTACAGAATACCTCCAGAAGTCCTGGGTCTATGTTGAGCAGATCAGCGCTGTCATGGCAGCACGAGGAGGACCTACACAATATCAGGCGGTTCTAATGTTGTGGCTGATTAGTGTAAACACCTGCCTGCTCTCTGTGGAAACCTCAGCTGTAGTTTTGACAGTTGTCACCCTCTAGTGTTGAATTTTCCAAACTCATAGCTGGACTTGTACAGCACATTTTTACAGTTGCATTCCTGCAAATGCAGCTCATTTATTGGTAGCGTTCCTTCAGTCCAAAGAATATTTATGAACATTCCGTGTGTCTTTTAATGTGTCACTACATAGCCTGAATGTGAGTCTTACAACTGTGGAGACACTCAATGTAATTGTGGTCAAAGGAATCAGCAATGCAGCGGTATGTCATCAAAGCAAAACCTGCATCGTGATGTCTTCTGCAAACAGCATGTGAACAGTTTTCCAGACAGCTTTTTGTGACTTTATCATACACCATTTTAAACATAATAGATAATTTGTCATCACCTTCACTTTTATTTTCTTTCAACCATAATGTCACATTGTTTCTATCAGCAGATAAGATTTGCTGCGATATTATTAAGATGGATCTGTTAAACGTAGTCTGGTAGCTATTATAAAGTATTTCTTGCTTAACAGATAACAGAGCAATCAATCATCGTGGAAGAGACCATTCTCATCAGGATATAAATGCTTCATCATAAGTAAAGGTGATCATTTAGAGCATGTTTGCACTGATTTGCAATGAACCTTCCTCTAAGAGGAAAAGTGGAAACAAATTACACAATTCCAAAGAGGGGTTCCTGAGGAGTTAGCACCACCTACAATAAAAGAGAAAAGAGAACGATTGTGCCAATAAGTTTATGTCAATATTTCTTGAAAAATATTGTTGTGTTGTCGTGTTACTAGTCACATCTTGTTAAAGCTATAGTCAGTGGCAGCACTAGACCTCTCCATTAAATTCTAGTCAGCCACATGTTTCCCTAAATATGTCCGCTATATAATATTTTTCTGATAACTTCTGTAGAGGAGTGTCCCAGTTCCGTTCAATGCACACATGCACTCACTGTTTTGTTAATACAATTATTTATTTAAAATTATTATTATATATTTATATTTATTAATATTATATTCATGCCAGTAAAGCATATTAATTTGTGAAGTAGTTTTAACCCAGAATATCATCTTAGTCTAGTCAGGTCACAGGGTGTTAAAACTGTATTTTCTCTTTCCACAACTTGCAAATCCATGGAGAGATGTGATGTAATAAAATGTAGATTCATTTTGTTTGACATAATTATTTACAGCCATTAAATCAGGAGTATTCTTTGCACTAACCTATAATAAATCTATGAAAGAAAAAATATAGATATATATTACAATATCGTGAAATTTAAAAAAAAAATTCAGGTCAAAAAGAAAAAGACTTTTTTGTTTAAATTTCACTTATTCAATAATATAGAAAAGAGCATTGTATCTCGAGTTTGAGTGAACAACTTTTCAAGCAGAATAGATACCATGTATCTCTCGGCCTAGTTTAGTATATCAGCCACAATCATAGTGACTTAAAAGTTATCCAGAACACAAACATCAACACCCTCCACATGGAGCCACAGAGGGTCATTGATGAAAAGGCTGGCTGTTGCCAGAGTGCTGTATCAAAGCATATTAATGGAAAGCTGACTGGAAGAGAAAAGGCGCATCAGCAACAGGGATAACTGCAGCCTGAAAGGCTTGTCAAGAAAAGTCGATTCAAGAACATGGAGGAGCTTCACAAGTACTGATGGTGGTGTTGGTGCATCAAGAGCCACCGAGCACAGATGACTTCAGGAAAAGAGCTACAGCTGTCACATTCCTCATATCAAGACACTCCTGAACCATAGACAATGTCAGAAGCATCTTAACTGGTCCAAAGAAAGAACGAACTGGACTGTTGCTTAGTGTGGGAAGCACAATAGTGCATTGGCTATAACTGTTGCATCACAGCTTGAAGGTCCTGGATTTGAATTCTCATCTGGGGTTTTTCTGTGCAGAGTTTGCATGGGATGTTAATGTGTGTGTGCTTGGTTGTCTGTGCCCTGTGCAGGGTGTACTGGGATAGGCTCCAGGATAAAGCACAACAGTACCTGGCTGCAAGTCTGCAGCCAGGTACTGTTGTGCTTTATCCTTTTTTAACCTTATTTAGGTACTGTTGTGCTTTATCCTTTTTTATCCTTATTTAACCCAAACTACTACCCAATGGTTTGCTGACCATGATATTGCTGTGCTTGACTGACGAGCCAGCTCAGTTGACTTGAACCCCACAGATCCCCATATGTATTGTCAAAAGAAGGATGAGAAACACCTGACCCAAAACTACAGATGAGCTCAAGGCCTCTATCATAGCACTTGGGCTTCAATAACACCTCAGCAGTGCCACAGGCTGATCGGCTCCACACCACTGATGCAGTGATTCGTGGTAAGAAAGTCCCAGCCAAGTACTGAGTGTATAAATGAACATATTTCAGAAGCTGGACATTTCTGCATCGTAAATCCCTTTTTTGATTGATTTCAGGAAATATTCTAAGAATTTGAAATACTTAATTTCATGATTTTCATAAACTAAAAGCCATAATCATCAAAATCAGAACAAAGAAGGTTTGAAATATTTCATTTCACATGTATTGAATACAGAATGTATGGAAGTTTACCTGTTAAAATTAAATTACAAAAAATGAAAACGCTATGATTTGAGATGCACCTGTATATATGCGTAATACAAATACAGTAGCCTAATTTACTGCAGCATTGAAGCTTATTTAGCTCTTTAGGTTGTGAGTGACTTTCTCACTATGTTAGTGAGAAACCTGAAAAAGAAGACGCAGCAATGTGGCACTTATAAACCTTACTCTGTCCTATTGCTTGGTTAGCGACTGAGTCCATGTAAGGTTCCACTGAGCCTCCTCATATCCGCATCGGCCGTTGTTCAGCTCCGTCTTCTTCAGTATCACAGAATCAGAAACCCGCATCCAAGTCGTGAAAACGGCTCTCAGACGCTGATCCAACACATATAGAATGAAGCCCTCTGTTCTTTGACTTCATTCAGCAGCAGCATCCACACCACCTCCGAACTGAGTGTCTGTGCGCAGTTTACGCACGGAGCCCAGCAGGTGACTTCATGGATGAGTTCAACATGTGTGACATTGTGATCGCACGCAGCCTTGTCCACCCAGATGATTCCCTCCAAACCAACAGCGGAGCTGCAGCGCAGATTCCGTTTCTACAGTGGTGAATCAGAACCACCGCATCTGCCCAAACATTTTCCTTTTCAGCTAATGTTGTTTCCTCTAGAGTTTTTTCCGGCGGATCGAGCAGATAATTACAGAGTTTTCCATTTGACTGCTTGTTTCTGTAGTAGTATTATTAATGCATGTAATGAAGTGATTTAATAAAAATAAGGCAACAGACAGTCAGCCTTTGAAAACACAGCTGAATAAACCCAGTCTATAAGTGACTGTAAATTGTGGGGTGGATGCAGAGGTATGTCTGTTTTCATTTATGGCAGGAATGCTCTAAACCATCAGTCAAACGGTAACAATGTCTCTGCACAGGCTGATGTCATTGGGATGCTGTAATATTGTCCTTTGATACTTCACCGAGCTTCAGCCAAACGATTTGCCTTCAGATTCATCTAACATCTGGTTTCATCCAAATTAGCAAAAGGTACAGAACAATGAGAATTTTAAAAGTGGTTATTTACATTTTAGACATCTCACTCTGAAATATCACGAGCACGGGTACATGGAGTTCAGTTTGTGGTAAAACATTTAAAACGAACATTCAGAAAAGCCCGCTGCAACATGTTAGAGAAACGGTCTCTGGACAATCAACCTCCACAGAACACAACAGCCACGACCAGGGCTGGCCCTCATCACACAACCATGCCTGGTTAAAAGTTTGTCATAAGAAGCAGCAGCTGGTTTCAAGGGCAGGTGCTGATGGAGGAAGAGCCACAAAGTTCCTACTGTAGAACTGAAGTTACTGACCGAGGCATGGAGGTTTTAATCTCACTATTAATAGGCTGCACTTTTGTTTACGTTGTTGTTGTGAGAAAAAACTAAACCTTTCTCATTTGTTGAGTAATATTTCTTGGTGCATGTTATTTTCAGAAAATGTCCAACTCGAGTGTAAATGACACCTATGGACAGGTAGACGTGCGTCACCCCCCTGTGTAATGTTCAGCCAGATGTGCAGAGGCTGTGTTCCGGCCCACCGTGTAGACCGTCGGTATTCCTCTGTGCTGTGTCTGTGCTGTGCCAGGAGTGTGTGTTCATCATGATCCCTTAGTTCTCATTGGCTACTAAAAACTTGTTGGAGCTTTTCCCTCTCGAATAAGAGAAAGCTCCAACCTATCGGTGCTCACGACCCGTCCCCCTTTCTGGAGCGCGCCTGGTCCACACTGGTCCTGGAGGCAGTCAAAGTAGTCCAGCCTTCACACCGGTTAAATAAGCTCCTGTCAGAGGAAGATCAATTCTGTACCGTGAACACACCAACAGTGTGAGGACTCCCCGTCGGTCCCAGCAGCTTGTTCCTCCTCAGCCTGCTGTGGGGGATCCAGACTCACACTTCACCTCCTTTCTCTGCTCCGCCACACAGCGGACCTGCCAGACGGCTTCCACCTTTAAAGCACGTGTGACCAACAAGTCAGCACTTGATCTGGACATCTGAAAGCTGTCTGTCGTTTTTGCCTTTCGCCTCTTTTTTTTAAAAAAAAAATTGGTTGTTGTTTTTAATGGTACAATGTCGTCACTGCCAGGAACTGTACCGCGAATGATGCGCCCGACTCCCGGACAGAACTACTCCCGCTCTGGATTCCCTCTGGAAGGTAGGCAGCAGCTGCGGCTCCTGCAGCCTGCTCGGCCTCTTACAGAGGAGACCGAAACTTTAAGGCTCAGCTCGAAACTTAAATATGTCAGGCTAAACATTAACGACACCTTGGAGGAGCTTTCAGCATGGAAAAGAGCCAAGGCCTTGAGCAGACAGCAGGGCCGAGACGCGCACAGCAACTTTTTATTTCACGTGTTGAAAAATTAATTTGTAGTGAGCCAAAATTAAAAAAAAAAAAAAAAATAGGAGCCTCTAAAATGAGCGTCTCCCCATAAATATCAGGTGCATTTAATCATCCAGTGACAATTTTGCCAGCGAGTTTAAAACCTTGACAGTGACCGAAATAAATCGGTGAAGTCCTGCAAATTCAAATTAAATGTAAAAGCAGGAGAAGCAGGAGATTACCTCCTCAGAGTATATGGACATCGTGATGGTGAATAATGTAGACGGACAGAAGGGGCCATTCACTTATCTCCAGGGTCTGAGGGAGCTGTGAAGTGTTAATCATGTTTTCTACAGTTCAGTCGGAGGGAATAATTGCTGGGATTTCAGGCCGACATGACCAGCTCCGTCTGCTCTCCTCCAGCACCGCTTAGTCTTACATGCTGGAGAATGAAGTGCTGAGGTTAGCTTGTGTCTCCACAGTGTCCACTCCTCTGGGCCAGGGACGGGTCAACCAGCTCGGGGGCGTCTTCATCAACGGCCGGCCGCTGCCCAACCACATCCGACACAAGATCGTGGAGATGGCCCACCACGGGATCCGGCCCTGCGTCATCTCCAGGCAGCTGCGGGTCTCCCACGGCTGCGTGTCCAAGATCCTGTGCCGCTACCAGGAGACGGGCTCCATCCGACCCGGGGCCATAGGCGGCAGCAAGCCCAGGGTGAGGAGCAGAGCTCACAGTAATGACTAGCATGAGAATGAGAAAAGGAATCCAACAAATGAACTGCAATTAGACGATGATGGCCTAGAATGTCTCGTACAGCCCTGCACCTGTTTACAGCACAAGGACCATGTACAGCCTTTACGATGCTCCTTTATAAGTGAAGTTAAATGAAACATACACGGAGGCCAACTGATCCCACTGTCCGTGTGTCTGTCCCACTGCAGCAGGTAGCTACGCCCGATGTGGAGAAGCGGATAGAGGAGTACAAGCGGGACAACCCCGGCATGTTCAGCTGGGAGATCCGGGACAAGCTGCTGAAAGACGGCGTGTGTGACAGAAGCACCGTCCCTTCAGGTGAGGCCTCCTCTGGTAAGCTGCATTTCAAATTATTACGATGATTATTCTAAAATTAAATGAGCAGAAAAAAATGTTGAAATTTATTGCCCAGGTTTTAACAAGCAAGGAAACGTATTATTATTATTATTATTATTATTATTATTATTATTATTATTATTATACTGACGTTTCCTTAATTTTCGTAGTGAGCTCGATCAGCCGTGTACTTCGAGCTCGATTTGGAAAAAAGGACGAGGAGGACGACTGTGATAAAAAGGACGAGGACGGAGAAAAGAAAACCAAGCACAGCATCGACGGGATCCTCGGCGACAAAGGTAGGCCGGAGCAGAGCGCACAGCCAGGCCGCTCAGGGCAGCTAACGAGCTTGTGGACAGCTGCTGCCTGAACTGCTGTCTGAGCGATGAATTGTCTACAAATTGGGTCTAAATGGGCGTTTTGTCGCCTTGGATTTACCTCCTTGAAGCTGTTCTCCCAGCAGACACGGGGGCCGTTTAATTATTTATGCTGCGGAGCGCTGGAGTGGATCGGTCTCCCGTGGCGCTGCGTAAACGCTCCCTTGAAAGCGATGCTGGCGGAGATGTGGCCGTCGATATCAATGACAGGCGGCCTCCCAGCCACATCACTGACACAGCCGTCTGCTCAGGAGCTGCCTGGAGACGTCAGGTTAGCCCCTGACTGTCTTTTGAATTAACTCAGATTTAGACAGATATCCTTACAGTTGAGTAAATAATAACAACAACAACAACAATAATAATAAAACAATCAGCAGCAATCTGAGTTAAGAATGCCTATCCAAATCTGAGTTGAGCTGATGATACTAGAATTTAATCATTTTCTAAAATTAAATGTCACCACCAGAAAAAAGCATAAATAAATATCTAATCCATAAACAAATGATCTGTTCACCTACAAATCTCGTTTTGAAATATAAAACCTCCCTCCTTTAATGAAATGTGGAAAAAAAAACTTACGCCTGAAGGACAGCAAGGTTTATTTCTTTCTTTACATGGGTTATGGTTTCCCAGCTTTAGCCACTGAGCTGAGCTGTGAAATAACATCCGTGCTGTTGTTTGTCCTGGAAGACATTTTGATTGCAGCTATAAATTAGACTCCAAGTTTTCCTGACCACTGGCTCTACTGGTGAATTTATTTTTATTTTTTTCAGAGAGCATCAACTGTCCTCCTTTTGCCATTTTTCAAAAGATCAGCCAGTGTCTTTCTGTCATCCGGGAATGGCATTTAATAATTTGAAGACTTAGCCTATTACAGCTGGTAATGAAACCGGTGTCTGTTGAATAGGCATCTGTGTTGGAGAGGGGTGTAATAGCTGGAAGGCATGGTAAGAAATATATTTATCCCCTATCAGCCCTTCTCTCACAGTTCCAGGCACATGCATTCTGTTGAAGGGCTTTAAAGCAGATTAAATTGAGCCCTTTATTTCTTTTCACTTTCATCTTTCAGTGGTTCACTTCATGGTGTGAAGCCTGTGGCATAAATTCCAGAGATTTGAAGCTTTCCTCTCCCGTTGTTTAGATCGTATTTTCTTCATATACATTTCATTTGTTTTTATGGGATTTTCGGTGGCATTTTTTAAGTGTCTTAGGAAGAACCAGAGTGCATTTTAGGCTGAATGAAAGAGGTGTGACTGTGTGCGATACTGTCACTGAGACAAATACACTAAAAAAGTACTGTTTACTGTGACTTTCCATCAGACAAGCTTTTCCACATGATATAGTGACATTACTAGTGACATTTGGTATTACCATTAAAACTAGTCACTAAATATTTCTTTTTGATTTACAGTAATAATAGCTTTATTTATATAACACAGCTCATGCATAAAATGCCGCACAAAGTGCTGTACATAAAAAAGAAAAAATATGAGACAATTAAAACAATAAAGCAAGGGATAAAATAGTACCTATTAGTACTACCTAGTAGTATCATTGCTAAAATTTGGAAAATATAGATATCAGACGCTAAAAAGTAATCATCATATTTCTGTGAATTACTGTAATTACTGTGTGATAATTTCTAGGATGCATAGCTTGTGATAAAATGCCTGTTAATATATTATTATATTACTCTACATTTAATCACTATTTATTCAGTGTATTGTTTCCCAAAGATATGCTTCACCAACCTAGGAAAAAACAGCATCAATTTTGGAGTCCAGCCTGGTTGAAAGAAAAAAATGTGGACTGTGAGAATGGAGAGAGCACTTCAAACAAATCCAGTGGAGGTGACAAGAAAGCAGCTTTACAGAGAGCACAGGCTGTGGGAAGTTGCAGCTATTAATAACAATTTTCCCCGGGCATCTGCACTTACTCCACTCCATCTTCACTTTCTCCCAGCTATTTTGCCTGGTTGAAATTGAGGGAGACCCAAATGTTGGCTGGAGATAACACAATCATCACAGTCTCGGTCCTGGGCCGTGCATCAGTGTATTAAACTGGGATTAACCTCCCCTGTCTCCCTCACTGCCTTGCACCAAAAAATTCACATTTTTAAGAGATATATTATAAAACAAGGGGGCTGGAAGTCACTGTGCAACACAGAGGACATGTATTACCAGAAATGTATCAAAAGTAATGATGTTAACAATCGTCATTGTCATCCTGACAGTCATTGTGTTTAATTGCACTCAGTTCCAATGATGACAACACATTGTTTCCATCTTTTACATTGGCTGCTTTTCTCTCTTCAAAATGACCAAGCTAAATGAGCAGTTTGAAGTCGTCACACACTAAACTGCAGACAGGTGTTGGTCTCAATCTGACAGTAATTGTGACCAAACAAATTATTTCAAAAAAATACGATTAACCTATTTTTTAATATATATTTTTCACGACAGACATAAAAATGGTGATTTAGAAGATTTATAAACTACAATAAAAAAACAGCATCAGCGATTCCAACATTTTAAGAGGAGTTAAAGGGTTAATATTTATTGTCTTACAGATGTATTAAAGAAATTAGCACTAATGTGGCCTATTACCACAGCATTATCAAATTCATTTGGAAACTGTTGAAAAACACCTCATGTGGGGTAAAAATTCTTAATGTTTGTGATTAAATATGTTATGTAATTTTATTTTGCAATATTGTTTAGCAGCTGTTTAACAAAGTTGA
The DNA here is from genome assembly GCA_024666655.1 of Dascyllus trimaculatus. Classification (NCBI taxonomy): domain Eukaryota; kingdom Metazoa; phylum Chordata; class Actinopteri; family Pomacentridae; genus Dascyllus; species Dascyllus trimaculatus. The sequence goes on along the minus strand of CM045452.1, from coordinate 1,590,060 downwards.
CTAATCTAGTGGAGAAATACGTGGCTACTAAAGGTACCCCCCACCCCCCCAAAAAAAGAGAACAAAAAAATATATATATTTGAATACATCTGTCCACATTAACATGCAGCTAAGGTATGACATCATTCATCATCAGGTATCATCAGGGATCATAAACAAATATTATTACATGTTCTAAATATTACTATGTAACCCTTATCTAAATGTTCTGAAGCTGAAGGTTTGATTTCCAGCAAATGATTGGTCTTCTTTTTATGACTAAAAAGTCTTCTGGCTGAAAGAACATTCTTTGTAGTCATGTCCTTGATTTGCGCTCCTACACTATTAAGACTGTGTCCATGAAATATTTAAAGTATATTAACCAGTGGGGTTTAGGATCTTGTCACTCATAAGTCATCAAGTAGGTGTGCTGGATATCAGCAGGTCTGGTCCTGGTGGTCTGTGATTGTGGATACAGAGATTTAGGTTCAGCAAAAGAATTTTTTCCTTTGGGAACATCAGTCATAACAAATGGCTTCTCTGTAGACACTGTGAAAATGTTACTCCCCTACAAATACTGTGGAAGAATATCAGCAGAGATATTCCCACAGTGAGGTCCATGTGCTGGTATATGTTATCCGTGGTGTGCGGATGTAATGAGCATGATGAACACTGACAATGTTACCACTCCAGTGTTGACTGCAGCAGTTGTGGCAGCATGTTGACCTGAGGCAGACCAGAGGACAAGATTCATTTACTGTGTTTCAGAATTTAAGGGCAGAGAAAGAAAAAGTAGGTGTGGAAAGAATGAAGCCGCTGGAGCAAAGTGAGGAACTTAGAGGCTCTAATCCTCTGCTGCTTTTTGCTTATCAGAAACATTTGCAGTGACGCTGCCACAATGAGAGTTCATCATATTAGCTGGTGCCAGCACTGCTTTCAGGCTTTCCTGTCTAGTAATTAAAGCCCATTTGTTGCAGGAGAGAGGATCTGCCTGGGCCTCTGCACCCCCAACACCTATTCTGTGTTTCTGTTCAGAGAGACAGCTTCTCTTCCAGGAATATCAGAATGAAATCATTTTTGCTCACTTTGAGACGAATGAGGTCAAATCTTTACACACCTTAAACTGATATTATCATTCACATTGTCATCTCCGACATCCTGTCAGTCGAATCACCAGAGACATGTTTATAATTCAGCACAGCTTGTTTTAAAATGCGGTTCACTTTAAGGCCAACCTTCCTCCATTAAGGTCTCTCTCCTTAAGTAAAATGAAGGGAGTAGTTGCATCGGGACGTTGAGACTGGGGAAACTGGGTCACTGTAGCAGCACAGAGGAACATGGTAAAGCAACGCAGCAGAGGACCAAAACATTAGCAACACCAGAACATAAGGAAATATGTTTATTAAAATTAATTTTAGCCTGATTTTAATAGGAAAAAACCTAAAAAAAACGGAATACTTACATAATTAATAAGGCAGACTGCACAACAATTGACAAACCAATGAATGTATAAATGTTGGACAAAAACACTGCAGTAGGTTTCAACTTCCATTGAAAACAAAGCACCCATGAACATTTCATGTAACACATTCCACATATTCATCACATTTGCACAACTGTTTCACACTTGAAAAGACCAACTTTAAATATTTCACATGAAATGTAAGATGTCACATGTGAAAACCAGAATATCATTTTCATTTGCAATGAGAAACGCATACATGCATACACATTTATTATTTGACGTTGTGTTGTTTGTTTGCACACACAGCTAAATATATGTGTAACAATATTTTACAAGAATGTTTTACAATATTGAGATGCATCAGAATTTAGTAAAATAATTCAAAGTCACACATAAAATAATCAAAGTAATGTGAGGCATAACATGAGATGAAATTCTTCGCATGCCTCAGCAATCTGGACAACAGAAACACATGAATGTATGCTGGGAGAGAATTAATGATGATGATTAATAAGGAGTTAATGTTCAGTTCTAATAGCATATTAATAATTATAACGGTGATGGTAGTGATGACGATAAAATGGAAAAATCAAATGCAGAGGAAAGTGACTTCAGCCCAACAGTGGGGTCATTCACTGGCTCTTTGAAACATACATGAAAAATGAATAAGCCAGTTTTTTATAACCAGCTGTCATTCATCATTTTCTAATTCCATATATGAGTAATGGCTGGTTTGTCCATTTCTTCTTGCTAATCAAACAGACAGATTAATTCATGTGACAGGATTACATTAATGGGCATTATGTTTTACATTTTAGAGATCAATGAGTTAAGTAGTTGATACATGGATCTAATAAAACAATCCTTAATTGCAACTCCATATAGATCAATGTTCCAAAGCTTTATATCATGGCAACATCACACTTAGAATGGTTGTAGTTAGAACTCAGGATGCAGTTAATTGTGTATTTTCTTTTTCAACATTTATCAGCATTTCTGTCAGGGCTGGCCTACTTGTTGACTTTCCTTTATTTCTTGTAGGACTTGGGACTTCTCAATGGTGTCTTTGAGAAAACAAATATATATAAAGGGGAGCTGCTGAACTGGGAGAGGGCTTTGAAAAGGAGAATAGCAGCCCACTTCTTTGCCATGGAGTGTTCAGTAGCCATCCCTTAATCCTTCTTTCATTTTGCCGACAAATGCCAAGAATATTGTCTAGCGACCCAATAGGAAGCTGATCAGCCAACAAAGGAGGAATGGTGCACAAAGAGCAAACAAGCAAAATGGGGTTGAGGGCAGTCAGAAGCCTCTGGTATCTCATTAACATCCCATTTGTAAAAGATACAAACAAGACAATGGCAATCTGAGAAATCACAACAACAGCACAAACAATATGGTAACAACAAATATAATGTTACCACTTTGGTTGGTCTTTAATTGAGCACATGATGAAACCTCTAAGGTGGAGAGCTAATGCACTGCACCCGAGCAGTTCCAGTTTGATGGAGACTGTGTATCACTCTGCTGTTATTCTACAGTTAAATTACATTAGGTATTAAAGATAGAAGTTTCAAACAAACACATTTATTAGTCAAGATAGACTCAAATATATTGAACTTTATTTTCAAAATTTCTGTATGTATTATATATGACAGGGTGAATTTGAGGAAAATATTACAATAAAAAATAACATTATTTGGTCTGAACATTTCATTTTTTAATTTTTAATTATTAAAAAAAATACCAAACATTTTTGTGGAGAAAAAAATCATGGGTTTAAGAGGTTAACTTGATATCTTGTGCTTAATTGCTTTGCTGCTTGCCTCACTGTCAGGATTTGAAAGAGAAACATCAGCTTCAATCCAACTCATTTGGCTTCCTGGCAAAAAATGGCTCGAGAGCCGGCAACATACAAACAATTCATTCAGAGAGCTTTCTTTCTCCACCTCGGCTCTCACACAGCTAGCTGCAGGATCAAACACTGCTGTATTTTAAGATCCAGCCCCCTGACGAAATCCTTCTGTCCAAAAATACTCTGCTGCTCTATAAGACAATGTATTCTAGGTTTATGCTTAACTGAATTTATTTTTACACAAGGCACACAAGGTATTGGTCTCTTCAAAAAACACTACATAAGACTATCTGTATCTGTAACATTTATGTAAATTACATGTTGATTTGTACTATTTTGCTGTCACTTGCTTTTCAATAGGACAGTACAGTATAGTGTTTGATCCTCAGAAGAAAAGAAATGACACTGAATTTAAAAAACGTTCTTGATTTGGAAAAAAATGTAATACACATCAGGGTGGGATGCTGGTCTGTAGAAATACTGTGGGCATGAGTCTCAGACCCTTGGTTTATCGTAATGCGAAATATAAAGTATCAAAAAACATGAAGTCTGGAGAAATCCCCACAAAAAAATCCAGAGGACATGAACTTGTCAGTTTTGTCCTTCGTGGTAGCTCCAGTACGGTCCTACACTTAATAAATACAAATAGCATTAAGCATAAAAAGAAGTGATCTACGAGAAGCGAAAAGCTAAAGTGACATTAATTATTGTATTACTATTATTTTTATAATTTTCTTTCTGCTAGATATGATGTTGTTAAAAGTAGTATTATTTATAATAATCATTTTAAAAGGACAATCTATGACAAGGAAGAAAAATGATCAAAAATGACTCCAGACGTGTGTATAACTGATTATTCATATTTACAGGGAGTGTAATGTTGGAGTGTTTGGGAAATGGCTGAAGGAATTATTTTACCAAGTGACTAAATGCATCTCCAAAATCCTGTTTAAAAATTTCCATACTGGGTCTGTGGTCCTGGATTTATTAGATGGCTTATTCATGGTTTTCTCCACCAATCTATACAGAAAATCACATTCACTAAATACATCCATCCAGTGTAATTGGCTAGAAAATGACCTTAAATATACAGAGATTACTGGTGCATAAAGGCTCAGCAATTTTGGGGGGGTAGAGTAAATGTTCACGCTGCTGAAAGGTATGAAAGTGGATTAATGGCCATTTCTCCTTCACTGCATTAAAATAATTTGAGCCACATATTTAACACACTCTCCGGTCATGGTGGAAACTGAGCATTGTTCATACTGCAACCTTGTGGAAAAAGCCCAGGGACCACACTCTGTTTCTCTCGCTACCTTGGATTATGGAGCTGATCTTACAGAATGGTCTGGCTTTTCGCTTTTGTCACCTCTGAAATATTTCTGTGTTTACAAACTATGCCATCCTTTCAGGGAGAACTGTATGAATTGAATATGAATAAATAAAACATATCTTAGCATAATGTTGTATGCAATGCTGCATATTTGACAAAGGAAACCATTAATCATGCAATCAGGAATTTCTCTGGTCTACTTTAGTAACAGTCTAATTAGCTAAATACTGCAGTGCTTTTCAGAGCAGAGAACAACCACCACACAAGCTTTATAGAACTGGTGTCATATCACAGTATGGGTAATTTTATATGGTAATATAGTCCTGTCAGTCCTACAAAGTTTAAAAGCACTTAAGATAGCACCAAAAGAAAAAAAAGAAAAATAGTGTCAATTTATTTTTTTAATTTTTAATTTTTAAAATTAGGCTGCACTGTGGTACAGTTGCTAGCACGGTCGCCCCGCAGGTCCTGGGTTTGAATCTTGTCCATGGGTGTCCAAAGACATGCTCGGGTTAATTGGTGATTCTACAGTGGCCATAGGTGTGAGCATGAGCATTTTTTCCCTGTGCAAATACCTACAGAGGACAGGCATATCTGTCTCTTTGAACTGGCCCTTTGATAGACTGGCGACCTGTGCAGGGTGTACCCTGCCTTCACTCCAAGTCAGCTGGGATAGACTCCAGGATGAAGCGGTGTGAAGAGGATAGATATTTAATTAATTGGACCTCAGTCAAGTGCTTCACTGCATGAGTTGTGTATTTGTGTATGTGCAGGTGGGCATTTGTTTAGAATCACATATATAATTTTGATTTTTCTATCCTTTTTAATATGATCACTTTGTAATTAATAATTTTGATGCATTTGTAGCTTTGATAAATTCTTTATTATCAATTTATCACTTTACTCCTATTCAGTGTTGGAGAAATGATGATATGACAATATAAAAGATAACATGAGTTTCAGAAGTTTTGCCATACTGTTTATACTGACAAGTCTATCATAATTTTATATCTGACTCATTAACCCATTATGAGCAATGGTGAAAATCAGTGAGAAGGACTCATATCTAGATCTAATATGTCATGGACATATTGGATATTGTTCTTAACATCGTTAATGCAGATTGATATAGTAAATGTATTTGCTCCAATAACTAAAAGCTTAAAATCAGAATTGTGTGTGCCTTGTATTTAATGAACTACACAATCCATATTGATTTTTTCTTGTTACAAAACATATTGCAGGCCTTTCTCAGTAAGATGAGGCTGTATGTCTGAAAATAACTTCAAATTCATTTATCTAAACTGATTGTGTGACTGTGTGGATGTGATTACCTTCAAAATGTGCAGGTGAGTACATTTTTGTCTTATATTGTTTGGTAGAGTTACATGTACTGTAGTTACCATATTAAACATATGTCTCTGGAGGCTTTTCTGTCTTAAGGGAGGATTATGTGATCATACAGCCTGATTTTGGCAGGGATCAATGAAAGAATTACGTTTAGAATCTGAAAATAAGTGGTTGGAAAACTTTGCCCATTTTGCAAATGTTGGCCTTAAAGTCACTTTGGTTTTTGTTTTTTTCGCTCCTGTGCAAGGAGCTATAGAGGACAAGCATGTGACCAGAAAACAGCTCGTATGTCTCAGATGTTGTCTGCTGATACACAAACAGTTGCTAACAAGAAAAGAAGAGAAAAAAAGTACAATGAGCTAGAAGGCCTGTCTGTTATTTTGTGCCTGCATTTTCCATTGAAGGAGTTGATGAACTCCTCCAAGTTTATTAAAGAAAGGAAACAATATGTACCAAAGGCTTGAGGCAAGCAGGCTGACAGTTTATAAAGTGGCGGCCATTGTATCCCGAAGGCAGATGCATGAATACCTCTGAATAGACTCCCTCAAAGTGACACGATTGAGCTAGACAACAGCAAAATGCTGAAAGGAAAGCTTCTCCTCTGCGCTGCTGAGCTGATCGGCATTTCTAATGCTCCTGCTTTGAATGAATATGCAACTGCTGTGGGAGGAATTGCTGTGGTAAACTTTACACTTTTTTTTTTACTGCTGTCATTGTAGAATCAAAAACCTTGTGCTTCCTACAGCCACTCCAAGCAGCAGGTGTCTTGATACTACTTAATACATATTCTAACTTAACAGTTGTTCTGAACTGCCTAAATGCATGGTTTCATTTAGTGAAAAAAACAATGTTAAGGACATAGAGAGAACTCCTCAGATGACAACAGCTGAACTGTTGAGAACAGTGGTGGGCTTTGAACCCTGCTATTTTCACAAAAGGAGGCTGGTGATAAAATTAATAGTATGTTTGAGTATTTGGCACAATGGACAAATATGTGTGTGATGATAACACTGACTGTAAAAAATTAAAAAGAATACAGTCCAAAAACAGACCACATGTCTAAATTCAGAGGGTTGGAAATACCTTAACAGGTTAGCCCTCTCAAACATCCTTCTGAGTTTTAAAAAATGGCAGATTAGTATTCTTTTTTCTGTAAATGGAATGCCCGGCTCTGCAGCTCCACAGTAAGGTCATACACAAGAGACACAAACTGGGGCCAGGTTATTCAGAAGTTATGCAGCTCATGAGGAACAAGGAATGACACTGAACAACAACAGACTCACTGTTCTCATCTGGGCTGTCGAGTCACAGCCCAGATGAGAACGTCAACAACCAGTGCATTAAAGCAGCGCTTGGTGTGTTCAGTGCACTTTACTTTGTAGTCTAAGCTGTTCTTTAATTTAATAGTCATTTAATAGACATTTTTTATTGCACTCATCTCCTTTTCCCTTTTTTTAAGTAATTCTGTTCTTATTCTCACTAATTATCACACATGTTGTTAATTTGTAACAATAACCATAAGTAAAAACACACTGCAGGTTACAGAGCTTTACGTGGCAGATTTTTTCTTGACCAGAAACAGTTACTTCCTTAAATCACTGCTTCTGAGCCCTTCAGCTAATGATAATAACTCAAGCTCCAGAGAAGGTGTAGTCTTCTCTGGAGCTTTTCAACCATGTCTTTTCAATACCAGCTTTTTGAAGCTTGTTATGTTCACTTGACATAAAGACTGTCAGAGGGGAGCTGCTGTTTATTATGAATAAAGGCAAACATTTTCCTGCTTGTTCATTTGTATTTGTGGTCAGCTAAGGTTGAAATGCAATTGACTGAGAGAAGAAAGTCCTCACAGGCATATTAAAAAAAGTCACCTGTACCCGGTCCGCAAAGGAGTTGATGAGCTCCACCATGAACACAGTTAGAAGCCTTGGCCTGCTGATTATACTAGAGAAGTAAGATCAACAGAACATTGTGGTAAGGTGCTGGAGTGGAGTGGAGTACAGAGATAACTGACTACATGACAGCAAAAATGGGTGTCAGCGAATGCTGGTGAAATTTTCTGTGGTTTGATCGTAGGTCTCAGTGTGGTGGGTGGATGCTGACCTCCGCTACTCTGTTTCTCCCAACCAAACACTCTTTCTCCATTCTTACTGCATGTATTTCATTTTTGCACAAAGAGTCGAGCAGCTTCAGGAAGCAGAGTTTGGCTCTTTAAGTTCCTTTCTGAGGCTCTGAGCCAGTCCTAAAATCCTCATGACTTCTCCTCATTTCTTTTTCCTACTATGGTAATAAATGTAAATGCTGTGAAGGTGTCTGGTTGCACTTTAGTTACAACTTGAGCAAACTCTCACATTAGTGTGAGTATAGCATATTTAGCATTTTTTCCATTTTGGGATTCCCAGGTGAGGGATCAAAATTAGTGTCTATATAATAAATAATTATAAATGATCGTGATAAATAATATTATCTTAACTTATCCCCAAACTGGAGAAAATAGAAAAATTACACCGCATATGTGTAAAAAAAGATATTTAAAATCTGATATATCTGTTTTAAGAAATTTACACCACCCTTTACTCGTTGTGTTGTGATTATTTGTAAAAGTTCACATTTATATGTTCACATGAACCTACATTTTTAGAGAATGAACATCCTTAACTTTGGACAGATTCTATGTTATAATACAGGTATGATAAGAAGTAGTGGTGGTCACATTTGATGCCTAATTAGTAGTTATCACAACAGCTGAATAAGAGAAAAAGAAAGACAAAGAGAAAAGGGTTTTGTTCTTGTGCGCAAAGGCAATAAACATGTCCTCAGAGTGTTGCAAATCAGAAATTTGCTCTCCGCTCCACCAGCTGTGAGAGTGATGGTCAGTTCTGACTGCAGCCATTTTGGGATAGCCAGCTGCAAGAAGGAACGTTTAGCTTCAACCAGCGGGGACTGTCTCACACTGGAAACTACTACTGCGCTGATTCACAGTCAAAGAAAAGGTCACAGATTTAACAAACTGGTTTCCCACTGCGTGCCTAGATTAGAAGAGGTCAAATTCCCAGACTGAAAAACAATTTTAAGTGTTTTCTTCACTTAAATGTTATTTCATAGTGTAGACCATTACAGAGTTTCTGTTGTTACTGAAATGGCCAACAAGCCACATTTTAAAGGATAAGTCCGAGGGTGTTGTAGATTTTTCTGCTTCTTAATTAATCCTAAGTCTAGAACCAAACCAACAATGAATGCAACATACTGGCTAATATTGCCATATAAATATTATTCCACTGTGCCACAGAGCCCCATTGTTACGAACTACTAAAACACAGCTCTGTCTTTCATTACCGTAACACACACAATGTAGTTCATTTTGATATATACATTCCACACACATTGTCCTGCTGCCCCAAATATTCACTAGAGTGCTAAATGGGAACCATAGTCTCCAAAAAATGTTCCAACTGTAGCGACTGGCTGTTTTGTGAAACTGCACTTTCTAAATTAAAACTGTATGTTATGTATCTTATGTTCATTAATAGCAGGCTTGGACATGTAAGCCACAGACAAGGTAGGGAAGCGAGAGATGGACAGGTTTGGTTCTTTACATAAGATCTGTTGACCGTGAGAAGAATACAGAATAACACTCAGTATTATCCTTTAAAACATTCCATTACTGCCAACTATCCAAAGTTGACTGAGATGTGTCAGTTGGAGTTGCTGATAAGGATAAATCTTAACACCACAATAACTATAGCGATTTTGGAAAAGAACTGTACTATTGTTAATCTGTGGGCACCGGGTTGTCACAAACTAATCAGTCACAACTAAATCTGTACCGACTGCTTTAAAAAAATTCAGTCAGGCAGATTTCCTACTTTGACTTTTCAGTGTGTTTTAGCTGCTAATGTATGGGAAGCTTTAACTGGCAGCAACAATCATTTGAAATGAGACAGGTTTTTGCCTATATAATGCAAATGCATGACACATCTCAGAGGCCCCAGAAAGGCTTGGTCTGGCCCAGTAATATCAGCAGAGGAATATTTTTCCCTCTGGAGTGACAAGCAGCAAATGAAAAGCTCACCTATTCCCCCATCTCTTACAAAAGTATCACAGTGCATTTCAAAGCTTTTCAACCAGAATTTTTAAAGATGGTCAACAAGCACAAATCACTTCATTTTCTTTGGACTGCTCTGATTGCTAATCTACTTTCTTCCAAAATAAGATTATTCTATTGCTCTTTAAAACTTTCTGCAATTGCTTTCTTTAAGCCTGCAGCTGTCCACTGAGGGCTTTGCTGTGTCGAGTATATCTTAAGAGTGCCTCTTATTATTATATTTGCTCCTAGCTTTAATCTCTATCAGTATTTATACTGACAGTCGGCAATTTTTGTTTATGGCTACTTTTTTATCTACTAAATAAAGACACATGCGTGCCAGTGCCTGGGGAGGAAAGAAGATAAAGACTTTGCATTAATAGCAGTTTGCTAAGACATAATGCCCTGATAAAGCCAGCATCTTTGTGTGGGCTGGATTGAGTTCAGTTCCAGTTTTGTGTAGCATTTACTGAGAGCACGTAGCTCATCTGTAACAGCTGCCATAGCTTTCTGGGAGACCATATGTTTGCATTCAAGTATTTTTTTCAAATGAAACAACAAAAATTAAGATTTTTCCTTTTTTAGCAAAGAGTATTTGAAGAGTTTCTAAATCTTTTGGCAAATATTTGACTTACCACTTTCAAACTGCTTGCGTTGCACACACTCCACTCATACTGCTTACTATACACTTTTGCAGCATTTGTTGTGACTAAATACCATTGTGTCGGAGCTGTAATGAAACAAAGGCAGGAACAATGCTGAACTGTGTGAATAGGAACGTGTGCAGAGGCAGCGGCATCGTCGCAGCGCCGGTCTCTGCCTCAGCTCTGTTTTGCCCATTTGGACTTGTATTTCAGGCCTTTGTTGCAAGAGCAGCTCTTGGTGCCAACTGGCAGATTTTAGTTTTCTTTTGTATTTTTGAATGATTGTTAAAACTTTGGCTTTGGCCTCAATTAGTTGAATGTTTAGACCTTGAATTCAAGGCTTTGTATTGTTGGTACAGGCATAAAAATTAAATGAACCTGTGGCTGGTATTACAATAAACTGTTACAAATACATATTTATTAAACAAACACCTTCCAGCTGAAGGCTTTCCATCTATAGAAAACATTTTGCAGAGTTGATTTAAAATTGTTCCTATTTTATTAATTTCATTTATATTTCATTCAAGAGCTGTTGTCTCTAGGTCACAACAAACAAATGCTGATGAAAACTGGTGGAAATTTTAAACCCTGTAAATTAAAACACAGAAATACTTTTAAAAAATGGTTGTGTACGTTTTTTCAGCCTCCCCCATCTATGTGTTTCATGTCATGCCCCAGTACCATTTGACCTCTTTAATTCTTAAATATGCAGACAGCACTTTGCCTGGCTGCTCAGCTTTAGTGACTCAGTCTAGTAGTGTTAACTGAAGTCTTGCAGAGTGTGACAGGACTGCTCATGGTCTTTCATGGCCAGCAGCCCCCTGAGGTGCTTCTTCTATTGGCCCTCAAAGGCACTGTGAGGCTCTAGGCTTCTGTTGTTTAAGATGAGCCCACTTTGTAACACGTAGGCAGCTGACCAGAAAGAGGCCTCTAAAGAGTCTACAGAGCTAAGAGAAGATGACTAAAAGGGCCACAGCCAGTACCTTTCCACTTGACTCTATCCTCATTTATTCACACACGTTCAGCCGAAGCTCTTCAGCTTCTAAGGACAGGAAAGAGCCCAGAAGTAGATGTGATTGAAGCCCAAGGATTTTGTCCCCCCTCTGTTTACTTAGTCTGTTAGATGTTGTCTGTGGCATAGATGGTGAATACGCTGGAGAGAATTTGTATATTAATTACACTGGCAAAAATGACTTGTAGTGGTATCTGTCCAATCTGATAGCATAATGATTCTGTTCAACAGCCTGTGAAGTCTTTGTGTCTGAGAGTTCAATTGTCAATACAGTACAAAGGAAATGAATGAAATTGAGAGTGACACTGACATGACATTCATGAGTATGTCCCTCTACATTATGAAAACATGACAGTGTACATGAACATATCAGTATTACTGCAGTGTAGACTTTATTTTATCTCTAAGTCAACTGCTTAAAATTATGTCTCCAAAGCAAGCCACACAATTTTACTTTATTAACTTTACAGTTGCTTTGCTTCTTGTAATTACCATTTGTAGCAACTTCTAGGAACATTTAGGAAGATGTTGAAAAGTTAACTAAAGCTAACCACATGCCTGAACATTCTCCCCACAATTTCTGTGTGCTACAGGAATATAACTACAACAAACAAGCCAAGTCAATATAATCTAGAATCTCTCAATTATGTTTGTTCCAAAATATCTTTTTGGCAGTAAAATTAACTGATAACTAAACTTTTTGTCTATTTACCACCATGACCAGAAGAAAAGGTTGCTACTTTCTTGTTACTTTCTGCACTCTCTCCTCCACCAAGCCAGTGGCAGGCAGCTGCCCACCCTGAGCCTGATTTCTTCCTGTAAAAGGGAGTATTTCCTTCGCACTGTCATGAAATGTCTGCTAGTTGGATTCTTTGGATTTGTCTCATTAATATTCTAATGTCTTCACTCTTCAATGTGAAGTGCTCTGAGATGACTTATGTTGTGCTTTGGCACTATATAAATAAAATAAAATCACTTAGTATTAAGGACATTGTGAAAAAGTGTAAAAGTTTCCATTAATTATACAAGAAAGTGAAGACTGAATAGATGAGTCATTATATACAGTAAAATATCTGAAGCCTTTTTTTGTTTTGATTTAGATGATTTTGGATTATAGCTCATCAAAATTAGAAATCTACTATCTTAAATCATTACAATATTTTCTAAAATCATTTTTAAATTGTTGTGTGTACTAAACTAAACTGAGAGACACACACGCTATTTATACTGTTTATAGTAGTTTACTGAAACTTGAAATTAATTAAGTATCTCAATTAATTAAATTCTAATAATTTGAGATACTGGAATTCTGTTTCCATGAGACAGAATTCCAGTCATAGTCATCTAAATTAAAACAAAAAAGACTTGAAATATTTCATTTGACATGTGGTGAGACTTAAATATACAAAATTTTACTTTCTTAAAGAATTGATGGAAAATGTTAAACTTTCTCACAATGTTCAAATGTTGTAAAGAGAGTGTGTGTATTTCTATCTGAGTGTAACTATGCTGGAACTAATATGACTTTCTAAATGGCCCATAATTAGCTTCATTCAGATCTCCACAGCTTTGTCAGTTTTTGTCACCATGTCTTGTCAAAGTGTGGAACATTATTGTTAGTATTCTCCCCCAGAACCAACTGTTTACACACTGCAGTCTCATTGGCAGTTAGTCAGTGTATGATGTGTGTCATCTTTTTGCTGAGCAGCTTGATAAACAAAGATTTCTGGACCCATGTTCTACCTTCCAAACAGTCTTCTAAACTTCTCCAAACACACAAAAGACATTGTTATTTTCTCATTTATTTCAGGGAACCTTAAGGGGCTCCTGAAGACGGAGGCACCGAAGCAAAACAAGAAAAATCAAATAAAAAAGGTTCTTCATTTACCTGGGCATACTGATATTTTGAAACCAGCTTTAGCTTATCAGGGTGAACCTTATGAAGATCCAAATCACTAACATCAAATTACTAACACCATAGCCATATAAAGACAAAATACTTAGAAAAACAGTTTATTTTGGCAGATTTTCACAAAAACAATGCTGTGTTTCTTGGAGTTAGGGGCTTATACTGCAGGCCATTATTAAATCTAATAAATATTTGCCTACCAAAGTGTTTATTTTATTCGAGAATTTGTACTCAACTTACAGCATTACGGATTCACATGTAGTACTTGTGTCTTGAGAAACTGCCACCACCAGCACTTGTGCACAGTTTCGGGCATTTGCATCCAGACTTGTTTCATCACAATCATAACAAACCACTTGGCTGAAGTTCCATTTCAGGCTGATTCCTCAGTAAGGAAAAGTCAAATAGGGGGGAAATTTGAAAGCTGTAGATTCAGTAGGACACAACTCACACTGTGATCTTGGTGCACACTGTGGAAAACATAAGTGGGTATTAATTTGGTGATAAATCACTCTCCGTAGCACAGGGAAATGGAATTACAACTATCATTATTAACTAATCAGAATGGCTCATTTAACTGCAATAATTAATTACTGGCTTTGGCTTGAATTGGACCATAATTGTTTAATTAGATTTGTTTTTTTGTGGAGGAAGAGAGTGTGTGTATGTGTGTGTAATTCTGCATGTATGTGTGTTTAGTTGCTGTACACAATGTCACAATGTATTGTGATAAAATGTTAAAGCCTGAATGTCTTTCTATACTAATTGTATCGACTCTCTCAAATAAACAGGCTGTTGTGTGAAACCAAAGTGTACAGTTAGTTATTTATACATTCGAAAATCCTGTGAGTAAACGTGTGTGTGCAGAGCTGCATCATGGTCCTATTCTCCTGATAAGACATAGCATGCCAATCGAGGGATCTGGTGGAGACAAAGATGAAGTCCAGGTTTAGCCCCTCTATCGGCTCTAGGCGTCTGTCTCATTACCATAATCTCTGCTTTCCATTATCAGCTGGAGAGAGGAGCTGACCCTCCTGATCCACTGGCCTGTCAAACTTTATTCTCTTTCATCCTGGGGATCCTTATTGTGCTGTAAGCGAGCATGGGGCTGCTGTGAGCAAGTGATACCAAACCTCCAATGCTGTTCAGGTTTTGACTGTGGCTGGCCAGACACTGCCACAATGTGTGTGTCATTTACATGTCCAGTCATTATTAAATTCATCTTGAGCTCTGCTTTACAAATCCACTCTCAAGTGTGACCCAATTTTTATGAAGTCTGTTTCCTCAGAGGACAACCTAAAGGCAAAACACATATTGTTCAAGTTCAAATTCCTAATGTTTTTATTTTTTATTTTAGTTTGATACTAAAACACACAAACACACACACACACATACACACACATATATATATATATATATATATATATATATACACACACACACACATATATGTATATACATATAGAACTAATGGTGTGTTAAGTTTGCATAGACTTTGTGTTTAGCAAAGCGAAATGTCAGACTTACACAGTTTACAGTAGCGAAGTGTTGTTAGGTCCATGAGGAAGTGAGGAAGACTTTGATGTAAGTATCCTTTAAAAAAAGATTACATGCCCCAGTCCCAATCTCCAGCATAAGGCTTGATCACTAGACTCTCACAGCCTTAATGGACACCACCTGTGTGTGCAGTTGTAGTGCTTGAATGGGTGAGTTCATGAGGAATCATGAAAAATGATGAATAGGACACAACATCATAGAAACATGTTTCTTGCAAAAACAAAGCATCAACATTTTAAAGAAAAAGAAAATTGAAAGAAAGCCACACCTCCAGTATGTATTAACAGTCAGCAGTGACATTAGATTGTTCAGTAAATGACCAAAAGTCAGGAAAGCCATGAATACCTGTAAATCCTAGCAGGTGTTTGACTGAAGATGGAAAGAACTCTACAGCAACATACAAAGAATAACCACAACAGTAGATGGATGCTGTCACTTACAGGCAAACTTCTGAGCAGATTTCTTCCCGACACCAATCATAAGTGGTTTGTATGTATTTTCTGGGTGGCAGGACAACCATCTTTGTGTGTCATCAGTTTTTTCTATAAGCTGTAGGCAAGTCTTTCAAGAAAGTCTGCAGCACTCAGCCGCTAAATCCAAACAAAAGTAGGTATTCATCCAGATTAACTAGATAAAATGTAATTGCTGTTTATTATCTGCATACACTATTTTGCTATGAACTTTGGTGGTTCTAGTGTTAGAGGGAATATTGCATCAATACTTACCTGAGAGCTTATAAAATTCTGTAACTGTGACTTTTGTCGGATGCACACACCATCTGCTCTCTGTGCCAGGACTGTGAATATGTTGATTATTTCAAAATGCTAGGAGGAAAAATAAGGTGACTGTTTTGGAGTAAGGAGATTCAAAAGAAAAAAGAAATAGGCAACCAAAGAAAAAAACAAGCCTCGTGGCCTTTCCTCTCACACACAGGCCAAATTCATGCAGTATGGACTCACAGAAAAAGAATAGAGGTGCCAAAGATAGAAAATACTGTGAGGCAAGGAAGCCTCATTTTACTCACATCCCTCCCTCGCTCCCACCTCTGCCCCTCTCCTGCCCTAAATCCAGCAGCATGTGGAGGGAAAACAAATAGAGTCCATCCTGTCACAGCAGCACCCCGAGGACTCTGAGGTGCCTTTTGGAAAGTGATCCCAGCCCACTGCAGCAGCCTCAAGTGTTGTCATGCTGAGTTAGTGCCAAATTGCTTTGCAGCAATCCCCCCACCCCATGCTTCCACCAACCTACCAGCAACAAACAAGATGTATATTGTATGCTGGGGCGTTTTAAAAGTTGTGTGTGGGTAAAAATATATGTTTTTAACCTTGGTTTTTAGAAAAACAAATCTTTGCAGGAACTAAATGTTGAAAGAATTGATTTAATTAATGCAGCAGCATGTCCTGCAGCCACATGTAATCCGTTGAGAATTCTCTAGTGGGAGCTTTCAAGGGGGGTAGCTCGGGGGAATACAAAAAGATATTCTCCCTGAGACTCTTCCAGTGGCCTGCAATGGGAGCCTCACACTAATCCCATAATTCCTTGTTTAATTAAACTACAGAGCCGACCCTGTAGTTGTCTAAGCCACTTTGATGGGCCTTTTCTGTCTTACCTCACCAGCACATGACCAGCTTCTGTACACAATGAATGCACTTAGCTCAGTTCTGTTCAAACAAACAAATCAATAACCTGTGGGAAAATATGCACACTCTGTGGTCAATGCTATATTTCAGTGAACAACAATACATACCTAAATATTTAAAGTACAAGTCTCTATGCTCATTGCGATGACAGATATTTTGCAGGTTCTTTGTATGTCACACTGTGTTAGATGTGCTAGTCACTAATGGTCTCCTGAGCAGTTGTCCATTTCATGCCCATCTGACAGAACAGATCCAGCTGTCCACACAGGCTATGCAACTGCTTGCTCTTTTCTTATGCTGTATGCCTGTAAATGTGGCCTAAGGTGTATTTTATATGCATCAAGTCTACACTATATTACCAAAAGTATTTGCTCACCCATCCAAATGATCAGAATCAGGTGTCCTAATCACTTGGCCTGGCCACAGGTGTATAAAATCAAGCACCTAGGCATGCAGACTGTTTTGACAAACATTTGTAAAAGAATGGGTCGCTCTCAGGAGCTCAGTGAATTCCAGCGTGGAACTGTCATAGGATGCCACCTGTGCAACAAATCCAGTCGTGAAATTTCCTCGCTCCTAAATATTCCACAGTCAACTGTCAGCTTTATTATAAGAAAATGGAAGAGTTTGGGAACAACAGCAACACGCTGATGAATCACGCTTTTCCATCTGTCAATCTGATGGACCAGTCCGGGTTTGGAGGTTGCCAGGAGAACGGTACATTTTGGACTGCATTGTGCCAAGTGTGAAATTTGGTGGAGGAGGAATTATGGTGTGGGATTGTTTTTCAGGAGTCGGGCTTGGCCCCTTAGTTCCAGTGAAAGGAACTTTGAATGCTTCAGGATACCAAAACATTTTGGACAATTCTATGCTCCCGACCTTGTGGGAACAGTTTGGAGCGGGCCCCTTCCTCTTCCAACATGACTGTGCACCAGTGCACAAAGCAAGGTCCATACAGACATGGATGACAGAGTCTGATGTGGATGAACTTGACTGGCCTGCACAGAGTCCTGACCTGAACCCGATAGACCACCTTTGAGATGAATTAGAGCGGAGACTGAGAGCCAGGCCTTCTCGACCAACATCGGTGTGTGACCTCACCAATGCGCTTCTGGAAGAATGGTCAAATATTCCCATGAACACACTCCTCAACCTTGTGGACAGCCTTCCCAGAAGAGTTGAAGCTGTAACAGCTGCAAAAGGTGGACCGGCATCATATTGAACCCTATGGGTTAGGAATGGGATGGCACTTAAGTTCATATGTGAGTCAAGGCAGGTGAGCAAATACTTTTGGTAATATAGTGTATCTTCCTGAGTTGTGTGATGGGCTCTGAATGTCTTCCAAACATGTGTGACCTAGTCTTCAATATGCTAAGGCTGCTGCTGCTCCAGTAATGTGCTGCTCTCACTATACCTTGTCTTAGTCATGGTGTCACAGTAAGATTTAGGACTACTTTTATTGGCAGTCTTAAAGATTTCCATTGGTGTTATATGTTGCTGTTATTTTACAGCAACATGAGCATTTAATGCATTTGCATTACTAACTGCCTCTTTATAAAGTACTTGTCATTATTATAGACAGAGTTACAGGTAACTCCGACATTGGCCATTTGGATACTGATGCTCAAACTTATATTGGTTATATACAGCACTTTTGACCTTTACTTAAATTTTGGCAAAATTTGCCACAACATGGAACTGTTGCCATTTTACTAATACATTTGCAGCATGCTTTCAGTGTTGTGATGATCGCAGTACCTTGTTATGTTCATTAGTCCCGTGGGCATCAGGGGGCCTTTTTACTAATTTTGATCTTCTCCTGATATTACAAATAATTTACTGAGCTAGACAGCAGGTGATGCATTTTACTCTAAATAGTCATGTATCTTGAAAAACTATGCTTGTTTGAAAAAGAATAAATAACCTACACATTATCCATTCTGTGATGTTTTCTTCCCCAACATGTTTTCCTTTCACAAAATAGACTCACTGTTGGTGAATGGTTAAACCACAAATAACAAGATTCACTGTGTTCAGATTCTGACTTTCCTTCATTGATGTTTGCCATTGCAATTCTGTTTCAGCCGGACTGGTGACGTCTTACCATAGTTCACACTACCACACACAGGTGCTTCATATTTCATTATATTATATTACATATTCTCCAGTGCCACTGTAGGCAGCCTAATTTGAAATCAGTCTCTGCATGCATCAGATCATCTTTTTTGGTTCCCAGTGAATGGCAGCATGTAAACCCTTTCTTTCTGGTTCAGTCTCAGCAGTCTGAACAGATGATTCAACAAGTTCTCATAGGTTTAAAGTGTTTAGTTTTCAGCGTAGTATGGCTGCTTAACAAACATATAAATGTGGTTGGTGGTGACTGAAACATGTAGCTGCTGAGATCATCAGCAAGCAAAGGGACGTCTCCTGTTGTTTACACCACTTTTAAACTTTGATTATATTGTTTTGTTGAACAAATTGATTTTTTTAAAACTATGAAACTATGCAACATCTTGTTTTCTCACAAACTGCCATGAGTCTTTTTTTCTAAAATTATATGTAAAGGTGCATAAGATATGTAATGTTGCTACATTTGCATATGGCTTTGTTCGGTGTTTGCAACTCCAGATAATACAGACCATGCCTCCTGGTGTTCAACATCAAAAAATGCATTTCTTAGTAGATGGACACAAACTTCACTGCTGCCATGGAAGACAGTTTATACATCTTTTAATTTTTCTTTCTTTAAATGGTCAAGTTTTGTGGATATATGCACATGCTGCATTGCTGCCACAAAAACAGGACCAGTGATGCATGGTGGGAAATGCGGGAGAACGTTGGCCTACCTGATGTGTAGCTGGTTTTGTAAAATATGTGGCAGTAATGTTAAATTAAGAATGAACCACTAAGCCTTTACTCTGTATGTTACACAGATTCAGATTCAAAGTTTTATTGTCATGTGCACAGTAAAGAAACACGTTTCCCTGCACAATGAAATTCTTACTTTGCTGTCCGCTCAGATAACCAGCAATAAGTATAAAAAAGTAGTATATACAAATAAAATAGAATATAAATAGAAATTAAAAAATGTAAATATGAACTGTAAAGTGTATTTAGTGCAGACAGGATGTACATCTAGTGCGAAGTAGTGCAAAAAATGTAAACAAAAGAGAACTGCAGTTTCAAGTGTCTGGATTACGCAGGTGTCCTTAGTGTAATCTGGTCAGCTGTTGAGGATTCTGATGGCAGTGGGATAGAAAGAGTTTCTTAAACGGGTTGTCCTGCATTTCACACTCCTGTATCTCCGTCCTGAGGGCAGGAGTGTGAACAGTCCGTGTTGTGGGTGGGTGGTGTCGTTAGTGATGCTGGCAGCTCTCCTGTGGACTCTGCGATGGTAGATGCTGTGCAGAGAGGGCAGTGGAGTCCTGGTGATCCTCTCAGCACTCCTGACCACTCTCTGCAGGCGTTTGCAGTCCATGGCCGTAGTTCTGCCGTACCACACGGTGATGCAGCTGGTCAGGATGCTCTCCACAACGCAGCTGTAGAAGTTGCTGAGGATCTTGGCTGACATGCCAAACTTCCTCAGCCTCCTGAGGAAATACAGCCGTTGTTGAGCTTTCTTGACCAGCTGTGTGGTGTTGGAAGTCCATGTGAAGTCCTCAGTGATGTGGACCCCAAGGTATTTAAAGCTGCTCACCCACTCCACTTCAAGCTCCCGGATAAACAGTGGCTGATGAGGTCTCCTCTCCTTCCTCATGTCCACTATCATCTCCTTTGTCTTGTCTGTGTTGAGGGTGAGGTTGTTGTCCTCGCACCATGACACCAGACCGGCCACCTCCATCCTGTAGGCCGCTTCGTCCCCTGCAGTCATGCGTCCTATCACTGCAGTGTCGTCAGTGAACTTCAGGATGATGTTGTCCTTGTGGGAGGCGACACAGTCATATGTGAACAGGGTGTAGAGGATGGGGCTGAGGACACATCCCTGTGGAGTTCCAATATTGGTGGTCATGCTGGCCGATGTTCTATTTCCAATCCAGTCAGACTGGGGCCTGCCAGTCACAGCCAGCATGTGTTAAATTAGATCAGCTAGATTCCTCTTAAATATTAAGGTACACATTATAACCGACAACATAGTCGAGTAACAGAATAGCCTGATAGCTAATTTATTCTTTTAACGTTCTAGCTCACAGTGCAGTCTCTCTTAATTCACCATAAAATTCAAATTTATCAATGTATTAGAGGTAAATTCTGGACTGGAAGAAAAGAAAGGGTGAATAAGTGGTTGAGGTATATATGTACACAGAGCTATGTAGAAATTAACTACAACATTTGATCACTTTATGGCAGTATAAACACATGCCTTTTTAGCAAGTCAGAGGGGCGACCTGATGACTTCTGGTCACTACAGTTAACACCACTGAAATGAAACTTTGCATAGACGCAAACAGATTTTTAAACTATTTCCCTAAGATATTTTATATATTAACAAAATGAGATAATAAAAGAATAAATAAAAGAATACTGAATACTTATAGACATAAATTTTGACTAACTTCAACAACCTATACCAACCCTATTGGACATGAACATGTTGTATGTGAGTGAAACCAGCTACACAAAAACATCTTGGAACTATTTTCAGCCTTCCAGTGTGTCTGGGATGCCCTGAGGCCCACAGTTAAAGAATGGTGCTACAGACATCACCAAGGTGGTCTGAAAAGATTAGCACCCCTTATTCCACTCCAACTCTTAGCGACATGCCTTAGGGGATGCTGGGATATGCGGGTCTTGATAAAGAATTGTACTTATCAAGCACAAGAAAATTGTTTTGTCAGAGAAACCATTGAAGGCTTCCTATTTGAAGCATCATCTGTCCCTCTGCCCTCTGCCTCCTTCTCTTTGTTGGAAATTGTACACATGCCTATTGCTGTATTATATCTTTTTTTTTTTACTTCCACATGGTGTGACTTAAAACAGCACAGTGTCTGGAAATATACATATATGGTACAGATCTTGAGAGATGGCATTGCATCAGCTTAGTTGTCTGAATTATCACGTGGCCAAGAATGACTTGGTTTGGATTCTGGGATGTTGTGTAGAATTGTTGAAGACTGATCTTCCTGAAGAACCTTGGTTCTTCTGTCAGTGGTCTGTCTACCAATTACCAGTGCTGTCCCAAACAAAAGGTGCTTTAATACTTTGTGAAATATCTCTTTGAGGCATTGTAATTGTTGCCATGTTATATTAACTTGAAATGGATTTGCTCTTGATGTAGTTGAGAACCCCACAACAAGCGAGAAAATACACCTTAAGTTGAGGTTGTTTAGCTCAGCTGAAGGTTGAGGGTACAACACAGAAATGCTGAGGTTTTCAAATACTCCCAGTGTGCTACCCTGAGTATCTGGTATCCTGATATGTTGTTTGCTACGGACATGATTTCTGTTCGATGTCTGCATGTGTTTCTTCTTCTCCTGACTTGGCCTCTGTTGCTTTAGACTACTCCCTGTTATACTGTATGTATATTGTATATTGTATGTAATATTGCATTGTGCAATGCGTGGGATTTCTTTTTAACTACTCTGGTCACAACTAACCAGAAGTAAACCTGAATATTAAGTTGGATAACTAACTGTGCTGCAAATTACTACATGTGTGTATGAATACACATTATACTTTAAATCAAATTAAACTAACTTTAAATGTTTGTCACTTATACACTAGGTAGGCAGTAGGGATGTTAGTGATTAATGGAACAATTGTTGATAATTAATTACTGCTGTTATAGTTAAACAGAGTAAAAATAAATTTTAACTGATAAGGCAGAGAACGAAGGATGTGCATGTCAGAAATTGAATCGTAGATTTGATATAATTCCTGGTTGCACCACCAGGAGCCTCTGACTATTTAATGGGATGGAAGACTGTGGTTTGTGTGCTGTGATTTACACTGTAGTGAACCAAGGAGGAAAGAGCTCAGACTGCAGGTAGACTGGTGTTGGCAAAAAGAGAGCATTGTTGGGGCTTAGCTAGCAATAGGCCACTATGATCTCTGTGGCGGTTAAAGCCTTCAGCTGTGGTATTCAAGTCTGTGGTTAAAAATACTGGATATATAGAATTATATCCACTGTGTTTAATATGTTGTAATTTCTAATCAATTGATAAAGCTGCTGACAACTGAGAAAAATGTTTCATAAATTAATCCCTAGTTTGGAGCCCCTCAGTAAAGGATTGGTGTCAACTTCTTATACACAGTTAAGTTTATATGATAAGTTTATATTACAGAATAAATAGAAACTTATCAACCTGCTGCTGACATTAGAAGTCATTCCCACTAGTCATCAATCGGGGCTTCATTTTCAGGAACAGACTTTTGATTTAGTCAGGTAACTGACAGAGAGTATCTTTCTAATACCATGTTCTAATGAAAACTGTACAATATTTCAATAATTGAGAGCTTTGAAACAACAAGTCATTGTTAGTATTCTATGTCCAGCCAACCATGGAGCTCATTTGGGGGAAGTTAGATTGAGATCATAATGATTTATTCAATTAGACAATAACAGATTCAGAGTATAAAGAGTATCATGCTGACGATAAGTGTGTTTGTCCTTGATGCGCTTGCCCAGGCAGTCGGATGGATGAAGTGTCAGATGTGGAATCCGAGCCTGACCTCCCCCTGAAGAGGAAACAGCGCAGGAGTCGGACTACATTCACAGCAGAGCAGCTGGAGGAGCTGGAGAAAGCTTTTGAAAGAACACATTACCCCGACATTTACACCAGGGAGGAGCTGGCACAGAGGACTAAACTCACTGAGGCTAGGGTCCAGGTAATACACTGACTTCCAACTGTCTGTTCGTCCATTATGCTCTCTCTTTTTGTGTTTGCTGCCCCACCACTCACACAAAGGAACATGTCCTCATTTTACCTGTTGAAACTGGGGACTGGAACTGAGGTCATACTGAGAATGACATTAGTGCTGCTTGAAAAAATGAAGACCTTTCATTGGTTTCAATGAGAGCATTATGCCTTTAATTAAAATGTTACACCAGCTAACAAGTATGTGCCATCCCATGTCTGTGGTAGATGACTCTGTAATATGTCAGTTGTTTACCACACCATAATTGAAACAGAGAATGAAATCATTTCTGTGTCCCTCTAACTCACACAGTACTACCAGTATAATGCTGGAGATGCTCTGTCAACTGGCCATATCTCAGTTCAGAAACCTGCCCTCGGTCTCTGTTAAGTTTTGACAGCTCCACGGTACCCCAGTTGTCCTGGAGAAAATACTGTAAAGCCCTACCAACAGCTGTTGGGTGCTCAGCAGTGGTAGGGGCTGCATTCTTTGTGCATGTCTCACTCCCCAAAGTCTTGGCTAGAATCTGTTTTCCCACCACTTTGGTGCTCAATACTGTTTGAGAAATCCACAATAGATCACAGTAGTGTGCACTCTCTGGGGAGCTTTAAGTGACAACAGCAAAAAGGCTGAGCAGACCCTCTAGATTATGATGTTGTATGAAGATGGAAAGAGGGAAACACCCAAGTGACTTTCCTTCTTGGGTCACAGATAGCAGGACCTTCAGTCACTAAGACTGTACACCTGGTTATTGTATCAGTTAAAGTGACTAAAGTGACATCTGCATTTAGCTCTTCGGGAAAGATTTCCATAAATGGGAATGGCTAGGTGAATAGCACACATTTGATGACAGTGGTGATTGTGCATTAGTTTGATATGTAAGAAAACACAGAGGAGTGACACTCTGTTGTCAGTTGACTGAGAACACCAATGCAGAATGTTTAAAAATGTGTCAGCAGGAACAGTTCATTGACAAAGAGAGTGATATTATAGTGGGGTTGCAGTGCATAAACCCTCCTTAAAAAGATGGATGCACATTTCAGAGTTCAATGATACAAAAAGCTTAAACACTGGTCTACAGAGATGTGGAAAAAACAAAATGGTCAGATGAATTATCCTTCACCATATCCTGTGGTAGGACGACGTACAGCAAAACAGCTTAGAATTCTGAGCACTATACATAAGCAGTCTCTGTAGGCCCTCAAGGTGGTGAATTTTTAGATTGTGGTAAATCTGTGGGTACCAAATGTCATTCTAGTTTAATGTGAAAGGGGCTACATTTTTTTCAAAGTTGATCTGTCTTCACCACGAGCTTTGCAACCTCTCAGCGTCCAGTGATTCCTCGTTATAACTTCAGCAGCAACTTGATGAGCTCAGCTGGTCTCACATCTTCAGTAATAGATGAAAAAGCTGCTGCTGCTGCTCTATTCTTGGCGCTTTCTAAGACTGAGGGTTGGGTAGGGTGATTTATGACATGGACAAGGCTATGATGCTGATTACCCCATTGTACAATGAAAATATGCCCCAAGCTAGCAGTATGGAAGCAGACTTGGAATTAAGAAGCCCCTAACCACCTGGGGTGCTGGCTGGAGGATTCTTGAAGCTGCTGGACATTGGAAATGGGACTGGCAGGAGGCTGGTGTGCTGAATGATTCCTGAAGTTTGGGCTGGTACCTGGTAGGCTGGAGCTGGAGCTTGGGCTGGTAGTTTTTGGTTGCAGAGGGCAGTCATGCAGAGATGAATCCAAGGAGCTGGGAGCCAAACTGGGCTGAAAAGGTGGGACAAATAGCAAGAAAGTCGAGAAATAGTCATCCAAGTCTGTGGGCTGTACATTCTGGCGATGAGAAAATGGCAAAGCAGAGTGTTTGAAGGAGTGTAGAAGTGGCTACAGCTGGTGGTACTGGGAGTTCAGGCTCTAATGCACCTGTCTCCACTCCTGTAATTAAGCCCACACTCACACACATGGAGGAAAAGGAGAGAGTAACTGTGGGCAACAAGGGACTAGAGGCGGAAGCAGAAGCTGCATTACTTTTATTTGTACAACTTTCACCTCACTGTCGGAGCCCTACTGGAGTGATGAGCAGGCTTCTTCTAAAACATAATTAAATCTCCTTTAGTTTTAACATGTGATTCCTAAATGTCCCAGAATGTACGTCTTTTTACCAAGGTAATCTAAGTCTCACATGTCCCCAGTAGGGACATTTTTAATGTTTCAGGTCAAAATACTGTAAATACTGTTCATTCTTAAATACAGTTGAACTGCTGCTGTCTGAGCCCCTGTCCAGCAGAAGTCAAATTCACAGCAAAGCTGTTGTTTTTTAACTCATGTGTATTTTGTCAGATGGGCAAGAGAGAAACAATCAAATATAAAGGGCTAACACTGGCTGAGTTTAGGTTGCACTTATGCACAAAAGAATGAAAACACAGTGACCCACATAGCCTTTTTTATTAGTTTCAAAGAAGTCATAAAGTGTCCACAATCTCTGATTGTTCCTCAGCATTACAATTTCCACAGAACTCTCTCCTGTGGGCATACAACCAAAACTTACTGTACCTTTGTCATTCTATAGTCATAGGACACACTA
Source organism: Dascyllus trimaculatus (assembly GCA_024666655.1). NCBI lineage: Eukaryota > Metazoa > Chordata > Actinopteri > Pomacentridae > Dascyllus > Dascyllus trimaculatus. Next base: position 1,563,798 of record CM045452.1, on the reverse strand, counting down.
GCACAGAGGATTTTCCAGTTGTTGTGAGGACATTTATATTTTAGCACACACAGAGCACAATTAAAATGCCTTTTCACTGTATAGGATTTATTGCAATGAAATCTGCATGAATAGTTTTGCCCTTCTCATACAATTCAGTGTGTCCCATGTTCTATATGAAAGCATCTGCATTAAGCTTTGATACTCCTTTATTCAACTGTTTCCTTTTATTTGCATTTACATTATTTCCATCACACAATTATGGAAAGATATCTCTCCTGCCAACATTTTACAGTGCGACACATGTAAAAATAAAATTAAATAAAATTAAAAATATGGAAGCATTGTCACATCAAATGATGGAATGGCCTGGATAGCCTAGATGATTCTGAAAAACAAACAAACAAAAACCAAGCTGCATGGCTAGCCCTGAAAATTACCTAGATAAAAGCTTAAGAGTAGAGCTTTTGTAGTCACACTGAGCCCTGGGCCTATAGGGTTAACACAACCTCCAAACTCCCTACATCCAAATCTGATTGAGGATCCATGGGATGCGCTGGGACAAATCAGATGTATGGGAGCCCCAGCCCCCTCTCAAAGTACCCAGAACCTCCACAGGACAGGTCACGTGTCCATAGCTGAACACTCTGCATCATGTTATGCAGGTGGCTTTAATGTTGTTGCTGATCCATGTATATGGTGACTATAATAATAGTAATAATAAAATAGTAGTTAAGAGTAAAGTACCATACACTTTAACCACAACTGATTTGTAAATTGTGTGTAAAGCATCGTTTACAATAGTATTGGTACAAGTATTATGCCACTAATAGTTCAACGTTACACCACTTACATTTAAATTTACACTTATGTCATTACACAGATGCTATTTTCCATTGTTGAGGTTGTTATGAGATATGAAGCTAATATTAGCTGAGGTACTGTATTTCAGGTGGACGTATGTGACATGATATATTTGCCTTCTTTGGACAACGACGTGGCTAAAAACACCCAATGTCAGAAGTGGCAGCAAAAAGAGCAACACAGAGGCACAAAAATGAAGATACATCTGTTATGTAAAAAAAATAAAATAAAAAATATATTTATACATATGGAGATTTTGGGGTAAAGAGGTGGAAAGAGTTGAATAAGCAGCACATTGTAAACAGCAGAAGTGTGCTGAAGTAATGTCTGTGTTTTCATAGAGAGAAGGTGAGACACACACATGCATACACACACACACACACACACACACACACACACACAAACACATACACGAACACACGCACACTGACTGCTATCCAACCAGTTGTTGAATATGCATCTACAAACAAGAGTACACATGCTGCCAGTGGCTTTACTAAATCTGGGATATAAGCAGAGAAGCAGTTTTATTCTAGACTGCATGTAGTGTTTCCTTTCTATTTATGTGATGTATCCTTGAGATACATGAAAGATTTTGATAAAATGTAATCAATCATTGTTGAGATAATTATTTATTGTGTAAAATGTCAGAATCTTGCAAAGAAACAGTCATTATTATTTTTTGAACTCCAACGTGTCTGACAAACTGTCCAAAACTCAAATATTTCAGTACATAAAATACAGAAAATGATCAAACTGTGACACTAGAGAAACTGTAGCCAAAAAAAACAAACATTTTTTGTGACTGTCACGTGGTTTTTTGTGGATTGACAAATCAATCAATCAGATCATGTTTCAGCACTGTTAAACATGTAGGAAAATGTATACAGATAAATGAATGAGGATTTAAAATATATTGCTATTTTTATTTAATAAAAAAGTTTATTTGTCAGACAGTTAGTGTCAGCTGGTCTGTCTGTGTGCTTGTCTGTGTGTCAACAGGCTTCGAGACAAAGAGAGTACAAATAAATTAGTGTGTCTTAAAGAAGAGGAGAAGCAGAAGTCAGGTCAGGGTGATGTTGCAATGTGTTTCCAGAGAGAAACTTTTTAACGGACAGACACTGACATTTCTTCTTCTTTTTTCAATGAAGTGATGAAAGCTTGCGTTTGACTGAGGATGTCCAAAAACTGTTTCCTATGGATGATTAGACCTGTTATCAGAGTTGTGTATGCACTAGTGGCATCACATGTTGAGAGATACACTTGTTTGATTTCCTACCAAGAGTTACGGACAGATCTTTACCACTCACTTGTCTGTACAGCAGCATGTTACCTTAGATTAGCATAAGGACTGGAGTGGACAGAGCTAGCCTAACTCTGTCCATCTGTAATAAAATCCTCCCACCAACCTTTCTAAAGCTCATATATTAACTTGTTACATAGTGTGTGTCCAATCTGTCCAAAAGACAGGGCTATGTGCAATTATGTTTTGGCTGGGAGCAGGAACTTCCTAGAGTATCACTTGGTTGCCTGAGGCAGACCAAGAAATGTGTTTTACTGCCAGATTTTTAATTTCATTACTTTTTGATTTATTTTTCAAACAAATCAACTTCAGTCAAGTCTTCCTTAAAATTCAGTGGAGTATCAAATATGATTCGAGTTTGATTAAATTCAGAGTCAAAGCCATTTTCTGTAGATTTTTTTTGGGAAAAATTTAAAAGCATTTTCTTTGTTTAATACATTCTAAATCAATAAACCAAACAACTGCAATATAAGAAATGAACCAGTGAAATATTTTGTTAAATGTTTTCTGTACCTATGGTCAGGAGGAGGGGACTGGAGGAGAGTTCACATTCTACTACTTTTCACAGTCTCTTTCATCCACAGTCTTTGTTCTGCAGAGGCAGTGGGACTGTCGAGTTGATACTTCTGCTTCTCTTGCAGAAGTACCTGGGGCAACAACACCTGTTTTAATTATCTGAGTCTCCTCCACAGAAATAGAAGTCCAAATGATGTTCTCCACTTGAAAGGCATGTTTTCATTTGCTCCAAATGAAAAAGGAGGATTCCTGGACAAAGTGGGTGGGTGGAAAGCTGGAGGCAATACATAGCTTCCTGCTCCAGCTCTTGATATGTGATGTGTGTGTGTGCTGTATACACATGTATCAATACATGCAAGTGGTACTGTTTGATTCAAATGACTTAAATGGTAAAAATGCAGCTGTTTTGTGTCCCAACGTGGAACAGTGTGTGAGGAACAGACAGTGGAACATAGACAAATCCAGGCTCTGTCAGTGTGGTTCCTGCCGACTAACAAGCTGATACTTGCTCTGAGCTTCTGTATTTTAGTTGGTTTTAATTAAGAACTTGGAAATTAGTGGCCTGCTGAGTTGAAAGAGGACAGTTTAGCTTTTGGCAATACACGGCCCTTTGTCGTTTCACAATCTCTATTTAAGGAGACTACAACCCTTCCCTAAACTGAAAAAAAGTGTTGCTAATGTCTGAAGAGAACAAAAAAGAGTTAAGATAAAAGATGACTACAGTGTGCTGTTATACAGTAAGACTGGATATTTTGACAGAAAAATGCATGTTTTGTGAACACGAATTTCAATGTTTTTATGCGACTTGTCAAATGTACAGGAGCATCCCATATTATTAGAATATGGTGGAAAAAGTTCAATATTTTTCACCAGACATTGCTCAAAATAAAAAAAACATATATATTCTATGTATACAATTACATATGCCTCAAACTTTTATTTTTTAAATTTTGCTTACAGCTCAAAATCAATCTCAAAATATTTTAATATTTTTAAAAAACACCAAAGATCAATTAATAAAAAAGGATTTAGAATGGAGAAATACCCAGTCTTGGGTATTCAAATATGTTCATGTACAGAGCCATGCAAGAGAACCAGAAATCTTCTATTATTGCATATTTCTCACACTTTAAATTCAGATCATCAAACAAATTTTAATGTAACCAAGAAAACCAAACAAAACATAAAATGCAGTTTTTAGATGATGATTTGATTTTTTGAAGGAAAAATGCCCTATGTGAAAAAATTGCCCCCATAACTACTAGTCTACCAAATGACCAAATTCATTTGGTAGTTGGATTCAGTTTCAACATCCACACCCACGTAGGATCACTGCCAGACTTGCTGAATCTAAACATCACTAAATAGAACCTGTCTGGTATTGTGAAATAGCTAAAGGGTCTCAAAAAGCAGCATATGATGTCATGTTCTTAAGAGATTCAAGAACAAACATGAAAAAAGTCATTGACATTAATCAGTCTGGAAAGGGTTACAAAGTCATTGTTAAGGCTCTGGGACTCCAGAGAACCACAGTGAGAGACATTATCCACCAATGGAGAAACATGGAACAGTGGTGAACCTTCCTAGGAATGGCTGGCGGAGGTCACAAAAGAACCTGAACAAACATCAAAAGATCTGCAGGCCTCACTGGCCTCAGTTAAGGTGTGTCTATATGATTCCACAATAAGGAAGACACTGGGCAAAAATGGCATCATGGGAGAGTTGCAAGGCGTAAACCACTACTGACCGAAAAGAACATAAAGGTTTGTCTGGCATTTACAATAAAATATCTAGATGAGCCCCAAGACTTCTGGGGTAACATCCCGTGGACTGATGAGTCAAAGGTGGAACTTTTTGGAAGTCATGGGCCCAGTGACATCTGGTATAAAGTGGATATTGCATTCCACAAGAAGAACATCAGACCAACAGTGAAACATGGTGGTGGTAGTGTGATGGTTTGGGACTGCTTTGCTTCCACAGGACCTGGATAACTTGTCATAATTAAGGGAGCCATGAATTCTGCTCTCTATCAGAAAATTGTCCTGGAGAATATCCACTCATCAATTCATGACCTAAAGCTCAACACAAATGGGTTCTGCAGCATGACAGTGACCCAAAACACACAAGCAGGTCCACCTCTGATTGGTTCAAAAAGAACAAAATTAAGGTTTTGGAGTGACCGAGTCGAAGTCTGGGCTTGAATCCAATTCAGATGCTGCGGCAAGACCTCAAAAAGGCAGTTCATGTTCAAAAACCACCTAATGTGGACAAATTAAAACTATTCTGCAGAAAAGAGTGGGTGAAAATTCCTCCATGGCGATGTAAAAGACTGATCACAAGCTATCACAAACATTCAACTGCAGTTGTTTCTGCCAAAGGTGGTTTAGGGGATCAAAAACCTTTTCACAGGGGTGATATAGGTTTTCAATATAATATAATAAAAAATGCATTTTGTGTTTTGCGGGTTATCTCTGTATAATATTCAATAAATATTAGTTTGATGATCTGAAACATTTAAGTGTGAGAAATATGCAAAAATAGAAGATTTCTGTAGGGGGGCAAAAAAAGGAAAAATTACTCACTTAGCAGTGGTCCAGTTCTTTCTCTGCTTAGCCCAGGTAAGATGCTTCTGACATTGTTGGGTGTTCAGGAGTGGCCTGACAATAGGCACTTGTAGCCCGTTTCCTGGACATGTCTGTGCATGGTGGGTCTGGATGTTCTATTTCCAGCCTCAGTCCACTGCTTGTGAATCTCTACCACATTCTTGAATCTGCTTTTCTTGACCATCTTCTCAAGTCTGCAGTCATGCCTTTTGCTTGTGCACCTTTTCCTACCAGTTTTTCCTTCCAGTTAATTTTATATTAATATGCTTTGATACAGCACTTTGTGAACAGCCAGTCATTTCATCAATGTACTTTTGAGTATTACCCTCCTCAGGGTGTCAATGATTGTCCTCTGGACAGCTGTCAAGTCAGCAGTCTTCTCCATGATTGTGTTTGTGTATACTGAACCAGACTGAGAAATTAAAGGTTCTTTGCAGGTGTTTTCAGTTAATTAGCTGATTAGAAATCTATTTAGGACTGCGTGGGAGTGTCAAGGGGTCCTGTCATGACATATCTGTGGCCCTTGATTTTCACAAGCTGTAAGCCACTATCATCAAAGTTAAAACAAATAAAGGCTTGAAATATTTCAATTTATATGTAATGAGTCTAGAATATACACAGTTTTCACCTCAAGCAATAAAATGAGAAAAATATGAAACCTTTTCCACTATGTTCTAATTATATGAAATTCACCTGTATTAATTGACATGTTTTTATTTATTTTAATGATTTTCACTGGTAGTTGCACAGCAGAAAGAACATAACATTTTTTTAAAACAATATTTAATAAAAACAAAATACAAATCACTAAATTTGAGGAGAAAAAACTAATGCTCAAAAAGAAGAGTAAAATGTGCAATGCACGCTGTTTTCTTCCTTAGGAATAAAACTACAAATAAGATACGTCCCCACCTCCACCAAACCCTTTTATTTGATTTGGTTCTTTTCACTTTGTGCTAAACCACAAAATTCTAAAATTAAGTAAAACAAAACATACAAGCAAACAGAAACATGGACATTTTCAAGTACCTTATAGTGTAGAATTCAGGTTGTTTCATAGTGGAGTCCTTTGAAATAGTAACAGTTGATATTAAAGAATCATCAGAATCAGAATCATGTTTATTGCCAAGTAATTTTTACATTACAAGGACTTTGTCTTACAGTTACATCCCATCCAAGAAACATAAAAAAGACAGTAACACTTTACTTTAATGTCCTCCCCATGTTTGGGGAGCTCCTGTCCTCCCTGTGGGTCGCCATGAAGCAGCGCCCCGTATTTTACTTAGATGAAAAGGGAGAACAAGAGGCAAGAAGAGGGAAAAAAAAACAACAACTCCCAAACTAGGAGCCTCCTAGGAGCATATGAGCCTCCTGACCTAAAACAAAAGTTGTGTGTTGGATGATAGGGTTCTTGGTGTACTCTGTACTCTGTCTTTTAATAATTTGAGAGGGGAACTCCATTGGATCACTGGGGTTCTTTGCAATTCTTGTTTTCCTGTTGACATCCATCTGCTAGAGGGTCCTGGGTTCAAATCTGGACCTGAAGTCTTTCTGTGTGGAGTTTGCATGTTCTCCCTGTCCCTTCCTCCCACAATCCAAAGACAGACTGAGGTTAACTGGTGATTCTACATTGTCCATAGGTGTGAATGTGAGTGTACTTGTTTGTTTGTAACTCTTTGTGGCCCTGTGATAGACTGGCGATCTGTCCAGGGTGAACCCTTCACCTTCAGTCAGTTGGGATAGGTTGCAGCCCTCCACAACCCTACATAAGATAAAAGAGTGTATAGATAATGGATGTATGTATGTATGGATGGATGGACTTGGAAGATTGAAACCACTTTTGCATATGGGTTACGCTGTATGATAGAGTATGACCTCTCATGTCAGCTTTAACATTTTTTTTTTAAATTTTGAAATCGTAATCCACTCAGTGTTTTCTATTGCATATTACTTGTGCATAAATATAATTTCTAGGGGACAACAATGGATCTTTGTCTATCATGCACATAGTTACGGGCAATTTTTGACAGGAAGTCATGTGAGCAAGTATTCAATTCACCACTGCAAAACCGTGCAGTGATGTACAAAGACAGCAAATCAGGCACAACATTACATGTAATTAGCATGTGTTTGTAGTTGGTTCATAACAATACGCTATTCGCATGAGAAGCATTAAATGCAAAACATGCCAGCTGTAGATGCATGGGGGCCAGGGGTTGCTCTGCTGGTTCAAATTTCATCAGTCCAAGTGAGACAAAACCAAGAGACAACATGAAGCCAAGACCTAAACGCCAAAAACTGCAGGTCCTCAAATGGCCACTTGTGGCTGGCTCCAAAGTGAAACATAGACTATAAACCTCTGTCTTAAAATGTGCAACTTTAAAAACAGATTTACGGCCTGGTACAAAAAATCGATTTGGTTTTTGATAGCTTATTTCCCCTTTCATGAAAACTGTATGGGGTGGAAGTTTTTATGTAACTCATTTGGCTAAAAGTAGTGTCTACAACTGTGTTCACCTTCAGTATCCTCCTACAAAGATACCGAAAAACAAGTCAATGTAGTTTCTACTTGTAGGCTGAATTATTTTGCTTCTGTATTATCAGGGTGTCTTGTGAAAAGCCTCCAAATAATAAAAATACAGTAGTGAGAGCACTGATAGGAACTAACATGACAGCTCATACTTCCCTCTTTGGCTCCCTGTAAAGTCCAGAATAGAATTTAAAATCCTTTTTCTCACTTACAAATCCCTTAATGACCAAGCTCTTTCATACCTTAATACAGTACCATATTACGTCCCAATAGAATACTTCCTGCTCCTCTCCTATGGAACCAACTCCCATTTTTTGTTTAGGAGGCAGGCATTCTCCCTCTCTTCTCTGAAGTTTAGGTTTAAAACCTTCCTTTTTATTGAGGTTTGTCGTTAGGGCTACCTCAGCTGGCCCTGAGCTATCACTTAGCCATTACTATGCTGTAGGCTCAGGCTGTATTGAGGGCTTTTCCCCTTGCGCTGTCAATGGGTTCCCCCAAAAGCCACTTTGTAGACCAACCTCCTTTTTTGTAAGTCAAATGGCACCAATGGCATGGATAGATGGATTATAGATGGTCAGAAACTGACCCAGAAACTCTTTTTTGTTTCATAACTGAATGCTAATTGGTTTTATTTTCTACTTAAATGACATACATGTAGATTTTTACTAATATTTCATAATTAGAACAGTAACGAAAATGGAATCTTCTTTATTTCTGTTAATATGTCAACATAACTTGTTCATCTGAACTGGAAGTGAAGCATTACTGGAGAATCAAGAAATATGAATAGAATGTAACAGAATTTATACACTGATTGCAAAATCTTGGCATCTCGCTCTAGCTTTGTCCTATTTGGAATAGATTTACCCAAATTAGGAATAAGCATCGAGTTAATTTCCCGTTTCCTAAAAAAGCTCAGTGACTGACAAACTGATGTGTTTTATATTTTGTTTGCTTTTTAAGGTGTGGTTTAGCAATCGAAGAGCCAGGTGGCGAAAACAGGCTGGAGCCAGTCAGCTAGCAGCATTCAACCACCTTCTGCCAGGTGGATTTCCTCCGACAGGAATGCCAACACTTCCTACGTACCAGATGCCAGAGTCCAGCTACCCAAGCAACTCTCTGTCCCAAGGTAAGATAGACATCACCTTTATACTGATTATATCCAAATGTTCCATCCAGTTGCCAACAGATACTGGTGGACCATAGGTTGTTTTGGTCCTCCTCATCTCCCTAAAAGTAATTCAATAAGAAAACTTTTAGACCTGTAATTCTGTTCTGTTTGACCAGTCAAAGAGAAACAAAAATGTCCTAAATACCTAATGACGTTTTTCTGGCCTCGATCCTGATCTTACATACATAAAGTGAGGCATGTCATCAAGTCCACAGTACACCTACATGATTTACTCTTCCCCTTGCATGCTATATATATATATATATATATATATATATATATTTATACACAGTATATAGGGGAAACTGATTAGCTATTGTCCTACTTACCTACAGGAAGGAACAGGGATTTTTTAAATAGAATATTTTTTGGTGCTCAGCCATGTGCCGTTGTGTTATATTCAGACGGTGGTGGTACAGTCCACCGACCCCAGCCTTTACCTCCATCAACCATGCACCAGAGTGGTCTGCCCAGCCCTGACAACAGCTCTGCCTATGGTCTGGCCTCCAACCGCCATGGTTTCTCCAGCTACTCTGACACTTTCATGAGCTCTGCAGCACCTAGCAACCATGTCAACCCTGTCAGCAATGGAATTTCGCCACAGGTAAGGCCTGCTGGACTTCTATGACATTTGTGCTTGATGATGTGAAGTCATGTCAACCTAGACTGAGTCATGAATCAAGTAAAATAGATAGAACTAATCATAAACCTCAATCTGTGTGTCATTTCCTCATCTCAAGTCAACTGAACACCCAAAACCGGAACGTTAAAAAGAATTACTCATTACTATGTCATTCATTTATTAATCTGGTAATAGGACTTGAAAAATGGACCACAGAGCAATGTTGATTTTCAATTTGTCTTGACTAGGAAGTTACTGACTTCTTTGTGTGTTGCTCTTGATAAGTTTGCAGCAGAAATGCTCAAATAATTTTCCAAGCTTGCCGTGAATATAAAAAGTATTTACCCTCCTTCAAAGTTTTCCCCTTTCAACACTGAATTATAGTCAGTCCATTAAGAATAGAAGCCTGGGCCACCGTTTAGCTCACTGAGTTAAGGCGATACCACATGGGCTCAATCCCTTAGCAGCAGTCATGAGTTTGAGTCTGGCTCAAGACCGGTGAATGTGTCTCAAAGTGACTGAAGTATAAATACACCTGTATTTACAAGACAGCTATGACTCCTCTGAAGGAATTACAAGCTTTACCAGTTGAGATGGGAGAGCCTGCACAAATTATTTACCAGTCAAAGCTTTATGGGAAAGTGGCAAAGAGAAACCTGCTGCTCATATTACATATTGAATAGAGTACACCAGAAAGCATGTGGGAGACTCTTAAGTCAAAAGGAAGAAGGTTCTTCAGTCTGATGAGACCAAAATTGAGCTTTTTGTCCATCAGCCTAAATGCACTGTGTTTGGCAGACAATGAACACAGCACATCATCACAAACACACCATCCCCACCATGAAGCATGGCAGTGGAAGCATCATGATGTGGGGATGCTTCTCAGCAGCAAGGCTTTGAAGTCTAGGTAGAGGTGAAGGTAGAGGGTAAAATGAATGCAACAAAGTGGAGAGAAATCCTGGAAGACAACCTGATACAGTCTGCAAGACAACTGTGACTTGGAGGAAGATTTGTTTTCCAGCAAGACAAAAACCCAAAGCATTAAGACAAAGCTACACAGAAATTCTTTCAAGACATCCAGGGGAATGTTGTGAAGTGGCCAAATCAGAGTCTAGACTTTGGTCTAAATTAGAATTTGTGGCAGGGCTTGAAAAGGGCGTTTCACTCACAATCCCGGTGCAACCTGTAAACCAGGGTAAAAATTGTGTCCAGATGTGCAGAACCAATGGAGACCTATCTACAAAGGCTTAATGCTGTAATTCCATTCAAAGGCACATCTACTAAATACTAACTTGAAGAGGATAAATACTTATTCATTCACTTATTGTAGGTTTTACACTATTAATTAACCATCATGGCCCATGTGGATATTTTTCCCCTTTTCATTTAGATTTTTTTTTGATAATTTTTACTACATGCTGCTGGATCAGTTCTAGTGAACATAAAATATCATCTTGCAGACCAGATACACCACTTGCTGGATGTGGCTGGTTAGGCACAAAAGCATTTTGCCATTACCACTGTGGAGTGTCAGTGTGGTCTTTGCAAACTTCAGGCGTGCAGTGTTCTTTTTAGTAAGCAGTAGCTTCCTTCATGGTGTCCTGCCATACACACCCTGCTTGTTCAATGTTTTACATACTGTAGACTCATGAACACAGGTTTTAGCCATTTCCAATGATGCCTTCAAATCTTTGGCTGTCACTCTGGGCTGTTTCTTTACCTCATTAATCAGTCTTTGTTGTGCTCTTGGGGTCATTTTGACTGGGTGCCCACTTCTTGGTAGAATAGCCACAGTCCCAAAGTGTCTCCATTTGTAGATTGTTTGCCTAACTGTAGACTGGTGGATTTCTAAAGTCTTTGAAATCACTTTGTATCCTTTTCCAGCTTTGTGTAAATCACCAGTTCTTGATAGTAGATCCTCTGAAAGCTCTTTTGGCAAGGCATTGCTCACATACGCGTATTCTTCTTGTGCGGAGCAAACTCAAAAAGTTTGAGTGTTTTTTATCAGTCAAAGTAGCTTTAGTCTACACCTCCAAAGTCCTTTTCTAAACAAGACTCCAGGTATGCTAACTCCTGATTCTAGTTAACTTTTTTCAGGTCATTAACTCAAAGGTTCACATACCTTTTCCATAAGCACTGTGAGGTTTTTATGGTTGTTCTCAATAAAGACATGAAAGATCAGAATTCTTTTGTTTTATCATTTTAGGCACATTATATTTGTCAATACCCTGGACTAAGATGAAGATCAGATCACATTTTATTCATGAAATTTTATTCATGAAAGGTTTACATACTTGTTCTTGCCACTGTAAATTCGACAAATGAAATATAAGACTAAGTTTGATCTGTTGCCCAAACTGTAATTATGAAAACAAAAGAGCAGTTGCCAGTTTTTTCTGTGTTGGATTCATAAAAGAATTGTCCATTCTTCAATGTTTAATTTTCAGTTGAATTTTAAACAATACATAACAAAACTAAAGAAACTGCACACACATACACAAACATACACGCACACAAATGATACTGAAATGAAATACTGTAACCTCAGTAGTTCTCTTTAACCATGACATATTGGTGGGTGAGCTTGTTTGCTGTTTGAGAGTTCAATAGGATGGTTCATCTTTGTGCATTTAGTGTTGAAAACTGATTTGGGACATGTTAACTTTGCATATGTGGCAGAGATGTCTAGAAGTGCCAAGCCTCCACCAGTAGAAGAAAGAATACATTTTCTGGTAGCTGAAGTTCACGTTTGTTGGTAGACACCAACAAAATTATTATTAATATGTAAAGTTTTCAATGAGGAAGAGTCAAAAACCTTCACAGTTAGTCTGGGAATTCTGAATGCAGGCTGGAGCTAACAGGGACAGGCAGAGAGGTCTGAGTTCTGCCTTGATACAAAGGAGTATGAGGTATGGCTGAGTTGAAGGTGGTTGGGCTGGAGTGGCTGAGTGTTTCTTCAGCCCTAGCAGGAGGGAGACGAGGCAGGGGGCTGGTTAGGCAACTGGTGGTAGGGCAAAGAAATGTTAGTGAAGGTCGAAGTTGGAGTTAGCAACATCAGCAAGGAGGCCTGAGCAAGCCTAGCTGTGCAGCAGAGACTACACTGTGGTGATGAGTGGAAGTGTTGCTATAAGTACAGGCTACTCCGGTGTATTTTTCCTTATATACAAATACTGTACTCTGTAGTATGCCTGTTTGTGTGTGATGTTTAGTTGAATTTTCGCTGGACCAAATAAACCTGAGTGGTGACACAGAGTTCTTTGACCAAAATTATTGGAATCAGCTTTTTTGGTATTTATACATAAGGTCTTTGATATTTCATCTCCATTGGTATGGCATGAACACTTGCAGTTGTCATACCATTTTAAAGAAGCCAATCCTGGACCAATTCCTGGCCAATCACCAATATTAAATACCTGAGCAATAGTGTTAGAGACTAACTGATTCCATAAGCATTTGGTACTATATATAATCTGTTTCTCAACAACTGCCATAATGTTAACAGTTGCAAACAGTGTCCAGAGGGGTCAATACCTTTCCTGCAAAATCTTGAGTTTTTCCTCAGTGTTGTCATTACTGTGGCAACACACCAGTGACACTGAAATGAAGGGGGCTGTGTTTTTATAGCCCAGGAATTACATCCATATTGGATTATTCTACATGACAAGAAGTAGTGTTCAAAGCAAACATTTGGTGCCAGTGCAGAATATTGTGTGCTCTTTATGTTGCAGGGTGGCAAAGTGAGTTTAGGCAAGTTGGAATGGAGTATGGACATGACTTTCTTGCAGAAAGAGTGAACTCTTATCCTAACACAAACCTTAAATTAATGTTTGACTGTTTTTTCTTTTTTATAACCATAACCGCAGTCTTTCATGAACCTGTACCATATCTTAGTATAGAAAATCAAAAATCTGTTGGCTCTACAAAATCATTTAACATTACATTTCTTGTCTGGCAACAGGGTTGCCCAGACATCATATAGTGATGATGTTGGGCTGAGCATGGCTTCAACTGCACTGCAGTATTTTGCAGACAAACCGTATCGACATTAGTTAGTTGGTGTGAGCCTTGCTGTAATGCCATTAATCTTTTACTTTTAATCAGTTGTTGCTACAAGTTACCACTGCTTGTGTCATTCAAATGGAGTCGGCACCAGAAATTCTATTTCACACTAACAGGGAGAGGAGATAGATTTCCCGTGTTATCCTTTCTCAGTCTCTTCAACAGCAAGCATTCTAAAAGAGACTTTGTGTGCTTTGGAAGGATTGTTTTCTGTGGCAAAAGCGACAACTTGCTCATATGACCAACTAAACAAGAAATATGATGCAATTAGTCACAAATGCTGGGCACTACAGCCCACCCTCAGCAAGGAGATCATCCTAACAGGCAGAAAATAAGCTTTAGATGGCTCTTACAAAGAGTTGCAAAATCAAATTTACCACCACATTTGTCAGCAATTACCCTCTTATTCTACTTACTTAAATGACAGTTGGTTTTTCAGGACTGTTTGGTCTGACTTTTCCTCCCCTATTTTTCTTTGACAAGACAATAGATGTGAGTATTTGGTGACAATAAATGATTTGTTGTTATGCTGAAGAGCTGGTAATAAAGAGAGCCATTTGTATAGCATTTATGTTTATTAATTGTTGTGTCAGTACAACAACAAAAAAGACCTGTATAAATACAGAGAACCATAAGGTTGCCTTTGTACTACAATCACCTACCATATCACTGGTTTACAGTCAGGATTACCGCACAAGAATAATAAATACACATTCACACGTGTGCATGCACACAATCACACAAACACACACACAACAAAGCAGTATCATAATGTAAGCTGTTATTAAATGGAGCAGAGGAATGACAGCAGTCAGGAATCAAACCCGTTACTCTCTGTTAATGACATTTGCACCGATGCATCCTGACCACTTGGCTATTTTTTTGCCCAGAATTGCACTTAATGTTATGGACAGTGTGATTTGTGTGCTACTGTGTGGAAAATCAGCTGCAAAGATACTAAAATATCACCATAGCTGATGCTGTGTGCTGATTGTGATGAATAGATCAAAATGAATGAATTCTTCTTCTGGTGTCATTTTTTTTAGTGTTTGACGTTATATTTAATAATTCTGGAATTTCATAAATATCTACATCATCCTTCCTTATCAATATATGAAGATGTATTAATATATGTCCCTTTATAAGGCAGGGCTGCTTTTACCACCCACAGTTATATCTTATGACAGAGAACCAACATATCAGCTGACTGTGGAATGAATCCCATCAAATTTAAATCAAAACAGCTCCAGCAAATTCATTTGATTGAAATAGTATTCACTCCTGACATGAAATGTGTCTGAAGTGAATGCTACTGCATACTGTGTTTATTGTCCTCTCAGTCTATTCTCAGAGCCTCAGCTGAAGCTTTTCCATTATGGGTTCACTGACATTGACCCTTTCATCATGTTCCCAGGCATTTACATGAAATAACAATGTTGGGCGCATTTCCTAAGATCCCATTTTAAAATTGCAGGAAGACCATATGTGGTACCTCTGACAGCCAATAATTCAATTTGAAACAGCTATATTGCATTTGGAATGTAATTCACACAAGCCATTTCTGCGCCTCCTCTTCTCAGATTGAATGGGAAAGAATTAGAGGTTGACTTTCATGTTGAGATGGAGTGTACAGCCTATTCCAAGTCTTATTGACAGAAAGACAAAATAACAGTATGAAATGCCATCCCTGTGGTGGCACTGAATGTGTAAATAGAAACCATTTCACAGCTTTGCAATGAGAATTGTTACAACCCCCACTAAAAAATGCTGCAAATATAAAGCATTTTTTTAAACTGCATTTTTTGGACAAATTCCTACAAATCTATTTTGCCTCAGAGCCCTCTAAGTGGTGAGGAATTTTTCCTTCAGTGATGCTGGACCTCTAATCCTTTTTTGTCAGGTCAGACAACTTAGTGACCTGCCACTGAAGATGAAACTATTACTTCCCACAGTGACCCCAACACATCAACACATCACACAAGTAAAAAAGAACACATTTCTTCTCTCATGCTCTCATTTCTCTCCGGTTTGTTGTGAGAGGAAGATTTAGCCTGCTTTGGAATGGTGGAGCTCTCTGGCTCGCTATTTGATGTCGGGGTGAGAGATAGAGAGAGAGAGTGAGTGAGTAAGGATGGAATAGAGTGGGTTTCAGTGTTGGGGGATCAGAGCTGCTTTGGTTCTCCAGCTCTGTCTCTTTGATCCATATCCCCAGGCCTGCCTCACTAACTCAGGCCTCTGCTCGTGATTCCCGACAACTGTCGGCCTGAGATAAGGAGGTGGGGTGGGAGATGTGGGGGGGCCTCCTCTGCCCCGCCACCCCCAACAGACACACATACACACACACACACACACACACACGCACACACATGCATGCGGGCACACACACACACACACACACACTCCACTTCCACTTAACAATACTTTTTTTAAATGTGTGAGGAAATGTGTTTTGTGTTAGACTCCCCTCGACTAAAAAATACAAATAAAAGCACTCAATGCCCATCCGCCTACAGCCCCCAGTTAACATTGTGTAGACACGACTGTGTGCACCTGAATGCCAATGAGAGTAGTGCCTAATATTAGTCTCAGTTGCTATTAAAATTTGCAGTACTAAGCCCTTTGACTGGGCATGCTGTCAACTGGCATGCTCCTGTGTCAACAAATCAAACAGGATGAGCACATATATTTACATCATTCCCATAATAAGGAATAGAGTTGAGGCGGCTGGGGTGGGGTGGGGTGGGGGGTGATGTTAATTAGAAATCGCCTGAAAAACAGATGCTGTTTCAGTTTGGCAAGAACCAAAGCAAGGAGCTTTATACCAAATAAACACATAAAAGATGAGACCTACTCAAGAAAGCTGCCAAAAAGCGGAGGAATTTAATTCAGAGCAACTGATGGAATGTTTGTATGATATATTTTTCTTTATTCGTCACTTAGAGTATTCTCCTCTCCTCCCTCATGGAAACTAAACAGAGCCCAGGGTGCTGTCTGACTGACTGAGTGGGTAGAAAAGTGTTAAGCCCCTGTAGTTCCTGTGGTTTGGATGAAATGTAGGCGTTCACTAGTTTCATTGCACTAACAACTACAACCTGGCATTTTATTTATGTGATCAGTTTTTACAAATGAATTTACAATGAATACTTGATTCTGATTAGCCTGAGCATTACTTTCATATACTAGAGGACACGCTATACTAGAGGACACGCTGGCAGACATTAGTGGCACCATAAGGACAACCAGTGATGAAGGCTGTGTTGAGAACCACCTACTATACTAGCAGTATGTACAGATTTGACCATAATGTAGACTGTGGTATGCACTATTCAAAAAAAGCAAAATCTTAAGTATGTCAAAACACCGAGATGTCACACTGATTCTGAAGAAATCTCCAGTATGGATTCTACCAGTCTAGCTCACCTATTGAGTCCCACAAAGCAACGCCCTGGAACATTCACAACACCAGCTTGTTCACAACAACTCTGCAGACATGTATCCTGTATTATAATTGGTCTGCTAGATTATTTACATTATACCTTTAAAGGTAATCCTATCATTATGACTTACGGTATTGTATGACATGTGAAATGACACAGACAACATAAAAGCATTTTGAATGTGTTTTATAAAACGGATTTAACTATTGAATAGGTACACATGTTCACAATATGACCAAATTAATGTATCCATTAAAATAGAGATTAAAATGCTGTCAGTGAGCAAGTTTGATGAAAAGACATCCAGTGGGATTAAAGCAAGGATAACAGTGTGCTTCCAAGGCAATAGGAGTTCCAGGAGAACTAGCTCATACTCATGTTAATTTGGCAGTAAAGCAATGTAATACAAAACAAGGTTGAATCTTGTCCCTCCAATTTTCAGACGGGCAGTTAAATGTTCATCTTTGGTAAAATAAATAACATCTACATTTTAAACTTCTCTGGAATTTTAAAGCATAATTGGATGCTACTCATTAGCCATGCCGTTGTTTATTTCAAAACCAGAAATCAGGTGAGCTTGCCCTAGCATACCCTTATATCTAAAACAGAGACTGTAGGTTGTTCCCTTTAAAGACTTTAATTCACACATACACACACGCACACACGCGCGCGCGCGCACACACACACACACACACACACACACACTAGATGTGTATCAATAAATGTCAGTGTATGAATGGTCACAGCAGCACAGAGGAACAAGTACAGAGACCCTTTTACACTGACCTGGTGATAAATGAGAATAACCACCTGTAACCATGGCAACAGAAACTAAAAAATACTTTAATAAGTAATAAATTAATAATAAATAAAACTTTTATTACTTATTGAAGTAATAAAAATACCTATATATATATACACATTTGAAACACAGTTAAATTGTCCTTCATTAGTGGGAACTAAATCTAGACAAAAACGACAGATATCAGAAGACTAAAATTTGACTAAAATACACCATATTTCTCTCAAAAGACAAACTGAAACTAAATGAATAATTGGTGCCAAGATGATTCAGGACCACAATGCTTAAAATAAAACAAATAAGGCAAAAACACTGTTGTAGTAGACCATGCCACTCATTTGGCTATTGCACGGTAAGGATGGAACAAAGTACTCCCTCCACAACAAAGAGACTTTCCTACTGCACTGTCTCGCTATCTGTCCATCTTTGTGTAACATAGTCAGGATATTGTTTGCAGCAACACTCTGCCTGTCACCCTGCAGCTGAGAGCCACTTCTGTTTATTTACATGTCATTATGGTAAAGATGAGCCAGTACTGACACTGTCAACTGCTATTTGACCTGACATCCTTTCATAAGCTAACTTGCCAGTGCTTGAGCAAACACCTCCTGTCTGCTTCCATCCTCTGGCTTGATCCCAGCCTCCTCGGATAAAGAGCTTCTTGGCCTTAAATAAATAAATATGACCAGTTGTTTGGAATAAGAGAAGAGGAGGTGCAGACAAGAAAACACAGTGGGTGGTGAGCAGGAAAAAGGTTTAGGCTTAGGCTTGAATGGACACTTAGTGGCATCTCCATTTCAGCAGTGTTTGAGTCATGTCAATTTCTACACATCAGTGTCCTCAAAAGTGTTCTGACAGTCATGTATTGTATCATGTGTAGTTAGAAGCAGCAGTGGAACAGACGTGCAAGCTGTATACAGATGCTACTACACACCTCCCCCTGCTGATTCGAAGTGATTATTGTAAATACACTACATAAATATATAGAGGTGTGTTTGTGATGACAGTTTTGTTTAAGCTTGGTTAGTTTTAACATCCAGCACTTAGAATTAGAATTCATACACTAACTAAAACAGAAATTTCACGCACATATCTAGAGAAGTCATTTCTTTGTCTGATCAGAAATAGTTGAGGATTACTGATTTGTGATCCATTTCTCCCAAACCCTGTCTTAGGAAAAATAAGTACCAAAAGAATAAAACAATCAATGACAATTTATTCTGTTCAATTTGAGTATAACAAGAGAAATACAAGAAAAGCACGTGTTCGTTTGCTGTGCTCATCAGCTGCTTTGGGTTTCCTCTTGAACAAGCTTTTGGAGTAATAAATAGACAAGTAAGAGAAAAATCCCTGCTGATATTGAACAGGAAGTGATGTGCACCCTTGGCCAGTTGAAATTCCATCACAGGTCTAAAAGAAAAAAGAGAAAACCATTCATGCACACACCTATGACCAGTCTAGAATCACCAATCAACTTACCTTGCATGTTGCACAAGAACATGCAACATTCACACAGAAAGGCCATAGTCAACAGTAGGTTTGAAACTAGAATGTTCTTGCTGTGAGGTGACAATGTTAATATACAATTTAATATAAATATCAATTAAACTTCCACTGAAACAAATTTGCACTGAAAAGACTAATGAAAAACTGAACATACCAGCAGTGTTTCCTTTATATTTACTCAGCTGTGACTTTTTATAAGATGCTCAATTCAAGGAGCACAAGAAAATAATCAAATTCCCATACTCATGTTAAACTGAGCTCAGTTATGTCCAGGAGAAATAGGCTGGACAAAGAGAAGATCTGATTTTGAATTTTCCTTTGCTGTTAGAATCTGCTAGAAGATCCCTGGTTCTTGTCCCGGTTAGGACGTCTGGGTTCTTTCTGTGTGGAGTTTGCATGTTGTCCCTGTGCATGCGTGGGTTTTCACCGGGTACTCCGGCTTCCTCCCACAGTCCAAAAACATGCTGAGGTTAACTGATTATTCTAAATTGTCCATAGGTGTGAACTTGAGTGTGCTTGGTTGTCTGTCTCTATATGTAGCCCTGCGATAGGCTGGGTACCTGTCCAGGGTGTCCCCTGCCTTCACCCGAGTTGGCTGGGATAGACTCCAGCCCCCCCGCGACCCTACAGAGGATTAAGCGGTGTACAGATAATGGATGGATGAATGTTTGAATCTGTGTTCCATCAGAATTTAGCTTTATTGGCCAAACATGTGAACACATACAAGAGAATTTTCATTTTTTTTCTACAAATTAAATTACACATTTAAAAGTATTTACTGCGTGGATTATTTGTGTCAGACATGTATGGAAGCTGAAATTTGACTGACTGGTAGATACACACAGCTGCAGGGTGGTAATTGTAGTTGATTTGGCATCAGTCTGGCCCATCAGAGCACTTAGTAGTACTTTGTATTATTTTTAGATTTCTTTATGTTTTTGGTATTTAATTACATTTTAAAATGCTTTACATAAGTTTCAATTGAATTAATTATATTGTTATTTTTGTACTTGACTGATATACCCGTCAATGTTAAATAAAATTTCCAGTATATTCCTCTGTGTTTGTCTTGCTAACAAAATTACTGTCTTCATTTCCACCTATTTACAAGTAATTTCTTCAAAAATATCATAAAACACTATTTGTTTTATGTATGTGTTCTTGATGTTCTCTGTATGTAATTGCAACTTGGTGCTGCTGCCATCTTGGCCAGGGCTCCCCTGAAAAAGAGATCTGCAATCTCAATGGGACTAACCTGGTTAAATAAAGGTTAGATAAAAAAGTTAAAAAAACAGGAATTTTACTAACCTGAAACAAATTCCTGTCAACGTAAGCCTGCGTAAAATGAAGTGCAGTTAACACAGATATAACCAAGTAATTTAATCAGTTTCTCTTTCAGTTCAGTCAGGCTCTGAATGTATGGGTTGTTCCAAAAATATGTCTCCATTACAATGAATTTGATTTCTGTTTTCATCACTTATGGGGGAGTTAGGATTTTTCAGGATTATGGCATCTGACAAAATACATCTACATATAGGAAAATAGCATAAGATGATTGCATAATTACCCCTGATTGCATCAGTCATTCAGTATTCCTACTGACATGATTAGAATGCAACTACTGACTGACCTACAATTTTAAGGAAGACAGTGATAGATGGTGTCAGACACAAGCGACATCTTAACATCATCCTTAATCCCAGTT
This sequence comes from Dascyllus trimaculatus, assembly GCA_024666655.1. Taxonomy (NCBI): domain Eukaryota; kingdom Metazoa; phylum Chordata; class Actinopteri; family Pomacentridae; genus Dascyllus; species Dascyllus trimaculatus. The sequence goes on along the minus strand of CM045452.1, from coordinate 1,542,701 downwards.
GCTATATCCACCTCCAACAGACACTGAGTCTGACACTGAGATGTACATCATCATAAAGTAAGATATGTGTGCTGCTGCATTTTCTTTAAATGCAAATATATTAGCTGCAGTTATGTAGCGTAATAAAAGAGAACATTGAGAATTAATTAATTTGTGATTGTCATACCCGACTTTTTTGATCTAACCCAAGTCACTACAGGTCAGCCTGGTCTCAGTGATCACATACACTCTGCAGCATGGAGTGTGTAACTTAAACTGGTTATAGTTTGGCTAAATACATTACTGCTATGAATACAGAGTAAAAGTACTTGTCAGTGGTCTTTGGTGAGCAAACTATGAAATACATGTTTCTATTATTATGTTCCGGACTTCCGGGTAGGGATGTGAGAAGGGAAGACGTGTTTTGGGGAGGCTCCCGGTAGACATTGTTAAACTCACAACTTACCGCGATACAAGCTATTTTTGGAATACCAGTGACTAGAACTGAACGTTGGGTGATTTTGGAGGCATGAAAGGAGGAGGTAGGAGGAAAGCAGGCTATAAAACACAGTTACAGTATCAGACTCAAACAGAAGCGACAGATGATATGGTGGATGCTAACGACGCAGCAGAGCCCGAAGTCTCGGGGGAGCTGCAGGCCTTATGGTCGCTACTTGTTAATGACATGAAAGAAATGATTGAAAAAGAAATTGGGAATGCCCTTGGACCAGTCAAGTTGTCTCTGGAGCGTCTTAATTCTTCCAGTGTTGACCACGAGAAACGCATTAAAGAACTGGAGAAGGGACTTAATGAATACAGTGACAAAATGACGGTTCTGGAGGCAACATGTGAGAAGCTTGTTGCTGAAAACAAAGTTTTACATGACCGAGCGACAGACGCCGAGGACCGGAGCCGTAAATTCAATTTGAGAGTGACCAACATTGATGAAAAGTATCCGGAGGGTCAGAATGCTACGCAGTTCATGTCTACATTTTTTTCAGAAGTGTTGAGTGATGTGTTCCCCTCTCCCCCAATCTTAGACGTAGCCCATAGAATCGGTGCGCTCCGCCAAGATGGGAAACCAAGGGTAATGATCGTGAGGTTCCATTACCTCCAGGACAAAGCCAAAGCCCTAGCGGGGAACCGAAATCAGCTGGCATGGCGTGGAGCTAAAATTCGTTTTTTCATCCATTACAGCCCTTCTACGTCCAAGCAGCGTGCTTCCTTCGCAAAAGTGAAATCCCTACTGTACCAAAAGAGAATCAAATTTCGCCTCGTCTACCCCGCGGTGCTGCGTGTAGAACATGGAGACCAAACATACAATTTCAGATCATCGGAGGAGGCCCAAAAGTTATATGAACAACACCTTTCTTTAGGATAAATAACCTCTCCCTAATGGCAGGCTCTTCTATTTTTTTGTCTTTCTCGTCTTCCTTGCATAAGGTCCATGGTGCACAAGAAAGACTCTGAATAATATGAAAACTGACACTAACCTTGCCAAGTTGACAGTGCTTTAAAAAAATGAATCTTCCAATACAGCCTATATTTTCTGTTACTGCTGAAATACCTCAGGATTAATAGACAATTATAAGGTAGATTGAACAGTCTGAAACATGCCTTATCTTGTGACATTGTCTTTTTTATTTATTGTTTACACATATGTGGACTGGATTCTGGAAATGCATTGTCCGCTTGATTTCGAGGACGGATATACTGTGCAATTTCTCCGACTCTGAAAGTATGGGACAATGTACACCTGCGTTGATGGACAACAATTATTTGTTTCTGCTGTGCCGTTGCTGCGATTGTGTGCCTTTCTCCTGTCGTAGCTTGTTTTGTTCATGTTATGAGTGCGTGTAGGTGTGCGGGATACGCCGCTTGTACCTGAAGTGTATATGATTGAGGTACGTGTGGGACAATGTCTAAAATTTAAGGAGCAGCTATGGACACATGTTGACGTGTGCGACCTTTGTGATTGTTGGGCAATTGCACGAATGTTCATTGGTATGGTTACTTTGAAGAGATATATATGTTGTACTATGTCCAATACTGTTGCTTATACTAAAGAGATGTGTCTCTCATACATGATCTTTTTTGATACGTGCGTGCGCGCGCACATCCTCTGATCTTGTTTTCTCTACGGATGCCGATCAGCTCCTCCCATCTAACCTGTGAACCCATGTAATGTATGGATTATGTGGCTCCCCCTTGTGGAGGAGGGTAACTTTAGGTTTTCTTTTTTTGTGTGATCTGTCGTCTGTGCAGATGTCTTTCTGCAGCCTTGGCTTCAATGCCATAAAGTGGCCACAACGTGAGATTGTATGTGACTTTGTGAATATTGAGGGGATGAGACTGCTTGTCATATAAGAGATTTAAGGTAAGCCTGTATTATAATGGGAGGAGGATCTGAACCAAATGCTTGTATGTTTATTTTTTAGATTTATTATGTGGGTTTTTGTTTTCTTTTTTCTTACGACTTTAACTTTAATTATTACTTGGAGCCTCCCTGAAGCACTAGGGTTAGAGGCTAGTTATACAGGAAGTAGTGATTAAGCTTCAGCCAATTATGGGATGCGTGTATTGTTTTTGTTTTTTCTGTCTTAGTTTAGGTTCGAGGGGGAAATGGGGTGGGTTAGAGCGCTATCTAGTGAACAGTAAACACAGGGAGGGACTGAGGTCACTGGTACTAACAATTTTTCTTAACTTTTGTGATGCAGGATAGGTCCTCTGGTGTGAGCTTTTGCTCATGGAATGTAAATGGTGTCAATAATGAGACAAAAAGGTGTAAGGTGCTTTCCCATTTAAAATTTTTACAGGCAGATATAATGTTTCTGCAGGAGACACACCTAACAAATGATGCCCATGGGAGATTGAGATGTAAGTGGATAGGTCAAATATACCATTCAAAATTTTCTTCCAAAGCTAGGGGGACAGCAATTTTGATCCGAAGGGGAGTTGCTTTCAAACATTTATCTACAATACCAGACAAAAATGGAAGATATGTGATGGTTATGGGAGAACATATTGAATATATATGGGCCAAACTGTGACGACCCTGAATTTTTCAGGGAAGTCTTAAGTTTAATCCCAGATATCTCGAATACCAACTTAATAATTGGAGCTGATCTTAATTTTTTTTTTGACCCATATTTGGACAAATCAAATGTTCATAGAGTAATCCCCTCTGATTCGCGTAATCTTGTGAAGACATACATTGATAATATGAACATGGTGGACCTCTGGAGAACACTCAATCCGATAGGTAGAGAGTATTCATTTCACTCCAGAGTTCACAATGTTTACAGCCGACTTGATCACTTCTTGGTGGATGGAAAGTTGCTGCCGTGTGCCTTTAATCCTAAATATCATAGTATTGTCATTTCTGACCATGTACCTGTCTCTTTCTCATTGAAATTGGATGCATTTACAAGACCACAGAGGAACTGGAGGTTCAATCCTCAGCTACTTGAGAATAAAACATTTTGTGAATATTTGGAAGCACATATTGCTCTATTTTTTGATTCCAATGACAAGGATGATATTTCACCTGTGCTATTATGGGAGATATTTAAGGCATTTCTGAGAGGGTGCATCATCTCATACCAGTCTAGTGCCAAAAAAACGCAACCTGAGAGAAGAACTAGAGCTGCAGGAAAATATAAGACAATTAGACCTGGATAACGCTCATAACCCATCTAATGAAAAACATAATAAGATCTAAACTGATCTAGATATAAACTCAACAATTTGCTATCTGACCGAATAAGTAGAGCCTTTCTATATACAAAACAAAAGTACTTTGAATTTGGTGATAAGCCACACAAACTATTAGCAAGTCAACTACGTAAATTGGAAAGTGACCGAAATATTCACAAAATTAAATCTGCTTCTGGTGTTCTTTATACTCAACATGAAGACATTAATGGAGAATTCAAAATGTTTTATGAAAGGCTGTATTCTTCTCAGAGTAATGTAAGGCCAGGAGTGATGCAAGCATTCTTGGACTCCTGTAATTTACCAGAGCTGGACCAGGCGGACCGTAATGCCTAGACGCAGAGATCACTTGTGCAGAGATCATAGAATCTATTAAACTACTCAAAAATGGTAAAAGCCCAGGGCCTGATGGTTTGAGTAATGAGATATACAAGCGATTTAGTGAAGTTCTTGCCCCCTACTTGCTTAAACTCTATAAGAGAGCTTTGGAGGATGGTGCCCTCCCGCCCACCTTGAATGAAGCTATCATTACTTTAATCCCCAAGAAAGGTAGAGACTTAGAAATGGTGGGCTCTTATAGACCAATCTCCCTTTTAAATACAGACCAGAAGATTTTAGCCAAAACCCTAGCAAGACGCCTCAGTGTGCATATAGGCAAGATGGTGCACCCAGATCAGACAGGCTTTATTCCCAAACGGAACCCATTTCACAATCTCAGACGCCTTTTCAATGTAATGCACTGTCCTAGAGATATTAAGGAAGACCTTGTAGTTGTAAGCTTGGATGCGAAAAAGGCTTTTGATCAAGTAGAATTTTCTTATCTGTTTTCAGTGATGGAAAAATTTAAGTTTGGAGACACGTTCATCGCATGGATTAGGCTACTGTATAGCAACCCCACCGCTGGGATACTGACCAATTACACATTGTCCTCGCGGGTTGTGCTTGGCAGAGGCTGCAAACAGGGCTGTGTGTTGAGTCCTTTACTGTTTGCCTTAGCTCTAGAGCCCCTTGCCCAAACAGTTAGAGCAAATCCCGATATACATGGTTACAACACAGAATACACCTCAAATAAGATTTCCCTGTACGCAGATGATATCCTTGATCCTTGATATCTCTGGCTGGAGATGGAGAGGGAGGACTGCCTGCCCTATGCAACTGGCGCAATTATACTCTCTCCTGTGGTGATTGGTAAAAATACCTACAGGCAGAACCCAATGATACATAACTCAATAAGGATTTGGAAACAGATGGGAATGCACTTTAATCTCAGGAAACTCTCTTTTCTCCTACCAATTGCATCCAACCCATCATTTGCTCCATCAAACATGGACGGCTTCTTTAATGGCTGGAAAGAGCTGGGTATAGGCAATACTGGTGATCTTTATATCGAGGGCACTTTTGCATCTTTTGAGCAACTCCAGAGGAAGTATGACTTGCCATGGACTCACCGTTTTAGGTACTTTCAGATTAGGAACTACGTAAGGGAACATCTCCCTGGATTTGAAAATGCAATCCCAGATAAACTGGATGGGTGTTTGGGGCTGTGTGCAGGTTCAGACCATGTAATATCCCTACTGTATGACAGATTGCAAGGCCTTTGTCACCCAAATATGTCTAGGATAAAAGATAAATTGGAGAGTGAATTAGGGCAAGCAATTCCAGATAACATCTGGGACTCCAGCTTAGAACATATCCATAGCTGCTCCTTAAATTCTAGACATTGTCTAATTCAATTTAAAGTCATGCATAGGATCCACTATTCAAAAGTGAGGTTACATAGTATTTTCCCTGAAATCTCTCCCATATGTGAAAAATGTGAGTCGGTTGAAGCTGACCTGCTACACAGCTTTGCACTTTGTACTAAATTGCAAGACTTCTGGGCTGACATTTTCAATTTTTTTTCAAGAATACTTAAATTACAGATATATCCTGATCCACTACTAATCATCTTGGGAGTTTCGGCTGCACCCAAGTCGTTAAAAGTGACACAACAACAGCTTCTGTCTTATGGACTGATTACAGCTAAAAAGCTCATTTTAATGTGTTGGAAAGGGAAAGAGGTGCCCACAATGAAAAGATGGTTCACAGAGCTGACAGACACACTCCATTTGGAAAAAGTTAGATGCACCATAAAAGACAAACCTGAACAATTTCAGAGGATCTGGCGACCACTAATTTCCTTCCTGGAACAGGAGCTGGTCTCCTAACCATTTCTTAATAATTATGGTAGCGCTCTGGGGTGGGGATTGGCTGAGGGGGGTGGGGAGGGTGATTCTGGGGATTGGGGGAAAGTGGGGTTTTTGTTTTTGTATTTTTGCTTTGTAGGCTGTCGGTGCCTTTTTGTTTGTGTTTTTTTTTTTGTTGTTGTTGTGGTTGTTTTTTGTCCAAGCTTTGATCATGTGACCTTTGTATTGTTTTATGTCAGTGCTGCTTTTTGAAAAATTTTGAAAACGAATAAAAATATTTGAAACACTATTATTATGTTCCTGCACTGACATTTATTGTTTCTTGTCAGGTGACATATATGAATGACCAGATTCAGGCCTGCTAACAATTAGAGGAGGTAAAATGTGGTGTATTGCATGAGTAAGAATCATGCTTTCAGTCTTTCCTTGAGGGCATTGATAGTGTTACACTTGTTCATACACATGAAAAGTGATTAAAGTAAATGTAAAGAGAGATAAAAAGGACTGTGAGCCAGAAGTTAAATCCCTGCCTACTTCTCTGCCTGCACGACCAATCACCATGTGAAGTAAGAACAAGTGTCTCTTTTTTTACAGAATCTGCTGCATATTTCTTACCAATTCAAACATTGCTGAGGAGAGGGTGTTTAAATCAGTGTTTGGTAATGTATGCTTCATAATGACGCGTACTGTTAATTTTAGCCTTTCACATCCACCATCTAATTTGGGTATGATACCCTAAAATGCTTAAATTATCTTTCAGCAGACTACTTTAAGCTAAGGAGTTCAATACTAAATGAAAAACAAATGAGATGATGAAGAGAACAGCATTTCAATATATTGTAGAAAAAGGCTGAGAAACAGACCTGAATGCAGGAGATAGTGGCACAGAGATAGCCACAGGAGATCTGCACACCTCTGTTTTCACATCCCTTCATCTATTAAAGACTCCTTACACTGAAACAGTTTTATCACTTCATCCACCATCTGCCTATCTGTGTCTGGCTTTGTATGTGTGTGTGTTTCATAGAGTATGGCACATCTTTATCCTGCCTGTAAAAATCTCTACTTTTTCTTTCTGTATCTACAAAAACTGTCAATTCTTTGCAAGTGCCTGATTCACTGCGGGTGTACGGTCAGGTCCATTTGAGATAGGTAGCATTTTCAATGCCGACATTGATAGACAGTAGCTGATAGGGAGGCCTGCTCCACAGGTGAACTACATTCAGTAATGTGCAAAGTTCCAGCTGTGGAGCAAAAAAATAAGGATGCTTACAAAAATAAATGTGTAAGTAGGTGACAGCCTGTACTATCTGAACCACAGCACCACCTCTTCATCTTGTTTTGCCTGTTCCCCGTAGACTTTACTGTGGCAAAATTGAGCTACAGATAGATTTGTATGCAAAGATCACAAATGAGCTCTATTTTATAAAGCATGAACACAGAGCAGAGAAGAGATGCAGAAGTCTAGTCTCCTGTCAGATCTCTTCAGTTAGAACATGCTGAAAGGTCAGTATAGACATTTTGCCTGATGAGACCAAGATAAATTAAAGATTGTATGGGTATTGGAATGGACCTGCTGTTTTGGCACTCAGTAAGCACAAAGACCATACACCTGTAGAAGCCACACAGTCTTGTGAAAGATGAAAGTTATGTTTAGACAACACTTATACCCAAGGTGGGTGTCAACACAGACTCTCTTGCATCCTAAAAGGGAGCCCTAATGGCAGATGTCCTATCCACTGTGCTGGTAAAAATCCCAACTTCAGGTTTTGTTGTGGAAAAAGTATGTTGAAATCAAAAATACAGCTTTTTTGATTTTTGCATTTTTTTGCTATTTCAAATTGGTAGTGGGTAGAAGCATGTTGACAGTTCTAAAGCATCCTCTCCACTTTGTTTGCAGGTTATGAGCATCCTGAGTAACCCCAGCAGTGTTTCATCACAGCCACAACACGACTTTTCCATCTCACCACTCCACAGCACGTTGGACTCTTCATCCAACAGTATCTCAGCCAGCTGCAGCCAGCGTTCAGCTGAGGCCTCTATTAAAACGGTGGACAGCCTTCCCTCATCCCAGTCTTACTGCCCCCCAACATACAGCACTACCAGCTACAGCATGGACCCAGCTGTGGCTGCTGCCGGTTACCAGTACAGTCAGTATGGCCAGAGTGAGTCCTAATTTTTCTAGACTAACAAGTTATTTTAATACCACATGTCTGTTTTGCTATTTACTTTCACTAACCCACACAGTACGATTCCATCACTTATAGTATTGAAAATTTTGAGTAGTTTCTCGAGAGTGTTATGAGTTTACTGAAAACAATGTAGAATGTAGAGACAGTGCACAGTGTAAGCTGTTGCTGGTAAATGGCTGGCGCACTAATCCTGTGTGCAGCATCTGAAGGTTGATGACTTGGAGTATGGGATGTAGGTGGTTGGTAAGTGGTGGCTGAGTAACCATTTCTGGAGAAAAATGTGTTATTCAAGGTGCTCAATATGGTCAATTTCAGACAGAGGCTTGGCAAGAGGAGGGAGCTGGTGAGTAGATAACCAGAGGAGACTCGGACCCAAGGCTCAAAGAGGTTGCTGGTTAGGCAACGAATAAGATAAATAAGTAGATATTACTAAGAGAGTTGGCTAACAATACTACCACGGGAGCAGGCAGAACAATTTGACAAGGAGTGGAGTGATGAGCCAGGGTTTAAGTATTGCAGCGGGGGTTGACTCTAAGGGGTCCACAAAGGGGAATAATTTTCCACAGAGGGAATAATGGCCACGCCCAGGCACAGACATACACTCACAAACAAAGCAAGGACAAATGGAGTAAAACAAGAGACAAAATGGAAATGCAGAAACAAAAAAAAAAACTACAGGAACTGGGACAAGGTAATGGTTCTATGACAAGTTTGTTATACTCTTTTTTTTAACATAGTGATCTAGTAATCCATGAGGTTTCCTTCACTGGTAGTGCACACATGGTGATACCATTAGGGGGCTGACTGTGTAATAAGCTGCTGTAACAGTAAATGATGTGCTGAACTAATGCACTTTGTGGCTGCAAATTAAATAAAAACTTCAGCATACATGTGTACAATATCACATATTATCTTAATAGATCTGTCAGTTGATGTCTTTTGGAATCACACCATAAAATCTTTCTTTTTTGCTTCACTGCATAAAGCTTTGGTAGACAGAATTTTGTAATGTAGTTTCATTTGTAATGAAACTACTCTTCTGCACCTCCTCCAACCATGATTTATAAATTATAAAACATGATGGCAGGTTACAGCAAGTCACAGGACTCTTCACAAGTCAGATCAGATGATATAAATACTAGCAAAATCCACAGTGAAAACAGGAAGTGGTGGTGCAGCTATTTGAAGGGAAGAGTAGGGTTAAAATCTGAGAAAACATTGTTTTGGTACTTATAGCAAATGACTTGGTATGACTGAATTTCCACAGTTCTTGATAAACTAAGTACCAAAAAACAATGTGCAAATAATTTTAAAAAAACAAACTCTATTTACAAATCTAAATTCTAACACAACACTATATTCTGACAGAAGATAGACTGTGGTCTACTACTATTGGAAGCAGCATGCACCTCATGTTTTGAGCTATTGCAACATTAGCCTAAATAAGTCAGTGTTAGTATTTGTGAACACTGTGTAGAGTATTACCTCAATAGATGTACCTGTTGCAATTTGCAAGCAATAATGGTAACATTTTAGGATATGCACATTTAGATTTATAATAAAGCTAGCAAATGAAGTCTCCCACCATGAACCCTGCGCACAAATCCAGATGCCTGCCAGATGCAAGTCTTAAAGAAGCTTCAATAAGTTGAAGGTGTCTCTTTTGTTTCTTTCAAATGCTTTGTGACAGCATTAGCATGCTGCCTTTTTGTCTGTAATCCTCCAAGTCAAATACAAAATATCTCTTCAAGTCACAGCAGATCTGTTGCTGCACCTCCAGTTGCAGCTGCTATTCCACATGTAGGTATTATTGTCTAGTATGTCCAGTACCCATGCCATCTACGATATCTTCAATACTTTGGGGCAATAGAAAAACAAGCACTGGCTTGTAAACATCAACGTAAAAGTCAGATATTCTACACACCCGGACCATATCCTATCTCTGCAAGTACACTTCTGGAGATAGGTCATATTCAAATCCCTATTTAATGATCTTGCAAAGCCCTGAACTACTGTCAGTGACAAGCTATTCAGTGTCTAATGAAAATATTTCTCAAATTCTCACTTTCTACAATATCTGGTCATATTAGAGCTGCAACATGGGTAATGTTAGGGAAACATTGTGGAATATGGTTAATAAATCTATCAACCATCACACCCCCTACACCCCTACTTTGTGTTTTTGTCACTCCCTGCCTTTCCACTGAATGTTGGCTTTGGATGTTCTGTAAATCACAAGGTACAGAATTGACTAGTATGGATCTAATTCCATGGATTCTACCACACATCCTTCATGACATTAAAAGATTAATTCACAACGGGTTTCAGACAGTTCAGGCAGACAGGAATAAATCCAAGAGTGGCAAGGAAGAAGGTGGAGTATGAGGGCATTATTGTAGCAAAACTATTTGTCAATTCGAATGGAGAGTTGTCTATCTGTATTTCAATCCGTGTGTCCGAAGAGAGATTTGTCAATGTGTAAAAGAATTTGTCTATGCGAACTGAGATTTGTCTGTCTGTAATTAGGTTTTCAAATGTGTAAAAAAAATGCTAATCTCTATTAAAAGTTGTACATGTAATAAGATTTGTCCATGCGTACAAAGAGTTGTCAATGCGTACAAAGATATTCGTAGCTGAAAAGTTTCTATTCGGCTTCACATCTGCAGGAAATACAGACAAATCCCCAGTTACGAGTCGTTCGGCTTCACAATTGGCTCTCATTTTTACACGTGATTTTTGCTACACTTCTGCCGTGAGAGAGATTCGTATCTGAAAAACGTCAGGGTTTCTGCTCCCTGACCTCAGGCTCACAGGCTCACAGGCTCGTTCATGCTGGCTGCGTTCGGCTATGCTGCCCTGTACCCAGCAGTTCCCGTCGTCTGCAGGCCATCAGGGGGCCGCGATCCACCAGAGTCTGAGAGGTACCTGGCTGCAGACCTCCACTGTGAGGACAGTAAATGCACGGGATGCATTACAAAATAAAATCGCGTAGTAAACAATCGTATAATCTACTCGACCACTGGTCTATAGTATATATCGTTTTAATTTATATATTAAACTTGTGATTATTTTGAGAATGAGCCCCATTGTGAGTTTTTATGCCTGCTAACAGAATAATCCTTAAATGTTATTTTAATGCACAGTTACAGTCATAAGAATAGAACAAAGACGTGCTACAGGTGATGAAGACAACACAATAATTACTAATATAATGACAAAGTCGGCGACCGGGGACATTAAATAACAAAAGTGTAACCGTTAGATTCCAGTAAAAGTACTTATATCCCGTTACAGAACCGTCAGAGCCAGCGGCAGATTTCAAAAAGTGTAGCCGAGCTAAGGCTGCTGTCAGCGGGGAGCTGTGAGCGCTGACAGCCCGGTAGTAGCTGTCTAACGGGGACACTCACATCTCCGACATCGTTGGAGTAAATTTTTAAGCAGAATTTATCCTGATAAATTGACCACAGATTTGATGTTTATACAACCACTTTATTGCCTCAAATAATCTTAAAACTACATTTTGTGTCACAGTCAAGGTAGTACCGTGGACAAGTGCGTATATTGAGAAACAGCCACAAACACTGGCGTTAAATGGCTGCTTCTTCTTTTGATTTAATTAGAGGTTACCAAACCAACTTCACATGCGTCACCGCCACCTACCGGACTGGACGCCTTAAATGTACTTTTCTGTTTTTTACCCGTTACGTCCTGTCCTGACAGTGGAGGTGTCCTCACAGTGGAGGTCTGCAGCCAGGTGCCTCTCAAAACATTAACATGTACTCACCGTCTGCGATCGGGGCTCCATCTTGTCCACACCCTGCCTCACAATGTCACGAACGCTCCAAGACTCAGGGGGATCGCGGCCCCCTGATGGCCTGCAGACGACGGGAACTGCTGGGTACAGGGCAGCAGAGCCGAACGCAGCCAGCATGAACGAGCCTGTGAGCCTGTGAGCCTGAGGTCAGGGAGCAGAAACCCTGACGTTTTTCAGATACGAATCTCTCTCACGGCAGAAGTGTAGCAAAAATCACGTGTAAAAATGAGAGCCAATTGTGAAGCCGAACGACTCGTAACTGGGGATTTGTCTGTATTTCCTGCAGATGTGAAGCCGAATAGAAACTTTTCAGCTACGAATATCTTTGTACGCATTGACAACTCTTTGTACGCATGGACAAATCTTATTACATGTACAACTTTTAATAGAGATTAGCATTTTTTTTACACATTTGAAAACCTAATTACAGACAGACAAATCTCAGTTCGCATAGACAAATTCTTTTACACATTGACAAATCTCTCTTCGGACACACGGATTGAAATACAGATAGACAACTCTCCATTCGAATTGACAAATAATTTTGCTACAATAATGCCCCCATAGTGGAGAACTTGCTGCATTTATTAACAGATGGTGCCGCCCTGGTCATATTGTGAAGCAAGGATTCTACAGCCCAGATGTTAGATGTAACTGTTAGATGTGGGGCTACATTCATACTATATATCCAGGGAGTTTTCACATGCCAGCCTGACTGCTTTTTACCCCCCAACCCCAAATGCACCTCCTGGTGCTAACCCAGCAACTTCATGTGACGTCATCCATTACTGTGAGACTCCACACAAGGCCTAGTATTTCTTGTGTTGTATTGTATCTTATGTTCTTGAATAGCTTTACAACTTCCAGAACCTTGAGCGACTAAATCAATTTCCCTGTGGGGAATAATAAAATTTTTCTGATTGTGATTGTGATTACAATTTGGGGTTTTAGTTTTACTCGTCATATTTAGCAGTTTTGCTAACTTTGTACAATAGTAATTACTGAGTAATTATATTTTTTCCCCTTAAAACTCCTTCTAATCACTGCCTGATGTGGCATTTGTAGTTTGGCTGTGGCTCGCCACCCCCACCTCTACCTTCAGCAGACAGATTTAACAGTTTACTTCAGACATTTGACTCTTCTCTTGTTCTAATTCAGGAAGCACCTGAAAGATTAAAGTACATACTGTCAAAATAGCTGTGTGTGTGTGTGTGTGTGTGTGTGTGTGTGTGTGTGTGTGTGTGTGTGTGTGTGTGTGCACTTGTGTTTGTGCATATGTGTTATCAGATAGGCTCCATCTCAGAGGCAGAGGACTCTAAGTGTGACAGCTCACCAGGGATTTAAGGTATAAACCTGGTTGACAGGAAAAAAACATCTTCCTTTAGAGGGTCTCACTAAGCCCTTATGAAACACAAACACGCACACATACATGAAGACGCACACATACTGCTCCCCCACTAGCTGTCTAGGTGACTGGCATCTTGGCAGACAGACCAGCCCACCCATAGGTGCTCTTCTTTCTCTCATTCCTCAGCACAGGAGTGACAGCTTCCTTTCTATGCACACTAGCTTCTTAACTGACATGCCTTACTTATCTCCTCCCAATAGCTACAACACTCACACATGTACACCCACACACACCATGTCACATCACATCTGTCAGCCCTCCCCTTTATAAAAGAGAAGTTATCATCAGTTGAACCAAGGAGGGATAACATCCACAACTCTGAGAGAAAATATGCTGAGCATTAATGTCAGTTTTCCAAGAACTCCAGTTATTCTAGTGACTACCTGCCTTTCTGTCTTTCTGTCTGTATAAGCTGTCGGCTGCTTTTGTCTGTCTGTCAAATACAGTGTCCTCTTGTCAGTCTGTGTGATTGGATGCACAACAAACTGCAACAATACAATACATGTTAAAGGACCAGTGTGTAGGTATTAGCGGCATTTAGTGATGAGGTTGCAGATTGCAACCAACTGAATACCCCTCCCTTACCAGTTGTGAAGGAGAATCTATGGTGGGTGCCACATCAACATAAAAACGTGTAAGGAGCTCTATAAAGACTGCTGTAGATTCCTAGTAGAACCCATGGCAGACTCTGTGGAAAAATCCACTCCCTATGTAGGCATAAAAGGCTCATTCTAAGCTAACAAAAACACAAGAAACAATTTATAGTTCTAGATTACTGTACACTGATGAAGAAAAATTCATATACAGACCTACTATATTACATTTCTGCAAATCGCTCTGCCTAAATTCTACAATTCTAATTAAAAGGATAAGTCTAGTGATATTCTATATGTTTTTTTCATGTCATGCATAAAGCCTAAACATAATGACTGTATCTGCCTAACAAGTTACATTATAAAAGCCTATCATGTCTCATTCCTCTGTACCAGAAAGCTCCACTGTTGTAAAGAAACTATTAATAAGACATCATTAAACTACCCTGTTGTGTGTGTTCAACTATAACCTTGGACACACACACTGTAGTTTACATTGACTGAATCACACATACACTGACTAGCAGCAACATGACAGATGAACTGAACAACAGTGATTATGTCAAATTGCACCAGTCAAGGGGTGAATATATTAGACAGCAAGTGAACAGTCAGCTGTGTTGAAAGCAGGGAAAATGTTCAAGCTTAATAACTGAGAGGCTTTGACAGAGATAAAATTATGAAGACTAGACAACTGCAAGTCTTGTACAGTGTTCCCAGTATGCAGTTGTCAGTGCCTGCCAAGAGCGGTCCAAGGAAAAAAATCAATGACCCAGAGACAGGGTCATGAGTGCCGGAAGGTCACTGATGTGCTTGGGGAGCAAACACTGTTCCATCTGATCAGATCCCACAGAAAAGTTACTGTAGCCAAATTTCTTGAAACCTTAATGCTGCTATGATAGAAAGCTTTGAGAATAAATAGTGCATTGCAGTTTGCTATGTATGGGGATACCTAGCCACAGACAGGTCTGAGTGCCCATGCTGACATTTGTCCATCTGTAAATGATATATAAAAAATAGGCGTAGCCTGCAAGTCTTGAAAGTGATGATGGCTAGCCCAAAAAACCTGCAGCAAACCTGATTCTTCAAAACAGATATCTTTAAACCAATAGGTATTGTCATGGTTGCTATGTCCATCTTTTATATATAGTCCATGTGTCCACTGCCAAAGTTCCGCCAACGGGCACATAAGTGTCTGAACTGGGCTGTGAAGCAATAGAAGAAGGTGAGGTGGTAAAGTACCACTAATCAGAGCTGTCCACGCACAGTGTGCCACCTTGCACAATCTAGTTCTGAAACACAGAGGGGCAGGTGCTTCAGACTTAGGGTTATCAGTGTAAATCAGAGTTTCTGGGACAGCTCAGACAGTGCAAAGGACATTGCATATTGCCAGCCTATGGACAGCATATGGACAGCATACAAGCAATAAAGCCTTGAATGGTCTTCAGCACAAAACTGCAAGATGAAACTTTGCAGAAGAACCTGAAAAGAAGCTAGATGAATATTGGAAACATGTTCTTTAGTCAGAAGATACATGTGTTTGACTCCAGTGGGGTACAGCATGTATGACATGAACTGGCCAGGACTATGAGAGTGAATGCTTAGTCCCAGCAGTAAAGCCCAGAGGTTGGAGTGTGATGATATGGGGCTGCATTAGTGCAAAAAGGGCTGGAGAAATGACATCTATAGATGGCACCATGAATGTCTCTGGGTATACCAAAACACTGGATGACAATCTATCTCCCAGTCTTCAGAAGCTTGTCAGAAGATGAATATTCAGCATGATAACGATGTAAAGCACACAAGAGTTTCTAGAGAACAACAAAGTGAAAAGTATGACCTGGAAAATTATGTTGCCTGACTTGAATCGAACAGAACGCCTTTGGGACGATAAAGGTAGAGCACCTTAACCCTTCCAGCAAAGAGCAGCTGAAAAAAATCTGGAGAAATGCAGATCATCTCTCCAGATATCTGGGTAACACTAGTAGTCTCCATTCCAAGGATGGCAGGCAGATATTGACAAAAAGTTTTTAAAAATAAGATTAGAATCTCATTAATGAACAGTGTTTTGACTTTTGCTGCACTGAATTCCTGCTGTAGGTTCTGTATTTTTAATATAGTGAATCTAAACTGATAATTTTCATTTTCACAAAGAATCAAATACCCTACTCTACTGTTCAACTTATATGTAATTCAGTTATTGTAGGGTGATACAGTCTTGAATATTTCATAATAAGTCAAATTGCTCAGGGGTGTACTCACTTTTGTTGTATACTCAGAGCTGCAATCTAAAGAACTGCATTTGGATTGTGGTTCCACAAGACTGAATGCAAATCTTACAGGAGCAGTTGGTTTGAACTGTGCTGTGGGTGGAAGAGGGCATTCAAAAATAAACTGCATGTCCTGAGATTTAATGGAAGCTATAACAAATGATGCTGCAAAGAAGAGTTTTTACAATACAAAAGCAAAGCATTGCAAGTCAT
Source organism: Dascyllus trimaculatus (assembly GCA_024666655.1). NCBI lineage: Eukaryota > Metazoa > Chordata > Actinopteri > Pomacentridae > Dascyllus > Dascyllus trimaculatus. The sequence goes on along the minus strand of CM045452.1, from coordinate 1,526,332 downwards.
GTATTGATAAGATTCTTAGATGTTGCTGGCAAAGATGGGAAAAGAACAAGTACAAATCTTCTGAGTTATTCTAGGTCACATATATTAAACAAGACACTATCAGGGAATGTATGAAATGTGTACTTACTGCCCAAGAAGAACAAGTTTTATTAAATGTAATTGTAGTTTTGCTATGTTGTTACTAAGAGATATGCATCTCTTTTTAATACTACTTGGTAAAATAACATGTTTTTTACGTTACCAAAGAAGACACAAATTTAATGGAACTCTACATTGTGCATGCATGAATGTTTGCCAGTGGGGAGGGAGTGGACACACAAATTTGGGGAGTGGGCAGCAATTTTCTGAAATTCACCTGGAGTGGGTGGGAGTCTCCCACAGGGTTTTTTCTTTTTTCTTTTTTAATTTTATTTACAGTTTTCTGGCATTTACTTCGCAATAAGCATACACTGATCAGCAACAGCCTTAAAATCAATGCCTAATAATGTGTAAGTCTTCCTCATTCCACTCAAACAGCTCAGACCCACCAGGGCATAGTCATGGGATCTCTTGGGGGTGGCTGAACTCTAGGACATTTACAGTGGGCCCTTTGGGTCCTGTGTTTTGTAGAGTGGGGCTACCATGGGTTAAGCTTGTTACAGTGTATCCTGCAGATGCTCGATCAGATTGGGATCTTGGAAGGTTGAAGGCTAGCTCAACACTTTGGTGTTTTTGCCGTTTTCTGTAAGTCATTCTTGAGTAGTCTTGGCAGGGTGGTGGGAACATTGTCCTGCTGGGGGAGGTTTTAATGGTGGGCCTGATGGGAGTGTACAGTCATAGTACATTTAGTACATTTATAGTTTATTTTTAAAAAAAACATTTTCATACATAACAATATTTACAGGCTGACATATTCATATTCATTAAATAAATTGTAATGTGTGCCAGGACATGCCAACAGAACAACTTCAGTGCAGTTTGAAATTAATTCTGCAAGTCTTCGGAAATCTACTCAAGGGATGATGTGCACTCACCTGTGATACTGTTGTTAAAATACTGTCTACTGGAAGTAAAAACATTAAATACTGAAATAAAGTGGAAGCTGAAATATTTTCAATTTTAAAGTCAGGCATAAGTCACTATTTCTTAATTGCTTCAGCATACATATAGTTCTGTGAAATGCACAAAATGCAGTTTTTAGATGATGATTTTGTTTTTTGAAGGAAGAATGCTGTCCAGCCCATCTTGCCCAATGTGAAAAGGTAATTGCCTCCTTAGCACCCAATCTACCAAATGACCTTATTCATTTGACAAATGGGTTCAATTTCACCAGCCACACCCACATATGATTACTACCAGGCTTGTTGAATCTGAACATCACTAAATAGAACCTGTCTGGCATTATAAAATAGCTAAAGGGTCTCAAAAAGCAGCACATGATGCCACGTTCTAAAGAGATTCAACTCATTGACACGTATCAATCTGGAAAGGATTACAAAGCCATTGCTAAGGCTCCAGTAAAACACAGTGAGTCACAAAAAACCCAGAGGAACGTGAAAAAAACAGCAGGCCTCATTGGTCAGTGTGCATGATTCCACAATAAGGAAGACACTGGGCGGAAATGGCATCCATGAGAGAGCTGCAAGGTGCAAACCACTCATGACCAAAAACAACATAAAGGTTCGTCATTTAAAAACATTAAAATAACATTCTGTGAACTGATGAGTCAAAGGTGGAACTTTTTGGAAGACATGGGTCCCGTTACATCTGATGTAAAGCTAATACTGCATTCTACAAGAAGAACATCATACCAACAGTGAAACATGGTGGTGGTAGTGTGATGGTTTGGGGCTGCTTTGCTTCAACAGGACCTGGACGACCTGTCATAAGTGATGGAGTCATGAATTCTGCTCTCTATCAGAAAATCGTCCTGGAGACTATCCACCCATCACTTCATGACCTAAAGCTCAAGTACTAATAGGTTCCGCAGCATGACAATGACCCAAAACACACAAGCAGGTCCACCTCTAAGTGGCTTAAGAAGAACAAAATGAAGGTTCTGGAGTGGCTAAGTGAAAGTCCGGACTTAAATCCAATGGGCAGTTTGAAAGGGCAGTTCATGCTCGAAAACTATCTAATGTGACCGAATTAAAATTATTCTGCAGAGAATAATGGGTCAAAATTCCTCAGTGGTGATGCAAAAGACTGATCACAAGCTATGGCAAATGATTAACTGCAGTTGTTGCTGCCAAGGGTGGACCATATTAGATTTGGGGGGGGGATTTACTTTTTCACAGGGATGATACATATTTTCAATGAATTTTTAATAAACTGAGTTATCTCTGTTTGATATCCAGTAAATATAAATATTAGTTTCTTAATCAGGAACTTTTAACTGTGAGAAATATGCAAAAATTGATTTCTGTAGGGGGGCAAATACTTTTTTCACTGCACTGCAGTCTCTCTAAATGTCTTCAGTCAAGTCTTGAACTCACATTTTCTCTCTTGAGAAAAAAAATGGAGCAATTTCTGAATGTATCTTTTTCATAATGGTGTGCCATGGTTTTACCCAAACAGGAAACAGCATCTCACCGAAGTTTCCTCCTCATATAACTTGTAAACATGAGAAGATATCTTGTACTGCACCTCAGATTGTTGAACGAGCCATAAATAAGAAAAAGATAAACTGCTCATGTCATGTTTGCTGCCTAGACTGTAGGTTAGCTTCTCAGCTGCAGCAATTTACACAGCATATAAATCTAGCTGCTCCTGTGCTCCTCATCTGTAGTAGCTGAGCATGCTCTCAGCCCATGATGTCAAGAGCAAATGCCTTAACTTTGTCAGTGCTCCCAAGCATGGCAGCCTGCCAGCTGCTGTCCAACACAGACAGGGACTCAGCTGCCTGAGATGAACATTACTGATATTCCCCCCATAGAGCCCCCCCCCCCATAATAACAAATCAATTACCAGACGTGGCTAAAGCACACAAACAATGTTTAGAAAACAAAATGGGATGATTAAATGTAATTTCAATTGGAATATTCTTGATTTTAGCAAGCGTAGCTTCAAAATTTGCTTAAAGTTGTCACAGTAGACAAACAGTTGAGTGTCTTGGCAGTTTTGTGAGAGGATTCTAGCAAATCATTGTTAACTCTCTGTCCTGTCTTCCATCTTCTCCAGCTGCTGTGGATTACCTGGCAAAGAACGTCAGCCTTTCCAGTCAGCGCAGGATGAAGCTGGCTGACCACTCAGCCGTACTGGGACTGCTGCAGGTTGAGACTGGCCAGGCCTACTAGCCCTTGCCTGACATATTTAAACAGCATGACACTGGGTCACCAGCACAACCCACACCTTCTCCTACAATGCAGATCCTCCAGACAGCATGTGTGGGTGTGAATGGGTGTCACATTTTGAAAATATGTTGGGCTGAAATTTAGCTTTTTTAAACTTTATTTTCTGTTTCTGGTTCTTCAGGGTTTAAATTTTGAATAATGTAGCTGTCCAAGCTTGAAACATTCCTCATGGGACCAACCAAAAACACTTGAAGGATTTCAAGTGTTAGGAATAAATCAGTGTTTTTTTGCACCCAGTTTTTGTTTTTGCAATATGCAGCATCAGTGTTTAGCTTTACTGGATAACTATTAATGAGTGGTATAAACAATTATCATGTGAAACCTAAGCCAATCAGTTTGAGTGTAACTTGTCAGCTTTGACCTAAAATTCATTTCACAAAACCCAAGACAGATGTTTATTATGAAGTAAAAACACCATGTGTGTCCAAGTGCTTTTACACTTTTACACTTCAAAGATGTCCACAATCAAACAACTAAACAGTATAAGAACAGCTAAATCTCTCCTCTTTTGTGGTTTGGAATGTATATATATATATGTATATATATACATATATATATATGTATATATATACATATATATATATATATATATATATATATATATATATATATATATATATATATATATATATACACACACACACACTTTAGGTTAAAGTTGCAGCATTTTTAAAGTCACATAAAAGCATTTTGTCTGAATTTATGGTACCCAGAGTGAACCCTGTTTGCATCCATTGTTTCATTGAATTGACATTAAATGCAGTTGTTCATTACAAACTTTACCCTGGAACTAAGTCTGAAAAAAGCTCAAGGAAAACACACGCCACTTCCTGGTCTACATAATTCATTAGCATAGTTTTCTGTTTGTGTTGTCAGACAACTTATGAATAATGAATGCTACCTCAAATCCATGTGTTGTATTTCTGACCACATACAGATGGGTAGTCAGAATTTTAAACACTGGATTCAGCAAAAACAATGTTTGAAGCTGCTGTCATGATGAACTAGCTCAGCTGGACAGATTGGTCTTGGCTGACTTTATTGTTCCAAGTTTTAAACATTTTTTAACGTAGCTGGTCAGCTAAATATCATCTCAAAATACTGGCAGCATAGGGCTGACCAAGTGCTCACATGTGTGTGAGTATGTCAAGGGAGATTACCACCTCTGTACCAGACCGATATGGATTAATTCAGCCATTCCAGAAGAGATGACTGTTATGCAGTCCCTCTCACCAACAATAAGACCTCCTGAAGAGCTTGGCCATAGCTGGAGATCAAACTCTTGATTAAGCAGCTGACATTCAGTGTGATGTTCACTCCCTACTAGGTTGGATCCCAACATGCACTTTGTCCTTCATTTGCATTTCTTTTAATTCACAAAAGTGCGTTGGGAGTTAAATTGGAGTTTTCAGTATATGAAGGTAAATGCTCAAATAATGGATTCTGTGAACCTCAACTACAGGAAGAACCAGGCCCTCATTTGGAACAGACACAGTATAATAGAGAGACATACCTTTACACACCTGTAATTTCCTCATGAGTATATTATATCAGGTTGTAGTTAAAGAATCCTTCCTTTGTTCTGATGAGGTCTTACTTACGCAGAAAGAGATCATGTTTACCTCCTGTGTTACCCCTTGTACATTTCTACAGTACATCTGTTTCTCTTTTTTGGTGTTCATTTGAACACTATTACACTACGTCAAAGAAACTCAACTTTCTGCATACATGTTTATAAATTAAACCTTACAGTAAAGAGCTTAATGTCACACTTATACATCTACAAATATCTGCAAAAAGTCTTGATTTGCAGTTGCACTACATAAAATAATTACTGAGTGAAAATAGTGTTTATCTTAAAAATAAAAATGCTCAGTGTTTTTTTCAAGTCATCCAGGTTCTGTGGAACCATTATTTGAAAATCAGCTTCCATTTGGCATAAATAATTTTTGTCCCACATATTTAAAACTCATAATGTGGGTTTCACACAATTTGCCATTAAGAAAATATTCATTTACATCAACATGAATTAGCATTTGTCATAGAGAAATTACAGATTTCTGTAATAATAAGCAATTGGTCATACAAGTGCAAGCTTCAAAATAAACCAGTTTCCTAAAGGTTTCTTTTTGGAATGTGAAGAAAAAAAGAGAGAGATTTGCTAAGAATTGAACTTTACCTGCATGGGGTAAACTCCACATCATTCCACTCCCTCATGCCGTCCACCAGAACTACTGCAGTGCTCAGGAGAGGAACAATTATGCTGAAAGGATGCCACGACATTGAGCTTTGTGTCCTGCTTCTGTGTGGAAACCAGTTAATGGCTAATGGGCTGGAGAATAAACTGAGACTCAACAGAATCATTCCATTCATTTAATCAAAATGCATCCGTGTAATTAAAGTTCTTTTATTTATCTATTTTTTGTTTTTATTTTTTCCGCCTTTGATGGCATTCCAGAGAGACACACAGTGTTTAATCTTTCTATTGTGAATTTTAAAATGATGCCATGAAACAGAACTAAGAAGTTTGGGTTTGATGAGTTTATTTGCATTCCACTGGATGCTGGTGTTCATGTATTCATATGGCAATCACATCTTTTGTCCATCTGCATAGCTACAAGAGCCATGAAAACCCTTTGGACACTAACTGTGTTAACCTTCTGTAAATATATTTTTTCACTGATAGCAGACCAACCTCAACCAAGGAGAACATTAAGTATTAAATGTACAGATAATGTTTTATTCCTACCCCTCCTGTTTACCTCTTGGTCCTTTCTCTGCTTGTTTTGTTAAGTTTTGAGTCTGGCATGTGCTTATCTCACCATAGTATAATTTATTCTGCTGTATGAAGTATTAGACTAGTGACAAATTTATACTGGCATTTACTCCCCTCAGCCTCTTGGTGTGTGTAACACTGGCGTAACTGTTTGTTCATTAAAGCTCTACAACTGGACCAAGACCACAGGGTTGTACTGACTGAATTTCTTGTTGTTTCTAGGGAGTGAAATGGAAAAGGGAGGTTGAGTTTTTAAAAACTGAGTTACAGAGTGGCATTTAGTCTTTTTTTCATGAATATTTACTTTAATCAGGATAACAGATTGAAAGGTGTTAAGGATGGACAGATATCATCACCTTTATACTCTACTGGTGACAGACAAAAATGAGGAAAAGGACAATTTACCAGTAACAGACAATATTTATTCGACCTTTTTGTAACTGTTCAAGAGTAAAATAATCTAAATTAGTTTTGCTGCGTGCTGAGTAAGCCAAATTCATGTAGTGGCTAACATTATAAGACCTCATTCACTCTGACTCACTGCATTCTCCAAAATGTAAAAATAACTGACTTCTTGACCGTAAACAACAAAGACTGAATACAGTCTAAAAGATGTGCTTTTCAGCAGATGTCCATCTTCTGTCCATAATTTTACCTTATACTGACCACGCTGTCTAACACATCAGTGCAAAATGTCCCATAGGTGTTCATTTAGGCTGAGATCTGGTTTCTATGAAGGCCACGGTATATAATTCACATCAGTTAATTTTCCTACTCATCAAACCATTTACTGTCTTCTCATGTCTAGTCTGACTCACCAGATGTAGGCTGCAGCTATAAGCCTACCATTGATCACTCATTAAAGACAATGTTGTCCTTATCTTGTGCTTTATGCATGTGTCTGTTTTTAAAATCCACATTGCTAAAGGAAAAAATAACTACCACGGAGCAACTACCACACAGAAAAATTCAAGTTTTTCTTGAGGATTTGATTTGGGCACTAAGGCAGCCCTGCTAATTTTTATTCAGTGACGACACTAATTTTAATGCAAGTGCTTGTCTCCCTACAAGTAAATGTTTTACCAAAGCTATTTTACCTGTCTATTTTGAGGGAATGCCAAAGTGGCCTCCCTAGTTTAGCACTGCCCGGGTTGATTGTGAATGGTTGAAAGAAATTCACACACCAGAACAGTTTTCCCCTCTGTTAGAAGAATTGTGCTTATGTTAAGAATTATTATATAGCAGAATTTTCGTGAGCTGCAGTCACACTGTTATACATATACTACAAAATGAGCTAGATAAGTGAGACTACCTTCTGCCCTATAGATGATGACATTGACATCATCTATAGGGCAGAAGGGACCGCTTCTGTCAGAACAGAAATGTTTCATCATAGAATAAAGGTGATTGCTCAGAACAACTATGTATTGATTAGGAGTGAGCCTTTCATCTGAACAGACAAGTGGACCTAAACCATGTTAACAAAATGCCCCCACAGCATAACAGAGTCACCATATCTCCTCACTGTAGTCAAGTGTTAAAACCTGTACAGTCAGTCTTAATGTACACTTGCCCCCTTGTCTAGAAAATGGTATGGGTGACTGATCTGACAATATCCTTTTTTTCCCCATATCTCTGTAGAGTAGTGCAAACTTATACATGAGTGCTCATGTATTTAAAAAGGGGTTTCTGCACTGCATCACTACAATAATATCCTTCTCTGTTATTGCCCTGGTTCGCTACAGTCTTTGTTCCCAGTGTAAATAACTTTGCTCTGTATGTAAGTTGCCCTGTGCCAGTCTCTAACCAGGACTGATGTCTACATCTGTTCTCTTTTCAGCCTGTCATGTTGATGGTTCTTTCCTCATCCCATTTTAACCTTGACTGGTTGGAGCAGTGCCCAGCCCTGCTCTTTCATTCAAGTTGCATCTGCATCAAAAGCACAAACTGTCATTCATTGCAGCTGTGATTTTGTGTGAGACACATGTTTCTGTGTCTTATTTTTGTATATTTCTCCATTCAGGATTACTTGTAGGCTAGCACTTGGTTTGCGCACTAACTCTAGCTAAAAGCCTTATTTGTTGCATGGCACTTGCAAAAAGTTCTGTTACCTCTCAGTTGTTTATAGACTGAGACACTTGTTCATGACTTTTGATACATGCCACAACGCATTATGTACCATGCAGCTCTGTGAAAGCACTGGCTTTGTTTCTCCACTCATTCTTCAACTTTTTCCAATGTAATATGTCTAAAGACATATTATATAGGAATATATATATATAAACATTCTATGTGTATTACAGACCTCAACTGTAATAAACATTCACTCCTGTAGGAATAATGTATAAACTGAGAAATTTTTATTCAGAATTATTACATAATCTAACTTTGTATTTGACCTGCAACGTAATCAGATAAGGTTACTGTAACAATACTATATATGAAGCACTTCCTGATGCACAGTCAAAAGGAGTTTCCTTAATGACTGGGGTAATGGTTTAAGGGGAGAATTTATCATAAAAAGCTAGGTAACTGGCTTCTAAACAGTTTTAAATGGAGCTACGTGTTCATTCCAAAGCATCTCTCAAGCAGAGTCACTGCCAAGCATAACATGCATGTCAGTCTGAAATAAATGGTTAAAATATGACGAAGTGTCCTGTATGAATTGTAAATAATGAACAGTAGTTTGTTTCGCTTTTGTATGCTGTTCCAAGACTCAATAAGCAATGTTTTGGCCTTATGTCATGTATCTGGTGTGGATGACTGTGGAGAGGACCCTGGGTCACCACACATTGTCACACATCCCTTGGTGTTTTGGCCTTGGCTAAATCCATATTGCATGCCTGACTTCTTTTTGTGCTTTAAACATGTTCAGTGATAAATAATTAACACAAACATACACCACAAAAAGTAGAGGTCTTAAAAGAGGAAAAGAAAACATAGTATTGAAGAAAGAAAGCAATCCACATGAATAATGTAAGCATGAACTTCAAATGGTAACCTGGGATGGGGTGCCCTAGGCCACGTAGCATCATCAGCTGCTCATTGAAAGAGTAAGACAGGTTTATTAAATCATTGACACACTTAAGATAAAAATTGACAAAAAGGTTGAAGAACTGACATAACATCTACATCGGGAAGTCAAGCCCGGGCCCTGCTCCTTTAGCTAGCAAGTGTCTGGTTGCCGAGTCTTGCTTCATTGGACTCAGCGGGGCACAGCCTGAAAAAGCAACATAGAGCCACCACCCAGTAGGTCCAACACTTGCTGGGATCGCCATAGGGGTCAGGTGGGCAGTAATGGAGAAACCTGGAGGGGGGTGACTAGGAGGAACAGCCTGCCCGATCTAAACTCATGCAAAGTTCTGTTATCTGAATTCTGTGCTAATCATAGATTGCCCGTAACAAATACCATGTCTGAGCATAAGGTGGTTCATTTGTGTACTTGGTACGAGAGCACCATAGGCCAAAGGTTGATGATTAACTTTGTGGCAGCACCAGAATGTCTCAGACACTCAGTTGAAGAGAGGAGCAGAGCTTTCAACTGATCACCATCATGTAGGGTTGCCCCGAGCTGTTTTTAGCCCTGGAGGGAAACTTCTGACTCAGAGTAGGGATATTGGAACAGTGAAAGCGGCACTTCAAGGACCTCCTAAAGCCGGCCAACATGTCTTCTGCTCAGAGGGCAGAATCTGAGGACTTGGGGGAAGCCTCGCCCATACAACCCATGGCAGAGGTCATTCAGGGTGTCAAGAAGCTGCTCACTGGAAAGGCACCAGGTGTTTTTGGACTCTGCCAGGGTTGCTATTGCTTGTCTCTGATCCTGTTTGTGATATTCATAAACAGAATCTCATGGCGCTGCCAGGGTGAGGGGGGTGTCTGGTTAGGGAACCTAAGAGTGTAGATGATGTGGACCTTTAGTGCGCACTGGGGCAGTTTGCAGCCAAGTGTGAAGTGATCAGGATGCAAATCAGCACCTCCAAGTCTGAGGCCATGGTTCTCTGCCAGAAACTGGTGGATTGCTCCCTCTTCAACTTCCTCACAAATGACAGGAAAGTGGAGCATGAGATGGACATGCTCATTTTGTCAATTGTCACAAGTGTGGAAAAACGTCAATATTAATTTCCAAAGCTTTAGATAGTAAAAGTAGATAGATAGAACAAATTTGATTTTGAGGTAGTGCTGACTGATGACCCACTTAAATTTCATTCATTTGCCGAGTACTGTTGTTGTCATTCACTAATAGTTGGAAAATGTAGTTTTTTCTTTAAAAGAGGAGAGGAACTGTGGTTGCCATGAAGTGGATTATCTGTTAAAGCACAAATTTGAAAGTCTAGCTGAAGAACTACCGGAAACTGAATGTCTTAGTGCACATCGAACAGGAGGTTTAAAAAATCAATTGCAAATTGCATTTGCAGAAGTGGTTCCCAATGAAGAACAGCCTTTCAGGATCCTTACCATCTTTCTGAGATTGTTATTAAACCTAAAAGCAGGAGGAGTCCTCCAAATAATGCTGTAAAACTGGGGTTGCACAGCAGTGTAAACCTTGCTAACCAAACTGAAAACTGGGGAGAATACGTACTACTACATGTAAACTTCAAAATATGAAATAGTGCACAGTGTCAAGTTGTAAAATTGTGTAATTTTCTGGTTTCACATCTGTTCAATGCAATTGTTGCTCCGCCATTGTTTGCACCTACAGAAATCCCACTGAAGCAACATAGAGAAAGTGATGAAGTATGTAGTCTTTCTAAAATTAAGCAAAACAAGAATACATTTTAAAAAGTGACCCCTAAAAATGAGACCACCTTAAGAAATTAAACCAAGGAAGAATCCTGACTCTGTTTAGTTAAAATAAAAGTAATTCAAGTAGCGAAAAATATTTTGAAAAATAAAGCAATTACCCTCAATAAAAAGATCACAAAAGCTGCCATGCAGTGATTAAAGGACATGTCTGTAGAAGCTCCTGGGCCCACTAAAGCAGGCCCAGGAGCACTGTGCACTAGGAGTACTGCTGTGTCAAGCACTCAACACTGTCACAATGGAAGCACTTACAAAGCCTAACATCTTCCTAAATCCCATAATTATTGTAAGATACATTATGTACCTGGACCCCAGCTGTCTGATCACCACAGTAAGGGGATTGCACCTTCTACAATCAGCTTACTGGAGACAGATTGTTGTGATTGGCTAATAATATCAGCTTGTAAGTAGTGTGCTTAAGCAGTGTGAAACAGACACAAGAATAAATGTGAAATAAATTGCTAGATCCCTCCTCCCAACCATTATCAGTTACCCACTGTTGTTCTCACCATTCCATTGCAGATTTCATTTTCTCAAACAACAATAGAAAGTGAGACATGGTGTCTTTTTCAGCTGCTTTATCCCCAGTGTGCCCAAGTGCTTCTGCTGCTGCCACCTTTCTCGTCTCACATTTAGTGTCAGATATTTTCATAAGTCTAATTTCTTTTATGTCTTATCGCAGCAGTCCACTGTATGTACGATTACATAGCTCTGCTGTAACCTCTGCTGTTCGGCACCCAGCTCTTGCACCCTGCCCCCTCACTTGCTGCACCCCACCCATTTTAATCTCTTCGCTCCAGTAGCACTTTGAAATTAAGATGGTTGGAAGCTGGGTGTCTTACTAACCTCTCTGCTTCAACACCATGCCCTCAATCTGCCTCATTGTGGAAAACAACTTCGGCATGTCTAAGCTGACAGCAGCTCTAAAAACCTTGGCTTTCAAAGGTAGCATGACTCACTGATGCCAAGCTAGTGCCACAAAGCAAAAATTATGCAGATAAATCACTTGTGATAAATCATTTGTGATTTATCTGCATGTTGTGAGTGACTGTTATGATTGTCCTATTCACTACTCCATTAAAGTTAATTTTAAGGTGACTGTATATTAATCGGACATGACCTAATATATAACATATTAAACACTGTTGCCTCTAGTATTTGTTTAGTTTTAAATACTAGTAGTGATCTAACTGGCATAAAGTATTGGCATAGATAAATGACAAGGTGGAATTTCTGAGATAACAGCACATCACATCTTATCACATTTGCAATTAAAATTAATATTCACCTTGAAACTTTAGAAAAATTCTATACAAATTGAAACATTTATTGTTATTCATAACTCGTAAGAAAATGAAAGAAAGATAAAGTTAGCGATCAACAAACATGCACAAATACTTTAAGAGAAAGTATTGTGGAGCGCTTTGACAAGACTGCAGAGACAGACTCCACCATCCTGTTTACTTTTTGTCTCCACCCTTGCATGATATAGGCTGTCAATACAGAAGGTTCTCTGATAATACTAGTGTCTTAGATCGATTTACCAAAGGTTTCTTCATTGCTCCTATGTTGTGTACCACTGCTGTTAAGGTAACATAATGTTACACCACATCACATATTATCTCACATTGTTACCTGGCTGCTGTAGATTTTCTCTTTAAATTAACTTCCATGTGGAATTAAGAAAATGGCTCATACTGACAGTACAGACTGAAATTACAGTCAGTTATTTTCCTACACAGAAGTAAAAATGTATTTTCCAGTGATGAAGTGAACCCATGTCAAAACTATTTTTACCTTTAAGTGAAGTAAGTTATTACTTTCAGGAAAAATACAGATGCTCAAGTTCAGAGAGAGGACTGCTGCGTCATGCAGGGATTCAGTTATTCTGTGTCCTTTTGAGTTTGTCGTCCAGCAGTTTTTCTGCTCAGGCATCTGACATGAAAATGACATAATGATGATTAGGTGATTGAATAAAATGTTGAAATAATAATGAGGTAGGCTTTGGATATGTATTTTGGATAAAGTATTGTTGCATTAATTGAGTAATACAAATAATTGTTACAATAATTGGTAAAAAGCAAAAAGTTAATCATTATTTCCATTGTTTACTGCAGCCCTAGAATATGCTTTACTCAAAGTCATGTAGAGAGGGTTAGGGTGAATGGGGTTCTGTGCTACGACCAATACCATTTACTTTCGACGTGAGTCCTTGGCACTGTAGTCCAATAATTAGGGCCCGAGCACGAAAGGGCAAAGGGCAGCGATCAGTGTGAAACACTGAACGCTGCCTTTGCACGAAGTGCAAGGGCCCTATTGTTCCTGTTTGATTTCTTTCTTTCTTTCTTTCTTTCTTTCTTTCTTAGGGCCCGAGCACGAAAAGGCGAAGGCCAGCGATCAGTGTGAAACACTGAACACTGCCTTTGCCTTGCAGTGCAAAGGCCCTATTGTTCTTCGTTTGTTTCTTTGGCGGTGTGGCGGTTTGTTTATTAGGCCTGAGCACGAAAATGCACCAAGTGCAAAGGCCCTATTGTTCCTGCTGCGTTTCTTTCTTTCTTTCTTTGGCGGTTTCTTTCTTTTTCTTACGCCACTTTGAACCCCAATTTGACCCCCTAAACATGGTCAAAAACTCCCCAAATTTTGCACACACATCAGGGCCGGCGAAAAATTTGACATTTTGGAGAAATTACACATATGAATGGCAACATGACTCATTACCGCCACCTTGAAAATTGGGCTTTAGTGGAGTTAAGACAGCTAGTTTCACGTACAGCAATGAAATTTGGTACACAAGTATAGTAGCCCGAGACAAAAACATTCCTGCTTTTGAAATTTCAAAAAAGCTCAACGGCGCCGCCTAGAAAGCGTAGTGCGCAGGCATTGGAATTTAACGAACTCCTCCCAGGATTTTTATCCAATCTTCACCAAATTTGCTGTGTGGCATCTAAACCCCTCCAGGATTAAAAGTTATTAAAATCTCATGACTGCGTCACACAGTGCGGGTGTGGCATGGCGGACATTTTGAGCAATTTCACCATATGAAACGAAATGAGTTTTGGGGGTGAAGGGATCCACGTAATATCACCAAATCAACATAAATCCTCACAAATGTCAATAACTGACGTTTCATGTACAATTCATGAATGGACGTGGTCAAACGGCTCCACAGCGCCCCCTACAAATTTTCAAGCACTCATATAAAATCACTGCTTTATCACACAAACATGAAATTTGGTAGAAATGTATAGTCTATCGAGACAAACACATCTGAACACTTGAAATTCCAAACGGCTAAACAGCGCCCCCAAGACAATGTCGTGTGGAGACATTGGAATTTAACGAACTTCTCCCAGAATTTTTATCCCATCCTGATCAAATTGGCTGTGTGGCATCTTGACCCGTCCCGGATGAAAAGTTATTAAAATCTCGTTGCTGCGTCACACAGTGTGGGCGTGTCAGGGCAGCCATTTTGACCGTGTGGCCATGAAGTGTGAAAGGCTCATAACTTGACTGTATATGAACAGATGTGAGTAAAACTTGACATACTTGATTACAGGCTGTCTCTCAACACTTGGGCACGGCCAAGCAGTTCCACAGCACCCCTACAAATTTCAAAAATTCATATCAAATCAGTGGTTTGTCTTACAGACATTTTTGAACATTCATGAATGAATTTCTGCCATACCCTGACGTACACCATATCTCGATGTGCACCATGTGCCGACATGCGTAGGTGTGCGAGGGCCCGTCCGACGTTCCTTGCAGCTTTAATTAGGGCCCGAGCACGAAAAGGCAAAGGCCAGCGATCAGTGTGAAACACTGAACGCTGCCTTTGCCTTGCAGTGCAAAGGCCCTATTGTTCCTGCTCTGTTTGTTTGGCGGTTTGTTTGTTTCTTTCTTTATTAGGGCCCGAGCACTACAGTGCGTAGGACCCTATTGTTCCTGTCGTGTTTCTCTGGGGGGATGGCGGTTTGTTTGTTTGGCGGTTTCTTTTTCTTACGTCACTTTGAACCTCAATTTGATCCCCTAAACATGCTGAAAAACTCCCCAAATTTGGCACACACATCAGGACTGGCGAAAAATTTGATATTTTGGGGGAATTACACATATGAATGGCAAAATGACTCAATAGCGCCACCTTGAAAATTGGGCTTTAGTGGAGTTAATACGGCTAGTTTCGCGAAAACTCATGAAATTTGGTACACAGGTACAGTAGCCCAATACAAAAACATTCCTGCTTTTAAAATTACAGAAAAGGCTCAACGGCGCCCACTAGAGCATGTGGTGTGCAGGCATTGGAATTTAACGAACTCCTCCCAGGATTTTTGGCCGATCTTCACCAAATTCGCTGTGTGTCATCTAGACCCCTCCAGGATGAAAAGTTATTAAAATCTCGTGGCTACGTCACACGGTGTGAGCGTGGCATGGCGGCCATTTTCAGCAAATTCGCCATGTGGAACGAAACGAGTTTTGGAAGTGAAGGGATCCACGTTGTATCACCAAATCCACAAAAATGCTCATTAATCCCAAAACCTAATGTTCAATATACAATTCATGAATGGACGTGGTCAAACGGCTCCACAGCGCCCCCTACAAATATTCAAATAGTCATATAAAATCACTGCTTTAACTTACAAACATGAAATTTGGTACATACATATAGTATCCCAAGACCAACAGATTTGCACAGTCGAAATTCCAATCGACTCTATGGCGCCCCCTAGGCAAGGTCATGTGAAGAGGACTGTGGTGAGGAGCGAGGGCCCGTCCGACGCTGCTTGCAGCTTTAATTAGGGCCCGAAGCACTACAGTGCATAGGACCCTATTGTTCCTGTAGTGTTTCTTTGGGGGGATGGTGGTCTGGGGGTTTGGCGGTTTCTTTTTCTTACGCCACTTTGAACTCTAATTTGACCCCCTAAACATACTCAAAAACTCACCAAATTTGGCACACACATCAGGACTGGTGAAAATTTAATATTTTGGAGAAATTACACATATGAATGGCAAAATGACTCAATAGCGCCACCTTGAAAATTGGGCTTTAGTGGAGTTAATACGGCTAGTTTCACGTAAACTCATGAAATTTGGTACACAGGTACAGTAGCCTGAGACAAAACAATTCCTGCTGTTGAAATTTTAAAAAAAGCTCAACAGCGCCCCCTACAGCATGTGGTGCGCAGGCATTGGAATTTAACGAACTCCTCCCAGGATTTTTATCCGATCTTCACCAAATTCGCTGTGTGGCATCTAGACCCCTCCAGGATGAAAAGTTATTAAAATCTTGTGGCTGCGTCACACGGTGTGGGCGTGGGATGGCGGCCATTTTGAACAAAAAAGCTTAACCGCGCCCCCTTGAACACGTGGTGCGCAGGCATTGGAATTTAACGAACTCCTCCCAGGATTTTTGGCCGATCTTCACCAAATTGGCTGTGTGTCATCTAAACCCGTCCAGGATGAAAAGTTATTAAAATCTTGTGGCTGCGTCACACGGTGGGGGCGTGGCATGGCGGCCATTTTGAACAAAAAAGTTTAACATTGTACAATGGAACATGTTGTGTGCAGGCATTGGAATTTAACAAACTCCTCCCAGGACTTTTGTCCGATCTTCATCAAATTCGCTGTGTGGCATCTAAACCCCTCCAGGATGAAAAGTTATTAAAATATTGTCGCTGCGTCACACGGTGTGGGCGTGGCATGGCGGCCATTTTGAACAAAAAAGCTTAACATTGTACAATGGAACACGTTGTGCACAGGCATTGGAATTTAACGAACTCCTTCCAGGATTTTTGTCCGATCTGCACCAAATTCGCTGTGTGACATCTAGACCCCTCCAGGATGAAAAGTTATTCAAATCTTGTGGCTGCGTTACACGGTGTGGGCGTGGCATGGCGGCCATTTTGAATCAAAAGCTCAGCCGCGTCCCCTAGAAAACGTAGGCATGCGTGGCATGGCGGCCATTTTGAACAAAAAATCTCAACTGCGCCCCTTAGAAAAAGCTGTGCGCAGGCATTGGAATTTAACGAACTCCTCCCAGGATTTTAGTCCTATGTTTACCAAATTCGCTGTGTAGCAACTGGATCCCTCCAGGATTAAACGTTATTAAAGTCTCGTGGCTGCGTCACACGGTGTGGGCGTGGCATGGCGGCCATTTTGAACAAAATTGCCATGTGGAACGAAATGGGTTTTGGAGGTGAAGGGATCCATGTAATATCAACAAATCCACACAAATCCTCATTAATCTCAAGGCCTAATATTTAATATACAATTCAGGAATGGACGTGGTCAAACGGCTCCACAGTGCCCCCTACAAATATTCAAATACTCATATAAAATCAATGCTTTATCCTACAAACTTGAAATGTGGTACACACGTAAAGTGCCCCAAGACCAACAGATTT
This sequence comes from Dascyllus trimaculatus, assembly GCA_024666655.1. NCBI lineage: Eukaryota > Metazoa > Chordata > Actinopteri > Pomacentridae > Dascyllus > Dascyllus trimaculatus. Next base: position 1,509,026 of record CM045452.1, on the reverse strand, counting down.
GCACACTCCAAATGTCAAACAGCTCCACAGCGCCTCCTACAAATTTCAAAAAATTCCTATAAAATCACCGCATTGTCCTACGGACATGAAATTTGGTACATGTCATGGAAGGATGAGACAAATACTATTGCGTGCTATAGACATTCCGATCATATCCAAAGCGGCGGTGGGGGGGCAGCGAGGGCCCGTCCGAAGCTGCTTGCATCTTTAATTGTAATTTTGACTTGATTTTGCTTACCATTATTAACTAACTAACCCACATAAATGTCTCTTACAGATTCTTTGTTTTTGGTGTTTACACCAGATGCATAACATTTTAAAAATATTTTGTTAAATCATACATTATTTGTTTGTGGACTTTAGTACCCAGCGGTCAGCAAATTTTTATTAGCAAATGCAACCACAATACAAAAGTTAATTTAGCTAAGCCAACTGTGAAAAGCTGTAAAAAGTAAGACAATAGCAATGTCTGTTTTGTGACTTTTATTTATTTTTCAATAGAGTGATTTTATTGCACATTAGTGCTGACTACACTACTGCAGGAGAAGGAAAGAGTTAGACGATCATTGCTGTGAATAGAGCCTATTATCCGGTGGAAAGTCACTACTAAACTACACTTGTTTGTTTTTGTTGTTTTTCTTTTAAGAAATTCTCATGCTGCAGTATTCCTCCTGTGCTAAGCTTCTGGAGCTCCTGTATATGCACAGGACATTCATGGTGGCATCTATAAATGTCACCACCCCAGCACCCTTTGCACTCATGCAGCCCCATATCATCACGCTCCCTCCTCCATGCTTCATTATGCATTTATTGTGGTAGTCCTGTCCGGGTTCACACCAAACATGCTGGACCCCGTCTGGGCCACATCAGTATATGTTGGTCTCATCTTACGAAATGTTCCTCACACTGTCTCAGCTCTCACATAAACTGTGATTTCCATTGACAATCAAAGTCTGAAGCACTTGCCTGTCTGTTTTTCAGAGCTAGATTGTGCAAGTAGTGCACTGTCCGTGAGATAATTTAAGGCTCTTATTAATGATACTGTGCCTCATTCCATACTTTCTACACATTTTGATTACTGCTGCAACTATGTTTTAACACATTTTTACTTGATCACAAATTTTCCTGTGTTGTTTCCTGTTTGTGAAGTCTCACATTAAATTTCTCTTTTCTTTTTCATGTAGAGCCATGATGCAGATGTGCAGATAGACTAAGACAAAACAATGAAAGCTCTGGTGTTTACAAGTCATTTCATACCCATGTTCATACAATTAGGCTAACTGTGAATTACAAGTGCTAGGACTGTTAACTGTGTTTTACTGATCACACGTTTTCTAAAATGTGTCTCAGTGATCACAGGTGTATTCACTTTTGTTGCACTGAGTTTCTACTTTGGGGTCTGTAGACTGTTTGTACAATATAGCCTTTTGAAAGTTTATGTTATATTATTCATAATAGTAAATACTCTACTGATCAAGTCACAAATAATATAGTTTTCAATTATTTGACATTACATGATTCTGATTATACAATGTTGTACTCACTTCTGTTGTCCAGTGTGGATACAGTGATAATTATGTGATGATACTGCCTGTCTTTTCCATTTGACCATTTTTCATCTCCAGCTCATGTCCTCCTGGGAGATCCAGGGGAGAATCTATCTGACGCTTAATTTATCTGTGGTAATGTTCTGCAGATCTGCTTAGTCATCCAGAATGGGACCAATCATATCAACAGAGGTCAGCACTCTATCAGGGAAGGAATCTTTTCTAGTCTTTACAGCCACTACATTTTAAACATATCATTCTGTAGTCACTCACATAACAGATTTTAAATTTGTAAAAAAAAAAAAGAAAAGCTTGTGGTATAATTGTCTTTTGAAGAGGATTTAGACACATTGAGACACTGGCATCTCCCAACTCCCGTGTGTCTTGCAAGCTGTGCAAACAAAAAGAAAACTGCATTCCTCTATCTCATCTAAATCGATATCTTTAATCTCCAATTCAACTCTTTTGACCATGGATGAGTCATTTTGATCACTTTGTTCTAAAGCAATGAGTGAATTAGCAGCAGATACTACAGTCCTAGATTTTGTTATCAAGGGGATACTCGGAGCACTAAGATTGTTCCCGAAAGCTGTACATGTAGTTGATTCTGTCAGCCAAGAATTTGTATTTTCTGTGCCACATCTTCTTTATTGTTTTCATCTTTGGTATGATGTGAAATGGGTAGAAATGGGTAGAAATAAACTATGCATACACACACATACACACAAAGAGAGAAACACGGCGAGATTAAGCAGTCATTACTGTCTACTACTACTGCCTATATACCCTAGGCTTCTCTGCATTCTGGTGGCAAAGCTGTAGGCTTGAGACATCAGTCGCCTTACTGGTGTTGTAGAAAATGTTGCAGTGAATTCATTATATAAATATCATAATCTTGATCGCACCGTTGCCATAGTCTGGTTTTGACTGTACTCTGCATTATCTACAGTCCTCGGCTGAGGAGTGTCTGCTATCTTCATGAGGAAGCTGAGACCATAATGTTTGAAAGACAAACAACAACAGCTTGTGTTACCCTGTTTGAATCTTGGTCAGACCTGGTGCATTAGCTCTGCCCTTTCACCTCAAATATTCACTCTGTATTTCTCTACATTATTAGCCTTTGTTATACCTTAATAAAACACAACAGACAAATATTGTTGCCTCTTGACTGCTTTATTACTGCTCATCCAGATTCCCACAACACTTTGCAATATCAGCTGTGTCTTCAACACACGGAGGATACTCAAATCAACAGCAGGAGAACAACGCCTTTCTGTGTTTCTCTTGCATGCAACTGCACAGAATGGCATTTGCAAATGACGTAGCATAACTACTGTACACAATAGTACTATATATATGTAAAATCTATTTCTATATGTATTTTCTATTATTTTTGTGATCAGTTATATTTTGTATGAAACAGGGAAAGAATCATGACAGTCACAGAAGTGACACAAAGCAAGCTGTAACACTAGAGTTTATTTTTACACCTTCATCTTCCCCTTCTTTGCTCCAACCAGCTCACTCCACCCCCACTCTACTCTCTAATCCCCTGACATGATGAACCAAGGCAGTGTGCATTAAAAAATATATATAAATAAAACTTCCTGCACAACCAACTCATTCCTTCCAACCCCACCCCCTGATCCCCAAAATGGTGTGACTATTATAGGCATAAATCAGCAACATTCAGACACAAAGAAATTAGATTATAACACTAATCTACTCAGTCACCCATGATTATAAGTACAGAGATAGTCAAGAGTGTACATAAAATATATGCATATAAATGAAGTGACCAAAGAATGTACATAGGTATATGTATAATAACTCAGACAAGGTTAGCAAGCAAGCAAATACATGGAAATAAATCTGACAATCAGAGCAGTAATAATAGGATCCTGCATTACAAAGCAATTTGAAAAATTCACTATGGTATGCACATAGTAGCCTACTTACACACGGGGTGGTATATGCTCTTCTTTCGACCACAACATTTGAACCAAGGCAATGAAAAGTAAATCCATTATGCTGTTTTTATTTCTCATACAACAATGGGATGCCATTTTAGCCACATGTTGGAAACAATGCAGAAATTTGCGGCAGTTTGACAGCTCTTTTGTTGCACAAAGAAACAACCATTAGCATCAGAAAGCATATGTTTTACTGTTTATTTTTATATGTTGTACATTGTGAAGCAAATTAGACTTCATGACTTATTCAACAAAGAACATGAAAATGGGTGAACAAAGTATATTTCAAAGGTGTAGTTATACTCTCTCTTGTCATATGTATGTATATTTAAATAGTCCAAATACCACTGCAATTTGAGGATTTGGGGTTTAATTATGTTATCTACTCGTCTTTATTACAGCAGCAAAGCATGACTGGAGATTCACTGACAGCTTGTTTGTCCTCTAAAACTTTTCAACGGATATTTGACTTTTCATGCAGCACTTTTGTTTGTGACATTGTTGGACACAGTGTGCATTGCCAGAATATACACAGAGACACTCTCTAAACCACCTGTACTAAAATATTCAACATATCTGGGAATCGACGTAAGAAATTAAATCTCCCTTACTGTCTTTTTCAATTGTCTTCAGAATAGTGAATATCTTAACTCCACCTGACCTGCCTTTCAGTATGAAGACAATTACAGGGGGATTTCATGTAAACCATGTCCAGATTACAAAAGCCTTGTATCAGAGATGGTGTGACACTAACCTCAATTGCAGTTGCACTTGCAAGGTGAATTTAATTCTTGGAGATCACAGGTCTGTATGGTAATCATTCCCATTGCAGCAACTGACTGTGGGAGATTTTTAAGGGACATGATTACCAGGGTTTGGCAACCCAATTCAAAAACGGGAATAATTAATTTTGGGGTTACGATTCATGAGAAGACAATGGAGAAAACAAAGCCTGGCTAATTCTTCTTGTGGTTATCTCTACCAATGGCCCTGTTCATACACTGTACTGCAAAAGCGATATAGTTCTATTGTCAATATATTGCAACTACAGCTTTCCTTCAGTGCTAAAACCAGAGAGCTAAATCCTTAAATACTGTCACTAATAAGTGGCTTTGCATTATCATATCAATACACAAGGGCAATAATGACGGTACGTGTTCATGCTTCCATATGTACGGCCACTAAAACAGGTGGAAGTCAGTGAATTGCCTTTAAATTGTGAGAAGGATTTTTAATGACTTCATTAAGAAACAAAATGTAAGTGTGTGAGTAGAAGTGTGCAATCAGGCATAAATATATGTGACAGTCTTCTTGAGTGATCACATGATCAGTTGTGTATACTGCTGTGTGGATAGAAAGCCTGTCATTTCAACTCAGAGCTAAACATCCTGTGTTTGCACTGATTTTATTCTGAAAGATCTGACTGGAAGAGGTAATTTGTATCTCTGTCACTTCAATGCTTCTTTTAGAGTGTTGGTCTTCCCCACTATTCTTTGTCCTCTATTTACAAAACAAGTTATCTGACTTGTGACAGTGCTCTGCGTCATGCTCCAGTGAACCTCCTGTGGACTGACTCCAACTCCACTGCCACTGACTGCAGCTGGCGACGGCAGTCAGCCACTCATCAACACGACAAGCTGGGTACAGCAATACAAGAACCAGTTTTCCACCTGCTGCGGGTTCTGGTTGTGGCCCTTCAGTTAGCAGCTCCCTGTGGTGTACCTTGTAACAGAAGACCAGTTTAGAATGAAACATCCCAGATATTCACTCAGAAAATTTAAAGACTCTTTCTCACTGCCATAAATTAGGGTATGCAACCATTTGGGTCACAGTCAACAGACAGCGATCAAAGGCCTTGTACCGGGTAACAAACAGAAGGGATTTTCACAGCCTAAAAGCAATTTAAGGCCTGCTTGAAGAAAACAGAAGATGGCCTCTATCTCCCACAGAACTGAACAGGGTCCAGAGTGTCAGCTCCAAACCCTTCACAGACCTTGTCAGAGCAGGGGAATTGCCTCCCTTGCAATGACCTGCAACTTACCTTATATGCTCTGCTACTTACAATTTGAACTTCTTTACACTGGAATGAATTGCACATTTTAAACCTAAAATCAGGAAATCTGACATCACTGGAGTGATTACTCAAAATTTGTAATCAATAATCCAAGCCACTCTGTCACCCTACAGGATCAATATTCGACAAAACACATTCAATAAATAAAAAAAGACTCAGAGAGATTTTTCTCTATGAAGAAGAGAAACTGATCCAAAAGTCATTCCTGGAATGTGCACATTTACCTTATTAATATATTAGAAGTTTGATATATTCTTAAATAAATCATATAAATTGTATGCATGTTAAAATTAATTGTGTGTAAATTTAAGAAATTGTCTTAAGTATGTTCTAACAGTATGCTCTAACCTCTCATGGACAGTGTAGCTAAAGGGAGGGAGGTTGAACATTAACACCATCTCTGGAGCACATCCATGACTGGTTAGATGCTGATCTGAATTTATCTCCAAAACTTTCCATATAAAAGATCATCACTGGAAAGCAAATTCACTTTTTTCTTTACAAAATTTCCTTTGGCACAGGTCAAAGGTGCCTGTCCTGTCTCTGCTTTTGCCAACCAGCTTCAACCAGCAGATCATGACAGCATCATCCATCCTTGTCCTGACATCAAATCTGATTGAGCAGCTATTGGCGAGGCTATTTAATTACTTTATTTTTGCTAACCGGATGAATCTGGAAACAACAATTGGCTTACCAATGGCAATGTGATTCTAAATTTTAAACACTATTACCAGTTACTTCCAGCAATGATCACAGCCATTATTCAGTTTGCTTGCCTGAAGTATGTGAAATTGTGTGACCATTTGCACAGAAATTATTTGTTTGAAGACTTTCAGTCAGGGTAAAGGCATCATAGAACAGAAACAGCACTGATGAAAGTCACCAATGATCCTATAACCTCAGGCAATGGACTCATCGTTATCCTTGTCCTGCTGGATCTGCATTTGACACAGTTAATCTCAACATTTTATTTCAATGACTTGTACATATCATTAAGATTGAAGAAACTGCACTAGTCTACTTTGAATTCATATCTACCAAACAGATTCCATTTAATAAATATATGTTGTTTTCCATGTTATTGACTATCCATCCACACACACAAGACTTAGTTATGGAGTACTACAGGGTTCTGTGCTGGACCACTACTATTCACCTTGTACATGCTTCTGTTCGGAAATATTATTGGTAAACACTACATAAACTTTCACTGAGGACACCCAGCTATATTTATCTATGAAACAAATCAGCTAGTCAAACTTTGAGCATGTCTTAAGGACATAAAGCTCTGTGGAGCCTTGCATTCCTTTAGCTCTCAGTAGATATTATTTCATGACCTTCATTATAAAAAATATTGTGACTATCAGAGAAAAATACACAGTTATGTCATTAGGTGCAGTGGCTTTGGAGGCATCTTTAGGACCAGATTCATGTTTGAACTACTTTTCTGCTATAAATCTTCTTGAGCCTCTTCAGTCTTTTCATCTGAACCACCAACATGTCTGGTAGACACAATCCAAACTGCTCACAGGTGTTTTTCCTTTTATTAATACTTCAGCCTGATTGGTTTCTCTTTGTTAACAGGCTACATATCACAGACGTTTAAGGTTGCAGTCTTTAAATTGCTATCTGAAAGAGCCCAGTCTTGATCCAGCTGTTTTAGCCAATTATAGGCTCATGTCCAACCTCCTCTTAATTTTTAAAATTCTTGAAAAGGCTGTTGCAAGATCAGTTCACAAAGCCCTTCACTGTAAAGTCTGTTCAAATGAAAAATACAAAACCCTCAAAATATGCACCCTCAAATGTTGCTAGAACCATCCCTTCCAACATTTTTAAAATTGCAGCAGGGGAGTGGAAGGGTAGCAAGAAGCTATGGTCTAATGTAGTGTGTGTGATGTGAGGGGTACACAGAGGAGACTGATTGCACTCAGATTCATGAAGACATGGTAATCAGAGCCACAACAAGCCTCTGCAGGCTCTCTGTGTGTCTGATAAAAGGACATTAAGTCTGCTGGAGCTCTGAACACCTTTATGGCCATTTTAAAGTCATTGTATTGGGTATCTGTAGTGTAGCTGGCTAATCTCTCTAATAGGAAAACTCACTAGTATGTTCGTCACCAGAGGAACTCTCATTCCAAGAGGAAACTTTAAGAGAGACAAAAAACTGAGCTACAATGTGCCAGCACCTAGTGGCTTTTTGGACAGACCTTGAGTCATTTCATTTCTTTGAGAAAGTGCTCTGATGTGGCTGCAGCTCTGTGGACAGACTGTGTTTCACTGTGTGTTGGAGGGCAGTGAAACATTCAGCCAAACAGTCAGAAGTGAGACTGGGTTCATTCCCATTGTCTACACAGAGAACTCCTTCTCTTTAGTTTTTAATTTGAAAGAACAAAAAATACACAAGAGTTAGCTTTATGCTGACTTAAAGTTTGTATACTTTGCATACAGCTGACGTAAAAATTGAAATGAGAAGTAATTTCAGGTGCATACTGTGATCTGATGGTTGCAGTCTGAAAAATATTAGCTAGTGATCAAGCTAGTTAGAATTATTTAAATTTAAATACAGCAGTTACTAATGTTACTAAAATGCAAATTAGAGTGATGTTATCTTGGAACATTTTGGGACAACCTGTGAACAGTGCATTGTGGTAATTGTACACCTGTGCTATATCTCTGGGAGGGAAACAACACAATTTAAATTAAGCTAGATTTGCAAGCAGTTATAATAGAGCCAAACAACCCTACACAATTAAGACCTGAAGCCACAGAGACCCAAGCCAGGGACAGAGTGCTCTGCAGTGCTTTCAGAACCACTAGATGGCTGCAGGAGACCACAAATGAAGTAATGGTTCAATACTATTTACCTATCTAAACAGATTTGATAGAAATAGCATTATCTTTCCACCAAAACTAACACAATAAATATAAATGTGCAAGTACTGCATAAACACACATAATATCAATTCATAAATCCTGCTTTAACAGATTATTTTGTGCCATTTAAAGTAACTAATAAACTAGTATAAATAAATAAATAAATAAACTAATAAACAAGGAGGATTTCTGTTTATCTTTCATTACAGCACCTATATTTTTTTCATGTACTAAGCAAATATGATGTAGTCTGAAAAACATACTAGAATAAAACAGTATTATGTGACAGCTATAGCTTCAAAATGCTTAGCAGATATAAAAATGAATCAGTGGCACTGACTGGGACTGTAGTGTTCTGCTGTTTAAACTTGCCGTGGGCTGAGCTGCAATCATGAAAAAAAGGTAGGGTGGACCCAGATATGTATGCACTATGTACACATATGAGAGCTTTATCACCTTTTAATTTGGACTTAAACATTTTGCAATTCTGACTTGTATTTTTCCAATGTTACCATCCTGACATTTCCACCAGAACCATTAACAGTTGCCCAACTTTTATGTAGGCTCTGTTTAGGATTCAGTTTTGAATGATTTCATACATATTTTATGATTACATAAATTCCGGTTCAGGCACCTCAGGTTCTTGGATACTCACATCATGATTGAGAGGGGTTGTATTTGTATAATTTATATTATATTGTAATTATTATTTTTAGAATCTATATGAAAACAGTGCAGTAATTATAAAACAAAGTTTAGTTCTGGTTTACTTGACAGTATCAGCAAATAAATTGTGTAGTTTTTAAGAGACGTTTAGCCATGAACCATGGATGACTGGAAAATTAAAGCTTTAATTCCTAGGTCGAAATGGTCGTTCAAGTCTTCCAGTGCTGTTCTGCTGTCCCAGCTCACACTCATCTCTCAAAAATGATCAGAATTAGAGCTTCAGGTTTCACATAGACATGAGTCACAGCTGAATAGAAACAGAGAGCACACATGCTGGACTGAGAAGGGGGTGGGAGAAGGCAGCAAAGCCCCTGTGAGGAAAGATACGCCACTTTCCCAGGCTTTTGACAAGCCCAACAGCTGAGATGCCCCACACCCATACCCACTCACTACTCCCACACTCAGATGTATGTGTGTATATACTGTGTGTGTTGATGTATGTGATGTTGTGCCAATAAGGGCAAATTGTGTAATGAGAAAATGGGGAGAGAACTGAGGGACAATGATGTTTTGCTTCCCATCAGGAGCAGCATGATGAGAGTGGAACAGCAGCTGTGCTCTCTCACTCTCAACATCTGTTTTCACATTGGAAAAATGGTTAACTCTTTCTTAATTTCAATGCTTTTGAATGCTGCAAATGTCCACAGTGTTGCCAAACACTGATATATATTCCATTATTTAGCAGTTGAATATGGTGTTAATTCTATACATATTTTATTGCCTCCACATTCCAAGAAAGGCCAAAAGAAAAACTAGTTTGATTCTCAATACTTTCTACTACCATTCTCTGTGAGGGTCTTTGCCCCTGACCCATTGGTGTGGGATCAAATTAGGGTCTGTAAAATCTGGATAAGTTTGTAAAATGTTGACAAATAATTCCAAAATTTGTAAATTCATCTTTTTAAACCTGCAAAATATTTTTTGTATGAAATTTAAATTAAAATTCATATTGTAAAAAATCACAAGACACTTTTTTTCTCCTTTTCCACATCTCTTTTTTTCTGCAGCTTTAAGTGAAGGAAATACAGCTCAATGTATTGTGAATGTACATGAATAATAACTTTACTTAGTTATGTGTTTGTAGGCTATTTTATGTAGGTCTTGTTTATTTCATTGATAATGACGAGTGCCAAAAACATTCACTGCAAAAATTCTTTATTCAGAAAACCTAATGTTACTGATGGCTAGAACCATAACTTCATGTGCACCCACATAATGTGTTACCACCCTGTTGCTTGGCAGCAACAAAACAGCTGCTGGATGCCGTTTGAACAATAGTGATCAATGGTCACTTTATAAAACAGGTATTTCAACAATACTAGTGTCCCAGTCTTCGCCTCCAAATCTCACTTTGTGCAGCCAGTGTGTCATGTAAAACTATCAGAAACAAATGCCCGGGAGCTGCACATTAGCTGCCACTGAGTGATGGGTGGGACAGCTCTTATGAAAGCAGGTGTGGGACTTGATTGGAGGTCTGGAGCAGACTCTGGTCCAATCCGAAGTCAGCTCAGGAAAGGGCAGGCAGAATGCTGCTGGGAAAAATCGGGTGGAGGGACTAATATGGAACGCTGTAAGCAACAGGTTGCTACCTCAGCTGGGGAGAAGGAGTGCAGCAGCACAGGGTTGTAACACAATGCCTCTGAGCTGGCATTGTGTTATTGTGAATATTAACAACTATTAATATTTATTATTAATAATAGTAGGAACCTGTACAGTAGAAATGTCACAGCTAAGTCAACGAAGAAATGTTTTTACAAGACACATTTTTTTTCTTTTCTGTATTTTTCTCTATAAACTACATTATGATAAAACAGAATAAAATAGAGTAGAATTCAAATAACAAGTATTGTTACTTGCAGTAGTGACAACTCTAATAACCCTAAGTTATTGTAATTAATGTCAATGCTCCATTCCAGTGGCATCATTTATTTAGAGAAAGGTTTACAATGAACTACCCTTGTTCAGTTGTGTTATTGTTCCTTTCATATAATATAACATACCATAAATAGACTTCAGACAATTTTTCAATTATGTTTTCAACTACGCATTACAGCCAGTCTACAAACTGTTGAACTATGTTTATTTTAACTGTATAGGCAACCTTTGCTGCTTTACCCAGGACATCAGGTATTGAGTGTGCCGCTGCACCAAGCACTGTAAGCTATATATAATTTTTTTTCATATTGGTTTTCTTATGTTTCCTATTTGTGCTGTACGTTATGTTATGTTGAAATTCCACTCTCTCTCTTCATTATGCAAAAGTATTTACTCTACAAACACACTATGGATTCATGTGTTACATTCTTTTCATCATCTTAGAAGTGTTGTCAATAGATAATAACATTGTTGAAATAAATGTAGTTTTTAACATGCAAAAAGGCAATTCTGAAGCTTTTCCATGACAAACACTGTATATATATTTAGCTATGCAAATAAGAAAGGAGACATGTTAGCAGAGATTGATAGATCGATAAGAGTACTACATGTGGAGTTTGTAATAACCAACAACTAACCAAGAGAATTGTGTATTTTAAATTGACCTTCACTGATCTGTGAAATTACTACATACTGGAAGTATTTTCTTTTGTTCAAATACAAGATTTGCTGCTTGAGTTAGTCTCACTTAAACATTCATATCACTGTCATGGCCACCTGAACTGCTGGACCATCTGCACTCCATCTCTTGGTCTCTCTGCCACTTTTCAGATTGTGTATGGTGCATCTTGGAGATCTCACAGCACTAACACTGGAGGGCAGCAGACAGTGAACATAGAAAAAAGCCAAAATGAGAATATTGATGCAGCTCGAGATTTAATGTCTGTGCTTCATTAATGCAGGGACATGGACAAATTACAGACTATTAAGTCATTCCAAGTCGGCTTTGAATCTGTGTTTACATGAAAATAGTGACAAAATGCATTCTTGGACTCAGCAGCACACACTTTTGACAGTGTTTGACACTGTTGTCCCACTGTTAATTGCACTTTAAATAAGCATATTGATGCCTGTGATAAGGTAGCTCCAGAATGATCTTGGCAAACAGAAAAGCAGAGTAGTAAGAGCAGGATCAAACGCCACCTTTACTCCCTATCAATCTCACCCCAACCCCAAGCACACAAACCAAACCTACAATGCAGGTACAGGTTCAAGTTCATCGGCTGGGGGGCACCCCAGCAACACCACCACAAGCAGACAGAACTGTCCCATTTGACTTATCAGGGGAGCAAACCTCCACTCCAAAGGCAGGTTCTGAAAGGGTCACAAGGCACCTTAACACAGACCACAAGATGGTCATTTGGAGCCTGAATGTTCAGAAGAAATGGCTCATCATTGGGGACTCGAATCTGGCTCGGATCCTGGGATATGATATCCCGGACCTCCAGATAGACAGTTACCCGGGGGCCAACTTCCGCCACGCTCAGGCCATCCTCAATAAGGCGGTGAGTCTTGTCACTGTGGAGAAGGTCATCTTGTCGTTCGGGCTTAACTGTAGAGCACAAAAAGCCAAAGAAACAGCAGTTAAGCAGATGCAAGCAGCACTTAGGACAGCAAAGAAAAGATTCCCATTTGCAGAACTTTGGATTTCCTTGATAAATTACTCCGTGTCTCTTCCAAGTGCAGAGAAGTTTACTCTTGGGATTCTAAACAAACATATTTCGAGGAACATGACACACCTTCCTGCTCTTGCCAGGTTGCAGTTCCACACAGAGGTGGATCATATCCATTGGACAAAGAAAACAGCCATGGCCATGCTTGACCATTGGAGTCAAGCTTTAAACTTCAAAGCCAAGTCTCGTTCAGAAAGAGACTTACAAGGGGTTACTTTCCCTCTTGTCTAAAAATGTCATTGTTTTGGCACAAAATTTCACTCTTTCAAGGGCACAATTTGAACTCTTAAATAAAGGACTGACATTCATAGCAACAATTGATATACACAAAGATCAAAAAACACAATTGAAAATTGATCTGCAAAATTATCATCGTAAGATTAAATTGGCTCTGTATTTCAAGGATGGACCAACACAAGAGATACCACCCTTCACACCTGCTTCCATGTGGGTGCCACCACATGACAAACTCTTACCTGAGGTGGACTTGTTAATTGAAAAGGATGTGCAGAAATTCAGGAAGCATTTCAAATAATTTAGAGAAGAACCCAATTTATCTCAGGATGAGGTCACAGCATTAAGGGAATTAATGCGGAACAGGAACATAGTTATAAAGCCCGTGGACAAAGGCAGTCCAGTTGTCATTTTAGGCAGGGACCAGTACATTGTGGAAGTAAATCAACAATTAAATGACAAGGTGTATTATAGAAAATTATAGGAGCCCATCTATTTACAAACATTTCCATTGGTCCACATAATCCTGGACAATCTAAAAAAGAACAAAGTCATTACTTCAAAGCAAAAAATCTATTTAAAAGGCAGTAGACATCCTAGGCTATGAAGATTTTATATTCTGCCAAAAATACATAAGGATCCAGAAAAGTGGACAGTTCCATTTAAAATTTCTCCAGGAAGAACAATCGTTTCCGATTGTAATAGCAAAACTTATGGCACGGCAAAATTAATTGATTATTTTTTGAACCCAATTTCAGTTAAACATCCATCGTACATAAAAGACACCTATCATTTCATTGATTTGGTTAAAAAGTTGATTGTACCCCCAAATTCATTGTTTTTCACTATCGATATTGACAGCTTATATACAGCTGGTTTGCGCACAGTTCAAAAGATGTTCCGTAAGTACCCCGATGACAAAAGGCCAGATAAGGAAGTTTTGTAATTATTAGTAATAAATCTGAACAGGAATGACTTTGAATTTAACGGGGAACATTATTTACAAAATAAAGGAACAGCTATGGATAAAAGATTCACGCCTGCTTACTCAAATATTTTTATGGCCATTTGGGAAGAGGAAGCCCTAGCAAAATGTAAAAAAAAAAAAAACTCTTTATTATTTGAGATATCTTGATGATATGTGGGGGATTTGGATTGGCTCCAGACAAGAATTGGACAATTTCATCAATATTTTAAATACCCATGATCCTTTAATTAAATTAAAATACAGTGTTGATACGTTTTCAGTGGATTTCCTGGACACCACTGTTTACAAAGGAACTAAATATAACCTGACCCACAAATTAGACATAAAAGTTTATTTTGAAAGTACAGACACACACGCATTACTTTATAAGACAAGTTTTCATCCACAACATACATACAAGGGGTAAATCAAATCCCAATTACTCAGATTTAATGTGCAATCTTCAAGCATATTTCCTACTTGGATTGCCTAAGCCTGACCCTGAAAATGACTTTTCACTTGTAATCTCTCCCATTCAAGCCAATGGGGATTTTGTGCAAGTCTCATAGCTCTGGAACGTAAGGTCCCACAGGCTCATGCCTGGTACTGTTGGAAAGCTGGTGGCCACAAAAGGCGGGGTAGGTGCAATCCCCAAGTACGAGTTGTGCTTGGAATGGCTAACCCTAACACTCGCCCTGGCATTTCACTGGAAATCTCTCCCATTCAAACCAATGGGGATTTTGTAAAGTTTCATAGCTCTGGAATGCAAGGTTTCACAGGCTCGTGATTCTCTCCCCCTCCCCTTACAATGGTTAGAATGCATACCTAGAGAGTTCTGGAAGGCAGTAGCTCACTATGGCTGGTCCAGTTTCCCTCCGACCCTGCCTGATTCATGAAGTCAGCAGCTCGCTGCGGCTGGTTCTGGTTCTGGTTGGGATGTACTTGTCTGTTGTCTGAAGCTGAAAATGGGTGCACTCCGGGTTTTCTCTCCCTCACTCCCTCTACACATTGAAACACTGGGCCGGAAGCTGCCAGACTTTTCAAGCCTCTCTGGGCGGGTTGGGGTAACCTAACGGTGTCAACAAACGACCTGTTAACCTGGTTTGGCCGTAAGCATGTCGCTCCCCTGGGTTCTGACTATAGGAACAATACACGCAGGGTGTGGTGGTTCAGTGCATCAGAACCTTAAATGTTGCCCAGTCTTCTATGAGGTATAGCCTCACTCATACTGCACTACATACGTTTAAAACCTAATTGGGCTCTTTCAAATTCTCCATCCCATAGTCCAGCTTAGGTAACCATGCCAAGGATGCAACGGGACCTAGGACGCAATTTTTCATTTCCACCCCGTGGTTAAACATTAGCAACCATGCCGAGGGTGCAATGAGACATAGAACTGGCCCCTTGGTCAGCTTAGGGACCAGGCCAAGGGTGCACCGGGACATAGATTCCATCCCATGTTTCGAATTAGGAAACATGCCGAGGATGCACCAGGACATGGATTAAAACAGAAACGTTTTAAATTCTTTAACCCGACGTTACTTGTTAATATAGCTTTAAAAAGATTTTTTTTAACAAGCCTAAAAAATAAAGCTGATTAAAATAGTATATTTGACTTAAAACAAAAGCAATAAAATAACTAAAATAAATTCTTAACTATCCAGGATCATAATCTCCAATGCACCTCTGTTCATTAGGAATGAAGCATTGTCCAAGGAACTGTCAAGGTCAGCTGGTCTCACCTATAAAAATGGTGTCTTCAGGCTGCAAGTCACCGCAGCTGAAACACATTGTGTGTCACCGGAGACAGGTGTACATGATCAAAAAAGACACGACAAGTGATTTAAATCTGACCTTTTCATTCTGTGTGGATGGATTTAATTGCGTTGTTTTTACCACATCTGAAACGATGAAGTGTTTTGGGTGTGGAGCGCAGGGACACCTGATCAGCTCCTGCCTGGAGGAGGAGAAGGAACAGCTGCCAGCTGCTGCTGCTGCTTCTGCTGCTGACGGGTGGTGGAGGACATCCTCCAGCAGCCCCGGCGGCTCCAGCCCTGGCGGCTGGCGGGGGAGGGTGGAACGCATCGCCGCCCAGGGAGGGGGTGGGGGAGCCAGTGGTTGACGCTTCTCCTGTGAGTAGTAACTCCCTCGGATGCTCAGGTAATGAGAACAGTGCATTATTGACAGATTGTAAAATGCCATTGAGGCAAAGGAATCCAAAAGAAATGTAA
Source organism: Dascyllus trimaculatus (assembly GCA_024666655.1). Classification (NCBI taxonomy): domain Eukaryota; kingdom Metazoa; phylum Chordata; class Actinopteri; family Pomacentridae; genus Dascyllus; species Dascyllus trimaculatus. The sequence goes on along the minus strand of CM045452.1, from coordinate 1,492,792 downwards.
GCAAACAGAATGAAAACATGACACTGTCAGATGCTGTTCAAATATGATAAATATGTGTGTCAGGGAATTGATTACATGCAGTGAGTGACAAAAGTGGCACTTTTAGCTTCCAAAATGCTGTTTTAGAACATGAGAAACAGCTAAAGTGCAGTTTTTTAATATATCAATGTTTACAAACATGTTTCACTGTCAGATGCTGTTCAAATATGATAAATATGAAAGCAAAAACTGTTTGCAGTCACGTTGTGTAAGGGAATTGACTCCATGCAGTGAGTGACAAAAGTGCTATTTTCAGCCCCTGAAATGCTGTTTTAGAGCATGACACACAGCCAGACTGAACTTCTTGAAAATCAAAGTTTACAAACATGTTTCACTGTCAGATGCTGTTCAAATATGATAAATATGAAAGCAAAAACTGTTTGCAGTCACGTTGTGTAAGGGAATTGACTCCATGCAGTGAGTGACAAAAGTGCTATTTTCAGCCCCTGAAATGCTGTTTTAGAGCATGACACACAGCCAGACTGAACTTCTTGAAAATCAAAGTTTACAAACATGTTTCACTGTCAGGTGTGTTCAAATATGATAAATATGAAGGCAAAAGCTGTTTTCAGTCAAGTTGTGTCAGGGAATTGACAGGACACAGTGAGGGACAAAAGTGACAATTTAGATTGTGTGGCATTTTAAGTTGCATTTTAAGCCTGTGAAACTCTGTTTTAGGTAATGAGAAACAGCCAGACTGCACTTTTTGAAAATCGAAGTTTTGAACATGTTTCACTGTCAGATGCTGTTCAAATATGATAAATATGAAGGCAAAAGCTGTTTCCAGTGACGTTGTGTCAGGGATTTGACTCCATGCACTGAGTGACAAAAGTGGCATTTTAAGCCTGCGAAACGCAGTTTTAGAGCATGAGAAACAGAAAAAGTGCACTTTTTGAATATCAGTGTTTACAAACATGTTTCACAGTCAGATGCTGTTTGTTGTAGAAAAATTTCATTTTTTACTGTTAATCAGAGAACCCAATAGACCTGAGTCGTTTCCTCTGTCTTGCTATGGTATGTGATGTTGTGACCAGTGCTAGGCATCAAGGCCGTGAGACTCCTCGGCTGAGGAGTCTGTGTTGTCTTCATGGGAAAAGCCAAGCTACTGTTACGTGAAAGACAGATGCTGTGTTTAGGATGGATAATGGTATAAGTTTGCATTTTGTCTCTTTGTCTGGGTCAGACCTCTGAACACGAGCCTGGTGTCAGAGCTCTGCCTTTCAGCTGAAATATTCGATCTGCATTTCTCTTCTTTATTAAGGCCCGAGCACTACAGTGCGTAGGACCCTATTGGTCCTCTAGTGTTTCTTTGGCGGTTTCTTTTTCTTACGCCACTTTGAACCTCAATTTGACCCCCTAAACATGCTCAAAAACTCACCAAATTTTGCACACACATCAGGACTGGCGAAAAATTTGATATTTTGGGGGAATTACACATATGAAAGGCAAAATGACTCAATAGCGCCACCTTGAAAATTGTGCTTTAGTGGAGTTAATACAGCTAGTTTCACGTAAACTCATGAAATTTGGTACACAGGTACAGTAGCCCGAGACAAAAACATTGCTGCTTTTAAAATTACAGAAAAGGCTCAACAGCGCCCCCTACAGCACGTGGTGTGCAGTTATTGGAATCTAACGAACTCCTCCCAGGATTTTTGCCCGATCTTCACCAAATTCGGTGTGTGGCATCTAGACCCCTCCAGGATGAAAAGTTATTACAATCTCGTGGATACGTCACACGGTGTGGGCATGGCATGGCGGCCATTTTGAACAAAAAAGCTCAACGGTGCCCCCTGGAAAACGCTGTGCGCAGGCATTGGAATTTAACAAACTCCTCCCAAGATTTTTGTCCGATTTTCACCAATTTGGCTGTGTGTCATCTAAACCCTACAGAATGAAAAGTTATTAAAACCTTTGGCTGCGTCACACGGTGTGGGCGTGGCATGGCGGCCATTTTGAACAAAAAATCTCAACTGCGCCCCTTAGAAAAAGCTGTGCGCAGGCATTGGAATTTAACGAACTCCTCCCAGGATTTTAGTCCCATGTTTACCAAATTCGCTGTGTAGCAACTGGATCCCTCCAGGATGAAACGTTATTAAAGTCTTGTGGCTGCGTCACACGGTGTGGGCGTGGCATGGTGGCCATTTTGAACAAAATTGCCATATGGAATGAAACAGGATTTGGAGGTGAAGGCATCCATGTAATATCACCAAATTCACACAAATCCTCATTAATCTCAAGAACTAACAGTTGATATACAATTCAGGAATGGGCGTGGTCAAACGGCTCCATAGCGCCCCCTACAAATATTCAAATACATATATAAAATCACTGCTTTATCCTACAAACATGGAATTTGGTACACACGTACAGTATCCCAAGACCAACAGATTTGCACACTCCAAATTTCAAACAGCTCCACAGCGCCCCCTACAAATTTCAAAAATTCCTATAAAATCACCGGTTTGTCCTACAGACATGAAATTTGGTACATGTGCAGAGCAGGATGACACAAATACTATTGCGTGCTATAGACATTCCGATCGTATCCCAAACGGCCATGGGGGGGAGCGAGGGCCCGTCCGACGCTGCTTGCAGCTATTCATTGTTACTCCTTTTATTCTTTATTAAATTACAAAGACAAAATCTGTTGCATCCCGACTGTTTTTGCTCGGCTCATCCAGATTTTTCACAACAAATTGGTGGCCTGTACGGGGAGGACGCGTGATTCGGACTCAGCTGGAGCAGAAGGCAAATACCTAAGCACTGTCTTAGGAGGATTCCTCCCTGACTGGTGAGAAGCTGTCTCCAGGCGGAGCACGAACACCGATCCAACCCTCGTTAGGAAAATCAGAGTTGGAAAGAGCCACGCATAATTCAAGGGTGAGAAAAAAATTGTTTTATTTTTTCTTTCCTTTTCCTTGTGTTTTGCAAGAAATTAATGAATAAGAAAATTAGAGTATTGCAGATTGGATGAGGCCTGTTTAAAGTGACATTGTCAAGTAAAGAGCATGCATGCCAGGTTATCCATCGATGGAGGTCATCTCGCAAGTGGGGGAACAAGGTAGTTCCCCAGCACAAACTAGGTTGTTTGTAAGTTAGAGAGGTGGTTTATCAAGGCTCTCTCAGGTCACTTGTAGACATTCATGTCTTGATTCCGTTAGCATTACAGAATCAGAGATGGGGACGAGTCTCAGTAAGGAGAGGGTTAATGTGGGCACAGATTCAAAGTCCCTTCCCGTCATCCTAACAACAATGACTCGGAAAAATGCTAGAAGTATGAACCAGTTTGATACGCGGGTGAAAATGGGGTTCCCAGAAAAAGGGAGTTTTGACTTAAACAGATTGGAACAGCTTAAAACATGTTTGGAGACGAGACAGACAGCGGATGCAGAGAAGTATGCGACCTTGTCCAAAGAAAAGAGAGAGAAATATGTACCATTTCTGGAAGATTGGGAGGCTTATAGGTCGTGGAGGGAAGAAGCAGAGAGCAGAGAGAAAGCTAAATCAAAGCCATGTAATTGGAAGGATGGAGAGGTGAATGAAAAGGGAAAGAAATCCAGTGGAGGTAGTAAAGACATAATCCAGCAACAGACTGAGATCACCGACACGCTGTATCCCTCTTTCTCTGAGGTAAAATCTCCAAGGAAAGCATGCACCCTGCATCCCGATCTGGACTCCGCTCCTCCTCCTCCTTGTGCTCCAGTTCCCTGGCAATGGCAGCGGAGAGAAGACAGCCAACAAGGTCCTGCCTCCCCTACACCTGAACCATCTACATCCACAAAGCAAGAAACCGGGCCAACTCCTCCGCCGGGGCCCTAATCCCAGGATGCATCCCACAGCGCATCCCAGGGAGCGGCGGCAAGGAGTCAGGGGCATGTGAGAATTCTTTCTGCCTGGTTTCCATCACAGGAAGAACTGCAACCATCGGCATCATCCTCCAGCTCAGACACTACCAATGAGGGCGGGGTGCTGAGCACGCCAGCGATGGAGGCTGCAGGCCTATCAGGGCCGATGCTGGTGTTCAGGCCGTGGACAGAAACTGACGTTGCTGAAGCGATGCTGCATGTTTGCGAACCAAAAGACAATCTGACCTTGTTCAAAAGTCAGATGGAGAACTTTATGAGAGAATATCGACCGACCATGACTGAACTGAGACCACTGGAACCCTATGAATTTTATCTTAAGGATGCTTTCATGTCAGGAATGAGGCCGGAGGTGGCAGGCGGACAAGAAGAAGCCTGGTCGACTGGAGATCAGCAGATCTCTTGCAGGTACTAAATCATGTACGGCTCGCAGGGGACATGTTAGCAGAAGAAGAATCAAAGCATTAAAGCTGCAAGCAGTGTCGGACAGGCCCTCGCTCCTCACCGCACTCCTCTCCACACGACCTTGTCTAGGGGGCGCCGTAGGCCGATTGGAATTTCGACTGTGCAAATCTGTTGGTCTTGGGATACTGTATGTATGTACCAAATTGCATGTTTGAAGGATAAAGCAGTGATTTTATATGACTATTTGAATATTTCTAGGGGGCGCTGTGGAGCGGTTTGACAACATCCATTCCTGAATTGTATATTCACACCATGTGACGCAGCCACGAGATTTTAATAACTTTTCATCCTGGATGGGTCTAGATGCCACACAGCCAATTTGGTGAAAATCGGATAAAAATCCTGGGAGGAGTTTGTTAAATTTTAATGCCTACACGCCACGATTTCTAGGGGGCACCATGGAGCTTTTTTGTTCAAAATGGCCGCCATGCCACGCCCACACCGTGTGACGCAGCCACAAGATTTTAATAACTTTTCATCCTGGAGGGATCTAGATGCTACACAGCCAATTTGGTGAAGATGGGACAAAAATCCTGGGAGGAGTTCGATAAATTCCAATGCCGGCGCACAGCGTTTTCTTGGGGGCGCCGTTGAGCCTTTTTGTTCAAAATGGCCGCCATGCCACACCCACACCGTGTGACGTATCCACGAGATTTTTTTTTTAAAAAGATTTATTTTTGGCCTTTTGTGCCTTTATTAGATAGGACAGTGGATAGAATCGGAAACGGGAGAGAGTAGGGAAGGACATGCGGTAAACGCCCGAGGTCGGAATCGAAACCGGGACTGCCGCTACACCTCTGCACTTGGGTCACACGACATAACCATTAGGCTATCAGGGCGCCCCGTATCCACGAGATTTTAATAACTTTTCATCCTAGATGGGTCTAGATGCCACACAGCGAAATTGGTGAAGATCAGCCAAAAAGTCCCCGGGGCTGCTGCGCAGCTCTTCAGGGCCTGCTTGGTTCGGGCTCTCCCCCATGGTGGTGGTGTATCCGGTGGTTCGCCTTTGGAGCTCCTAGGTTGCTGGATCTGTGCGCTCTCCCGGGTTCCCGGGGGTGGTGGTGGCTGGTCTCTTCTGGGGCGCTCTGGCTGGTTCCTGGGGGCTTGGGGTGTGTTGGCCCCCTCTGCTGCTCCCCCGTCCCTTTTCCGCTCCCTTTCCCTCCTACTCCCTCCTCTCCTGCCTACCTGCTCCTCCCTGCCCCTCTCCCTCCCTTGGGGGGGCCTGGGGTCCTCTGCTGCCTGGGGGTCTGGCATGGGGGCCGGGTCGTCTCTTCTGGGGGGGGTTCCGGCTCCTTCCTGGGCTTGTGTGCTGCCACCGAAGACGGAAGATCGCTGGCTGGGGCCCTGGGCCGGGCCTGTGCTGTCCTGGGGTGTGGCGGGGCAGGGATGCCATTGGTGGCGCTGTGGGGTGCGCGTTCTGTGCCCTGGCGCACTGACTTCCGGGGTGTGCGTGGACTTTGAGGTCCGTGCTCCTCTTGGCGTGGCACATTTTTCCTTCTGGGGTGGGCTGCGGCACCCGGCTGGCCTGTGGCAGGTCTATGGCTGCCGCTTAGGAAGGGTTCTGGCGCTGCGGCCCGCATGGCTCGCAGTGTTGGCGGGGCCCGTTGGTGTGTTCGGGCCTTCCCTGCCCGTTGCCTCTTGGCCCTGGGGGCCCTCTGTGCTGGACCCTATGGTGATTTTGGTGTCCCATGCTGCTCTGTCCCTGAGTGTGCCCATCACAGACATACTGCAGCAGGTTGTAACCATGGTGAATTACATCAATCCACATCTTCGCAAGTCTGTTCACAAATCTGTGCACCAACATGGGCTCAGAATATCAAAACTTACCGTTTCACACAGAGGCTCAGTGGTTGTCGAGAGGTAACGTGTTGGAGCCGTTTTTCAAGCTGAGAAACAAACTGTTGGCGTTTTCCATTGATGTGAAAAAAACTGACTTTGTTGACTTTCTGTGTGACCAGCAGAAAATGTGCCTCCTTGCATATGTAACAGACATCCTTGGAAAACTAAACTAACTTAACAAAAAAGCCTGCAGGGGAAAAACAAGAATGTCATGCAGATGAGTGATCGTATTGATGGATTCAGGGGGATACTGGCATACTGGAGAGAAAACATTTCAAAGGCAAACTTCACCCCTTTTCCCCAGATGAGTCAGTTTTTAAAAGACAACAGCATCAGTAAGTGCTCCACAAAGGAGATGTGCAGCCACCTGAAATGCCTAGAAGAGCACTTCACTACTTATTTCCCAGATGTGGATATGTCCAAGTTTGACTGGGTGACGGACCCATTTCAGGCGCAGGCGCAGAGGACCTGCCTGCCACCGCTGTTGAACTGCTGACTGAACTTTCATTTGACAGAATGTATCAGGGATTACATTCGCTAGTGGCAGTGGAGGAATTCTGGTTTGGAGCAAGAGATGAGTACCCAGAAATCTCACTGTGTGCTCTGAAACTGTTGGTTCCTTTTGGAAGCACATACTTGTGTGAAGCTGGATTTAGTGCTCTTGTGTGCATGAAGTCCAGGTACCGTTCCCGACTGGATGTTACATCAGAGATGTCTACTGCAGCACCTGACTTTAAAAAGGCTGCAGCGAGGTATGCAGGCTCAGTCATCCCATTAAATGTGGTGAGTTAAGAGAGACAATATAATACATAAAGGACATATACTGAAGCTGAAACAGAAGCACTGTTATACTGTCATTCTTTTAAGTCTTCATTGTGGCCAGTTTTAAGATGCTGCAGTCGCTTTTTTTCATAATTCCTTATATGAAAAATTATTTGTTCAGTATTAATTTTCAGCCATGTAAATAAAGCCTATATCGTGATCAGAGAAAATAAAACTCACTTTGTGTACTAATCTTGGCTACTCTGTATTTGCAACATCATGTAAGAAACACCATCAAAAACAAATTCTAGAAAAAAAAATGTCTCTGGGGTCCCCAGAAATTTGTGACGTCAAAATCGGGTCACAGACCAAAAACGGTTGGGAACCACTGCTTTAGGGTGACTGTTGAGCCATTATTCTTCAGGCCCCCGGTCTGCCGCTTGGTGGGCATCCCCAAGGGCCTGTTTCTGCTCTGGGGTGAACTTGTTGCATTCGTCTGGTGGGAGATAATTTCTCTTCTTCTCAACGCTTGCCTTCGAGACTGATTTGAGTTGGTTTGGTGGTTTATTCTGCCCCCTTCTGTCGATCTGGTCTGCGTTGTTTGAGTGTGCATTCCAGAGGCTGGTCCTCTTGGTTGTTGTGGGGCATCATAAGGTACTTTGGTGTAAGTGGGCTGCCGGGACTCCTTTTCTCTTCTTTCCTGTTGGTAGTTCCTCTCCAGGTCAGGTTATGTACCTCAGAGTCTTCACATATTGATTTGGTGAGATTCTTGTCTTTACTTCATGCCATATTTGTGTGAGGGACTGTCCCTTATCCAGCCATGCCTTCTCATCTTCTCTGTCTTCCATCTCAGAGGCCGAGCCTTGCAGGGTCTGTTGACTTCTCTGGTCATCATCCCTCGATATTGTCTCGTTTGCCACATCTTGATATTGGCGCACCTTTCTTAGCAGCTGTTCATGCTCCTTATGTCTTGATGCTGCTTTCACGGTGCCCCTAGAGGCTAGGACTGCATGTATCCCTGTCTCATTGGCCAGCATCTTAACGATGGAGTCATGTTTCACGGAGGGGCTCACCATCATTGGCAGGGTCTCCTTTCTTTCTGTCAGGTGAACCCCCCACCATCTCAGCCATTGTACAATATCTGTCTTTTCTTTGCACCCCCACCTTCCCCCCACAGTATGTTACCATCAATAAAATTTATAAGCTGGAATGTTTGTGTTGAGACGACCCTGATTTTTTCATAATGTTTTTTATGTCAATGGCAGAACTTCAGCCATCCACAATTATAATTGGTGGAGACTTTAATGCCGTCATTAACCCATTACAAGATGGATCAGCATCAGCCACTCATTTAAAAGAATGCCGCTCCAGTTAAACAATAAAACAATATATGTCTGACTTTGGTCTTGGCGATAGCTGGAAGATACAAAACCAATCCACAATGAATACACCTTCTTATTACAAGTTCACAAATCACACTCTAGGATAGACCATTTCTTGGTTAACAACTCCATAATTGCAAATTTATCAGAAAACAAAATTCACCCAATTACAGTCTCTGATCACGCCCTGGTTAGCCTTAAATTTAACAGCAACTCTTCACCAAAAACTAGAAAAAGCACTCAGAGAGTGCATACCTCCGTCAAGGAGCTTCAGTCTACCCCCAACACTACCAGGCCCCGGTTCACTGTCCATTCCTTGTCCTCCCTCCTATTCCAACCCTGTCTCTGTCTCCAATATGTCCTATCATCATCATCGTCACTGTCTCCATACCAGTCCCTCCTGTATCTTCTGCCAAACCTGTCCCTCCTGTCCTCCTCCAGGCCATGGCACACAGCAAGGTCTGCTAATAGTGAGCTAACACTGGAGCTTTCAGATAAGAGATTCTTCCTCATCAGAAGTCAGATGGGTCACAGAGCCGAAACGAACAGAAAATAGAGAAATAAGTTTTCCACGGGTGTATTTTAATTTTAATTTCCATTTACAAACATCTAATTAAATCAACAAATTCTCATGTGGTCACAGGGGGTTATCCCAAAAACAAGAGTGCCCTCTGGTGGCTTTTAGAGGAAACCGCATTTAATTGTCCACCCAGTTACAGTTACATTAAAAAAAATTCCTGGATGGAAACGGTGATCCGGATCAGTCTCAAAATTTTATCATTTCTTCCTTGTCCCATTTCACACATTTCCTGAAAATTTCATCCAAATATGTCCATTACTTTAAGTTATTTTGCACACAAACAAACAACAAATTAACAAACAAACAAACCAACGTCGGCCATCACATAACCTCCTTGGAGGTAATAAATACACACTAGCGCTTCAACACCTCACTATTACAGGAGAAAGATTTTACAAACTTCGTTAAAAGAGAATGGGTCCTTTTCATGGAACACAATGACTCACTAGAAATCTCGCCTACCACTCTCTGGGAAACAGCCAAAACAGTCTTAAATGAAAGCATTATTTCTTACTGTACTCACAGGAAAAAGAAACAAATGAGAGAAGAAAACAATCTAGAAATCAAACTCCAACAGCTTCACCACAACTATGCCTCTCACCCATCTGAACAAATGCTAAAAGAAATCAAATTCCAACTTCACAATAATATCAATCAAAAAACAATTTTTACTACAAAGATTACGTTATATTAACTTTGCATATAAAGATAAGGCAGGTAAATACTTAGCAAACCAACTAAGGAAAGACAAAGAAGAAACCACTATTGCTGTAATCAAAGACCCAGCTGGGAATACCCACCATGACCCACAAACCGTAAACCAAATTTTTAATAATAATAATAAATCAATTTTATATAGCGCTTTTTTGGACACTCAAAGACGCTTTACAGTAAGGACAAGATAAACAAACAAACAAACAGCAACAACAACAACAACAACAACAACAAAAAAGAGGGGGGGTTAAGCAAATGCCAGGTTAAACAGATGTGTTTTGAGAAGGGTTTTGAAGGTTGAAAGAGAGTCACAGTTCCTGATGGATGATGGGAGTGAGTTCCAAAGTTGGGGGGCAGCAGCTGCGAAGGCTCGGCTCCTAAATTTTTAGAACCTTTTACAGCAAGAATACACCCCTGAAACAGAAAACAGTCCCCATGAAATCTATTCATTCTTCAGCAACATCTCACTACCAAAACTGAATGACAAACAAATAGATGCTCTAGACTCCCCATCCACTTCAATAGAATATTCAAAAGCTCTATCATAATTCCCCAACAATAAGGCATCAGGTGCCAATGGATACCAAATAGAATTCTATAAGCACTTCTGGGAAATTATATTGCCTCTCCTTATCAGAATGGTAAATCATATCAAAAACACAACCTCATCACATCCTCATATGAACACTGCTCTTATCTCGGTCATACACAAACCAAAAAAAGAGTAAAATACTAGCAGACTAGATCAAGTCATCCCACACCTAATTCACCTGGACCAAACTGGTTTTATTAAAGGAAGACAGTCCACTAGCAACATGAGACGTCTCAATCTCATCAGCCATCTTCAGAACAAAAAAACAGAATCAATAATGGTTTCATTAGAAGCAGAAAAAGCATTTGAATGGGTAAATTGGAACTTCCTCTTCACAACGCTAACAATATTTAAATTTGGACAACCATTTATAGAATGGATACGAATATATAATTCACTACTGGCTGCTGTTATCACCAATGGAATAACATCACCCAACTTTAAACTACTCCGAGGAACAAGACAAGGTTGTCCACTCTCACCACTACCGTTCGCCCTCTGTTTGGAACCACTAGAAGCAGCAATTAGACAGAACAGTGACATTACTGGCATCACCACATATAACTCGTAAAATAAGTCTCTACACAGATGATATATTATCCTTACAAAATTCTATCAAATCCCTCACAGAAGTAACCAATCTCATCAATTCATTCTCAAGCGTATCCGACTGCTCAATCAACTGGACCAAATCGACCATTTTACTAATTTATGGACATATCAAATTCAATACAGGAAACTTTATCATCGTAAATATCAATTATTTAAGAATTCAAATACCTCCAAAACTAACAGAACTATTTAACCTTAACTAGATGCCTCTGTTAAAAAGCATTGAAGAAGATCTCACACGCTGGACAACACACCCCTTAACAATAACCTAAAATCCTTAATTACCTAAAATCTGTTTACCATGATCCCCATCCAACCAACATCCAACTGGTTTATGAATCTGGACACAATCATTAGACAGTCCTACTGGGAAAACAAAAAAGCAAGAATAAAATTAGCAACACTTCAAAAACCCAAATCCCTAGGCGGACTGGAAGCTCCAAACTTTTATCAATATTACGTAGCAAATCAACTAACATACATCACTACCTGGATCCATTCAAACCCACCACAGCAACAATGGTTAGAAATGGAACAAACTGCGTGTGAAAAACTATCAGTCAAAGACCTCCTGTTTCTCTCCAAATCCACAAAAAAAACATAATTGTTTCAAATACCTTCTCATTCCCAATGCTGTACAAGCCTGGTGGAAAGCAAACAATAGCATACATTTCACACTTGCACCCTGCTCGCTCACCCCCTTATGGAACCACCCAGATATCACAATCAATAACCAACCAATACAGTACAAACAATGGCAGGACAAGGGCATCACACATCTACACCATCTCTTCACAAACAACTCATTTTCATCTTTTGAACATTTAAATGACCAATTCAATATAGGAAAACGACAATATCTAAAGTACATCCAGATAAAAAACTATCAAAACAAAAATGGAAATAATCAATAACCCCCATTAATAAAACATACTGCAAACATAGACAATATGCAGAAAAAAACTCTCTAAATTTAATAAGATCTTATCTTCATTTGACTCCACAATAGCCATACCAACAGCAAAATGGGAAAAGGACCTCAACATCAACCCGGATAGTACCTTCTGGACACATATCTGCCGACGTTCCAAATGACCCAAAATATCATTTTACAAATAATCCATTACAAGGTTCTGCATCGCTGTTAAGAGGGGGGGAATCAGAGAACCCACGCGCAGACACTGGACAGACAGACTTACGATAGAAAACCGAGGGTTTAATTCAACAGGGAGACGAAACAAATAAGGAGTACAAAGCTTTCTAAGAAAACATACAAAAACAACAACACTTTACAAAAACTCAAACCAGACAATAAAAGGGGAATCTAAGGAGAACTTAACTTACTGACTAAACCCCGAAACCAGACAAAACTGAAGGCAACACAGAAAAGAACTTAACTCTGGAGAAAGCAAGACAAATACAACAACTAGCGAACAACATAAATCTACTAAAACTGAAAACTAATCCCAAGGGTGAAATCAAGAACCCCACACAAAAACAACTAACATAAAACATGCAAACAAACTCAAATCAAAACGACCAAGACAGAACTAGGGAGTTAACAAAGTTAACAAACAAGGCAACAGAAACAGCATCTACACAAAATACAAAAACTTAACTGAAAACAGGAACCAGACGACAAACAGAAGAAGCTCGGGAAGGCAGGTACATGGCTGACGGAGACGGACTGTGAACTGGGGAGAATGGTTTTCTGGTCTGGCAGAGTTTTCGTGAAAGAACCGGGCTTTTATTGAAGGTGGTGATTACTGGCAGGTGAGTGGTTGTTCACAGCTGTGTGGAATCAGGATAATCAGGGTGCAGGCAGAGCAGGAATGAAATTGAGGGAGGGCAGGGCTGAGTGAGAGAGAAGGAAAGCAAAGCTGAGAGGGGGAGAGAGAAAGGGAGAAGAAAAGAGGAAGAAGAAAGAGGGAGACAGACGGGGCTGAAGCCGGGATCATGACAATCGCACACATTTCACAGGCCGTAAAATGCACACAATGGGACTCATCAACTCACAGTACTGCACAATTTGCAAACCCTCCATACATGACGACTATCTCCACACTCTCTGGTCCTGCCCCCCTGTTTGGACCTTCTGGGAAGACATAACTAAATTATCTGATCTTTTTGCAAACAACATTCCACTTTCTCCATCCATCTGTCTTCTGGGCGATCTGTCTGATTTAACAGCACCCAGCAACACATCCCTACTAGTAGCTTTAGCTATCCCCAAGAAAACTATTCTCCTCAACTGGAAATCCAGACATTTGCTCTCCATACAGCAATGGTAAAACCTCCTCTCACAACATACAGCACTCGAGCAAATATCTGTCAAGTAAAATAATCAAAACACAGAATTCAATAAAAAATAATCATATTTCATTCAACCACTCAATTTGCCGAAGACTCAAATGCCACCTCAATCCACAAATCACGATCATATTTTAATCTCACCCCTTTCCTATTCCCCCTTTTTGTACAGTTAAATAAAAAGTGACCATGTTCTCTTTCTCTGTTCTGTGTTTATTAACTTCTTGCTTACTATGTCTCATCCATTTTTGGTAGCTTCCTGTGTTTGAGATCTCTGCTCTATGGTTATCAGCTCATAACTAAAAAAAGAAGCAAATGACTGTATCTGAAAAATCAACATGTGTAATAAAAAAAGAAATGACTACTGTGTGAATAAGTTACACTTTTAAAACAGTCCAACAACAGTGAATGTAGTAAAAAAAAGTGACCTCTGATGCCAACATGAAATCTTACTGTAAACAGTTATATTGCAAATGAAAACAATTCAGGAAACATGGCTTTTATCAAATAAAATATGCCAAATATAAATAAGAGAGTGGCTCTGGAGTGTCTAAATTTAAGAATTAAAAAAGAACGTTTTTGGATACAGAAAAAGGTTCAGTTAATTTTACACACTGAATGAAAATTCAACAGTATGAAAGATTTCAGGAACAAATCATAAAAATCAATTTGTGATTTACACCATGCACTACAGCCCAAACAGGAGCCTTTAGGTTTCTATATCATCTGCACCAAAGTGACTGTGTGTAATGATGATGATGGCAATTACATTGTGCATTAGCTGGAATACTGCCTGATCCCAGGTTAGATTTGCCAATTCAGTTTAATACAGTAATCAAGTTATGCACAACACAAGCACAAAACTAAAATAAAATATCAACATCAAGGCCTCTGACTTCATGACCAGGCCTTAACATCAGGTAATGAAGACCTTTTTAATTAAATTAGCAGTAACCTGTTAGCAGTAACCTGTTACACACAGTAAGACTATAGCATTCATTGGCCCCCGTAATTATGGAACCCTGTACAGTAACTCATACTTTGGTTGTAACCATAGCACTTTGAGGTACTTTCCTGATATGAGTTAAGTTAAATCACTGGATCCTACACTTCTCATAATGCAACTGTATGGCAAACCAAACTACGGTACTAAGGCAATGTAGTTCTAAAAGTTAGTTTAGAACTGGGACTAAAGTAACACACCCATTTTTCTCAAATGTGTGATGTGCTCTAGGAACTAAAGTATGCTGAGTCAGTATCTCATTTAGCGGCTTAGTTCAGCTCATTCACAGTAGTACCTTAGACAACACAAAAACACAGCTTGATTGGGATGTTACGTAATTATTGTAAGCTAATGTAATGTCTGTTAGAATGTTTGTATACTTTTATGTGTTCAGCAAGTACTGAGCTGATGTTTTGCCATCCTTTAACACTGCAAGAGTCATGATGAAGTTGTTGAAAAGGGATGCAGCTTCACCAGAGGCATCATCCTTTGAATATGACACATTCATTAGCGTATGTTGTGTTGTGCTATGTTAGTAACAGCTAATGTAACCTGGAACCTGCAGACAGCCTACTTATTTCTAGTCCACAACAGCGGACCTGTCACAAATCAAACAGCTTCTTCTGGAGGCACACAAATGGATTTTTTTTTTCAAATATACAGCAGACTCCTCCACATGCTGATGTGGAAAGTTGTATGTGACAGATGAAAACTGTTGACTGCTAATGACAAATACTTGCATCAAAAAGATCATGTGTAAAGATTTGAATGACGTGTTACTTTTGATCCAGTTCTCTACTTAAGTGGTTACATGTTCATTATATATTCCTCATTCTCTGTACTGCCTTGTTTCATGTTTCACTACAGCAAAGGTGTATTACTGATAAAGGCTGATTAATGTCACAGGTCAGACATAACTGTGGAAGTGAGACAGAAGCAATATCATTTTGTACATTGTTTTGGGAAAAAAACTATTAAAAAGATAAACTCTCAGCACTCTGAATCTCAAAATAAAAAACAGCCGTGATGCTAGAAGATGCAGTCACTATATGTCCTTTTTGGTCTGGGCTAGTAAGTGAGTTGTGACATATTTGGAAGTTCAGGGATCCACAAAGGACACTGCAATGTAGCGGATGCCAGCTGTGGTTGGCAGGCCTTCATGGTAGTGGGTGAGGCGGCCTGGGTGCATGAGGGCCCAGCCTTTACGAGGAGCCTGAATGGAACAGTCATAGCGCAGGAACCTGCATCCACCACCCTGCATTCACAATCAGAACAGTACATGTTAACAGCTGACACTTTAAAAAGTGCATTTTCCTTGTGTTTGTGAAAGTGTTGTAAATTTAACTCATGATTAGGTAACATTCACCATAGAAAGCCTTGGGCTCACTTTAGAGATGAGTTCCCAAGGACTAAATTTACAGTAGTAATCACATTTTCTACTGAATCTGTAAGGGGCAGAACAACCAGTGAACAAAAGACAGTTTAAAGACAGATCTGATAATAATAATGATAATAATAATGATAATAACAACAACAACAATAATAATAATAATATATAAAAATAATAATAATAAATAATGCAGCCATAACCTTGAAATGAAAACACATTTCTGCTAATGCGTTTAATTTTTAAATTTGACATTTCAAATTGAATTTTGGTAACTATTTGCTGGGACATCTTTTGAAAATAAATCTTAAACATCCTTTTCTTTTTCATTTGAATTAAGTAACAGAAAGAGCAGTCGTGAAGAAGAAAATGAAAATGCAGTTTGACAGATATATTATTCATTTTATTTATGAGTCAAAAAACGCAGTGTTATTCTGAAAATGAAAGTATTTCTGTTATTACATTTCAGATATATTATTGATCCACATTCGCTTCCATATGTATGCACATTAAGTCCCTAACGTGCTGCTAAAAGCCCTTGAAAAGCTTGTAAGCACACTTCCAGTCAGGGTTAAGATTTCATTAAACTATTATTTCCATGTTCTACCTGTAGGCTACTCTGTAAAAAAAAATGATATTGGAAAAATCATCCTTAAAATCGGTCAGAAACAGCTCCCTAACTATGGGGTAAAACAAAATGTTATGTCTGCAACTTCTGCACAGGTACGAGGTACATCACATATTATGTGGCATGCCTTTGTGTGGCCTACCTAAAGACACCTCTATGCACACCTTTAGGGCAAATGATCTGTGATGACATACTTAAGACCCTGCATACACATACAGTCATGGCAAAAATTATTAGACCATCCTTGTTTTTCTTAGATTTCTTGTTCATTTTAATGCCTCGTAAAACTAAAGGTACATTTGTTTGGACAAATACAATGATAACAACAAAAATAACTCATAAGAGTTTAATTTAAGAGCTGATATCTAACCATTTTATATGGTTTTCTTGATAATAACCAAAATGACAGTGCTATTAGGCATTTCATGTTTTCTTTTCTGTCTGTTTTAGTCACGACACACACAGGAGTTAATACTTAATTGCATAACCATTGTTTTTAATGACTGTAGCCATGCGTCTTGGCATGCTCTCCACCAGCTTCTGACATTGTTCTGCTGTCACAGCAGCCCAATCCTGTTGCACAAATTCAAATAAATTTGCTTTGTTTTTGGGCTTGTGGTTCTCCATTTTGTGTTTTGATGGTTTTCCACAGGTTTTCAGTTGGATTTAGATCCGGTGATTGAGCAGGCCAAGGCATGGTTCCAATGTTCTGGTTCTCCATCCAGGCTTTAACTGACCTTGCCGTGTGGCAAGGGGCACTGTCTTGTTGGAAAATCCAGTCATTCGAGGCAGGAAACAGTTTTCCAGCTGATGGAAGAAGACTGTTTTCAAGAGTAACCCTGTACATGAGATGGTTCATTCGCCCTTCACAAAATTGCATTTGCCCTGTTCCACCCATACTGAAACAACCTCAGATCATCACTGATCCACCCCCATGTTTAATTGTAGGGGCAAGACAGTCTGGTGTGTAGTCTTCTCCAGGCTTTCCCCTAAGTTGGCTGGAGTGGGCATCAACTGAAAATTGGATTCATCAGTTAGCCCAATCATCAATAGTCCAATCCTTGTAATCCTGAGCAAAGAGTAACTGAGCTTTCCTCTGTCTTTCATTGATGTAAAGCTTCTTCCGTGCCCCGTGTGACTTCAGACCAGCTTCAAGAAGTCAGTTTCGAACTGTCCTTGCTGAACAAGTTACATTTCTCAACAGTGCCCACTCATTTTTAAGGTCCCTGGAGATCTGACGACAATTCCTGACACAGGAACGGATGAGTGCAGACATTTCATGCTGCGACCAGCTAGCAATTTGGTAGTACTATGTTTGACTTTTTCTTGGCGTAATGAATGGCTGTCTTGCAGATCTTCAGTTTTTTTTGTACCTGTCACTCACTCATGCCAATTTCCAGCAGGACCAAGATGGCTGCCTTTGTGGCTTCACTTAATTCTTCCGTTTTAGGCATTACTTGAGAGCTGACCATTTCTGAGTTGTGCTATGGCTTGAATGTAAGCAGGAAACCACTCTAGGCCTTTGTATGTGCAGTGCTGCTTATGACATGAACTGACCTCTTATATACCCTGGGAGTACAACTCAGCTTAAGCATGTCAAACAGGACATGAAGTGTTATGGAATCAGCTGCATTTTTGTTGCGTTCATTGTATTTGTCAGGTAATGTACTTTTAGTGGTACCAGGCATTAAAACGGACAAGAAATTGAAGAAAACAAGGGTGGTCTAATAGTTTTTCCATGACTGTATATACAACATCTGCTCAGTAGGGCAACCAGGTATTGTGCAACGTTCATCTTCTCTTGGGAACAGAAGTTATAGACATAGCATTTCATTACCTTTCATTCAATTCATTTGGTACAACACATATAGTATGAGACATACAGCTCTGGAAAAAAATAAAAGATCACTGCAAATTTTTCTGAATTCAGTATCTCATATTCCATTCTCACATTCCAGCGTCTGTTGAATTCCAACACAAGCACAGCTTATTCTACTTAATGAGTACTGATTAGGTGATCACCTGAACCAAATCGTATTTAACGAGGAAATGTATAAAAACCACTGCTGTAGTCGGCACTATCTTCTTGCAATAGAACCAACTGGGTGGCAAAAGTGCTTGTAGTACCTCGAAAGTAACTGGAATCAAAAAATAACTATTGACCTTGCCAAAAGAGTTGAAAAGAAAAGTTTTGAGTGAGGAAAAGAAAGGTTTAAATTCTGGCTTTACAGATACAGTGGGTGTCAGGTTGCTTCCATCCTTAAAATTTCTAAGATGGTGGTTCATAAGAATAAATAAGCAACAGAAATTGTGGGCAACAAAGCTACAGACTAGCAGAGGGCGAAAGTGACTCTCCACTGACCAGGATGACCGTCTACTCATTCCAGCGTCACTCAGCAACTGTAGGATAACATCAATTGACCAACAAAAACAATGGCAAATGGCAGCTGCAGTGAAGTGCACAGCGGGAATGGTTTGAAACAGGTTCCTAGGGGTAGGGCTCAAGTTGTGTAAAGCTAGAAAAAAGCCTTTCATCAATGAGAACCAAAGAAGAGCCAGGTTGAGGTTTGCAAAAGACCATAAGGATTAGACCATGGAGGACTGGAGTAAGATCATCTTCTCTAATGAATCCAATTTTCAGCTTTGCCCAACACCTGGCAGTCTAATAGTTAGACAGAGACCTGGAGAGGCCTGCAAGCCACGGTGTCTCACACCCACTCTGAAATTCGGTGGAGAATCAGTGATGATCTGGGGGTGCTTCAGCAAGGCCGAAATCAAGCACATTTGGCTTATGCGAAGGACGCTTGAATCAAGCCATCATGTACAATGTTATCGTGGAAGAAAATTTGCTTCCTTCTGCTCTGGCAATAAAAGGTGTGACTAAAAATCAAGGCTATTTCACCAAATATTGATTTCTGAACACTTAAGTTAAAACATTAGTATTATGTGGTTAAAAATTAATATGCACTTGTTTCCTTTGGATTATTTGCGGTCTGAAAACACTGCATCTTTGTAAGTTATTTTGATCATTTGTCATTTTCTGCAAATAAATGCTCTAAATGACAACATTTTTAAGAAAAGAAAATTTTATTTGGAATTTAAGAGAAATGTTTTCAGTAGTTTATAGAATGAAACAAAAAATATTTACTTTACTCAAACACATACCTATATATACTAAAATCAAAGAAACTGATCATTTTGCAGTGGTCTCTTAATTTTTTCCAGAGCTTTATATTCATGCCCTACAAGAAAAGACAGAATGAGCCACTGAAGAGGATGTAACATCCAAACAATAAAATCAAACAGAGGTGCCTGCAGATGTCACACATACCCATTTGAAATAGAACATATTATGCTTGCACTGCCCCTACTACGATGTCCCCTCACACCATGAGGCACTATAAGTACAGTCAATGTACTCAGTGTGAGGCGCATAACACATGCAGAGGACTCGAGGCAGACAGCCTCCTTCACTCCTCGGACGCAAAACGCGGGGGGCAAAAACAGCTCAAAAGCCATAGTGCTATAGGTTGCAGTGACATCCTAAGGTAAATATGTTGCATTTGGGGACGCAGTGTAACTTTGGAGCACCACCATCAAACTCAACATTGATGACATATATAGCTGTCAAATAAATCGTAATGGTAGAGAAAGAGGGACCCTTACGCAGCAACTCCTGGAAAAACATGAAAACATCAACAATGGAGCACTGAAACAGGAGGAAATTCCAGTTTTCACATGTATATGCAGACAGACCTCTACTGCATCCTTTCCTGCAGATGGCCCCAGTGCGAATTGTGATGGTTTCTGAACCAGAACAGGGTCCACTTGACCTCCAGCTTCTCAGCTGCACGTCAGTGCAGTTAGAAGAAGGATGTGACTGTCAGGATCCCCACTTCAGCCCCTGCCTGTCCGTCTTTCTCCCTTTCGCTCACCCCTGCTTGCCTTCATTCTCTCCCTCTCTGTCATCCCAGCCCTGCCAGGAGTCTGCCTGATTGCAGGGACTGGAGACAGCTATGGGGATTGGTTCACCTGTCCACAATCACCAGCTCCCATAAAAACATAGTTCATTCATCCACGCACTGCCAGACCATAAACTATGCAACACTGTTTACCTGACGGTCCCCGCTCTGTCTCCTGCAAGGCTCCCTTGAGCCGCTGCCTCCAGAACCCCCCTGCCTCAGCGACACAATCACTGCCCGATCCTGTCCGCAGCCAGCCTCCACTGTTGCTGGCTCCCGACCTGTTTCCTGCCTTCCTTCCCTGAGCCGCTACTCCTGGACCACCCGGCATCGGCGACACACTCGCCGCTCCGATCCTGGCCCCACTCCAGCTCTTCCCCAGCCTTTGACTGCTCCGGCTGTGATCACCAAACCCGAATTCCTGCCCGACCTACATTGGCGACACACTCGCCGCCCGATCCTGTCCGCAGCCAGCCTACACTGCTGATGGCTCCCACCCTGTCTCCTACCGGCATTCCTAGAGCCAGCTATCGGCCATCCTGTATCAGCAACACACTCACCGCCCAATTCTGCTCATACCTGCTGGCTCCGCTCTGGCTTTTCCATGACCTCCATCAGCTCTGGCTCATATCCCCGGACCCCTGATTCCCCGAGCCTGAATTGTCCCTTTAGGTTTATTCCCTCCCTTTCGTAAATACCCTGTTTTGTTAATTTAGTTTAGTTTAATCATTCCATTTGTGATTAAATGTTTCCTCCATTTTTAGTTTAAATTTTTTTTATAGGTTTTTGTAGTTTTGCCTGTTTTGTGAATGAGATTTGGTTTAGTTCTTTCCCTGAGTTAATGTTCCTGTATGTATTGGTTTAAGGTTGTGAGTTAAATAAATCCTTTGAACAATCCACCAATCTGTCTGCTCTCTGTGTCCACGCCTGGGTTCTCCAACCATCTATATATCAGTTTCATCCCAGCCAGCCAGTGTGACAGAGGCATAGTGGTCTGACAATAAATCCTCCTGTTTGTCCTCAGATAAACCACGTACAGTTAGGTCCATAAGTATTTGGACATTGACACAATTTTCAGCATTCCAGCTCTGTACAACACCACAATGGATTTGAAATGAAACAATCAAGATGTGCTTTAAGTGCAGACTTTGAGCTTTAATTTGAGGGCATTTACATCCAAATCAGATGAACGGTGTAGGAATTACAATACATTTTATATGTGCCTCCACCTTTTTAAGGGACCAAAAGTAATTGGACAATTGGCTATTCAGCTGTTCCATGGCCAGGTGTGTGTTATTCCCTCATTATTTCATTTACAAGGAGCAGATAAAAGGCCTGCAGTTCATTTCAAGTGTGGTATATTCATTTGGAATCTGGTGAGGTCATCTCTCAATATGAAGTCCAAAGAGCTGTCACTATCAGTGAAGCAAGCCATCATTAGGCTGAAAAATCAAAATAAACCCATCAGAGAGATAGCAAAAACATTAGGTGTGGCCAAATCAACTGTTTGGTACATTCTTAAAAAGAGAGAACGCACTGGTGAGCTCAGCAACGCCAAAAGACCTGGAAGACCACGGAAAACAAGTGTAGTGGATGACAGACGAATCCTTTCCCTCATTAAGAAAAACCCCTTCACAACAGTTGGCCACATCAAGAAAACTCTCCAGGAGGCAGGTGTATCTGTGTCCAAGTCAACAATTAAGAGAAGACTTCACCAGAGGAAATACAGAGGTTTCACCACAAGGTGTAAACCATTGGTGAGCCTCAAAAACAGGAAGGCCAGATTAGAGTTTGCCAAGAAACATCTAAAAGAGCCTGTGCAGTTCTGGAACAACATCTTATGGACAGATGAGACAAAGATCAACTTGTACCAGAATGATGGAAAGAGAAGAGTATGGAGAAGGGAAGGAACTGCTCAAGATCCAAAGCATACCACCTCATCAGTGAAGCATGGTGGTGGTAGTGTAATGGCGTGGGCATGTATGGCTGCCAGTGGAACTGGATCTCTTATATTTATTGATGATGTGACTGCTGACAAGAGCAGCAGAATGAATTCTGAAGTGTTTCGGGCAATATTATCTGCTCATATTCAACCAAATGCTTCAAAACTCATTGGACGGCGCTTCACAATGCAGATGGACAATGACCCGAAGCATACTGCGAAAGCAACCAAAGAGTTTTTAAAGGCAAAGAAGTGGAATGTTCTGCAATGGCCAAGTCAATCACCTGACCTGAATCCAATTGAGCAGCATTTCACTTGCTGAAGACAAAACTGAAGGGAAAATGCCCAAAGAACAAGCAGGAACTGAAGACAGCTGCAGCAGAGGCCTGGCAGAGCATCACCAGGGACCAAACCCAGCGTCTGGTGATGTCTATGAGTTCCAGACTACAGGCTGTCATTGACTGCAAAGGATTTGCAACAAAGTATTAAAAAGTGACAATTTGATTTATGATTATATTAGTTTGTCCAATTACTTTTGGTCCTTTAAAAAGGTGGAGGCACATATAAAATGTGTTGTAATTCCTACACCGTTCATCTGATTTGGATGTAAATGCCCTCAAATTAAAGCTCAAAGTCTGCACTTAAAGCACATCTTGATTGTTTCATTTCAAATCCATTGTGGTGTTGTACAGAGCTGGAATGCTGAAAATTGTGTCAATGTCCAAATACTTATGGACCTAACTGTATGTCAAAGCCTTTGTCCAGCACATCACTGTAATCATGGTGAGCTGCCAGTCCAAACTTCAGCTGACTGTCTCCCTTGGAGGGCTCTGGCACAAGCTCAGCTAACCTTTTGACATGCACCATGTGGTTAGCCCAGCTACCAAAAGGACTTCATCTGAAAACTCTTCACTGTCGGACTCAGGCAAAGCTGGGTCCCTCAACCCAGAGCGCAACACTTTTTCCAAGGATGTGACTTCCCAGAGTTGTAAGGGAGAACAACAGAATAGAGCAGATCAACTCAAACTAGTGCTCTTTGGGCAGCCACACTCACTAACAGGGGCTGTTAAGCTAACTCCATGCCGGCAGGAGCCTACAGTAAACAGAGCTAACTAGCTCTATCTTGTAGTCCATCTTGGCAATGATGTTCTTAGCAAGGTGAGGAGTGTAAGAACTGGGGGATAAAAGTCTGTGGTCAATCACATCACTAACCATGTTCCAAAGCAAATCTTTAGTCATATAGTTATTTACTATTCTACAGTTAGCTTTTGGTTTCAGTTCATTACTAAGAGAGTCAACTTGTAATATTTGATGCAGTTGGGTTATTTGGCAAAATAATGCTTTTCATCAGTCCACTGTATCACTAAGAGGATGCTTCAAAACTGTATTGGCATCTTTTTTATGTCTTTATTTAAAATGGACTTGTATTTCAAATTTATTCTATACCCTTCTGTAGGCGATTAATGTAAATATGGTTCCTCCTGTTGTACTGATAAACATAATTTTCGCGACACTATTTCCATCAGTATACTGTACATTTTTTCTCTTTTTTTTCTTTGTCACTTTTAGAGTGGACTTAGAGAAACACTTGGAATTACTATATATTAAAATTCTTTAAATATTCCTTACGATTATTTATAGGCTTTTTTCTATAAAAACCTGCAGGGAGTGGTGATTTTCATTAATTGTAGCTTAACAGTAGTTGAACAAAACAGTACAGTGGAAACAAGTATAAATAATTAATAAATAAAAACACAGTTTTGTTTAAAAAGGTAAAGTGTTTTCAGCAGAGTAGTGAGTATGACATAACTCTATTGTATTGTGTATGTCATTTCTAGGTAATGGCCTCTGACAAGCAAGAGCACGGGTGTTATCATTTGAATAATTATTGTTGTTATAAAATATATTGTATTTCAAAAATGTAAACATTAAAAAATGTTAAGTTTATTCCACAGAAAACCTTGTAAGACTTCCTACAGACAATACAGTATATATTTGTATACCAATTATATCATTACAATAGCTTTAGTTTTTCATCTCAGTTCAAATCCATGGCACATAAACCAATAATACTGTGGACTACAAGCCAGTTATTCCAGTTTATTGAAGAAGCAGGGAAACAATATGGATGCAACGATAAAAACAAAGCTCTTAACTTCAGCCTTGTGTCATGCAAAGAAGACATGCTCACAAACAAAAATGACACAAAAGAAAGTCTGGCATAACAAGAATGCAGATCTACATGCCAGAAATATGATGGCATTTCACTTGTTAATGTTATCATTCTTACTGCAGCATCATGCATATTAAGTCTTTTTGCCACACTGTGTGGTTCTTGCTTTGAAGTTTATCGTGCTAATGATCAGCATATGGTCCTGCTATCTTTCATATCACTTTTCTAGACTACCACACCGCTATTAATACTTTGGGGCAAGATAAATTTATTTCTGGTCATGAATGGAGTTGAGCAGAAATGTACTTAGTCTTGCTTAGCCAGCCCATTCTGCAGTATGTAATAGTCTAGCTGCACTATACATTATTGTTTGTATTTGTTTAAGCCAATTGTCTAAGGCAGGATTAGGCGAGGGAAGTGTTCCCTCAAAATAGTGATGCAGGTTGGCCTTACTGCACAATCCAAATCCTTTGAAAAACTTAAGACTTTTAGTGTGGTAGGTTGATGTCGCTGTGTTCTGTAGCAAAGTAAACAGCAACACAGATAGTGGAAAGGAAGCATAGCAAACGTATACCCACAGCCTACAACCTGTAAGTCAGACCAGCATTTAACCTACCTACACTATTTCCTGTCCCGCCTTGCCTGTCCCCTCACCATGTAAATTAACTCCACTAGGTGCATTTCTGTCTGACTGTGACATTACAAGTGTTGTCTGTATTCAAAACTGTCAAACGCAGTTCATAACTGTATTGTTCCTTATTCAAATACACATGTTTTAGTGGAACAGCTCACACTGTTCAATCACACATGAACAGTGTGAGCTGGCACATAAACTAACCAGTGTCATGTGCCAGGAGTTATCTAATCTGGCGTGGGCAGGGCATGGGAGTTGGATGGGCAATGGGATTATCTTGCAAGGCAAATAACATTTAGTGGATTTTAGTGGATATGGATATAACAGTCATGAGCTACCTGTTGGAAATGTCAGATTTTTACCATCCTCTAAATACTCACCTGGTAATCAAGGTCCACTTGATTGAGTGCAATGTTTATAGTGAATGTGGAGGCATCATGGTGTGGCCTCAAGGAGGGCTGCTCATCGGGCTTATATCTAACTACAAAGGCCAAGTCAAACTGAGCCTGCAAACACACAGACAGAAAGGAGTCATGCAAGCATTTGCACAAAAACTGCTCATCTGGCCACTGTACACAAGTATGCACCTCGCAGCTCCTGCTTAGTAAAGAGAAGCATCAGCTTGGTTCCCAGTCCAGCATTCACTTCCAGAGATGAAACAGAGAAGCAGAGAGAGGTGCAGATAACCTGCAATGCCATGTCCCGTAGCTTCTATTACCTGCCAGCTTCCTTTCATTTACCTGGTAGTCAATGCCTTTACTGTTGAGAGCTATGTTAATAGTAAATGTTGACGCATCATGGTGAGGGACAAGCAGGGGCTGCTCGTCAGGTTTGTACCTCACCACAAAGTTCAAGGGAGTGGAACACTGATGAGAGAAGACATGTTGGTCAGCAGAACACAGGTAGCAGCAGCACAGTAACCCACGAGAAGAATGACACTGATGGCTGCTGTCATTTTCAATTAGTCACATCCCCTAACATATTGCTCAGTTAGTCCATAACATATCAAACATTATTAATTTTTTATAGAGAGAAGCAAAATGAAAAACCTTACGATGCTGAAATGGAAAAAGGTTATAATGCTCAAACTGTTTATCATTTATCAAGTTGAAAATTATCAAACAACTGTAGGGCAAATTAAGCATTTAGAAGTTAATTTATGACTACATTGTATTTTCATTTGATGAAATAAAAATTACAGTGTGTATGTGTGTGCGTGTGTGTGTGTGTTTGTGTGTATCTGAACATTTCTTTGAGCCACACTATCACAATGATTGACATGTTCTGTCTTTAGTAATAAAGAGTAGTAATTTATTTGGGCTCAGTCAGTTCAGTAAACTGAATGCAGTTTACCAATCCAGTCTAAATACTCAATGCTACACATATACTAAGTTACCAAATGCAGATTCATTTGTTGTTGACAGCAGTCCCTAACAAATGTACGTTTTCTCCTTTTTGAGAAACATTTATAACAATCCGCGATGAGTCTTTTTGGAAATCACATAATGAAACTGGGCTTTTATGACCTTGATACTTTTCTCACACAGTTTCTAAACATAATTTATGTTAAAAGCATTTTCTCTGTTTCAAAATATTTTCTTGGAGCACAAAAAAAATGGCATACCACACAGGAAAAAAGTGGATAAAGGCTGACTTATATTTCTGCATTGATGCCATGCAGACCCTACCCTGTAGTCTATGCTGTTGTGAGCGTTTACACTTGTGTGCTGATAAGTCAGTATCATAGTTAGTCTATAAACAGATTAACAGAGCTATGAAAACTGCTTATAGGTACATTGGTATAATAGCGGTTCTCAAGGGCTTTACTACCCTACTGTACTGACATAACATCTGGAAAAGGAAATCCACCTATTATGGCAGCAATTTTTTACTCTGCAACAAGGCTGAAGACAAGTAGGATAAATAATGAAAAAAAAAGAAATGTGACAACAATGGTTTTAACTATGTGTTCAGCAGTCTTACCTTGGTGTAGTAACCGGGGTACATTTTCTCAGTTATTGGTGCTATATACTCCAGTAAGAATTTCTGCCATTCCTTTTCAAAGTTGATTTGATTCATATGGATATCGACGGTAGGCACATTCTCATAACCACCTTGGATTCTGGTATCCTGGGAAATGATAAAAACACTCAGGGCTCAGGTATGCAAGCAAATTACAGCAGGTGTACAGTTGTGAACAAAAGTTTACAAACACTTTTAAAGACCATGTATATTATGGCGGTCTTGAGGTTTCAATGACTCTTATAACTCTCAATTTTCTATGACGAAATGATTGAACACATGCATCAAAAAGCCACCATGCTTTTGGTTTTTTCATAAAATTATTCTAGCTCTTGTGGAAATTTGACAAAATCTGCTTGATCAAAAATATACATACAGAAACTTGAATGATCAGTTTTAATGACATAGACAGTTGTGTTTATGTTTGAATACAGCTGCTGACTGAGCCAAGAGAAGTCAGCAGCTGTATCAAATAGGGCCCATTTGATATACTCCTTAGACTCAGTCACAAATGCTACAGTGGCAGGTCTGAAAATATCATCTGAAAAAGCAGATCATTGACTTGAACAAGTTAGAAAAGTTGCATGAAGCCATTTCAAAGCAGTGACAGATTCCAGAATCAACTAAAATAAAGTGCATTGCACAGTTGCTTTAAATGCAAGCCATCATTTTTTGGGACAACTGGTCAGGATGATCAAGAGTCAACCAAGTGTTCGCCGTTGTATCCTGGGGGACTTAACCTCCCTCCCTAAGTATGTGTAAGTGTTCTTTTGTGTGTGTGTGTGTGTGTGTGTGTGTGCGCGCGCGCATGTGTCCTGTTGTGTGCGTCTGCACTGCAGCTCTCAGGATGCAGCTGCAGTAGGAGTTTATTTCCTCTGATTCCATCCACCTGCGGAAGGCTGACTGGCGTGGAGGTTCACCAGCCGTTCCATCAATCAGAAGGAGGGATGCTCTGAAGATTTAAGAAGCCAACAGCATTCGGGAGCAAGCTGTAGCCAGCCCTGCTTGTGTTCCTCTTTGTGTCTTTTAATTGTTGTAATTCTGTAAATTTGCTGAGGCACTGGACTTTGGAACCATTGCACACACCTTTAGACTTTTTCTTGTTAGCCACACTAGAGATTGAGTGCTGGTTAGTATTGCATTTCCATTTGCTGAGTTAGAGTAGTTAGATAGTTTTTTTACTTTTTTTTTTTTTTTTGCATACAGCTAGTAAGTTTTAAACTCTAGGTTAGAGTCTCTTTTTGTTCTATTTTCCCCTTTTGCACAGCACTCATTTAATCCTTAGTTGCCTTGTGCTTTGTTACTGTTACACCCTTACTTTTGTTAATAAATAACTTAACCTCATAACTTCTGGGTTTTATGTTACTTCCCTTTTCCTTAGCGAGCTGGTCACAATAAAAAACACCTAAAAGCAAATGTACAATGAATTAGAAGCTGCTGGAACACAGGTGTCAGTGTCCACAGTCATGCGTGTTTTACATCACCATGGGCTGAGAGGCTGCCATGCAAAAACTCCAGAAGCACCACCTTAAGTCTTGACTGATGTTTGTTGCTGATCACATGGACAAAGAAAAAGCATTTTGGGGAAAGTTCTGCGGTCAGATTAAATAAATATTTTGCTATTTGGCCACAATGACCAGAAATATGTTAGCCTCCCTAAAAACATTACTTAAACCCCATTGAGAAGGTGAACTTGGCCAAGGGACGCTTAGCCAAAATTGTAGTAATGCTGTTTGTATATTTTTGACCCAGCAGATTTTTTCATTTGTTTGCAGAAGAACAGCTATATAAAGTTTATGATGAAACCAAAATGCATGACCATTTTTGGGATAAAGACACACTTGTTTCAATCATTCCATTATAGAAAATTAAGAATCATAAGTACTGTGAAGAACTCAAGACTGCCATGACATATATGATATTTACAAGTGTAAGTAACCTTTTGTTGACAACTGTACATGGCAATTAGTAAGCAAAGAAGAAATGATGAAATGAGAGTGAAGAAAAAGATTTTTTGCCATACTTTCAGGGGGCTCAATCGTGTTCTTATTATTAGTTTTGATGATGTGAAATATTTGCTGAGAATCTTTAGATTTACAGCACTGAAATTAATCGTAAAAAGAACAAACCCATACTACCAATGCATACATTCATATGATGACATACCACATTGCCACCCCCTGACCATTTCCCATAGTATTCCATTTCTTCAACAAGGTGGTTACAAGCAACATCAGAGAAAACTGGGAACCAATACACATCAGGACAAGGCTGTAAGACACAAAACACAACATCATTTAACCACTGAGTGACATTACAGACAGTATTCCATACAGTTACACTACTTATGAAATTTCAGTGTCTTAGATGAAGTTTCAACTACTGATTTTTTAGTCTGCAAAAATATTCAGAACACATTTAAGTAAATTTAAAGCTGTTTAAATCAGCTTAAATGTGTTCTGTTTTTACTCTGTTTCAATGGAATGAACTAATTTAGTGATTAAACCTCACTCTAGGTTCTCTCTGTGTTACAACTTACAGTTTCAATCAGCTTGTCTTTGATGATGTGGGTGTAGTTTTCATGAATGTAGCGCTCCTGCCAGTCCTGGAAAAAACATTCAGTTTTACAACATTGTTTTATTAGCCACATAACCAAGGATGGCGGAATTAGTTTTTCTTTTTTAGTGTCTACAGCTCAATACATACATAATACAAATCATTCAGTGCAAATGCAGAGCATGTTTACAGTGTGTTCTTAATAAACTGAAAAATGGGAGAAAAAGTATTGTATTACCACTCTTATTACTACCACAGGTGATACCATTCCACTTAGTTTCCACTTCTACTGCGAATGATACTGCTGCTACAGCTGCAGCTATGTATTCAACTACTACAGTTACAGATATTGCTGCAATTATGTTTTTGGGCCAGTAAGTATAAGGCTAGTTATTAAGTTAAGAAAGACATCTAAGCATAAACATTTTTAAGTTGAGACATTTATAATGAAAACAATCAAAATGTGATTCTTTCGTTGACAATTCTGTCCCCACTTTCAATAATAACTGCATTAATGTGGATGTCAAACACAATAATATTTTGGTTAAAATAACATTAGAAACTGTCCATAAACACCTCTTGGGCAATCGAATCAGTGGATTTTTATAATAACACCCTGGCCAGCATTCTAGATGTCCATGCGCCTACCAAAATTGGAACAGTCACTTTCAACCCCTCAGCCGCCAGTGAGCCTCGGAGAATGAAGGCAGCTGGACGTGCCCTTGAGCGACGATATAAAGGTTCTGATCTCACTGTTCACAAACTGACCTACAAAGACCACCAACAAGACTAAGTGAAGTCACTCAAAGAAGCACGGTCACAGTTCTACTCAAACATTATCCAGAAAAGTGCTGGAAATTCCAAGAAGCTTTTTTCTAACATCAACCATCTTCTCGAACCCCAGACCTTCCCACTAACAGGAACTACAGAAGAGCACTGCAATAATTTCATGGACTTCGTCAAATCAAAAATTGACAACATCCGATCAGCCCTCTCTGCACCTCAGGCTACCCTGATACAGACTGCTGACCCACAGTTTGGGATCTCCAGGTTGCTGTGCTCCTTCCCAGAAATATCTCATCAGGAGATAGGGGGCATTATTCGGGGGATGAAACCCTCCACCTGTGCCCTCGACCCCTTTCCTACTGCTCTGGTGAAGGAACACATCTCTGCCATCTCCCCCTTGATCTCCACAGTGATCCACCAGTCACTTCAGAAAGGTCACATTCCACCTGCTCTGAAAACTGCAATAATAAGACCACTTCTCAAAAAACAAACCCTGAGCCCTGAAGTCCTTGCAAGCTTCAGGCCTATATCCAACCTCCCATTTCTCTCCGAGGTCCTTCAAAAAGCATCCATCTTCAGGACCACCTCAAACACAACAGCCTGCTTGAAAAATTTCAGTCTGGTTTCTGCTCTGCCCACAGCACAGAAACAGCCCTAGTCAGAGGCACCAATGACCTGCTAATGGTGATGGATTCTGGCTCCCCCAGAATCGTCCTCCTTGATCTGTCTGCCGCTTTTGATACCACTGACCACCACATCCTTCTCAGCAGACTACAACAAATCACTGGACTCCGTGACACTGCTCTAACCTGGTTCATATCCTATTTTTCAAAGAGAACTGAATACATTTCCATGGCTGGCTCAAGGTCCAGGGCCCACACCATCACCTGCAGGGTCCCCCAGGGATCAGTGCTCGGTCCCATACTTTTTAACTTGTACAGTTGTGGTCAAAAGTTTACATACATTTGTAAAGAACATAACGTCATGGCTCTCTTGAGTTTCCAGTTATTTCTACAACTCTGATTTTTCTCTGATGGACTGATTGGAACAGATACTTCTTTGTCACAAAAAACATTCATAAAGTTTGCTTCTTTTATGACTTTATTATGGGTTAACAGAAAAAGTGACCAAATCTGCTGGCTCAAAAATATACATACAGCAACATGAATTAGCAATTTTGGTGACTTAGAAAGTTGTGGCAATGAAATGAGCTTCATAGCATGGCCTCTTAACTTCTTGTGAGTGATTATGAGTGACTACAGCTGGTGACTTCTCTGAGGCCATTTAAATAGGGCTCATTGGATACAAACGCCCACAAACGCTACAATAGGAAAGTCAAAGGAGCTCAGCACGGATCTGAAAAAGACAATCACTCACTTGAACAAGTCAGGAAAGTCACTTGGACCCATTTCAAAGCAGCTGCAGGTCCCAAGAGCAACAGTGCAAACAACTGTTTGTAAGTATAAAGTGCATGGCACTGTTTAGTCACTGCCACCATCAGGAAGAAAATGCAAACTATCACCTGCTGCTGAGAGAAAATTGGTCAGGAGGGTGAAAAGTCAATCGAGAACCACCAAAAAGCAGATATGCCAAGAATTAGAAGCTGCTGGAACACAGGTGTCAGTGTCCACAGTCAGGTGTGTTTTGCATGGCCATGAACTGAGAGACTGCCGTGCAAGAAGGAAGCCCTTGCTCCAGAAGCAGCACCTTAAGGCTCGACTGAAGTTTATTGCTGATCACATGGACAAAGATAAGACCTTCTGGAGGAAATATCTGTGGTAAGACAAAACAAAAATCCAGCTGTTTGGCCACAATGCCCAGCAATATGTTTGGAGGAGAAGAGGTGAGGCCTTTAACCCCAAGAACACCATGCCTACCATCAAGCATTATGCTGTGGGGCTGTTTTGCTGCCAGTGGAACTGGTGCTTTACAGAGAGTAAATGGGATAATGAAGAAGGAGGATACCTTCAAATTCTTCAAGATAACCTAGAATCATCAGCCCGAAGGTTGGGTCTTGGGCGCAGTTGGGTGTTCCAATAGGACAATGACCCCAAACACACATCAAAAGTGGTAATGGAATGGCTAAATCAGGCTAGAATTAAGGTTTTAGAATGGCCTTCCCAAAGTTCTGACTCAAACCCCATTGAGAACATGTGGACAATGCTGAAGAAACAAGTCCATGTCAGAGAGCCAACAAATTTAAGTGAACTGCACCAATTCTGTCAAGAGGAGTAGTCAAAGATTCAACCAGAAGCTTGCCAGAAGCTTGTGGATGGCTACCAAAAGCGACTAATTGAAGTGAAAATGGCCAAGTTTCAGTTTCAGTTTATTTGCCATTTGCAGTTAAAAATACCACATTGGAAAAGAGGTGCAAGTAGCTCAAGTGCCCTGTCAAAACACAGTCTCACAAACAGCTGCCAGTAATCAATATATGATAAAAGTCACAGTAAAAATGCTAATATATGACAAATATCGAGCAAAAGGGAAATGCCCTGTCAAGATGCATTGTTTAAAGACACCACAGCTTGGGGGAAAAAACTTTTCCTGTGGCGGGACGTACCACATTTAATGGCACGATAGCGCCTACCCGATGGTAGAAGATCAAACAAGTCCTTAGCCGGATGTAGCGGGTCATTTACAATAGCTAATGCCCGGGACAAAAGTCTCTGTTTGTAAATGTCCTCTAAGTTGGACAGTTCAATGCCGATGCTCTTACTGGCCGAGCGGACCACTCTGTTTAAAACGTTCTTTTCTTTGGCTGTGGCATTCCCAAACCACACAGTGATTGCATTGGTTGAAACACTTTCTCTGCCACACCGGTAGAAATTTAAAAGAATCTGCTTATTGAAGGTAAATTCTTTCAACTTTCTCAAAAAGAAAAGCCGCTGTCGGGACTTTTTGACAGTTGCGCTGGTGTTCATGTTCCAGCTCAGGTCATCACAGAGTGACACACCAAGAAATTTACATGTGTCGACAATTTGCACCTCAAAACAGGTAAATGACATTTATTTTTGCTAAAATCAAAGACCATCTCAAAGGTTTTAGAAGTGTTCAAGGACAAGTTGTTTTCCTCCAGGACACAACATTTTGCACCTCAGATCTATAACAAGAATGATCATTTGAGGAAATCAATCCGACGATTGTTGTATCATCAGCGTACTTAATGATCAGATTATTAGGATTAGAGGAAATCAATCATGGGTGTACAAAGTATACAACAAAGGACTTAAAATACAACCCTGTGGTGAACCAATATTCACAATGAGTTCATCCAAGACACAGTCCTTAACCTTAACTCTTTGTGGTCTGCAGGTTAAAAAGCTAAAAATCCATTGGCAAATGGCATTGCAGAGTCCCAGAGACCTCAACTTCTGAACAAGCCTCACAGGAACAAGAGAATTAAAAGCAGAACTATAATCAATAAAAAGCATTCTCGCATGAGATTTGCCCTTGTCCAGATGTTCATACACAGAGTTCAAAGCAAATGAAATGGCATCCTCCACGCTCCTATTTTGTCTATACGCAAATTGAAGCAGATCCACTGACACAGGAATCAGGGCTTTAATGAAGTCCAGCACAAGACGCTCAAAAGTTTTCATTAAAACCGATGTAAGGGCCACAGGCCGATAGTCATTTGAACAAGTTACAGGTGAGTGCTTAGGCACTGGGATGACGATTGACTTGGGACATGTAACCAAATATGAGCATTGCTGTATGTATATTTTTGAGCCAGCATATTTGGTCACTTTTTCTGTTAACCCATAATAAAGTCATAAAAGAAGCAAACTTCATGAATGTTTTTTGTGACAAAGAAGTATCTGTTCCAATCAGTCCATCAGAGAAAAATCAGAGTTGTAGAAATAACTGGAAACTCAAGAGAGCCATGACATTATGTTCTTTACAAGTGTATGTAAACTTTTGACCACAACTGTACCTGCTCCACCTCGGCCAAGTCATCAGTCGCTTTGGAATATCATCCCATTACTATGCTGATAACACTCAACTCTACATGAAAATAGACTCCATTCCCTCGTCATCATTATCATCACCTCCTTCATCACTCTCCACACTCACTGCCTGTCTGGAGGAGATAAAGGTGTGGATTAAGCATATCTTCCCTCAGTTCAACAGCTCCAAAACTGAAGCAATCTTAATCGGCACCCCACATCAAACCAAAACAATTTCCATAACCAGCTTTACTTTCTCTGGCCAGGACATCACACTATCATCTGAAGTCTCCAACTTGGGTGTTCGATTTGACCCTCACCTAACCTTTGAGGCTTTTACCACCTCAGAAACATCTCTAAACTCCATCTCAATCTTACTCTTCCGGACGCTGAGAAACTCATCCACGCCTTTGTCTCCTCCAGACTTGATTACTTCAAAGCACTTCTCATCGGGATCCCCAACAGTAGCATCCAGAAGCTGCAATATATCCAGAACTGTGCAGCTAGGATCCTGATGAGAGTGCAGAAATATTAGCACATCTCTTCCATCCTCCACACACTACACTGGCTCCCTGTCTCTGCAAAGCTTGAGTACAAGGTCTCTCTCCTTACATTTAAATGCATCCATGGCAATGCCCCCCGCCCCCGTACCTGACAGAGCTCCTCACCCCATACACCCTAGCACGATCCCTCCAACACCTACCGTCTCCACCTCCCCAGGACTAAAACTCACACAGTAGGGGCACGGGCTTTCTGTTCTGCTGCTCCACACTTGTGGAACGCAACTATTCGTATATCAAAATTATTATCCGAATACCACCACAACCAACTATATTCGGATATTTGTATGTTCGGCACCAACCCTAGTATTACGTTTGTAAAGCAGGTAACCTACCATAGTGTTGGTTAGTTAACTTAGCGACTGTACGCTACTTGTAACTATACCGTACTTGGCCTTAAGGTTAGCCTTATTATTACCTCCGCCAAGGAGGTTATGTTTTTGCCAGTGTTGGTTTGTTTTTTTCTTTGTCTGTGTTCAGAATAACTTGAAAAGTTATGGACGGATTTGGATGAAATTTTGAGGAAATGCGTGAAATGGGACAAGGAACAAATGATTACATTTTGGGAGTGATCCAGATCACTGTCTGGATCCAGAATTTTTTTTTTGATTTAAGGATACTTAAGCTGCTTGGCGGAAGTCTGCGCTCTCTGAGTGCTTTTCTAGTTTTGTAAACAGATTTGGAAGCTTCTAGCATCAGTGCATTTCAGAGAAGTGGGAGAAAAAAATCTGATCTAGGACAACAACAAATGAAAAATTTTAGGTTAAACATATTACTTTGCAGTTGAACTTTTTGTGTGTGAGTTTGGTTAACATAACATTATGAAACACTTCCTTAGATGGTTCTTACTGTAACTAGTGGTTACATCTTTCTTGATTCAATTTTAATTTATTTTATTCCAAATATGTGTGTGTGGAGCTGGCATTATTGATGACATGTCACCTAAATCTTGTAGATTCGGTGCCTGAGGGAGGACACTGTGGGAGGACATACTTGTAGTCCCTGTTTAACTTGATTTTACATTTCACAAGCACAAGCCATTTTTGTCATTTAATAGAGTGGATACTTATTGCAGAAATATGTATTCAGTTTTTCCTAGTAAAAAATAACATTTCGGATATACACAATGGCATCCTTTTTATCCACAATTTTCATTTCAGATATCCACAATGCAATTCTTTCTAGGGTGACTGGCATCACTTTCACTGTGAAATATCCACATATTCATTTTTGGTATCTAGAATTATTATCCCTAAAATCTGTGATAAAATTCTACTAGGAAAAACTAGTTTTAAATATCCACAATGTTACTTGTCAGATACACTAACTGAAAACAATGTCAGATATCCATAAAAAAGTATACTATACATAGTGCAATTTTGAAAATGTGTATTTCAAAATACATTGTGACTTGTAAAAATGTAATTTTAGATATCCATTGAGATATATATCAGAATTATGACTAGAAACTGCAATTGTAGAAAATAACCAATGCATTGTGTACATCTGCACTGAATGAGTTGTGAATATCTACCAATTATATGAAATGAAACATGTATATTTTCTCGTAATTTTTTTTCATATCTCATCTTAGTATAATACATTTGTATATTGTAATATAAAACTTACTTGTTTTGACTAGTACAGTCAAAGTTGTAGATATCTTAAGATACAGTTCCCACCCATAAGGATGTTATTGTGTACACTTTTACTGACCATTCTGACTAGTAAGGATATAACTGTGACTGCTATCATGGATGTCTAAAACATAATAGCAGATATAACTGTGGTTCAGATAAATGTAAAGATTTGCAATAGGCATCACTGCAGTCAACACTTAAGAATCATAATAGTGCCTTCACTCAGAGCTTGTCTCTTCTACCTCCCCCAAATCAAAACTTGGCTGCCAGGATGATGGCTACGCCAGTTTGTCAGTCATCTATAAACCACTTTGAAATGTACCATCTTGTACTGGGGCTACACAAATAAATATATTTTGATTAACTTAGAGTGGTGGAAAAAAGTTTTTAGACACCTTCAAAATTTTACACAATCTCAAATATTATCATGAAATATTTGTGGAAAAATCTTGTTTGTGTTTCAAAAGTTGTGGCTGCATTAGACAGACACAAACAAACACAAATTATATTATTTTGTTTATTGTTTACAAGAAAAACTAACAAAACTAAATTCTTGACAGTTTCAATTCGTCAGTTCTCAACATTGTCAGTATCAAAGTCAAAAAATAACAGAGAATGTGTTCAAAACTGAACAAAAAAAAAAAAAAACACCACATCATCAGATTCATATTTAGCTGTCCTGCCATTAGCACACAGTAGAGCTCTATTCCTGGCTGGCAGGTTCCCCACAAGTCTTTGACACTGTTGAGGGGTAATTTTGTCCTATTCTTCTTGAATTACTGCTTTTAATTCTTCTAAATTCTTTGGTTTACTGGCCTTGCATGTGTGGCAAGGGGCATTATCTTGTTGAAACACACAGCTTTGACCTCGACGGAACAGAGCACGTGCAGAAGGGAGCATGTGGGTTTGGAGAATGACACAATACTTGGCAGAGTTCAATGTGCCATCACAGACAGTGAGGTGACCAACACCAGCAGCACTCATGTATCCCGAAACCATGATACTGCCTCCACCATGCTTGACAGTAGATACTGTATATGCTGGAGATAATGCTTGGCCTGGCCATCTGTGTACCCTCACATTAGCAGGAGGAAGATAAAGCTGAAAACTGGACTCAACTGACAACAGAATCTTCTTCCAATTCCTGGATGTCCAGTTCTTGTGTGCTTGGGCCCAACGACACCAGGTTAACCTCTGCCTCTCATTGATCAGTGGCTTCTTGACAGCCTTGTAGGACCTTAAGCTATGATCTAAAGTTGGCCATGTAGTGTGTGTGGGAAATGCTGGACACCAGTTTGGTTTGACCACTGCTGCTGAAGCGCCTGTGATGTCCTTCAGTGGATTTCCCTGCCCGATCAGGATGTGGTCATTTCTCGCTGAAGAAACCCTTGGATGCCCAGATCTTGGTTGTCTTTCAAGCTATTGGTTCATCTGTATTTCTACAGATGTATCCAACTGCTGAAGGACTGCATCTGCACTTCCTGGCTATCTGGTGGCAGCTGAGAATCTGTATCTTCAGGCGTGTTTCCTGCGTTGGGTTTTTTTGTTTTAGCCATTTATGTCTCTGAAGAACTTTCAAATCTGCTGGCTTTATATAGACACGAAGCACAGCAAGAAAATTATGTCATTTAATAAAAAGCATAACATTCATTAGTGGATCACTGGTACCAAAATGACTCAATACTCAAAATTTCTTATATATTTTTATGGAATCAATCAATTTTAAGTTTTTAATGGCTTTTTTAGGATTTGTTTAGTATTTTGGCTGTGACCCTACTAAACAAAATTGCACATGAAGACCGAATAGAGATTCTTAAAGCAATATTTAAATAAAGCAAGGGGTGTCCAAAAACTTTTTTTCACCACTGTATAAGAATGTGCAGACTATCAAGTAAAAGCTTAGGACCACTGTGAAGATTCTAAAAGGTTTTGCACCAGCATATTGTCATTACTGCAATGCAATAACTTATAACCTGTCAGGATCTCTGCATCATTTTTTTTTTTTTTTATATTTTTTTGGGGAGTTCTTTCCTTTTTATTGATAGCGGAAGAGACAGGGTGAAAGGGGGTACAGAGGAGAGAGAAAGACATGCAGCAAAGGGTCGTGACCTGGACTCGAACTCATGACCGGCTGCCGGCGACCTGCGCCCACGTGGCAGCGCCTTAACTCAGTGAGCTATACAGCGGGCCATCATAGTTGCAATTTTAGCAGACTAATTAAATATAGACTATTCAGACAGTCATATAATATATTCAGCCACTTGAAATAAATCTAAATGAATTATTTTACTGGAACTGAAAAATATATACCTATAAAAACATATATACCTCAAACCTGAAATATGAATGCGGCTGAATATAATAACTGTCGAAGGAACATTAGTATTCCTGTATTTAGGCTACATGCATTTTTTTTTTTTTATTTGGATTTGTATATTGATGAAGCATTCATTTCATAAATCATGGCACACTGTTCTCTCCTACTGTCAGGATCCCTGCTCTAGCCCCCCACCCCTCAAATTATCCCGTTCTTTCTTTAATTCGGCTTTTGTTTCAGTTTTCATCCTGCTTTAGTTTAGGTTAGTGAGTTTAGTTCCTGTCTTGTTAAATCCTGTTCTGTAATCTGTGTTAATAAACTTTGGTTTAAACCCCGTCTGTTTCTGCCTACCTGTCTGTGTCTGCATCTGGGTTCATACCGCCCCCACCCCGTGACACCTACACAAAAGTAGATAAGCTGCTTTTCTAAGTAAAAAGAATCGGTGTCGGTATTGGTATCGGCCTCGGCATTGGCAATACTGGCCCTGCATTTATTTGGAATCGGATCGATACCAAATTTTGCAGTATCACCCACCCCTAGTATGTGCTGCGCTTGCTGCAGGTTTCCGCACAAATCTCCTGAGTCGCCACAGATTAGCAAACAAAATAGGAGGAGTTCTCAAAACTTTCTGCAGGGTGACGTCCCCATCCTCTTAAAACGAGAAGCTATCAGTTTTTTGCAAACACTTCAACAGTTAAGATGTATTTGCCCCATGCTAAGTAGCAATCATTAGCACTAGCCTTGCTAGTATGAA
The DNA here is from genome assembly GCA_024666655.1 of Dascyllus trimaculatus. NCBI lineage: Eukaryota > Metazoa > Chordata > Actinopteri > Pomacentridae > Dascyllus > Dascyllus trimaculatus. The sequence goes on along the minus strand of CM045452.1, from coordinate 1,453,317 downwards.
AGCTTTGCTCCCTGTCTCAATACAACCACAAATTTGTGTCATATACTCTGGGGAATTCAGACACACACAGCACCGACTTTTTCTCCACTTTGCCCTGCCATCCAAGATATCTCGTTTCTATTGGCCATGCAGTCAAACATCACAGCGCAGGGGTCAAAGTTCAACAAATTTGTACTTCGATCGCAGTGAGCATGCGGTCTCTCCGACCTGCACATTTCAACGGCATGCAACTTTGGCGCAGCAGCGTTCCATTGTCGCGTATTTAAATGCAGAGGCAATTAATAGGTTTCATAGAGCGACGCCACCATTGCAGTGTCCTGTGTGAAAGTGGCATGTGTACAGTTGATATTTCATGATTTATTCAAACTCTCTCACCACTGGGTTTTCAAATATCTGCCACAGATCATTATGCAGATGACCAGTCTGGTAGTTTTCTGTTGACAGGATGCGACCGAAAGTATGCATGTTGGTTACATACATGAAGATTCCCTGAAAGAAAAAGTCACAGATCAGATATTATGGTGTACAATTTTGTAGACCATAAACCCAGAGTCTAGGTGGAATCTTTCTGTTTTTCTCATCCTCACCTTGTTGATAACGTTGTGGCAGAAAGCCATGTCAGGGTCTAAGATGGGTGAGTTGAACAGCTTGTAGTCTTTCAACTCTGACTGAAGGAGGCTGGCTTTTACCAGGTACACATTCGACACATATGGGACATTCCACACACCCCTAAAAAAATAACAAATAAAATTCTGTCAAAATTTAGTTATTTATTTTATTTAGTATTTCTACACTTTACAAGAAAGTTACTTTATTTTTATTTTTAAAAGGGAAACATCCTATTCTTTTATATGCAAGGCTCGTTTTGTTTGCTGCTAAGGCACACTCTTGTGGCATGGTGATGGTTGCTAAAGAGGCTGGGAGCCGTTGGCTCAGCCCCTTCTCCTGCTGACAGTTCCAGTTATGGTATTTATTGTGAACAGGCCAATGATTAATTTAAAATAAAAAGTAATTAAGCTGATGTTGTAAAATTTAAAATTGGCAGTATGAGATTTGAATACTAATAGTAAGTTTTGTGACTTTCTGTTAATTATTATTTTACATATTTATTGTTTGGTCGAGTTAATTAGATTGTTAAGTCTGTTAATATAGTGGTTGATGTAGAATTGCGATTGTTGTTTTCTTTATATATATATATATATATTTTTTTTTTTTTGGTGGTGGTGGTGGTGATGGTGGTGGTGGTGGTGGGGGGGGTCATTATTGACAGAGATAGAAACAAAGTGAATATGGCAGTGAGGAGAGACAGACATGCAGCAAAGGGTCGTGACCTGGACTTGAACTCACGACCGCTGCTGGCAACCTGCACCCACATGGTAAAGCCTTGTTAGAGCCTGATATGTAACAGCACCCCGAAATGTAACAGTGACCCGAATTGTTATAAAAAATGTATCAAAACCCAAAATGCAATAACAGGTCGATATTGTAACAAAAGTTACATTTCACGTCATTGTTACATATCAGGCTCTAACACGGCAACTGGTCGCGTTTGCGGGATTGCTGCTGGGTTAGTTTATCTTTTTTTTTTTTTAACCATTTGGGTTGTTGTTACATTTTGGGGCGTTGTTACATATCGGGCTCTAACAAGCCTTAACTCAGCAAGTTATGTTTTAATTTCATTTCATTTTAATGTGTAAGTACAGAGAGCTGACATAACCACCATTAGTTTTATGTCTTCTTTACAGGTATATTGTATTTGTGAGGGAAATATTATGAATGATGTAATAGTGTTTAATTTGTGTTAGAAAAGCCTTTGCATATGATCAATGTGTTTTTGTTTTATGAGATTAGAAAACCGGTTCATGCAGTTCAAATTGTGAAAACTTTAGATTAGGAAATTAGAATAGAAATATACTTTTATTTTGTTTACTATAGAATCAATTTATATACAATCACATTGTAATATTTATTGTGCCCCTTCTGCTGACGGTTCCAGTTACGGGGCAGAGAGCTGACATAACCCCCATATCCAGCCACTTTTATGTCCTCTGTACAGCTATGTTACGCTACAAATAAACTGTGGTGAACTGAGAAGTGGTGGAGTGATACTTGCAGTCTGCTGGACGTAGGAGCCAGAAAACAGGGGTTATATCCCCCCTTTTTTAAATTAGAAAATCTATTTGTTTTTAATTTGGTAAAAAGCACCCTTGTTTTTTTTTTATCTGCCTCTGTTATCACTTGATTTTTATGATAATTTTACACTTTGCTTCTGTTTACCTGTTGTTTTGATAATTCAGCATAATGTACATTTCCACAGTATGATTTCCATCTGTGCTCAACACAAGTTAGAGTGACTAAGTAGTGGCATGACTTGGCCGTTGTACGAATGATGCAGACTTTACTATGTAAGCTATGTGAAATTTCATCCCTCTCAATCGTTCTACCCAACATTGGATCAAAGATTAGAATTTTAACAGGATCTTATTTGGGAATTTAGCATAGGTTGGAAAATTTGGTTTACATCTTCATCTATCCATTAGCTAATACCTGTTTTATCCTGAAGAGGGTCAGGGGGGCTGGAGTTTTTAACAACTGACAGAAAGGTAGGAAAGGAAAAGGTAGGGTTACTGTGTTCTGTTAAATTGACTGTATCCTTATTCTAAACCATTAATAACATCTGGTTTTTGTAGCTAAACACCTCTTCGAAGCCATTGGCAAACACTGTTTCAGCAACTTACACTCTCTGTCCTTGAACTATGTCCACATAGTCCTCAGACCTAGCATAGTAGCCATCACCACTGAGGGCTCCCCAAAAGTTGCTCCACAGTCGGCCAGCTCGAGTTATCATCGGTGCCACAATAGGACTATGGAAGAATTCAACAAGTGTTATTTGATGTATTTTTTCATCTGGTCAAAATACAGCTAGTGATGACATAGTTCATGTTAATAAATCAGTGCAAAAGAAATTATTAGAAAGGTGATTTACTAACATTTGGTTATGCTTACAACAGTCCCAATAAATCAGCTTGGACAGGATAACTAATAATAATTCAATATTGATAAATTTACTTACAGGTTTTGTTCTATTAGGATTTTGAGTGTGTTCTCATTCTTTAAGACCACTTCGATGTCCAAGCTGAAGAAATAGTCACAGTCCTTGTCGTTCCGGCATAAATCACTGAAAGGAAGGAGAGATACTTAAGCATTTGCATATATGTTGTATGATATTTAAAGGTAATACTGCCCTATTGTAGAACTAATACATTACTGGAGGGATGACCCTAATATCTGGACTTATCAGGACCAGTATTGAAGAAAACACGTAGGACTCTGAGTGTGGACGATGCATGCGCGCACTCACAACTGACACAAACATCTCCGTCTCTTATTTTAAAACGCAGACTTTTATCCTATACGTATATGTTTAAAAAGTCTTTTCTCGTTGTTTAATTGTGTCTGTATATTAGATATATACCTACCTTATATTAATATTAGAAGTTTGCTATCACGTATAATGAAATGGTAACACTTTATAATAACGATCATTTATAAGGCATTTATAAGCTATTAATAGATATTAGTAGATAGTTAATTACTCATGAACAAACCACTTATAAAAGTTCATAAATGATTACTAAATAATTTATAAACGATTATAAATGATCGTTTTTAAATGATTATTAAATCGTTTACAACTTAAGTTACAAGACATTTATAAGCTATTAGTAGATCTTGAACTAATGATGAATAAACTATGTATATATATTTGTAACTGATTATTAAACCAGTTCAAACTTAAGGTGTACAACATTTATATATGATTTATACATTATGAGAAACACTGCATCAACATTGTTTGTACATGATTTATTCATCATCAACTAATGTCATTTAATATGTAGGAAAACACTTTTTGATTGATTTCAGGAAATATCCACTACCACTATTTGTTTATTCATGTTTAACAAATGATTTGTTAGACATTCATAAAATTATATAAATCATTTGTGGCTGTTATTGTGGCCCCTAATCTAAAGTAAAAACTATTCATTGTTTACTAATGTTTGTTCATGTTTATTCATGATTTGTGGACCTTTTACTCACCTCTTATGAACCATCTGGCTTTTATGACTACAGATACAAAGAAACTTCTCTTTTCATGTTTAACAAATGATTTGTTAGACATTTATAAATAATCTATAAATCATTTGTAGATGTTATTATGGCCCCTAATCTAAAGTGAAAACTATTCATCATTTACAAATATCTATTAATGTTTGTTAAACATTTGTACACTTTTTCACTCAGTGCAAAGGCAGCGTTCAGTGTTTCACACTGACAGCTGCCCTTTGCCCTGTCGTGCTCAGGCCCTATTGTTCCTGCTCTGTTTCTTTGGCGGTTTGTTTATTATTAGGAGCACTGCAAGGCAAAGGCCAGCGATCAGTGTGAAACACTGAACGCTGCCTTTGCCTTGCAGTGCAAAGGCCCTATTGTTATTGCTCTGTTTGTTTGGCAGTTTCTTTCTTTATTAGGGCCCGAGCTCGAAAGTGCAAAGGGCAGCAATCAGTGTAAAACACTGAACGCTGCCTTTGCACTTTGTGCAAAGGCCCTATTGTTTCTGTGGTGTTTCTTTGGCAGTTTGTTTGGCGGTTTGTTTATTAGGTAAGGCGCGAGCACGAAAGTGCAAAGGGCAGCGATCACTGTGAAACACTGAAAGCTGCCTTTGCACGAAGTGTTTATTAGGGCCCGAGCACTACAGTGCGTAGGACCCTATTGTTCTTCTAGTGTTTCTTTGGCGGTTTGGCGGTTGGTTTATTAGGGCCCGAGCACTACAATGCGTAGGACCCTATTGTTCCTGTAGTGTTTGGCGGTTTGGCGGTTTCTTTTTCTTACGCCACTTTGAACCCCAATTTGACTCCCTAAACATGCTCAAAAACTCACCAAATTTGGCACACACATCAGGACTGGTGAAAAATTTGATATTTTGGGGGAATTACACATATAAATGGCAAAATGACTCAATAGCGCCACCTAGAAAATTGGGCTTTAGTGGAGTTAATACGGCTAGTTTCACGTAAACTCATGAAATTTGGTACACAGGTACAGTAGCCCGAGACAAAAACATTCCTGCTGTTGAAATGTCAAAAAAAGCTCAACAGCGCCCCCTACAGCATATGGTGCGCAGGCATTGGAATTTAACGAACTCCTCCCAGGATTTTTATCCGATCTTCACCAAATTCGCTGTGTGGCATCTGGACCCCTCCAGGATGAAAAGTTATTAAAATCTTGTGGCTGCATCACACGGTGTGGGCGTGGCATGGCGGCCATTTTGAACAAAAAAGCTAAACCTCGCCCACTTCAACACGTGGTGCGCAGGCATTGGAATTTAACAAACTCCTCCCAGAATTTTTGGCCGATCTTCACCAAATTCGCTGTGTGGCATCTGGACCCCTCCAGGATGAAAAGTTATTAAAATCTTGTGGCTGCATCACACGGTGTGGGCGTGGCATGGCGGCCATTTTGAACAAAAAAGCTAAACGGCGCCCCCTGAACCACGTGGTGCGCAGGCATTGAAATTTAACGAACTCCTCCCAGGATTTTTGTGCCATCTTCACCAAATTCCCTATGTGGAATTTAAACCCCTCCAGGATGAAAAGTTATTAAAATCTTGTGGCTTCGTCACATGGTGTGGGCGTGGCATGGCGGCCATTTTGAAAAAAAAAGCTAAACGGCGCCCCCTGAACCACGTGGTGCGCAGGCATTGAAATTTAACGAACTCCTCCCAGGATTTTTGTGCCATCTTCACCAAATTCCCTGTGTGGCATCTACACCGCTCCAGGATGAAAAGTTATTAAAATCTTGTGGCTGCGTCACACGGTGTGGGCGTGGCATGGCGGCCATTTTGAACAAAAAAGCTTAACGGCACCCCCTGGAACACGTGGTGCGCAGGCATTGGAATTTAACATACTCCTCCCAGGATTTTTGTGCCATCTTCACCAAATTCCCTATGTGGAATTTAAACCCCTCCAGGATGAAAAGTTATTAAAATCTTGTGGCTGCGTCACATGGTGTGGGCGTGGCATGGCGGCCATTTTGAAAAAAAAAAGCTAAACGGCGTCCCCTGGAACACGTGGTGCGCAGGCATTGGAATTTAACATACTCCTTCCAGGATTTTTATCCGATCTTCACCAAATTCGCTGTGTGGCATCTAGACCCCTCCAAGATAAAAAGTTATTAAAATCTCGTGGCTACGTCACACGGTGTGGGCGGGGCATGGCGGCCATTTTGAGCAAATTCGCCATGTGGAACGAAATGGGTTTTGGAAGTGAAGGGATCCACGTCAAATTACCAAATCCACACAAAACCTCATTCATCTCAAAAGCTAACGTTCAATATATAATTCAGGAATGGACGTGGTCAAATGGCTCCACAGCGCCCCCTACAAATATTTTAACACTCATATAAAATCATTGCTTTATCCTACAAACATGAAATTTGCTACATACATATAGTATCCCAAGACCAACAGATTTGCACAGTCGAAATTCTAATCGGCTCTACGGCGCCCCCTAGAAAAGGTTGTGTGGAGAGGAGTATGATGAGGAGCGAGGGCCCGTCCGACGCTGCTTGCAGCTTTAATTTATCTTGTAGTCTGTTAGTTTTGTGACTCCCTGTGCATGCAGGCCAGCCACCTCCTTAGTTCATTCACCCTGCCTAGCATTTCACCAGTCTATTACCATTCGTGTCTTGTAATCTATTGCAAATTCTACAATAAATTGCTTCATGGACCAACTAATCTCTCCCACTATCTGTCTGGACAACAGGCTTTGAGAGCTCCAATGGGAGAGAAGCACCAGGACCCCACCTGGGGGGCCTACAGACACTCCAATTCCCCTTAGAAGCCAAGGCAATTGAATGGCAAACATCCAGCCCAGATAAACAGCAGAACTGTACTTGTGACCCTCCTACTCACTGGTAACCCTCAGGAGACACTCACCTTCCACCTCATAATCTCTCTTCACCCTCCTCTGGTCTTAAGGTACCCCTGGCTTTAAAAACACTCCTCCACCTGCTTCCCATCCCCAGACCACCTCCCAGGATTTTGTCACTGGGACTTAACACAATTATCCTCACAGTTACAGATTGCCTCTTTAAAGCGGCTAATTTCATTTCTCTGCCAAACTCCACTCTGCTAAGGAGATCGCTGACTTACTGGTTTTTGAAGTTTTCTGTCTGCATGGGTTACCTCCTGATATAGTGACCCCAGTTCACTTCGCAAGTCTGGAAAGCCTTCTGCTCCACTCTGGGAGTCACAGTTAGCCTTTCATCTGGTTATCATCCCCAATTCAATGGCCAGAAGGAGCGGAACAACTAAGAGAGACGACGCTCCGCTGTATCACACCAGATTACATACTCTGGAATGTCTCCTTTCCAGTGTTGGAATGTAACGTACAAATACTTTGTCACTATACTTAAATACATTTTTCAAGTATCTGTACTTTACTTAAGTAAAAAATACAGAGTATACTTTTGACTTTTACTCCATTACATTTTGCAACTCTTATCTGTAGTTTCTACTCCACTATATTTCCAAAATACACTTCGTGTCAGGATCCCTGTATCTGCCTCTGCCCTACCTGACTCCCTCCATCCCCCTCCTCTCTCTGCTCGGCCGCAGCCAGGGCTATCTCCCGTGGCTGCATCCACAAGTTTTTTTCCCCCTTCCCTACCATAGGGGGTTTTTTTGGTTCCTTCCCACTGTCGCTGACTGCTTGCTCATAGGGAATCCAAAAGCAACTTTGGATTGTTGGGTTTTCTGTTTCCTGTTCTTTCTTACAATGTTTAGCGCTATGTGACGACTTGTGTTGTAAATATGCGCTATATAAATAAAATTGAATTGAATTGAATTGAACCTTTAAATCTAAAGAAACGCACTGAGGTAAGCAGAGCCCTTGTTATGCTAAGTTATCTTCTCAGGCTTCTACATGTTAGCCAAGGTTATATTAATTTTGTTTACTGACATGTTAGAAATGCTCTAATGTAGCACAGTACATGTTAATATACAGCAATCGCCAGAATAGAGTACAATGGTGTTTTCACTATTTAGCTAACTTCCATGGGAACATAAGGTGGTAAGTTAGGTTAGTTTGTCACACATGCTAGCTTGACATCATTTACCATGTAATATAAGGTTTAGGTTGTTAAATTAGTATCAATGGACAAGGTTGCACTTGCACATTGCCTAGATGGTGCAGGTAAAATTAGTCCTGTCGTTTTTTTTTTTTATTATTCTGACCCTTTAACAGCAGTCCTGTCTCTATATGAGTCCTTCATAATGTTGTCACACACTTATAACAACAATCTGAATCTATCGATGGTCAAAATAAACACTTCAGTGAATGTCATCTATCACAGGCATAAGCTTGTTTGTTTTACATTAGCCATTTAGTGGTCGCAATTACAACATTCACATTTAATCCAAGAGTGCTGGTGGGGGGGCTGTACGTTTGCGGACCAGCACTGTCCAGTCAATTCATGTAAAACACTGCTGTGCGTTTTCTTAGCAGAGAAAGGTGTGGTTAGTCTGAGCCCACAACTTTTAACTGGCAGTTCTCTCTCTCCCTCTTTCCCTTTCTCCCACTCTTCCTCTTCCCTTCTCTCCCTCTCACTCTGTGTGCACTGGTGCTGTGTGAGTGTGGCTGACTGCAGGAGTGACAACAGGACCAGCTCACCTCCTCGTAATCATCTCCCTCTCCATAAAGGAACAGCTCATTCCTCCACTCTCCGCCAGACTGCTGACTCTATTGACCAGTTAAGTTTAGGCCACACTGCATTTATCCGCTAGCAGTTGATTTATGCCTTGTATTAACTCCTGTTTGCTGTCTTTCCAGTTTCCTCAGACCATGGCAGGAGCACAGTACTTTGGATCATCAATCAGCACGTCTGTACATACCACTTGCTCCAACTGCTGGACTGCATCAGCTCCAAGTTCGCTCTTGGGTTCTCAGATCAGTTGTGACAAAAAATTAAAAGATCTGAAGGATGCATTTAAAAGAGTGCAATTGTATTTTATAGTGCAGTTAGGCTAAAAATGTTACATACTGAGACAAATTCTAGTGTGCACAAAGGCTATTTAAAGTGCTATTTTAATTAATTAAGCATTTTCCACAGAGTCAAATTTAAATTCAAAAATGTTTTTAAGAAGAAACCAACACAGTCAGAATCTTACTGTTGTTAGTTATAACTAGTTAACTTACTTTGGATAAACTTGCATTTTCTGACAGCAAAAAAACACATTTAAGCTCATAAAATACAGCATTGCTGAAGATGAAGCCAGTGGTTTCTAAACTGTTTGGCTTGTGACCCCTGTTTAAGAAAATAGAGTCTTGTTGTATCTTCTTGTTACTCTCTATTCTTCTCACACAGTTTGATATAAATTGCTGTCTGAGGTCTAAATAGTTAAAAGTAACTAATATCAAAAATAGATAAAGTTAAGTGAAAACTCTAAAATGAAAAGCAGATTTGTGTATTGGAGCTTCCCTCAGATTTGTTTTCTGTCCCATTAATAATCTCATGACCCCTGAGACAGACCTGACCCCTAGGTTGGTAATCAGTGGGCTGAACAGGCTTCTTGTAGATAAGAAAAGATAGAAAATAGATAGAAAATTTGAAAAAGCTCCTCATGCTGTTTCAGAATAATACAACAGGACTCTGCTCTACTTAAGTACAGTTTGGAGCTCAAGACATACTTGTAATGAAGTACGGCAGTGCTAAACTTCGATTGGATCCATGTTGGCCGGCAGTTGAAACTGTTATTTAGAAAAGGCTGTATTATTTCATATACTTTGTGTGCATATATGTGCACAATGAAGCTCAAATATCCAAGTAAGGTAACAAGAAAAAAATAACACAATTTTGGAGTGGGAAAACCCTGTATCAAACACATTTCCGAGAAACAAAACTACAGATCGCTTGCTTCTTGTATGGAAAACCACATATCTTCCAATGAAGACCACACATATTTTGTGCAGTTCTGTTTAGAAAGATGTATCATAAAGGCAACCAGTGGTTACATGAAACTCACAAGCCCAGGTTGCGGGACTCAACTGTGTCCATCTTTTCTTCAGGGCCCATGAATTTGATGTCCTGATAAAGGCTTCCATGATCCTGCAGGAAAGAGCTGATGTGATGCTCATGATGGGTCTCCTGATGGGAAAAGAAAGAAAAACAAAGTGTAGAGCAGGGCCCTGTTCCAGTAAGCAGGTTTAATGAAAACACTGACTTTGTTAACTTTGAGATGAGTGAAACTCTGGGCCTCAAAGAGCAGTCTGAAAGACCATTTCATTTCATCCTTATTGATAATGTTGACAGAAGACTAAATCTTTCGAAACATCTAAACAGACAGTAGATCCTTACCCAAAGACTATATTTAACATAACCACTTTTATGATCCATCTGTTATCAATGTAAGGACAAAGACCTTAATCTACAAACACTGTGGACATAAAGCCAGCTGTAATGTTGTCAACCAGCTTCCCTGCATTGAAACGTTTACCACACATTAGCTGAATCACTGTTTAAATAGACATCAGTATGAAGCTTTAGAGACAAAAAATACTGATCAGTAAATAATGATCTGTTATAATGTGACTGGTCGCACTGATGGAACATTCCTACCATGGTTAGCACACAATGTTAGGAATGATGTGAATATTTCTCACCACGGATGATTTTGGAGCAACTGAAATTAATTTAACACTAAAGTAGTTTAAAATGAGTATTTAAACATGGGCTGCATATTGTCTTAATGTGCTCTGACAGAACTCCATTTTGAAATAATTTCAACATGGAGTTCCTTTCACTGGAAGTACGGGGCCAAGCCCAACCCCTGAAAAACAACCCCACACCATAATCCCCTCTCCACCAAAGTTTACAACTGGCACAATGCAATCAGGCAAGTACCGTTCTCCTGGCAACCACCAAACCCAGACTCACCCATCGGATTGCCAGAGAGAGAAGCGTGATTTGTTGCTCTAGATAACACATCTTCACTTCTCTACAGTCCAGGGCCAGCGTGCTTTACACCACTGCATCCATTGCTTTGAATTGCACTTGGTGATGTAAGGCTTTAAAGCAGCTGCTCGGCCATGGAAACTCATTCCATGAAGCTCTCTATGCACTGTAACTACTGACTCTGCAGAAAGTTGCGGATTTCTGCACACTGTGCACCTCAGCATCTGCTTACCCCGCTCTGTGATTTTACGTGGCCTACCACTTCATGGCTGAGTGTTGCTGTTCCCAGTTACTTCCACTTTGTTATAACACCACGAACAGCTGACCGTGGATTATTTAGTATTAAGGAAATTTCACAAATGGACTTATTGCACAGGCGGCAACCTATCACCGTACCACGTTTGAATTCACTGAGCTCCTAAGAGTGACACATTCTTTCATAAATGTTTGTAGAAGCAGTCTGCATGCCAACCCATCCATTACGCAGTTACAAGTTTTATCCTCCGACGCTCCATTGAACTTTGCTAAGGACAATAATTTGGTGGATATCTGGAGGTTCAGAATCCTACGGGTAGAGATTACACATACTTTTCCCCATATCATTAAATGTTCTCAAGGATAGACTATATCTAAATTACCTGATACCAACAGCAGATGGGGTTGTATTTCTATCGTGTAATATCTCTGACCATAATGCAATATTAATCTAATTTAATTTGGATTTCCTGCAAGGTACTCCATCCAGTTGGAGGTTCAATACAACCCTCCTCAGAGACGAAAAGTATCTCTCACAAGTTAAAACCAGATTGGGAGAATTTCTTAATATTGACAAAGATTCGGTCTCGGATAATGCAATGTATGGTTGGCAATCAAAGGCTTCCTAAGTAACAACACAATTGGTTTCTCATCTTAACTTAAAAAATGTAGACTGCAAAAGATTTCTCAGTTGGAACAGGCTTGCAGTAATTTCAAGAGAGAGCTCAAGGACAACTATAGTAATGAGGTGGAAACAAAACTTAAGTCAGTGAGGGCAGAATTAGATTATATACTTAGAAAGCAGGTTGAATTTATGATGCACATCACCAAACATAGGTTTCACACTGATAGCAGTAACCCAAGCCATCTCCTTGCATTAACAACAAAACCAATTTGGCATTTCATCTATAAACTGTCCAGTGAAGGGACTGTTTACTAAAACAGCCGACATTAATAACACATTTAAGTCATTTTTTGAGGATTTATACTCTTCAGAGGATAGACTTTCACAGGAACTATTCGATTTGTTCTTTGTCAGTCTGAATTTAACCACGCTGTCTGACAATGAATCTAAGGAACTGGATGTCCCGATAACTTTAGATGAACTACATACAGCAGTTAAATTAACTAACAGGGGACGCTGTCCAGGAATTGATGAGATCCCTGCTGAGCTATATTTAGAATTATGGAATACTGTAGGTCCGATTTGATTAGATTAATTTTGCTATAAGAAATAGCTATTTCCACAAGGATCTTAACACAGCACTTATTTCAGTGCTTCATATGCCTAGCAGGGATTCCCAAAGTTGTTCTAATTACCGCCCTATATTGATAATTAATGCAGATATTAAAATTTATTCCAAAGTTATTGCTATGCATCTGGACAAAGGTAACCAGTCCGGACCAAACTGATTTCCTTAGAGGATAACTGGCATCAGATAATGTCCGCTGGCTTTTGCATGCCATCGCTCATGCCAAAAAGACAGCTTACCGGGTGGACTCTTTTTGGCATGAGCGATCGCTTGGAATTGAGAAAATTCAATTTTGGTCCCTATTTTGCTTAAATGATACACATTTTATATTCTAATACCTTTGCTAGGGCTGTCACAGCTGGGCAATTGTCTGATCTTTTCAGTATAGACCGCGGTCCTAAACAGGGGTGCCCAGCATCTCCCTCCATTTTCAATTTGTTGCTTGGACCGTTAGCCCTTTACATACTACGACAAAGTCAATTAGTTACTGTAATTAAAATAGGGTCCACATCACATGCCATTTCAATGTACGCTGACGGCACACTTGTTTACCTCTCCAACTTACAACAGTCCCTCCCCAATGTGCGGAAAATCATTGAACACTTTGGTACACTATCTGGTTATAATATTAACTGCTCCGATCGATTCTACAACTGTTAAACACAGATCCAAAGAATTTGTACACCCAATCCCCCATACTGGTGGCACAAAAGGTGGTATATTTAGGTATACAGATCAGTCCCTGTATCCACGCAATAGCGAGAAATAATTACTTGCCCATTATGAAGAAAGCTGAGGATGACCTTGAGAGATGGACAGCACTCCCAATGCCTGCCCATGTAGCTACAATCAAAATGAATATGCTCCCTTTATTTTCTATGCTCCCCTTACCAACCCCGGCAGGGTATATGCAGAAACTCAGCTTGAAGATTAAAAAGTTCATTTGGAATGGAAAGAAGCCTTGCATCAAATGGTTAACATTGCAATGGGACAAATTCCAGGGTGGATGGGCTTCCTCAAACTTTGAGTTATATCATTGGGTGTTTGTATTGTGTTCCTTGAAACATTGGTTTGATGTAGAAATTGCTTCTCCTGGGAAGACGCTAGAACAGGAGCTGGTTCATCCTTTAAGACTTCAAGATATAGCTTTCTCTGGACTCAAACATAAGAAATGCTACTCTAAATTTGGATCAATAGTATCATATATAATACAAACTATGGTGAATGTAGAGAAATATAAGGGTTTTAAATCAAAATGGCAAAAACACTTACTAGTACTTGGCATAACTTCAATTTATTGACAGGTGGCATACCATTCATTTCACAATTATGGGCTCAACATGGTGTTTGGAAATTGTGGGATATCTCGGGCCAAAACTCAATTTTACATTTTCCTGATCTAATGTCCCACTTTGGTATCTCAAGAAGCTCAGAGTTCCTCTATTTTAGAGTAAGGCCAGCACTTAATTCACTCAAGGTTCCTTGGGGGGCTCAATTGAGGAGTCAACATTTAATATCACTGATGGAGAGAGCTCCCCAAAAGAAAACAGTCTCCTATATTTATAATAATCTCATGTCATATGCCCCTGCAGAATCACCTGAATGCAGTTCATGGGAGGCAGATATACATCTAGGAACAGAGACTGTTAATTAGGATGCTGTGTGGGGAAATGTCTTTCGGTCATCTAAAAATCCAAATCACCAGTTAATCCACTACAAAATCTGTCTTAACTCCAGATTGTGGAATTAAGACTCCACGTAAAGGCTGGTACACACTACAGGATAATAATTTTTGTCCTGATCTCCCCCTTACGATCAAAGCCAGCAAAGGCCCGATTGTCGGAATTTTGCAAACAACATGGTGTCTGATTGTCCTGTAGTGTGGGGTGTGTTAAGAGTGACTTTGTCCGGTCCGATCCACTCGGAAGGCCTTGGAAGGAGAGATCGTAAATAATGAACATGTTTAATACTAGAAATCCTGTAGTGTGTGGGGTGGGGTATAGCCAAGCTAGCACAGTGTGTAATGTCATGTGTACCAGAGCAAAAGCCAATCAAAATGCGAGCTGTCTCAGCTGATTGACGGAAGAGGAAGTAAAAACAAACAAGTAGAGTTACCATCGCTAAAAAATTAATCAGATTAATCATGATGATGGATTAATCCTCATTAACACGTCAATTTTGACAGCCTTAAAAGATCTCTGCTCCTCGGCTTAGAGATCTAGATAGTCTTATGAAAAAACATCTTCAATTCTAGTAATGCGCCACATTTTTGGCAGTAACAGCGTTATAATGATGGGAAGAGCAATCAATTAGATTACTCGTTACTGAAAAAATGAACGCTGTTAGTAACGCCATTATTTATAAGATCAGAAGAGAGATATCTTGTGTGATCTGTCTTTTGTTATCATCAAGTGTGTGGTCTCTAAATCTGTGAAGTTTTGAAAAATCCCGTAATGTGTGCCAGCCTTAAGAGGCATCTGATGGGTTTAGCTCCCAATCCTTATTGCACATTCTGTAGTCAGGGCGTTTTGGGTTTGTTGATGCATGTCTTTTGGGAGTGTCCAGATATACAAAGGCGACCAATCTGATAGGGAGGAAACTCCCACTGGAACCGACACTTCTTCTCTTAAATGATGACTCCAGGTTCAAGATCACTGAGATAGAACATAAACTCTTGTTGGCTGGCATGACTGCAGCAAAAAATATATAGTTTTCAGGTGGCTTCCACCACACCGGTTATCACTACAACACTGGTTACAAGCTCTCCTCGAGGTGGTCTATCTGGAGTGGTCATCAGGTCACATTAATAATTCCGAGCCATGAACATTGTAGATGTGGAAAAAAGCTGTAGAGGATGTTAAAACATTGTTGTCATTACTTTTGATGCTCATCCGTGGTAACACTGTATGTTTGGTTTGTAACCCTGTTTATTACTCTGTCTTATTCAGTTGTTTTGATTTTGATTTTATAAACATTTCTATGTTGGTCTTTGTGCTCTGCGGAGGGTGGGGTGGGGTCTTCTGTGTGTTCAGTGTATCTGATTTGTATCGGTGTTGTTATTATTGTTTGAAAGTTCATAATAAAAGTTGATTACAAAAAAAGAAGTAGTCTGCATGCCTAGGTGATGGATGTCATACACCTGTGACCATGGAAGTGACCTGAATGCAATTATTTGGAGGGGTGTCCCAATACTTTTGGCAATATAGTTTATCTGTATATGAATGAACAGAGAGGGAATAGGATATAAGAACCATTCTAATGGGGCATTCTGGTAATCATGATTTGTACCATTCTGAAAGTTTTTTTGGGTCAAACTGTTTTGTTTAAATTGCCAGTATACTTCTGATCCTGCTTTGGATTACACAAACATACAATACTGTCGTAAAGCTAGGCAGTGTGATAGGGGTTTCTACTGTTTTTGTTTGAATGAGTAATAGGTCATGCTACATAAGCTATTACAAAGTTAAAATCCAATCACTTGAAAACGTGTCTTGCATTGTTTCCAGAGTGTGTGCATTTGTTTTCATATGACTGAAGAATGAGTGTAGGATTTCACAAAAAGTTGCATGAATCAAAAGTACTAGCAACCCAGCACTTACAGCAGTAAAAAGCAGATCAAGTCATATATTTAAATACTTCTTGCAATCTTTTCAGAACATAGTATTACAATAACAAACACACAAAAATAAGTTTCATGATTTATGAAATTCGAACAATCACTTATAAATGTGTAATCTGATAGTGACACCTACCAAGCATAATCAAATTATAGTCACATGCTTATGGCTAAAAACTGACAACTTTTAGAACCTCCATTAGCTTTTTCTCTGAATGTATTTTTTTCTTAAATGAACTGACCTAAAAATGGCACACAAATTAATACCTCCTTATCAGCAGCCTCATTTACATCTTCATCAAAGCCCTTTAGTATCAAATATAATGCTGCTCTGAAGTGAACTTGTAACCAGCTGCAGCGCCATCATGTTACTGTGACAATAAGCCAAACAGACATGCCTCTGTATCACTGTGCCTGGGTTTAAGTATTGGAACAACATGATCACTTCACATAAGGTCCAATTGCAAATTACAGCAATGTTTATGTTATTTTCCATCCAGCACACTGTATTTTAAAAGAAGTACGTTATTACACATTTTTATCATAAAAGCAGTGCTTTTTTTGAATTTTTAGCATTTTGACACCAACAGTGTCGAAGACTTGTACCAGAGTGCATGTAGAGAAATTTAAACCCCAGTTATTTTTTTATTAGGACAATGTATATATTTGGCCCTGTGAAGTATTTTGGTGTCTTGTCAAGTTGAGATCAGGTGTATATACCAAAGGATATCTTAGCATAATGATGTATTAAATGTTTTTCAGTTACCTGATTGTAAATGAAAAGTTTAAGCCTGTTCTTTGGGTACTGCAGCTTCAGCAGTCGTTCAAAAAACACTGTGACAAAGGGCGTGGGTTGCTGAATGAAGATGCCAATCACCACCAGTGGGTATTCACTTTCCTGTTGGAAAAAACAATGATCATATGAGTTCTAGGAGAATGGATTTATTGTACTTTTATTTGGCCAGTAAATTATAAAATGTAGTTATGGGAAATATTGCACAATTTGTCTGTTGGGAGACATGAACAGACCTTAAGAGCTGTGAGTGAATATAGATCATCAAGGCACACTGTGCATCCAGTCTCAAATGTCCATGTGTTGGGGATGTAGTTACCCAGGTAGTTGATCTGGAGCTGTAAAACAAATTTCTGTTGTAGCTCATCACATGTCAATTTTATATCCAGTGCATAAAGGTAATAATAACAGATTTAGAACTTTAGCACAGTTGACTGCCTGGTCATTTGTTACGATGTCACAGCAATGAATAAAACATTCCAACTGAAATCACATAAAAGATTTAGCAAAAATGCTCATTTAGTCTCGAGCCCTCTGGGTGGTGGTGGTGATGGGGTGATGGGGTGGTGGGTGGGAGGGGCTGGTGTACATGTTTAATTGATATCCGATAAGTGCCAATCAAGACTGTTTCGTAGCCTATTGTGCAAGCTTAGGTTTAACCCAAAACCTGTACCCATGTTTGTAGATGAAACAGAGACACTAGCTAGACAGAACCAGAACCTGACAGAACCAGGGTATGACTACAGTACTATATTGTTTGTAACATATTTTCCAAATACCTGAAGAACAGTGATAGCCTTCACTCGACATTAAGCTGTAAGCTGTAAATTAATCATTGTCGTTAGTGTGAGAAGTGGCTGATTCCACTACGTAGTGCTAGATGATATGTTGAGAATGCCTTTTCACACATTTTTTTTTTCAAAACATGTGTCATATTGGTTTCTGACTCCATATTGTGAACAAACTAGCTGACTGAAGTACTGGAATTGTGTAGACACCTGTGGCATGTCAGTAAGGTTTAATAGGTCAGTACCTTTGTTGGTCCATTCCCATGGATGATGACAGGCAGGGTATCATACAGCACGTTTCTGGCTCGCACTCGACCATCCTCAAACTTCAGCACTACTTCATCTAAAAAACACATTCACAAGGTTAGCCTTGACCAGTGAACCCAACTTTATATGCCATTCCCTTTATTATGAAAATATGTTCTGTATTCATATGAAGAATTGTGGGGTGGATATTTCTAAATAAATGGGTGTAGAGTATAGATAAAAAGTTCCTGTCAATCAGGATGGAGCAAACAGTGATTGATTCAGCAAAGTTTACAAATATGTCATGACTTATTTCATTATGCATTCTTTCAAATGTAAAAAAAAATATGTGGAAAGGTATTTACAAGTGTGCTTGTTTCAAACAGACTTTTCTAAAATTCCTACTATCAGATTCAATATTTTGGTTCTGCTTTCCACATCATGTTCTTCATTTTTAATCACAAATCCTTCTATATCAGTAAAATGCGTCTCGTCTGGGTTACTATCTCTTTAAAGAGACAGAAGTTAACAGAAGAGCTTTCAAAGTGAGGATTTGTGAGTGCAGGCAGTCCACAGAAAGTGCATTCATGCCCCTGGATTCTTGATGTCGTCTGTGTGAGCTTTTATAGAACCATCTCACAAATTCCATTCCCGGCCTCAGACGGAAAAAATGCTGCACACACTCCTGACATTTCAGCTCGTGTTTAAACATGTGGTCACGCCTTTATTGTTGCAACTATAAACCCTTTCAGTTCTCAAAACTTTTAAATTTGACTTTACTACAAGTCCAAGAAACAAACTGAGGAGCCTGAGGAAAAGTTCACCACTGGTTACTAACAGGTTTTCTGCAAGAACAATGTTATTACATAGCAGCCACAAAACATACATAATGCTATTACTGTAGAGAGAATGATTTTAAGAATAAGATTATGTACCCACTAGATCACTATTTTATAGCAATATTTCAATATCTACCATCAGTGTAAACACTGCTGTTATGATACAAGACTACCAGATTAGAGATGACATCTTCATTCTTCATAGTACCATGTAGCATGAGCTGTAACATTATACATGGTATATACTGTAAATAGCAATTAAACAACAAAGCACTCTGTACTGTACTCATGAGGTCTGACTATTGAATTCCACCAAATAAGACAGTGTAATAATCGTTTTGATCCAAGCTGCATTCAGCAAAATTCCAAGAAAAATTCACCATAAAGTGTAAACCTGTGTGTAGTTTTTATCAGTAACTGTCACTACAGTGACAGTGCTGGTAATTGACTATAATGCTGTGTGTATGTACATGGCTAAAAACACCGTGTCATTAGAATAAGTTCTTCTGCTTCCCTGTGAGATGCTGTTACCTCAAGTAAAACATTTGTGTAAATAAATGTAGAAAAATCTGAAGTCAAACCACATGGTGCAAACTAGTTAAAGTTCGTTAGTAATTTTTACATCTAAAAGAAAATGATAATTGTGGCTACAGTAAATAAAAGCATGTGTGCATGTGCTGCATATTGTTAAAAATAAAACATGTTTTAAGAAATTAGTGCTCAAAGGTGTATTCGAGAGAACATGAATAGGAGAGGACACTGATTAGTGTCATGAGTGGAAAGTGACATGAAGTCTACTAAAAAAAAGTTGCCTTCTGGATGAAAAAAGACGTATAATTCATAAATGTGCAACTAGAAGAGTGCACTTTATATTTTCCTATACAACAACACAGACATCTGTAGCCAGCTAATCTGACTGACCGTATGTACAGTCAAGCCTGAAATTATTCATACCCCTGGCAAATTTTGACATGCAACTTTTTGTTCAAATGTAAATAAAAGCTGAGACATATTTTTTTCCACAATGATGCCTCTTGTACATAATCTTATTATCTTCTGGGAGACGCCTGTGCCATTTCCAATCAGTAAAAAACTTGCTGGTTGAATAAAAGTAATATTAAATCAAAATTTGCCAGGGGTATGAATAATTTCAGGCTTGACTGTAGGATGCGGGCATAAGCCAGCAAGACCAGTAGACAGTAAACTTACAGAATGCTACAGTTGTTAAAATGTTCTTAAAAACCTCCACTGACAAGAGTAAAATAAACTAAGTTAACAGCACTCACCAAGGGCTCCATGTAGGTTCTGGAACAATCTGCACTTGCTGTCCAGGGTGATATTTATAGATTTCTGAAACACAGACATACATTGTTTTAACTATATACAGTGCTGTGAAAAAGTATTTGCTCAAATTTCTCAAATTCTTATATTTTTGCATATTTGCCCCACTGTAATGTTTGAAATCATCAAACAAATGTGAATGTCAGACGAAGATAACGCAAGTAAACATAAAATGCAGTTTTTAAATGAAGATTTTATTACCTCTGCCAAGGAGGTTATGTTTTTGCCAGCATTGGTTTGTTTGTTTATTTATATATTTGTTTGTTTGTTTTTGTGCAAAATAACTCGAAAAGTAATGGACAGATTTGGATGAAATTTTCAGGAAATATGTGAAATCGGAAAAGGAAGAAATGATGAAATTTTGGGAGTGATCCGGATCACTGTGTCGATGCACGATTTTTAAAAAAAATCTAAGTGTAACCAGGTGGACAATTAAATGCAGTTTACTCTAAAAGTCACCAGAGGGCACTCTTGTTTTAAGGGTAAACCCCTGTTACCACATGAAAATTTGTTGATTTAATTAGATGTGTTTGTAAATTAAAATTAAAATTAAAATACACGGGTGATTTTCTGAATTCGGTGCACTTTGTGTCCCACAGGTTTACCTCAAAGATTTTCATATAAAGTAAATCATAAACTGCATTATAAAACAAGAATTGGAAATATCCATGTGTCTTTGCATTATAACACACAAACAAATTTTAAAAATTATGTTTTAAAAAATTTTATGTGTTGTTAAGGCGTAGAGGTCAGCTAAATAAGCATGTCCCCACTGACAAAGGTTACTTTTTCACTGAACATAAAACAAATAAAAATAGCCAGTAACCACAAGTTTTTTCTGCTAATATAGTCATTTTCTGTCTACTTTAACCTAAACATAAGAAATATGAAAAAAATACATTAATTATTTATAAAATAACACTATTTAATAATGTCCCCCAGTTTTGTTCAACCCCGTAACAGGATACCAATTGCGCCCTTTTTAAAAATAATATTGCAGTCCAACTTCCTCAGCACACAGGAAGCGACATCACTCAAGTCTTTTCCCGCTCACACTGCAAAAAGAGATAAGTGTTAACATACTTTCTTAACTATATTTCATTGTTTTTATCGTCAGATTGGCATCGTCAAGCTCAACCTTTCAGCACTGTTACATGCATAAATTATGTTTACTATTGTTTGTGAAAAAGCAATCAATTGTTTTGGAAAAATAAATTAATTTCTCATTTTCCTCGTGTCATATAGTGCTCCATACCCTAGCTAATGTGGACTTATGGCTACTTTTAGCTAAAATCTTCAACCCTGTAACATTCAACCCTGTAACAAAAAACACTGTTATAGGGTTGAATCACACACACACACACACACACACACACACACACACACACACACACACACACACACGCACACACACACACACACACACACACAGCCATGGTGGTCAGTTCTTGCATCCTAGTGTGTATGTAATTGCTATGTAACTACTAATCTGTAAAACTAATGATCCCCTTTCCATGTATTGTGTGGTTTCATCTTAGTCATTCAGCAGGCAACAAAGCATCCATCTGTTACAGTGTGTTCAACCCTGTTACTTGATAAATTGTCTTGCATTTTTTTGATAATAATAACAAACATTATATAAATGTTTGTTGAACTGTATGCAAAGTTTAGAGGACAAGTAGAAAATATATGAATGCCTAATCTAATGTTTATGTTAAAGTATATTTTCATGATTTATGAAGGCCACTTATACATTAAGATGCCATATCTGACTTGACATTTAAATTATTATTATTTAGAATCAAATAAAACATACTTACAATAAGTTATTTTACACAAGGGACAAGTGATTATCAAGGCACTGGAAGAAATAGTTTGAATATGTTTAAAAATTACACTCATAAAGGAATCAAATTGTCCCGTTACGGGGTTGAATTTAAAACAACCTAAGTGACAAAGAAATTCCTAATAATGTTTGGGATTTAATGCCTAAGGTGGGAAAACGTATTTTCTCAGAGGTTAAAACAGTCCCCTATTAGATGCATAATTCAGAAACACAATTTTTTGTGGTAAATTTTTCAGTAACCACAGAACCCAAAGTGCACCGAATTCAGAGAATCACCCACACTAGTGGAAAACTTATTTCTCTATTTCCTGTTCTTTTCGGCTCCGTGACCCGTCTGACTTCTGATGAGGAAGGATCTGGTATCTAAAGCTCCAGTGTTAGCTCACTGTTAGCAGACCTTGCTGTGTGCCGTGGCCTGATGAAGACCCACTGTGGGGTCCAAACGTTGCTTGGCTCACATTGTTCACTATTTCACAGAGGACTTTTCACCAGCGTGGGGTTTATTTGTCCCTTTGGAGGGACCTTGTGGTGCCGTTAGCTCCGCCGCTAGCGCTAAATCGCTCGGGACGTTTTTGGGGAGGTTTCGAAGTTTTCTGTTACTTTAGCTTTGCTTTTTGGTTTCCTTACGTTTCCTTAGGGTGGGGGCTTCTGCCTTGAGTTGTCATTTCATTTGCGGCGTGTTTTTTGGGGTTTTGTTAGTGTTTTCTGCCGTACATTAGTGTAGCGGAGCATTCATTTTTTTGAGGGATTAAAAATCATTTAGTTAGCATAGGCTGGGCTTACAAACGGGGAAATTTGATTTCCGGGGTTAAACTTAATGTTAAGGGTTTCAAATAAGGTTTAAAGGGCTTTAATTCATATAAGGAACTGTATTGGGGACTGTAAAGTGAGGGACCGGGGTTCAATAAAACGTAGAATATTTTCATTTCATAGGAGTTAAAAATTCATTGGGTTGGTTTAATAATTTAAAATACTTTCACAAGGATTTCATAGTTTCAGGGATTTCATATAATTTTGGATAAGTTTTATGTTTGTTTTTTTTAAATAGTGGAGACAGCACTGTGGGGATTTTATTTCATTAAGGGGTTTGTTTGGAAGTTTTTTGGTTTCATTCACCACTTTTCTGTTCATTCTTGGCCTTCAGTTCATAAGCATTTGCAATCCATATCCTCATATTAAATAATACACACCACTCCTTATTGTTTATGCATACAAAGCTCACAGTATAACACAGACACAAGACAAGAGACACGCAGCATTGTCGGTAGGACATTTGTGTCTGAAATTACATGTGTATCTGTAACGTTCCATACAAACTATGTGAACTGGGAGATTGTATTTGGGGTGGACTGAAGTTCCTTGGCAGAGGTATGCACTCTCTGAGTGCTTTTCTAGTTTATTAAGTAAAACAACTATTCAAAGTTACCTGGCCCTGTGTGAAAAAATTATTGCCCCCTAAACCTAATAACTGGTTGGCCCACCCTCAGCAGCAACAACTGAAATCAAGCGTTTTCTATAACTGACAATGAGTCTTTTACATCTCTGTGGAGATATTTTGGCCCAGTCTTCTTTGCAGAATTGTTTTAATTCAGCAACACTGGATTATTTTCGAGCATGAACAGCCTTTTTAAAGTCATGATACAGCGTTTCAATCAGATTCAAGTCCAGACTTTGACTAGGCCACTCCAAAACCTTCTTTTTTTTTTTTAAGTCATTCAGAAGTTGATCGTTGTCCTGCTGCTGAACCCAAGCGCGCTTCAGCTTGATCTCATGAACTGATGGCCGAATATTCTCCTTCAGGATTTTCTGGTACAGAGCAGAATTCACGGTTCCATCGATCACAGCCTGTCATCCAGGTCCTGAAGCAGCAAATCAGCCCCAGACCATCACATTACCACCACGTTTGACTGTTGGTATGGTGTTCTTTTTCTGAAATGCTGTGTTACTTTTACGTCAGATATAATGAGACACACACCTTCCGAAAAGTTTAACTTTCGTCTCGTCAGTGCACAGAATAGTCTCCCAAAAGTCTTGGGGATCATTCAGATGTTTGTCTGCAAAAGTAAGACAAGTCTTTATGTTCTTTTTGGTCAGCAGAGGTTTTCGCCTTGGAACTCTGCCATGGAGGCCATTTTTGCCCAGTCTCTTCCTTATTGTTGAGTCATGAACACTGACCTTAACTGAGGCGAGGGAGGCCTGCAGTTCTGTAGATGTTGTCCTGGGTTCTTTTGTGACCTCCTGGACCAGTCGTTGCTGTGCTTTTGGGGTAATTTTGGTAAGCTGGCCACCTCTGGAAAGATTCCCCACTGTTCCGTGTTTGCTCCATTTGTGGATAATGACTCTCACTGTGGTTCGCTGGAGTTCTAAAGCTTTAGAAATGTCTTTGTAACCCTTTCCAGAGTGATAGATGTTAGTTATTTTATTTTTCATCTGTTCTTGAATTTCTTCTGGTGCAGCTTTTTGAGATCTTTTGGCCGACTTCATTTTGTCAGACAGGCTCTATTTAAATGATTTCTTGATTGAACAGGTCTGGAGGTACTCAGGCTCGGGTGTGGTCAGTGAAACTGAACTCAACATTCCAAAAAATGTGATTAGCCACAGTTAATTCATGATTTAACAAGAGGGCAATTACTTTTTTACATAGGGACAGGTAGGTTTGGATAGCTTTTTTCCCTTAAAACATTAAATCATCATTTATAAACTGCATTTTGTGTTTACTTTGGTTATCTTTGTCTAATATTTAAATTTGTTTGATGGTCTTTTCATATGTTAATTCATGTCACTTCTACTCTGCTGGTTTTTTGCTTGCAATGAAATTACCATCAATAAATCTCAGCACTCCCTGCACACAGTCTACAAGGAGCAGTAACTTACTGGAAGGCTATTGATTGACTTGTGTATAGAAAGTGCTGGCAGTAACTTAATATTTAACTGTAATAATTACTTGCTATTATTTACTATTATTAGTGCAGATATTAGAAGTACCTAATGTGACTTTGGCATAAAATAAATCAACGTACAGATCCAAAAAGTCAGCAGAGTAGTGTAAACAAATCTTACTCTTTTTGCTGGATCAATATAAATATTGGTGAAGAACAGCTGGTCACTCTCATAATCTTCTCCTGTCCAGTTAGCAACCATTTCTTTAATGCTGGAAAGGTAGCCAATGAAACCTGAGGACAGTGATGAACCCAGAGGAATCAGAAAGGAAGTGAGAAAATATGAGGGAGAAGACTTACTCATCAACATATTTTCATTTCCACAGTTGTGTATATGAACTCTTTCAGAATTTCCTAATAGCACAAATTAGAAATTACAACTGAGAAAAAATCTTTTACATTTCTAATAGCAGTGTTTAAAAATTTATATGATTTTTTAATGAAAGGTACCTGAATCATTGGGGTTTAATAAATGTATTGAATAATTTTCTTCATCATTAAACATTTGACAAGCAGATTTTAACTTTCTACATGCACAGTAAAATGAAACCTTTGGCACATGTTATTGTGTAATGACAACTTGTTTCTGTCCATGTTTACCATGTAGAAGTCTTCTTTACTGCTTTTTTTGGCACACTGTTGCCAGTGTAAAAGCTTTGTTAGGAATGAGTGTAGTTTAAACACTAAGTAAGATGTGTCAATAATCCTAGATATCCTAGATTGCAACCTCTGTGTTTGTTATTTGTTTGAAATCACAAATTAAACAAAATGGAATTATTGTTCAACCCTACTACACATTACACCTCCTGACAGGACTTCATTCTGAAAAAAACAGACGTTACAGCAAAATGTGGCCTGTCCCTGCTGACAGGAGTGATAAAATTTACCCCCTGAGCCGAGGAACCTGTTTCCCTCCCTGACGTGAGGGTGTTTGTCCTCCAGATGCCGGTCAGGCCAGATTAGGCTCTCAGAGGAAAACACCACCCTGTGTTTGGCCTGCTGGAACTTCTTGAGCAGCTCTTTGGGACCCGAAGCAAAAACCACATCATAGCTGCGTCAGACGGAGGAAAAAATAGAAAACTTTAGTGCACTGAGTGCCTAAGCAGTTAGTGAAGTCAGTGACATAGTTAAAACAAATGAAGGGGTTTTGTTTTATAAGATGGCAGCACATTTATTTGGAGAGTTAAGGTGGCTATGGTTATGTTTACTGACAAAAAATGAGCTGCATAAAAAAAATCTCCCTTTCAGTTTTGTGTAAATGTTTTATCATAAGACTTCCAATATAGTACTATGCAATGTGTCACTTTTAAGGCTGCATTAAAGATATAGATGAAAATGTGTAAAAATACATTTTGTGGTTTAAGAGACAAGTGCTGAAGATTTTTTAACAAACAACAGCCTGGTACAGTGACTGTGTGCACCTCTCTGAGGACTTGTTGAAGCCTCTCTGAAACCAAGTAAGGATGTCAGTCCAGGAATGTATCTGACAAGTTGCAATATACATAGTTCTAACAGAAACATAATTCTAATGGCCCAGCTGATTTGTGTCAAATTTGAGGTCAGTACCAAACATGTGTGCCAAGTTTCATACTTTCATTACAAAGTGATTATATTATCCCATATAGCCTGGTCAATAGCACACAAGCCCTCCTAAAACAATATATTATCATTTTTACTTTCTTCTTTGTGTTTGGATTAAACAAATGAAATATAACATGCTAATTAATGGGCTAAATACTTTATTGTTAGTATTGTTTAGTACATTAAAACTATTGTACTGTTGTGTGGTAATGAGTATATTAAGATCGATATAGCCTGTACATACAACTGCATACCTATGCAAAACATTGCCACTGACTATAGTAAAAGATGAAAGGTTCATGCAAAATGAAATGAATGTAAATCAAAGGTTGACTGAAAGACACAAAAAACACACTACAGATGTTTTCAGCCAAACATCCTGTAAACACCCGGGTGTTAAAATGAAAAAGGCATCTGACCTATACAGCAAAATGTTAGGAGACTGAAACTTCTTGCAGTGAAGACACACTACCTGTCAATAAAAAGGATGATTTGGTCCCCATTTTCTATCTTCTCCAGGGCTGCTTTAAGGAGTCGCACTTTCTGGCCTCCTCCTGGAACTGACATGTAGTCACCCCCATTCCATTTCTGACCTCGGCCAAGAACCTTAGAACAATTTGATATAGAATCATGTACTGAAGTTTGAAGAAATGGATTTAAAGATGTCATCCTCAATTCTCTTTTTTAAATGGCAGGAAAATAACTTGGGCCAAGATTTTGCCACAGGGGTTTGTACCTTGACAGTGTAGTTGAAGTGTTTAGCCGACCTCAAGAAACGCCTGAAGCCATCAGTATCTTCAGTTGCAATGGTCACAACTAGAAGTTTCTCTGGAACACACAAAATCACAAAGGAACTTAGCAAGAATATACCTATATTTCCATTTTTTCTTTTGTCTTATGCTCGACTGTGCACAATATGAGGCTTGCAGAGTAGTAATTATACAGACATGAAACTATGAAGCATCAGCTTTAGCTCATCAAATCATAAGCATGGCCAAAGTCCCTGTATCTATTGCCATGTATTATTCCCTTGATCATCATTTCAAGAGGGGTCCCCAGTATGAGAATAGATACTAAAAACTTTGAAACTTTGTTCTGATGTACATTAAAAATGCAAATTCCCTGAAGAAAATTCCTCAAACTACTAAAGGCAAAGTAAAAACGTGCTCAATAGTTATTTAGCCTTGCAGATAACAGACACATTCAAATGACAGGTGGATGTCATTCATTTAAAATATGAGGGCACTGACTACAGGACACAGCGTCCTTGCTTAAATCTGGCCAGAAAAACCTTGCGGCAATTCTCTCTCTTTTTGCTTGTCATCTCTCCACTTTCAATATCTAACAAAGAAATGGAATAGCAAAAAACACTGTGGAGAGAAAAAAGTACACTCATTCAAGGAAACATTTTTGCTACAAGTGAGTTAATAATGGAATTCCACAAGGTTCTGTGCTAGGGCTGTTACTATTCACTTTATACATGCTACCCTTTTGCTACATTATGATTCTAAACTGCATAAACTTCCATTGTTATGCTGATTACAGTCAGCTATATATATTGATGAAGCAAGATGAAAAAAAATCAGTTAGTCAAACTGAAAGCATCCCTTGCAGAAAAAATTGATTTTTTTCACATTGTTAAATGTGGTACTAAGTCACAAATACTGTACATTTTCTGAGATTCATCATAACAAGTGCAGTAATGTGTAGACTGTTTCTCCAGGTGCAACAGCTCAAAGGTAAAGAGGCTGACCTAACTGAAGGAAGAGTGAAGCTTGCTGTCTTAACATCTGTAACCTCTGCTCAATAGCCAACACTCTGCTACTGACCAGGGGCCTCATTTATAAAGCTTACATATGCACAAAGCTTGCGCACGCCACTTCCCAAAGGTTGTGATTTATAAAAATAGACTTGGCGTGAGAATGTTCGCACCGGTACGTCAACTTTGATCCTTGAACTTTGGAGACGGGGGGAAATGGCAGGGCAGATGGTGAGTTGGTGAATTGAAGCCAAATTCATCTCATACATTTAATGTCATCACATATCAGACTTATAGACCTGTGCAATCTCAAACACCCAAGTCTGCAGTGTTAGCGATGTGTTCCTTTCATGAGCCATTAGACTTACTACTGTATGCACAATGTTCATATATCATACTTCCATCTTCAAATGATATAGAGCAGTGGATAACACTGATTGATAAGTATTAATTGTGACAAGGTGTTAACAATCAGTTTATTTGCTGAGTAAGCATATAAATAGTGCGGTGACACTGAATACACCGGTTGTGTTCAGTGTAATGACAATAACGTGGACCTTTTTTTCACAAGTAGTCCCATGAGTATTTGTATGGGTTTTACACATTGGTTCCAAATACAATTATAATATATAATGGGTTTCACATTGGAGTACATATGGGTTTCACACCTATACATCATGAAAGTGTTTCAAAAACACGTTACCCATTCATTATATTTTCTAATAGACTTCTATACAATCAGACTTGTTTTTGCCACCAAAGGATTCGCCCCCTGCTGGCTGAAAGAAAGAATGCAGTTTTAATGCATGTGTGTAAAACAGTAAATAGATTAAATATTTTAGCATGAAGACAACATGGAAGGATGTTGAAACTCTGCACACAGGTAGATGATACATCTATCTTTTACTATCCCAAATTTCATCAACCTACCCATGATTCAAGATGTCCATCTGGCCATTTGGAAATTAACTGTCTTTTTACCGGTGTCATCTTTGACCATTTTGGCCATAACTTCCATTTCTACTAACATATGAAAGCTTTCTAAGCATTGGTAATGTCATTCAGATAGTATACGCACAATAACATTAATCAACTAGAGCCTATGTATTAGAGATAGTTTTTTTTTCAAATGTTTTGAAAATCCACTTTGCAATTTTTGAACAAATCCTGAATCTGAGAGGTCTTAAGCACAAAACTGAGGCTTATTTGCCAGTGTTTCAACATTTCCTGAAAATCTACTAGCATTTGCTGCATTCTCTCCATTCACCAGAAACTTCTCAACATCTGAAAATTTGAAGACTCTAGAATATGGACATCTGAAAGTGGCATTTTGTTCAACTTCCAACTCAAGAAAATGAAAAAAAAAATTCATTGGATGAAAAATTATGAAAATGCTGGAATTTCAGCTGAAAAAACTGGCAGATGTCTGTTTCAGATGCCAAAGATCATTCCTACAAAGTTTCAAGATATTCTGAGCTGGTCAAGCAACTGACCTCCCTTAATCTCACTGAGTTGACAGAGAAAGACACAGGAACCAGTGAAAGAGATCATATTTATTATTATTTATTTATATTTGTATATTAGCTTCTCTTCACTGACTTTTTGTAAAGTCCAGAATAGAACTTAAATTCGCTTCCTCACATACAAAGCTCATAATAAGCAAATGCCACTGTATCTTAAGAAAATTAAAGTCTGATTTTATCTCAACAGAGCACTTCACTCTTAGACTGCAGGTTTTTTGTGGTTCCCAGACTTTCCAGAAGTAGAATGAGAGGCAGAGTCTTCAGTTATCAGCCTTCCACTCCCACCCTCAGCTCCCACTGTCTCAGGATCACCTCAGCCATCTCATAGATATGCTGCTATATTTCTAGACTGCTGGGAGACTTATCATTATGAACAGAGCACATCTCCTCTACTATCCTATTTCTCTCCATACAATTGTATGCCACCATTGCATGTCCCTGACTTGATGTCTTGTCTCTCTTATAGTTTTGTATTTTTTTTCTTTCGTTCTTTGTATCTCTGGATCTGCATTTACTGGCCTCAGCGACCTCCAAAGTGATTATTGTTCTCTTGTGCATTCTTTGCACTGTTCTGCATGTGCTATCCCATTCTCTCTCTTTCTTACACTCATCCCAACCAGTTGATAGAGATGGCCATCCTCCTTGAGCCTGTGTGTTTTTTACTTCCCAGTAAGGGGGACCTTTTTTTTCAACTGTTGCCAAAGACTTACTCAAAGAGAATCCAAAGGAAATTTTGGATCTGTTTGGTTTCTCTGTATAATTTTGTATAGTCTTTACTTCACTTCATATAGTAATTCATATAGTAATATGAAGTGTCTTGAGATGACATGTGGGTAATTGGTGCTATATAAATGGAAATACATTGAAACATGAAATGATTCCAATTTATCAAATAACTTTTAAACAAGAGATTTAATTCTATACATATAATATTCTGCACCAATTTCACAAAAAAGACACATGATGCAGATGCCATGGTACCTTAAGTCTAAAAAGTCAGAATAAACTTCACTGCTTAATATGAAATTAGTTTCATGAAATTATAAAGGATTACTGAGAAAAAGGCAGATGTTCTTTAAATTACACAGGGGTAATAAGTTACATTACTAGGTGAAGCTAAGGACATCAATAAATGTAGTGTACCATACCATTAACCCTAAGACTGCGATGCTTAGGGTCCTGAAGGCTACTGGGGCTCAAATTAACTAGTTACAAAGTTAAATTCTCCACTTTGTTGTGCCTTAAGTTTGCACATTCACTGAAAAAAATAATATCATATGTTACTGCTTTCATACTTGTACTTACATAATTTGTTTTTGTATATGACCCCAGTAATAATTACTCTGAAAATAATCTTAATCAGTTTTAGAGGAAACACTGTTTCTGATGTGGTTTTCAATATAGTATGTGCATATATTTCACGAGTGTCTTTCTGGTTTTTACTTATCAACTGTAAAACAACAAGATAAGATTATCCATATAGTATTGATTAATAGTGTCAGGAAAGTCTATTATATAACCAACCATTTAGGTTTATACTATAACTCATACATACACTGCTAAAACATTCTGCTCCCATTGACATTACAGTCAGATTACTTTGATTTTTTTTTAAATAACTACGACTAAATACAACTAATTGTTTTAAGGTTCCTGTTTCTGTTCTCTCTTTAATTATTCTATCCTCTTTCAAGCTACTGAGTTTAATTTACAGAAAATCCGAGGGAGACTGCACTACAAACAACTATTTTAGCAAATCTGGTTGACTGTCCCTTTAGGATTCTTCAGTGCATATTTTAAAGCTCTCTGCTCTTCTCTTCCGCTGCATATGGCTCCTCTCGTCCACGTCAGCGGCAGGCAGTCCTCCCAGAGCCTGGCCTCAGTGTGCAGAACTCACATACTGTTCATCTATATTCATGTTTTATTTTATTCGTATCATTTCATTTGGTAAAGTCATATAAACGTTCCAAGATAAGATAGTTAGGAGTAGCTATGTCTTTTGGGAAGAACTATTCGGCATTCATGAAGGGCAGCATAGTAACACGGTGGAAACAAAATTTCAGCTTTTCAAACTGATATAACTGACCTACAATCAAAACGTCAGTGATTTTCCCACAATGATTTGTACCAGCGATTACGTTGGATTGTCTAAATACAGGACAATATTAAGATATGCACAGCTACAGCTGAGTTGGAAGGTTTTATTTAGCCTGGAACCACATGAGCTAGGAGTATCCCTGAGCTCACATCGAGCTTAAGCGTCCTAAACTGCACTGATACAGTCTGAAGATAGGCTGTCAATATTAGCGACAAACTGTGGAGCTAATACGAAGTATAGTGTAAACTTTAGGTGCAGACATACCGTCAGTCCTTCGGCCAGCATTCCTGACTTACCTTCGGGGACTCGATGCTCTTCACAGTGTGATACGAGAAAAAGTGCACAGACAAAAATCCCGGAGAACAACGGCAAAGAGGAACGCCTCATTTTGCCAAGTTAAACTTAAAATATCTACAAGAGCAATGGTATGAACCGAAATGCACACTTTTCCAGATGGTTCCGTCCGAGAGAATGAACTTCGTCGGGTTGAGTTGACTCCGGCCAGCAGCGGCTGCTATCCCCGTCTGTCTGTCTGTCTGTCTGTCCCCCTCTCAGTCTGTCTCTTCTCACATTCAAACCCTGTGTATGACCATAAAACAGTTGCGGTAGAAGAAAAAGAATATTAAAGCAGTACTTTGACGTCTATGTAACGGTTTTGTCATTCCGAGTTTTATAACACAGAAAGTTTATGTGTTAAAACTGAAAGCATATTGGATATACGCCCACTTCAACAGGATTACAAATCACTAACTTCGCGTTTTCCCGGAGTCCCTCTGCGGGAATGGGGCGCTGTGTGTGTGTGTGTGTGTGTGTGTGTGTGCGTGTGTGCGTGTGTGTGTGTGCGTGTTGTGGGGGAGGGGGGATTGACAAATTAGCAGGCCAATGACAAAAGAATTGAATTTCACCGTATACCTCCTGATTTTGTTAACACCCAAGTCACAGAACCTTTGTGATATTTTTCAGCTTGCTTGCTGGTGTTGTAAGTGTGGAGACTTTGTCATCTCCAACCCAAGTTGAGATGGCATCATCATTTTTTGAGAGCTTTTTCCCCAAAGTCATTGAGGACATGGAACAACATATCTATGTATATGTATGTATGTATGTATGTATGTATGTATGTATCTATCTATCTATCTATCTATCTATCTACACACACACACACACACACATTTTTTGCATATTTGTCAAACTTAAATATTCCAAATCTAATATATATATATATATATATATATATATATATATATATTCAATTAATATTAGACAGGTAGACAGGGATAATCCACAAAATTTCAGTTTTTAAATGATGATTTATTAAAGATTTATTGAAAACCTCTATCACCCCTGTGAAAAAGTAATTTCCCCCTTAAGCCTAATAACTGGTTGGGCAAACCGTGACAGCGATTACTGCAATTAAACTTTTTGTGATAGCTTGTGATCAGTCTTTTACATTGACATGGAGGAATGATGGCCCACTCTTCTTTGCATTGAATTGGGTTCGGAACAGTTTCACCAAACTCCACACACATAATGCATAACCGTTTACCCTGATTTAGTATGCACTTTATAATCATTTTACCACTGCCATAGTTACCTTATCAAAACCAAGGTTTACAGATGCAGTGTTACGGGAAGTGCAAAAAACCTGGGCGCAGACAGGGAGACAAAACTGACATAGAGTAAGTTTAACCCTCCTGTTATGTTATAGGTCAAATTGACCCATTTTAAAGTTTTTTTAAAAAACTAAAAAAACGTTAAAAGTATTTTTTTAATGAAACTTCTTCTGCTTGGCTTAATAAGCAATCAATATATAAAATGAAAATGGTTTATTTCACATATTTGCATTTGGGAGTCCTCATCTTGGCTGGGGTCTATAAGTCAAAGGACGAATCAACAGCCAGTGGGATGCAGAGACAGACAGGGCTATATTTTAAAAACAAACATACCATGTCCTGTGTGAAAGCCACTTAATCACAAAATATAAACATGCACCTGTGGTGCGGCAGACATAATACGAAACTAAATCACTGTCACATAAGGCGACAAAGCACATTTACTCCGATCCATGATTTAGTACAAGCATAACAATGCGCTACATTGATACTCTTTTGAGTAACAATGTAGCTTAAGAACACAGATTGCATGGTTCTCCTGTCTCTGCTCTCAGGCCCGTCAGACCACCACAGCTCAGCGCTCCATGAGTTTGTGGAGTGGTGTGATAAATCTTCCCTGAAATTAAACACGGAAAAGACCAAAGAGATGTCTCCAGCAAGCAGAGGGAGCTGGCCACAACAGCTGTCAGCACAATCCACAGAATTACGGTAGGGATAGTGGATGAATACAAATACCTGGGCACAATTTTTGATAAGACATTCAAATTTGCTTCCAACACTGAGGAGATCCTCAGAAAATGCCAGCAGCGGCAGTCTCTGTTGAGGAAACTCACACTTTTGATGTCAGAAGGTACATTCTAAGGATATTTTACTTTTCCTTCATTCAGAGTGTCATTACATTCTGTATAACCTACAAGCTTCACTGCATCAGCCTGCAAAACAGGACCTGCCTGCAGAGCGAAGTCAAGGTCTGCTCTAAAATCATTCAACTCACACTCAGAGCGCTTTGCCCCTGTGTGAGCAGCAGACACTGAGGATAGCAAGCAGTATCCACCAGCACCCTTCACTTGTTCTGTTTCCAACGTTCAATACGTCAGCTCCGCAGTCCTGGATGCAAGACTCAGAGGAGGAGAGCAACCTTTATTCCCAGGGCTGTTCAGCTCCCCCTTGGTCATCCTGCTTGTGATCCTGATGAGAGTGGTCTCTTCTTTGATAACAATTCTTGTATCTATGGGGCATCAGTCATCACTGAATGTTTTGATGACAATGAAAATTATGTGAATCCTATTCTTTGGCCCTGGCAATCATTAGATCTCTAACCTACTTAACATCTATGGGACAATTTGGAGTGACATTTGAGACATCATTCTCCATGGCCATCACTAAAGCACCAAAAGAGGGTATATCTTTTGAAACAATTGTTTCATTTCAGTCATTCCATTCCAAATCAACCCAGCTGAGGTCATAGATTTTCTTGAAAAAAAATCTGTCAAAAACTTCTACCTAAACCATGGAATCATGAAAAATCCCAAAACTCTACTCCAGATACTTTTTGAGTTATGAATTTTTGAAAATAGGCTCCCTGTGTTAAATCTGATCACATCAGCGTTTTTAAGCATCTTTAAAGCCTTACCAATTGCTTATTTTTGACAGGATCTGCCTGATTTTTTACTGAATATCCCAGAAAGCTCAAGAAAAAATTGGAATTTGTAATCATGTCAATACCTTATGCTGATTTTTTTTTTCACAAAAATTAAAATAATACAAATTGAGGAATTGTCATCTGCACCAAAAATCTTGGATTTTCAGAAATTCATATCTCCATCAATATTGACTCAATTCCAACCACATTTTTATTGTGAGTGGAAACAACTTAGTTGTGTCATACCAAAATGTCATTTGATGATATATCACAAACTGACTGCCACAGGTCTTCCTAAAATTAACTTTTAAAAATGTTATGATAATGACACATTTTTCGTAGTTTTCACTGGTTTTGATATCACATTTGGTGGCTTTAATTGTCAGGTAAATAGTGGTATTATGTTGATTTCAAGGTTTTATATGTCTGTATGGTACCTGCTGAGCTATTTTGTCATTAGTTCAGGAAATAAACAATTCAAGTTCCAGCTTGTAGTGGTTTTGGTCATTGGGTAATAGACCTTGCTCTGTGTGTCTGGATGAGATAACGTAAAGTTCATCAACTTGTAGCATTAATGTAATTAGCTAAACAATAAAGCAAGTCTGGGCTTATCCCACCTGATACACGATCAGGCAGATTATTACAGAATGGATTGTGACGTATTATAAGGTATATAAGAGAATGCAGTGATAAATTCAGCATTAATCGGTTTCAAGCCATTGTGTGAGATGATGCTTAAAAACACTGAATAACCTTGGAATAACCTTGAAAGAAGATGTTAACTGTCACAAAACAATCTACACCAATGGAAAATTTGGAATTTCAAGTTTGAATGTCCAGACACACGGAGCAAGATTAAGATGCCTTAATTGTTAATGTGCATGATAATACAATGAAATTCTGTTGACAGTCTCTACAGTAGCAGCATGAGTTCTAGGAAATATAAGTATATATATATAATACAGAGGTATTTACACAAATAACAGCAGGAATGTAATGAACAGTAAGAGCTCAAACTCTCCACAGCTCTGGTGAAGAAGTTGTTCCTCAGCCTGTTTGACCGAGTGTGGATGGTTCTGAGTCTGCCTGAGGGGAGGGAGGTGAAAAGGTGGCAACAGGGGGTGACTGGGGTGAGATGGGGTCTCTCCTGATGTTGACAGCTCTTGTGTGGAGTCAACTCGAGTAGATGCCACCTATTACACAATAACCAAAACCACTACAATTGTTTATTTCTGAACTAATGACAAAATCACTCAACAGGTCATACAGACATATAAAACCTTGAAATCAACATAATACAAATATTTACCTGGCAATTAAAGCCACTGAAAACTATGAAAAATGTGTCATTTTCATAAAATGTTTAAATAATGAAGGAGTCATTATAACATTATATAACATATAACAATATTACAACATCTTTAATTTTTGAATTTGTTTTCAGTGGACATGATGACATTCCCTTCAGTAAGTTTCAAAGAAATCAAAACAATCCTTCCTGAAAAAAAATAATGTTAAAATGGTCTAAAAACTGGATTTTCCAGTTCTGAAGCTAATTAACAGGAAGACCTGTGGCAGTCAGCTTCTGATACATCACCAAATGAAATGACATTTTGGTATGACAAAACTAAGTTGTTTCTACCCACAACAAAAATTTGATTGGAATTGAGTCAATGTTAGTGGAGATAGGAATTTTTGAAAATCCAAGAATTTTTGTTTTGATGATGAATTTTTGAGTTTTATTATTCTAATTTCTGTTTTAAAAAATCAGCATAGGGTATTGACATGATTGCAAGTTCCAAATTTTTCTTGAGATTTCTGGGTTATTCAGTAAAAAAAAAAATCAGGCAAATCCTGTTTGCTTTAAAAGAATCACTGAAGTGATCAAATATATCACCGAGGGCCTATTTTATAACATTAATAACTCAAAAAGTTTTGGAGTAGAGTTTTAGGATTTTTCATGATTCCATGGTTTAGGTAGAAGTTTTTGCCTGAATTTTTTCACGAAAATCAAAGACCTCAGCTGCAGCTCAGCTCTTGGTGAGTTGGTATGGAATGACTCATTTCTAAAGTAAAGGTCCATATATATATATATATATATATATATATATATATATATATATATATATATAATCAATACCAATGTACCAAGTGTCAATACCAAGTGCAATGTAGTAGGTTTGTTTGGAAGTGAGGGCTCAATAGGTAACTACCACACAAGAAATTTTCTTCTCTGTATTAGAACTCTTCCACAGTAAATAATAATACAATTACCAAAGCTAACTGTTAGGAATTGCATCCAAAAAATTTACAGGTTGTACAGAAAAAATAATAACATATGTCCTATGTTGATGTGTCTTCAGAGATGCAACATCTTTCAGTGTCATTTTTGAATGTTTCCCTGGAGACTTAAAAGGAAAAGGCCCATAAGTCACTGAAATTACAATATTACCTGATATGACATAATTGTCTTCTCCAGTGGTTGCACCAAAACGGTCAATGAAATCACGATCAGCAGATGACATTTAGCTGTTCAAAATCATAATTTCAACAGTCATGGCATTTATCAGTGCTTATAACAGGGTTCCAGATGTAAATGACAGAAAATCGAGACCTTTTCATTATAACATTTCATATATACATGCATTTATATAAGATTGCTTTTTGTACATTGTGACATTGGCTGAAGTTATTTTAAATCACAAAATTGGTGCAAAAATAACTGAAACATAAGTGTTTATAATTCTTATAGTTTTCACATGATTTATATTATCTCTATTAGCAATGAAGCCATCACCAGTCATTGGTTTAGGCAGGATGTGCCCTTCATGCAGGGCGAGTTCTGGGACAGGTTTTGTGGTTAAGTAGACTGTGCAAGTGTCACCATATGGTGGTGACTGGGACAGTGTGCAACACCACTGTTTTTGGTTGAGGTGCACCACAGAAACGACTTATTCATAAATATTCACATATTGATTCCTTATTAAAATTACTATATGAAGAAGAAGTAAAATGGTTACTAAATCCTACTGGAGCTTTTATTGGTGGTAATTCTCTCTGTAGACCAGTGAAAACATGACTCTCCTCACTGTTCTTAGTTTACTTCCACCAAGTTATCTGATAACATGTTTAACATACATTATATCTGGTTTCTATTCAGACAGCATGTATTTAGTGATCCTCATCAGAAACACTCAGCCCAGAGATTGTGGAGATTTATAATATCTGAAGTTCATATCAGTGGATGTCAACAGATTTAAACCAGCTTCTTGTTTCTCAGACAGTTTAGTCCCGTAGCATCGTACAGTACAAGACCCTCAAGTCTTCAAGGATATAAAACATATTAAAAACACAAAAAACACAATTTCGGGATCAAATCCAGTCAAAAATTAGGTAAAATTACACCGTCGTCTTATCCTGATCGTCGGGATGAAAATTTGTTTGTCAGGGTTGCTAGGCAACAAGGAGCGGCGCTACGAGACGTCATGACGCAAGTAGGAAGTTCATCGTGGGCTAGACCATCTCATTTAACAAACGCTCATGCAGCCTTCTCATGCAGCCTACCCGTCCTTCGAAGGACCCAGCCTTCGAAGGATGCAGCCCCTGAATTGGGACACAGCTTATGTGTATATGTCTATGATTCTGGCTGCTGCATTCCTTCTCCTTCTTCTTGTCAGTTTTTGGCAGACTAGACGCAGAAAAGGCGCATTACTGTCCTCCAAAGGTCAGAAATAGATGTTTCGATAGGCTTCTGCCCCATAGACATATATACATGTTCTGCCCTGTGCCGGCTAGACAGCTTTTCACAAACGAGAAATAGCGTCACTATTTAATCTCGCGAGATCTCGTCACACCCTGAACGGACGCTATGGGCTGGAGTGTGGCGAGTGGAGTCACCAGAGGACTTCGCGGGGCTTCCACCGGGGTGTTTTTACACGCGAGGCAACTGTTTTCCAATATCGTACACGTGAAAAGTGTCCCCAGAATGGAATGGAAAGCGTCGAAGTGATGGGGACTGTCGATTTCTCGCTTCCCATTCACTGAACGGTAAAGCGGCTGTCATATGACCACCTAGTGGCCCGCTAGTGCATTATTGTAGCAATACTATTTGCAAATACGTGTGGAGAGTTGTGTGTCCGTATTTCGATCTGTGTGTGCGCAGTTGGATTTGCAAATGTGTAAATTAATCTGTAAATGCGTGATGAGATTTGTGTATCTGTGCAAGAATTACTATCACTGACGTTTGTCTGATTTTGCATCGTCTTGTAAATCTATCTGTAGTTCTTGTATGGTGTAGTAGTTCATCCTCCAGCCAGTAGCCGTCTCCCTCGGGAGTAGTCTGCTCTGTCTGACCCTCTCGCGATTGTGTCAGTTGTCCTTTACCTTCCTGAGATTTATTTGTAGTAATTATTTTCAAATAAATTATTGTATTTAAAGTCCTGCTTGCTGTGCTTTGTCGTTCTGTGCCTGAGCCTCTGACCAACTCCATGACAGAAACTTTTGCTGTGGAAGATTTTTCTTTCCTATTTTATAATTGGCTTGCTCAAATTTTTTTGACAAAAAACCTTTTACTTGTTTTTGAAGTGCTGTTGTTGACCCAGTATCATGAAATACTGGGCAGTTATCTAATTAATTTAGTTATAATTCGGTTTAATTGATTTACAGTTTTCATTTCAGTTCTATGTGTATACTACCTATCAGACAGTGGAAGGATCCACAAGGATCTCCAAATAGAGAGAGCTGCTGCATTTATGCACGGTGCAACAGTAGTAACTTCTTTAATTAGGTTTAACTGCAAATTATCCCGAAAGGGCAGATCAGGATCTCACAGCAGGTCACACTGATCCTTTATTTACCTCAGAGAGATGAGCTGTCACACAGTTTGTCAGCTGCAGGTAAATATATTGTCACATCTGAAAAGGACTTTTGATGGTGAACAATAGCAAAGCCCATTAGAGAGTGAAGCACATATTAAATAGTAGTAGTTTCTGGATGTAAGTCTAGTTCTATAAATATGTGTGCAGCCCTTTAACAGAAGACTCTGTTTGCAATTTAGAGTTTCAGAAAGGAGACCCAAGCAGGGTATGAGGTTTTATTTGGGACCACAGTGTGCAGTTGCTACCTCCTGATTTGGTGAGGCAGATGATTAACCAATAGCATTTTTTGTCTGTGCAGTAAAAAGATATTTTTCATGTGAAATGTTTTTGCTTATATTCAATCTGAATTTCACAAAGAGTAATAAATGTGAATCGTTTTCTAACACATGCTTATAAAAGTAATTCATAATCTTAATTTTTTTTAAAAAATGCTAGAAAAAATTAATCACAGTAATTAATTGCCATAACTTATAACACAAATCACAAACCCTTATCTTCATTCTGACAGTTGGAGTAGTTTTTAAGACTGTATCCAACCTTTTTTTAAAAGACTGCCTCGATGGCTCGATAACTAATAAAAAAATAGGGTTAGCTTTGTGAACTGAATTTAGGGGTATGGTAAAATACGACTGATACAAACTGGGGCTTGGTTCTAGTTATATTCACATAGATTCTGAGGAAAACTACCGTAAGTCTTTCCCATCACTAAATTTCTACATGTAAGAGCCTGAATCTAACCCTCTTTCTAATCTTAAGCCAGACCATTATGTACTACAGAATGGGCTGGCAAAGCAAGACTATAATGCACAACCTGAAGACAACAATCCCAAACTAAGGCCACTTATCTCTACTTCCCTAAGTTTGGAATCTTAGGCTTGGTCAAGGTCAGGCAAACCTACCCAGATTCCATCACAGGTGATCACCGCACAAGGTATGACAGCTACATTTCTGTATGACTTGATTCCAACTTGCTCTGATGTCATGCAAACTTAGCAACAATGGAACCAAACAGGATAATTGTTCTCCAGAAAATGCAAAGGGCTCAAGCCACGATGGGAAATATCTAGCTCTCTCTCACCTGATCTAACAGCTGATTATTTTAGATGTTGACTCAACAATATGATGTTTGATTAAAAAACTCTTCATTTTACTTGATTTACAAGGATTTGAATTGTGTTTGTCTAATTTTAAAAGTTTGTTCTACACGTGTGGTTGATGGTGTCTTTTATCAGTCAAGCTAAATGCATTCAGATCACACATCACAAACTGCAGACAATATGTACTTCTAGTATATAATAAAACTGGACAGATTCAGTTCTTAAAATATTTAGTAACACCAAAATTTCTGGTCAGGGATGTGAGGATTATTAAAATAACACCTGTACAGACGTTTCAGCACTGACAGTTTGAATAACTGACAGATCTGTAATAAAAGCTATTGTCCTGCATTCCTTTCTATTGTGTTTGACTATTTTTCCGTGTTTCTCTTTGTTTACGTAGTTTGAGAGGCACAGGTTTGGCCATCTGATTTATATACACTGCCATGCTGATCTAAAGCTGATTTACGTGAGAATTCATGTAAAATGGAGATTGAACCGTTAACAGAGATCACAGACCGCCCGTATAGCATTAAGTCTGTCCTGTCGCAATTAAAACTAGTGGAGACTGTGTACAAACTCATATATTTGTCGGAGAACATTATAATAAAACTGTAAACTTCGAACTCCTCTCTGTGCTTTTGCTGCCTATTCTCAGCCACTTTCCAGACGAGGCGGAGTTTACCCCGAACGAGCCTTTTATCATCTCTAATTTTTGCGACACTTCCGGTCGTTGCTTTGCCATTTTGCTTTACGACACTTGTGACAAACCAGAAGTGTCCACCGCTGTTTGCGGAGTAGTCTGCGAAGACAGGTAATGTTATGAACTGAAGGAAAACAAACAAACAAACAAAAAACGATTATACTGGGATAGGAGAACTTGACGACTGTCATACATATCTGCCGAAAAATATTACTGTAACCACAATGCGAAAAACGACAGCACATTTTCGACAGCTTTCGTTCACAGCCCTAGCTACGTAGCTAAGCTCACTTAGCCAGAAGATACCGAATCCAGTTTGTCAGCTTTCGTCCTGGGGAGAGTGCGAGCCAAAGTTGATGTGACATCAAAGAATTTTCAACCCAAGAACACTGGGTGCCGTGTTAAGAAGCAGACTCGTAGCTGGGCTTCCATCATTTGACCATACAATGTGGCTACAGCAAAGACTGAAGGGACTACCAGGCTTGTTATCAAGTAGCTGGGCAAGAAGACTCCTCATAGGAGTGCTGCTCTTCCTCATCTTCTACTGGTACCTGGGAGCAGAACGCAGATGGAGGTTCTTCA
The DNA here is from genome assembly GCA_024666655.1 of Dascyllus trimaculatus. Taxonomy (NCBI): domain Eukaryota; kingdom Metazoa; phylum Chordata; class Actinopteri; family Pomacentridae; genus Dascyllus; species Dascyllus trimaculatus. The sequence continues at coordinate 1,410,916 of CM045452.1, read as the reverse complement.
GAGGTTCGGTGGTCTCTGATGGGGCGGCTGGACAGTGCCTACTGGCTGAAATCCACAGGTGGAAATCTCTTGTAGAGCGAGGAGAGGGGATATACAAAACACCTCAGGAGCAATTAGACTCACCTTTTGTATCGGGGAATGGACATATTTTGATTGATATTGATTCTAACAAACTATGGGTAGCATCTTCTTCACAGCCCGGCTCGGCTCCTGTACACCAGACTGAATATTCACCTAGGGTTGGCGTCTATCTCGAGGGGAGGCGTGCTGAGGCTCAGGCTAGCATGCTGTGGTTCCGGAAAGGAGCTGTGCTGTCAGTCCGCTGCGCCTCACCAGCCTCTCTGCAGTCAGCCCGGGACTGTGTTACTATCAGAGAGGAGTTCATCGCGCACAGAAGCAGACCTAATGTTTATCTGCAGCGAATTCACATCAGTAACCCCTCTGACAGGGCTGCCACCATGGATATTTCCTCGGGCAGTCCCCCTTTTGGTAGCAAGTTCTCCACCAGTGCAGAGAAACTGGAGGACAGAGAGATACTGCTCTCCTCTGGCAGGGTGCCGGTGGAGAATAACCGGATGGTACTGGTAGTGGTGGTCACCAAAAAACTGAACAGCAGGATTCAGGTCTCTCCTAAATCAGAGTACACAGACAGCATCTTGTCCGTTGTGTGGACTTCAGAGCCCATTGAGTCTTTGAAGATTGAGGAAACCTTCAGCACCCTCAGAGATGGAGCTAAAAAGGAGCTGGGGGAGCTATTAAGGGCCAGTGTGGATGAGCTGGTTGTAGATCACCAGCAAGCCTGGATGGACCTCTTCATTTCAGGTGAGCTGAGGCAGGAGCAGTAATGCTCTGGATTTTATGACACTTTGCTAGTGTTAAAATAGATTTTGTTCTATTCACTGCAAATCCCATACACTATACATAACTGAACCCCATTACAATTCAACAACAATGTAGTTATAATAGTTATTATGACAAAAATTGGAGCAGACAACAATTATTAAAGCAAGTTTCAAACTGATAAAGAGATGCTGTGAAATTAGTGGAACACAATGGCTGCCTCGAATGTGTAAAAGAACATTAATTTGGCTGAAACATATTAGTTTCCTTATGCGTGCTGATTCATTCACAAATGTATGAGGTATAATAAGTATTAAAATTCTATACTTGCTAAAAAGGATGTACTTTACACCCTGGCGTGGAATTTTCAAATAATATTCTAACCACCATGAGTACAAAAAGACATTCAGTCTCCTCACTGATAAAAATGATTTTAACTGACTTTTAAAGTTAATAAAAATGATACAAATGAAAGACAAATTGGGAAAGTAGGGGTTATATCTTTTTTTTTTTTTTAAAAAACCTCAAAACATAATTTATATGATTTTTATTTTAAGTCATTTTTTGAAATACAGAAAAACAAATTTGACTGATGTAAAATTAACGTATTAAACTTAAAGCCACATCACATACAAGGCTACGTTTTTGTTTGCATTTGGATTACAGATTGTGCCTTTAAAACAACCGAGTAGTAATTAGTCACGGCAAAGTTAACAGGTTTTGTCCCTCTCAAAACTTGTTCCACCATATCTTTCTGTCTCAACATTTTTATTCTCCATTTTAATTATTCTAATCTAACCTCATTTTAAATATACAGTACATATGGTACAACCGAAAAGTCGTAAAACTGTAAGTTTATACTCAAAGTTCTTGTTTTTGAGTGGAAATTGAAAAAGCTATAAAAATAAAAACCATAGCGTGGAAGCCATCACTATAAAAAGAATTGGGAAAGCAAATAAATGGGCTTTGACTCAAGATGATATGATTACTAACATCAGGAAAATAAACTTGGTCAAAGTAATCCATCCTAACATACAGTATATTCATTTCATGCCAGGTTTTTGTAAAGTTGTGCATCTGCTTCTGTTTTTATCCAGGGATTGAAATGAGGAAGATCACAGATTCACACACACCATCAAGCCGCACAGTAAACACCACCCTCTACTATACTCTGTCTTCCTCCATGGCTCCTCTGCTGGACCGAAGGCTAAATGGTGAGGAGCGCGCTCATCTCGAATCCAGTCTCAATTACGCTGACCACTGCTTTAGTGGCCATGCCACCATGCATGCAGAAAACCTGTGGCCTGAGAGAGTGACCAGCACTGCTCAGATCCTGCAACTGGTCACATTGTGGACTTTGACTTTGCAGAAGAGAGGCTGTAAGGTACTGGTGGCAGCAGGGGCACACGGGGCCATGCAGGGCATGGTGCTCAGCTTTGGTGGCCTTCAGTTCACAGAGAATCACCTTCAGTTCCAGGCTGATCCAGACGTGCTGCACAACAGCTACGCTCTGAGAGGGATCCACTACAATCAAGACCTAATTAATCTGGCGGTCCTACTGGATGTGGAGGGGAAGCCTTTTCTTCACATGTCGGTTAAGCCACAGGAGAAGCCGGTCAAGCTCTACGCCTGCGAGGCCGGCTGCCTCAATGAGCCTGTGGAGCTGACATCAGAGATCAAAGGCCACACGTTCCCTGTCATGGTGACCCAGCCCATCACACCATTGCTTTACATTTCCACAGACTTGCGTCACCTGCAGGACCTCCGTCACACCCTGCACCTCAAGGCCATCCTGGCCCATGAGGAGCACATGGCCAACAGGTACCCAGGCCTGCCCTTCCTTTTTTGGTTCAGCGTGGCCTCTCTCATAACTCTATTTCACCTTTTCCTCTTCAAGCTCATATACAACGAGTACTGTGGCCCTGGTGCTAAGCCCCTCTTCAGGAGCAAGGTATAAACAGCAGTAATAAGACACCCTGCAAACTGAAAACTGCCAACTGATTTGATCTTCTCCGGTGTCTGTGTGTGGTGGCAGAGATATTTTTGTGTGTCTCTCTCTCTCTTTCTCTCTCTCTCTCTCTCTCTCTCTCTCTCTCTCTCTATTGATCAGTCGATCAACGCTCTGTCTGTGGGATGGGTTCTCAGTTTTAGACTGTTTGTAGGTCTGGTCATTGGTATTGTTAGTACTCATAACATTGTACACATTGTCATTTATGAAATCTGGAAACACGTCAATGCCATAAAAAACAGGTCCGGATCAGTAAAGAAACAGTTCTTTAGCTTAGCCAAATTTTTTCAGAATAAAAACAAATGCAAACAGTAATTGAAGTATTAATTATTGGTACCAGTCTTTTGCCGTCTCTTTTCATGTTCCTTGGCCCATTCAGAGCTACAAAAAAATTAAACTCAGGTTGGAATAATTTTTTTTTTCTACGTAAAATAAGAGTCACAGATCGAAAGCAAAATAACAAAAAATAAATGATTGAAGCTTCATTTAGAAGTCAATGTAGTAGGGTGGTTTTAAAAGTGCACAATGTCTATTGTCTTGTTAAATGGCTACTTGTTTACAGATGTCCTTACAAAAAGAGCTGTTGATCTGCTGGACACTTAAAGAAGCTATGGGCTAAAGGGTTCTCTGGTCAGCATAGACTACGTTCCCACTTCGCCAATCTTTTTCGCTACTCCTTTTATTCACATTAATTATGTTTTTTATTGAATCACTCAATTAAATTAACAAGAAATCAATGGGTTGCCTTTGGTTTTTTACTACTGACCTTTCAAACACTGCTGTGTCACACATTTCTCATCCTCAACATGTCTGTGTTTTTCCATTTCTCCTGGGATGCAGTGTAGATGGGTTGAGCAGTAGCAGCTAGTTTCTCCAACCATTCTAATCTTCCTTTCTGACTTCACCAGGTTGCCAGCAAACATGAGGATGGCTGCTGTGACATCTTGGATGCTGCTTAGTGCTGCACACGTTCATTATGTGTTAGTGGGTCCGCTTGACCTTGGGGGAAGGTATTAACATGGGTGTGCTGGTGCTAAATCAGAAATAAATGTTATGTAACAGCAATTTCTTTTCTACCTGACTATGATAATAAAGAATGTCATCTGCTGTGACTTGATGCCACCTAGAGAGATTAAAACTACGCATCAATGCCACTTTAAAAACCAAACGACAGGGCTGTAAATATTTGTCTTTATTGACTCATCTGCTGGTACTGTGATGAATAACTGGTTGGCCAAGAAAAGTGACCAAATTTCATTGCTTGACAGAAAGTACAAAATTCAAGCAATTTGGTGAAACATAACTTTAGAACCTGTGACCCAAATATAAACATAAACAACTCGGGTCTTAAAACTAAAATTTGACACAGTCCATACCAGAACCTCAGGATGGAAGACCCGTTACAGCCATCTTTGTAATTTAATGGAGCAAACACAATAACTGAATCTTCTTTTAGGCCTCCTGGAGGCCTGGGGAGCTCTTTGCAGTTGTTCACATTCAGCGCAGTTCAGTTTTGTTTATATACTGCCAGTTCACAACATATGTTATCTCAAAGCACCTGTCATAGACCTTACATAATTTATGCAAAGAACCCCAACAAAGTTTCCTTTGGAGTCCCTTGAGTAAGCACATGGCAAGGGTGGGAATGAAAAAATAACCTCCGGCCTCAGCGAGGGTGGTCATCTGCCTCAATCTCATTTATCTCAGGACTTACCTCCACTTTAATCATCACAGACTGTATATGGCTTTGGGCTTAAGCTGTGGCTGGTTGAGAAAGGTTCTTGTATGATGCTAGAGTTGGCTCAGATTTACTTTATGTGATTCTAGCTTTTTTTCAATCTCTGGTAAAGTGTAGTTTGTAGCTAAATGAGACAATCACTTGGAGAAGTCCATTATTTTCAGACTATGTATTGTAAACATGCAGTGAACTAGTCTGAAGGCAAAGTGTTCATAGCAGTTCCAAATGGCCACTCTCAAAAGCAGGATGAGATATGAAGCTCCACAAATGGAGATTGGGTAAGCACTTTGAGACAGCCTTTTCTCAGAACGCTTTCATAGTGCTGCAATAGGTTGTTCACTGAAAGGGAGTTTAAGAGTCCAGATCCTCCGTCCTACCTCTGCGTACTGGATCAGTGGCTGTTAAGTGGACATGACTGTTGGCTTTGGAAATTTAGGCAGATTCTTGTGTGTAGCACCCTGTAATCCTGTCTTTGGAATTTAATAAAAGTCTGACTACTTTGATGCTTATAAAGTATATAAATACAATATATATATATATATATATATATATATATATATATATATATATAAATAAAACCCTTGGCAGTGTTACCATGGTAACCCCATCTTTCCTCTACATACATATATTCTTAGCACAGTGATGATTGGCCACACCATGCAGATGGGTAAATAAATGAAACCCTAGTCAACATCGCCATTCCGTTAAGATTAGATGAAGGTGAAAGCCATGTATTGAAGACTCTACAGGGGGGTTTTCTTTAATTTATCACTGCTGTATCTTCAAACTAGTTCCAGATGCGTTTCCAGCTTTTTCTGTGGTGTGTTCTTTTTTTCCCTGTTAAATTTTTTATTTACACCCTATAACATGTCCTAAATATGTGTCACACTTATCAGCCATAGATCTACTGTCAGTTTTCTTCCTGTCATTGCTTTATTTTTTAATAAATCTTCCAACTAAAGTTTTTAAACAGAAAACTATAGTTTACTACAACTTTGGTTATCAGTATGTATTTGGCCATTGGTTTTGATTTTGATGGTAACAATATTAGTAACAGTAATTGCTTGGCAATGTGACCAGAGACGTTGCTAAGAAGAAGAAAGTTGGAAACCAACCTCTAGATTAGACAAACTGCTCTAAAAGAGTCAATGCAAAGATTTTCTTGTGTACTGTATCTCATGGCTGGCTGAGCAAGACAATATATATTCATGTGTGCCATAACTTGACAGACGTCTTTTAGTGCTACCTCCAAACAGATTATGTTTATCAGCTGTTTTGTGTAAAACTTTTAGATAGTAACTGATAGAATTCATGGCCAGATGGCTCAAAATGTCCTCAAACAAGTCCTTCTTTGAGTAAACCTGTTCCGGTGAATTGAAGACATAGAATTACAATAGAAACTGCTGATGGCCACCTTTTTTGAATGCAAATTTCTCTCTTGGTGCGCAAGCCCAGAGTTCTAGCTTTCCTGAGTTTTCTTCTGTGCAATTCCATTACACATGTATTAGTGAGTCCCTTCCTAGCCACGGCATGTGGCCGGCATGTGGCCGTGGCTAGGAGCATATGGTCTTTGTATAGGGATGACGTCTTGCGGAAAAAAAAAAATATTCTAAGTGTCTATGGAAAGAAAATTCAAAATAAATTGAGTAACAACTGAGCTTGTTTGCAGGTGGACGCAGTGTCCTGTCAGCAGTCTTCTATGATGCCAATTTATGTGGAAAACATTTTTTAAGCCAAAGGGGATTTCTTCTTTTTTAATTTGTGATTTACCTTTCAGACAGAAGAGTTAAGAAGGTTTATAATAATCTTACAAGATGGCAGTTCAGTATTCAGCTCTTTTAATACAATCATGGTTCAAACATTGAAACATATGACCACATCCTAATCAGTGGTTCTCATCCATCACAGCGATTATTTGTCCATGGAAGTGTGTTGATTATTACTACCTGGTTATTTTAAAATATACACTTTGTCATTAGAAGCAAAGGTCCTTTTAGAACACCAAAATGACAAATATGTTTACTTTTACTAAACTTATCACTGCCTGCTGTGATTTAAATAAATATATGGTGCATGTGACAACTGTCAAACGCAGCTATTCTACATATACACATTCTAACTGGCTGTTCCTAAGGTGGAGTAGCTTATTAAATATTAGTAAGGTACAAATATTTGAAAACTCTTTCTGTTGTTGAAGGAGATCATTGTGATGTCAATGACTTATATTTTCTGATTCAGCATATTTAAAGAGTCAGCTTTTCTGTTGTTTGCGACTGTTATTTAATCTGTTGTTGTAATCTTTGTTGTGTGCCTTAATGAAAAAATGAAAACAGAAGTCAATTTATTAGCTCATGCTATAGCCATTATCAGATTGGAATGTATGCTTTGTGATTTTGTAAAATTGAAGCAAAAAAGTAGATTTTTGTCAAGCATTAGGGAGACAAATTCATTGAGTTAAAGTGAAGAAATGTATGATTATGTTGTCAGTTTGTTTCATATTTTCTAGGTTTAGAACCCTAAAATGTTGCGAACTGGTTAATAAAGTGGAGCACTTAGCAGCTTAAGAAATAGTTATTTTTCTCAGGAGTTGGTGGAGACCCTAAGTTTGGAGAGAATATTAGACACAAACATGACAAATAAATATAGAAATATAAAATGAATACAAATTTTGTTCTGTATCTACTCAATTTGTCAATAGGCATCTGTTTGCCATCACAATCTTATAAAGTGATAAGATGTCAATGTTATGTTTATTGGATTGTGATTTTAATGTTGTTCGTTGCTGCCCCAAATGGCCAAAAATGCTCTTTGGGTCAGTGTGTACTTTTATAATTCTCTCTGTTATAATATCATTAATTTAAAGAAAAGAATTTGAAGTAATCATTAGATGGACACCCACGATTCAATTTTTGGGGTTAAGGGCCTTACCTTCTTTACTCCAAACACATTTTCTGGTTATTATGGTCATTTAGCGCAATTTTTGTTTTATCTGACTACAGAACTTTCTTCAAGAAAGCCTTTTCTTTGTCCATGTGAACAGCAGCAAACTTCAGTCGAGCACTTAAGGTTCTGCTTCTACAGCTGTGGTCAAGGGTTTTGAGAATGACACAAATATTAATTTTCACAGTCTGCTGCCTCAGTTTTTTTTTATGTCAATTTGCATATACTCTAGAACAGGCATCACCGGTGCACAATGGCAGACCTCGGTCCGGACCCAGACCGAGTGATGGCTCTGTCCGGACCCGTGACCAATCTCTGATAAATTCACGAGAACAGATCATTTTCATGGAGCATTTTTCCAGAGTCTCGGCTGTAGACAGCGGGCGCTGCTACTTCAGTTAATAATAGCTTCACTCAGTTGAGCCAATCAAATCGTTTGTTTATCCTGCGTGGCCGGTCAGTACATAGACATATATACGTAGACGCCGCATTGATCGCTGACCCACATGTCAACGTAGCCGCCATATTGGATGTGGCAAAAGAGAACAGAGGAGATGCCTTATTCATTTGCTGCGTGGAATTGCACCAACTGGTTTTCAGTACAAACCAGATCACATGGGATTACCTTTCACAGGTAAGACTGAAAAATACTTTTGATTGTATTTGGCCATTATAACATAATTTTACGAACAGTATTTGCTGACTTTGTGGCTAATACTATGAAGTCCCAAGCATAATACTGTGGATTCCTGCGGTGAAACCAGCCTCCAAACAACAAAAAAAGTCTTTCCTATTTAACTAAATTGGCCAAAAGTAACCACTCTGAATGTTGTTAGTTGCTTAGCTAACTTTTCACATACTATGTAGGTTTCCCAAAAATAAAGAGATCAGAAAGCAGTGGAAACAGCTGTCAGACGGGAGGTTTCTCGGCTGGTCCGTCCTCCATGCTCTGCAGTGAGCACTTCAGGCCACAGGATTATACAGGACAGGTCAGACGGTCAGGATAAGAGATGGAGCTCTTCCTTCAGTTTTCTGTTTCCCAGCACATCTCCACAGGGCAGGTCTATAGGCTGTAAGGACTGGATAATTCAATGCCACACTATGCTGAAGAAGTTTTTTCCCTTTCTGAATATGAAGGAATCAGTGATGTATTTCTGTCTTCACTTTAGCCTGTAGCTACCAGGACGTCTCAGACCTCAAAGAAGGCCCAGGAGACCCTCACTGGACTGTTCCCAGCTTGTCCAAGAGTTCATCAATCACTGAATATCAAAGTGATTCATTAAAATCAGTTAAATGTAAACATTTGTGCTCTCTCTCTCTCTTCGTGCACATATTTTTAAATATTTTATTTTTATTTCTTAAAAGTTTATCTCTACATTATAATTTCTATCTGAATTTTCTCTATATTTCTGTATGTTATAATATAGTCTTTGTTGAATGGGTTCAACCATAACACTAACAATTTCCCCCCAAGGATCAATAAAGTATTTCTGATTCTGATTTATTCAGAAAACCCACTTGTCACATCTACGTTTCAGGATCTGGTTATTATAAACACAGATGTTTAATATTAATATTTCAATATTTACCATCATAATAACAGTGTTACATACATTGGTAGCTGTAAAAACTCATAAAAACATTAGAGAAATAAATACGTTGGTTTGGTGCTTACCTTTGTCCTAAACATATAAGGAGTAAACATTTATAATCATCACATTAAAAGTTACATATGTTGTTTTTTACTCCTATTTGTTTCCCAGATATAGTGGTGTATGTGTGTTGATAGAACTGCCACCGGCCCGCAATGGATCTTGGGATATTTGGGGCTACGAAGGATACATTGATGCATCCTTCAAATTTGTCGAAAAGAAGGACGCATTCATCGGCCGCATTTGAAGGAGTCTTAGAGTTTTTACGAAATGCGACAGCCTTAGTCGCACCGCTGTGACGTATGCGGCCAACAAACGCAACCTAGAAGGATGCAGCCCCTGAATTGGGACACAGCTATAGATATGTCTATGGCTATAGACGCCTCATCAGCTGTGTCCCAATTCAGGGGCTGCATCCTTCAAAGGACCTGGTCTACCCGTCCTTAGAAGGCTGGGTCCTTCGAAGGACGGGTAGACTGCATGAGAAGGCTGCATGAGCGTTTGTTAAATGAGACGGTCTAGCCCACGATGAACTTCCTACTTGCGTCATGACGTCTCGTATGCATCCTTCGAATCCGTGGAAAAGAAGGACGCATTCGTTGGCCGCATTTGAAGGAGTCTTGAAGTTTTAATGAAATGGGACAGCCTTAGTCGCACCGCTGTGACGTATGCGGCCGAATCATGCAGCCTAGAAGGATGCAGCCCCTGAATTGAGACACAGCTTATGTGTATATGTCTATGGGTCAGTGCACCAGAGCAGAGAGGAAGAGACCGTGATGACAGCATGGCCTGCTCGAAAAGAAGGGGTTGATACGGAAAACTGTTGTTTTAAAGATGAATGAACGGAGAAGTTTATGTTCCTTCTATTAAGCAAAGCACAGCTCTTTTGAGCAAAGTTTTCCCTTGAAGCCTGAGCTGAGGGCATGCAAAATAACCGAACTTCAAGCCCAGGACGACTGATCTACTCGACTAATTACGCATACATTTACAGCCCAGCAACGTGCAAACAAATGTTTTCTAAAGGTGTCGTGAATTTTGGGGCAACATTTTTAAAAAAAAGTGATGGGACAATTGTAAAGGAATGCTTAAAAGCTGTTGCTCAGACATTATTTGAGGGGAAACTAAAAGACGAGATGTGTGAAAAAGTCAAACAAATCCCAATGTCAGCTTGAACAGCAACAATCAAATATTAGCAGATGATGTACTGGCACATCTTGATGCAGCTATTCAGAGAGCACCATGCATGTCTTTGACCATTGATGAGTCTACAGATGTCACTGATAATGCCCAGCTTTTGGTGTATGTGAGATTTTTTCACAAAGATAAGAAGGAGCACTGTGAGAACCTGCTGGGTGTAACACCACTTGAAACACACAAGAGGAGAGGACATATATGCAGAAATAAAGGAGATGCTGAGAAAGAGGGCCATAGATCTGAAGCGGGTTGTCTCTGTCACCACAGATGGTGGCTCTGCCATGATGGGAAAAGAGATGCGGGCCGGATGAAAGAGGACAACCCAGATCTTATTGCTTTCCACGGTCTCATCCATCAGACTGTTCTGTGTGCCACTCTATTAGAACATTTTGCTGAAGTAATGAACACAGTGATAAAACTCATCGACTTCCTTAGGGCATCCTCGTCCCTTCAGCATCGCCTTCTGAGAGAATTCCTGGAAGATGTTGAGGCTGTTACTGCACAACTATTTGAGTTGACTGAGTAAAGGCAATGCACTGAGACTTTTATGGTCTGTTCACAAAGAAATAGCAGCTTTCTTTGAGCAGGTGAAGAGTCAGAGCGCAACACAGTTTCCACTTTTTCTGCAAGATGAGCACAAGGTGGATATAGTTTCCTTTTAGGTTGACATTACATCACATCTTAATGAGCTCAATTTAAAGCTGCAGGACCAGAACAATTCAGCTGCTGATTTCATGACAGCTGTTTGCGCTTTCCAGAGCAAGCTGGACATTTTCAAAGAAGATCTTGAAGAAGAGTGTGAATAGCCTACTTCCCAAAACTGCAGGAGCAGATTCAGGTGAGAGAGATGTTTCTCCCTATGTTGACTTCATAAACAAGCTGATTGGAAACTTCAGTAAAAAGTTCAACAGCTTCAGCCTTAGGCAGCAGATCCTCCTGCTAATCCAGAATCATTTCCTCGTCAGAGGATTTTCAAAGGAGGGGACACAGACATTCAAGTCTGCAGAATTTCTACAGCTTGAGCTCATTGAAATGGAAAGGAAATGCTGCATTAAGAGAGCATTTTGAGGCAACTGACCCTGCTACTTTTGGCTACAGAATGTGTCTGAGAGTGTGTTCCCTGGTCTAACCAAAGTAGCACTGCACACCTTGAACTTACAGCTATGAGTCAGCTTTTTCCACTCTGAACATTATCAAAAACAAGTATTGTTCTAGGCTCACCAGTGAACACCTACATATCTGCATGAGAATGGCACTGACTCCATTCCAACCAAGATTTAAATTACTGACAGGGCAATCACATTCCCATTTCTCCTATTAAGTCAAGTCAAACAAAGAATAATTAAAAGATAAAAGGTGGTACTCAAAGCTTTGTTCGCATTTTTTCCTAAAAGAGACACTTTTTATTTATCGTTTTCCGAAGATGTTGAATTTTTTAAATTTGAAACGCAGGCCTTCAGTTCTTTAGGCTATAACCTCTTCAATTTAAGAAATAAAGAAGAGAAAAATGTTTAGTAAATACTCTGGTCGTACTTGTATTTTTCCTAAAAGAGCCACTTTTCATGTATTGTTTTGTGAAGATGTTGACTTTTTTTACTTAAAGTGTAGGCCTTTAATTCTGTAGGCTGGAACCTCTTTTATTTATTTTATTATGAGGTTTCTGTTTTCTTTAATCTGAAATAAAGGCCTTAAATATACTTGCCTGGTACTACTTTTATTTATGGTAAAAGAGCTAGCTGTGCACTCTGTTACACATTTCCTGCATTGAAAACTGACGGTAAATATTGTTGAAACCATATGAAAATGCGGACGTAGGGGAAGGCTATAAGACACAAGCTCGACTTCGGTTTGGACCTTTTACTTGGAGGAAATTTTAAGAACTGGACCTCAGTGACTTTTAATTGAATACTCCTGCTCTATAATGTCATGAAGAGTGATCAGATGAATTCTAATTAATTGCAAAGTCCCTCTTTGCCATGAAAATGAACTTAATCCCACAAAAAACATTACCATTGCATTTCAGCCCTGCCACAAAAGGACCAGTTGACATCATGTCAGTGATTCTCTCATTAACACAGGTGACAGTGTTGACAAGTACCAGGCTGGAGATCATTCCATCATTCTGACTGAGTTACAATAACAGACTGGAAGATTTAAAAGGAGGGTGGTGCTAGAAATCCTTGTTCTTCCTCTGTTAACCAGGGTTACCTGCAAGAAAACACGAGCAGTCATTGCTTTGCACAAAAAGGACTTCACAGGCCAGGATAGTGCTGCTAGTAAGATTGCACCTAAAGCAAACATTTATCAGATCATCAAGAACTTCCAGGCCTGTATCATTCTAGTTAGCTCGTTCAACTTTTGTTAATACTTCGAGTTATTGCTGCTCTGATTTGCAGCCAGTTCTGTTTTGTTGTAGCCCTATTTGCATTCCTAGCTTGGTGTACCGTGTGTGGGTTTAACCTTTGTACATAGTTTGTTGTTCATTTAAAAACCTTTATTTTGAAACCGCCTGTGTCATGTCCTGTTGTCCTGTACTTGAGTTCCTGGCCGTTTGTAATATCTCCTAAAACTTATTCAGCTACTGGATCGGGTCACCACCAGTGCAGAGCTTGCTCAGGAATGGCAGCAGGCAGGTGTGAGTGCATCAGCAAGCACAGTGAGGTGAAGAATTTGAGGATGGCCTGGTGTCAAGAAGGGCAGCAAAGAAGCCACTTCTCTCCAGGAACAACATCAGGGACAGACTGATATTTTGCAAAAGGTACAAGGATTGGACTGCTGAGGACTTGGGTAAAGTCATTTTCGCTGCTGAACGCCTTTTCCAATTGTTTGGGTCATCCAAAAAAAAAAGCTTATCCGGAGAAGGAAAGGTGAGCACTACCTTAGTCCTGTGTCATGCCACCAGTAAAGCATCCTCTGGGGTTGCTTCTCAGCCAAGGGAGTGTACTCACTCACAATTTTGTCAAAGAACACAGCCATGAATAAAGAATGACACCTGAGCAACTTCTCCCAACCATCCAAGAACAGTCTGGTGACAGACAATGGCTTTTTCAGCATGATGGAGCACCTTGCCATGAGGCAAAAGTAATAACCAAGTGGCTTGGAACAAAACATTGAAATTTTAGATCCATGGCCAGGAAACTCCCCAGACCTTAATCCCACTGAGAACTTGTGGTCTATCCTAGAAGCAGGTGGACAAACAAAAACCCACTCATTCTGTTGAACTCCAAACACTGACTATGCAAGAATGGGCTGCCATCAGTCAGGATGTGGCCCAGAAGTTGATTAACAGCATGCTAGGGTGAATTGCAGAGGTCTTGGGAAAAGAAAAGTGAACACTGCAAATACTGACTCTGCATAAACTCAATGTAATTGTCAATAAAAGCCTTTGAAATGCTTGTAATTATACTTCAGTATACCATAGTAACATCTGACAAAAATATCTAAAAACAATGAAGCAGCAAACTGTGAAAACCAAAAGTTTTGAGAATGACACAAAAAACTTTTGGCCATGGCTGTAGACAAAGGGTTTCCTTCTTGCACAGCAACCTCTCAGCCCATTGCGATGTAAAACGTGCTTGACTGTGGACATTGACATCAGTTTTCCAGCAGCTTCTAATTTATTGCAGACCTGCTTTTTGGTGATTTTTGGTTGACTCTTGACCATCCTGACCAACTGTCTTTTAGCAGCAGGTGATAGTTTGCGTTCCCTTACAGCAACACTGCTGTGCCACGCACTTTACACTTACAAGTGCGTGGCACAGTTGATTTTGCGATCTGTAGCGGTTTTGAAATCAATCCAATTGACTTTCCTAAGTTGTTTAAGTCAGTAGTTTGCTTTTTCAGATCTGTGTTGAGCTCCTTAGAATTTCCCAATGTAGTGTTTGTGGCTGAGTCTAAGGAGTGTATCAAATGGGCTGAGAAGTAAGCAACTCATAACAAGGTAAGAGGCTGTTACTAAAAAAAAGATAAACACCACTTTCTACATCTCCAAAACTGATTTTTCAAGTTGCTTTATGTGTATTTTTGACCCAGAAGATTTTGCCAAGTTTCCAAAAGCTGTATAATAATTTTATGAAAGAACCAAAATGCATGATTTTTTGTGACAATCCTAGGAGCTTCAGTAGAAATCAACTGGACTTCTCTTTAAAGTTCTTGAAGACGTTTCACCTCTAACTGACTGATGAGGAGTTTGAGAATTTTATAGCCAACCAGCTCACATGTCCAAAAACCCAGGACTCACATGCCTCAAGGTGCAAATTTTTGTGAAACCAGGTGGTCCAACAACTGCCATCATGGTCTTGGAGCTGCCAGTTTACATAACAAAGGTTATGAATCCGCCATGCCAGGAGTCACTCAAGATGTTAATGATGACAAAAATTTCTGGGGAATGATCTGAGCTGTGACAGGTGCTTGATAAGTGGTGTCACAGACCCCCTCCTTTATTTGGAGATGGTTGTTCAAAGTTGACATTGATGGCCTTTTGCACTCCTCTCTCAAACCATCTGTCCTCTCTGTCCAAAATGTGTACATTGCTGTCCTCAAGGGGGGGGGGCCCTCATCCTTCAGATGCAGTTGGACTGCTGAGTCTTGTCCTGGGGAGCTGCTCTCCTGTTTTGAGCCATGCACTTTTTTCACTTCTCAAGCGTCTCCCCCTCCTCCTTAGTCTCCCCTATGTACAAGTCTGTGTACTCCTTGCTGCATTGGACTGCAAATACAACGCTGCTCCACTTGTGGGTTGGTTTTATATCCTTGGGGTCAACCGTTTTTTCTCTTTGTGACACAGACATGTCCTTCAATCATTCCATCATAGGAAACTGAATTATAGGAAGCATTGGTAACTCAACACTGCCATGACATGCATGGTCTCTACAAGTGTATGTAACCTTGTGTTCACAACTTTATGTAGCACAAAACAGACATGTAAGTGGTCTACAACAAGAGAAAGTCCACCTGGAAATAACTTTAAACTATACAGTTTTCACACTGTAAAGGAGTAAGTTGTTGATCAATAAATAACTCCCACTGCAAACTACAATGTTGCTGTCATTAGACAGCTTTGGGTTATTGGATAGATTTCCCAGCTGATGATAGAGTCATCAGTTGGGAGCCAATATATTCAGAACTGCTATTCTTTCAAAAAGTGTCTGATGAAATCATGATCTGTTACATTCATATTTAAATTATATCGCATCTCAATCCACTTCTGTGAGGGAATACTTTATCCTCTTTTTCTTCTTCCAGTGTGGTTGTTCAGAACAACTATAAACACTTATGATTTCTGACAGCATGTAATTATATCCCGGCCCTTAGGCTAACAGACGCATTCTGGACTTCAAGGATCGTCATAGTAAATATCATCGCCCTGCACTGCCAGCTCAATAAGCACTGGATGTAGCAAAAAGAGCTCTAGAAAAACCTAAGTGGAAGACTTTAGCTTTCGCAATGAATAGAAACACTGACAAAAGTCTCCTCTATTGGCAAAAAAACCCTGTAAATCAACAGTAGAACGAATTTACTTTTTCTATCAGCTGGAGAGCTGCACAGCAGCAGTGAGTGCTGTCCTGCCCCTGGTGGCCAGAAGATATATTGCAGCAATAATGAAAATAAAACCGTAGTCCCTTTCCTATAGCTTTGAGACAAATTTTGACCTGCTCAGTAATGGAAAAGTCTAAAGTGTGAGGAGATAGCAATGCAGGACAGTGATGGGTAGTACAAAGCTCCTGGATCAGGAATAACTAATTCTGTACAGGATGCACAGAGATGTTCTAAGCAGGTATGAGCAAGTATGTTTAACAGAATGTTGGGCTAAAACAGCAAGCACAGATCTGAAGACGGATCTCTCACAGTCTCCAGTCAGAAATACAAAAACGTCAACTGATGACCGTAAGTCCTAAAGGTACAGTAACAGACAATGAGAACAGAATGTATTCTTAATCAAACCCTTATCCCAACACAGCCTACACAACACAGCATTACTCCCTGACCCTTGGGAGAAGTTTTCCTGAAGTAGTGGCAGAGTGAATTTAACAGTGTAAAAAGCAAGTTGAACAGCTGAGGTCCTTGATGTAAGCAGACCAAGACAAAATATTCATCACAAAATTCTGGCCTAGAACCTGAACTCAACTCAGTGTTTGTCAACATGTAGAATCTTTAGCACATCGTGTTTGTCCAGTAAGAACAGAGCTGCCTTGTAGGGAAGTGTGTGCATGAGTTTGAGAAGTGAGGTGGGCTATGAGTCTTTGAGCATGCTAATCTGAGCAAAGATCTTGAGCGCAGGACCCAGTTTGATGTTCATGGTTCCCATAAGATGGTCTTCCTTCAGCAGCAGCAGCGCCTGTCCATCGATCTCCTGAGAGCGGAACTCCTCAGCAATCTCCAGACAACCTGCAGCCACAGACCAACGGCAGTTAGCTTAAGGGACAGCTCTGCAAATTAACTCCATCAGTCTACTGTCTCATGATAATCACCATGGGAAATAACGAGATTCATTTATTAACAGAATACTCTTAACAGTTTTGGCATCAGATTAATCTGGATGCCAGTCTAACTAAAATCAATGAGTGTCTCCCTTGTTTTCACAGGCAAGGTATTTCTCAATTCTTATTACATTTTTTTTCCTTTTTTAAAGAGAGGAAAAAATAGGTCTTTGAAAATTGATCTGAAATCCTCAGAGTGGGATGGTTGGTATGTGATTAACAGCTGAGTTCAGGGGCACAAAGACAGAAAGGGCGTCAGACAAGATTGCTGATATGAGCAGATTACTAATTTAAGAACTGTGAAATTCACCAGTTTTTTTGTCCTTTTGACCACGGAAGGTGAAAAAAAGCAAGCATGCTGATGAATAGTTGTCTTAATGTGCATAGATAAATAATTGAATTTCCCTTTGGGATGAATAAAGTATTTATCTATCTATCTATCTATCTAGTCCAGTTTTACTGATGTAAAGACTGGCAATGACTGGATATTTATAAGATATTTTAATTGGACAATATATTAACTTTGTTAGTGTTTTCCTGGAGGTTGTCACAGGCTAAATTCTTCACATCTGCCTATCGACTGACACTACAATTTACCAATGTTCCCTAAATACCTCACATGCAGGCTACAGTACATGCTAACTAGCTGGCTACAGTGCGCTCAGACAAGTGTGTACAGAAATAAGGCTTTGTAATGTCAGATTTACCAAAGGTTAAATTGAGTGATTTTATCTACACAGTCTGTTTTCTATGTGTGGAGTTTTGAAAGAATGGAGTACATTTTAAATATCAATACTGCAGTTAACTGTGGGAGGCAAAAGTCATGATTGTAATTAATATTCATTAAATTTTGCAGCCCCAGCATGTGCTAGCAAATGTGATGAAATGTAGTACATTTTCTTCTTCACTGCCACGGTATCTCCCTGCCTGCATCAGTGCTCTATATGATAAAGTGCATCTGAGTTGGGGCCTCTCTAATCTCAATTTGTTTTTGAAAAATAATCAGCTATAGGTCAAAATGCAACAGTTAAATAGCTTGTTTCATGTGTCAGGCAGGAACGGACTGACTGAGCCAGTAATGAAGAAAATGTACTACTTTCCACTGCTGTGTCTAAAGCAGGGGCTACCTGCACCAGTAGGAGGGACAACAAAAATGCCTAATGATCACCATGCACTTGCACGAATGCGAACATGTGATATTTTGACATGTAGATTCTCTAGTTCCATTTTGTGGGACTTAGTCAGGCCACCCAAAGAAAATATGCACAGGGAGAATACTTAAACTCCACAGAGAAAGGACCCAGTAAGGACCCCACAAGTAAGGAGAGTACTTTGCAGTGGGGCCAAGGCATGATTAAATATAGTCCTTCAACAAATGTATGTCATTTATTTAGCTGGTATGCATGCAAAAATAATAGCAAAACAATCAAACAAACAAACAAAAACACCCCTCATAATACTCACAGACCATTTTGCTTTAGTTATTTAGTTATCACCATGTAACTTGTTATCAGACCCTCTTCTTCGTCTGTCACAGAGCTACTATTGAAGTGAACTGATTTTGCTAATGACCAAATATCACATCAAATGTACAAGTCATATTCATCAGGGTTAAAAAGCAATATGTAAGTTTGCATAGTACATACAAAACAGTACACAATCTTAGAATGGGAGTATGAAAATGTTTTTTGCATGAGGCTCAAAGTAACAAACCAGTGTGGCTAACAACAGCTTATAAGCAAATGGTGCTAAAAATATAAAAACAACTTCAAGAAGTGAACAAATGTGACATTTGAGGCAGTGCCCACCTGGCAGAGAGGAGATGAACTCGTAGACATCTTCTATGTTCCACTGGACAGGGTCATTGGGCAGGAAACTAGGGGGCAGCAGGGGATGCTCAGAGCCTTGCATTGCAGACACCTGCTGGGCAGCTGATAGGGGAGCTGGGGGTCTTTTGTAGCCAGACAAGTCTGAACATTGACTGGACTCTCCCTGTGCAGGATGGACTGAGTGACCAGTGGACAGAGCAGCTGCAGCAGGCTTCTGGATGGAGGGAGCAACTGGATTATGACTTTAATGATAGTGGCCTGACATGATGTAAGAGCAGCCATGCTCTTAACGATGTCAGTTTAGATATACAGGGCAACAAACACACACTCAATGATCATTTCTTCAAATGGTGGTGTAATTAACTCCGCCAAGGAGGTTAGGTTTTTGCCTGCGTTGGTTTGTTTGTTTGTTTGTTTGTTCGTTCATTCATTCATTCATTTATTTAAGTATTTTTTTCTTTGTTTGTTTGTCTTCAAAATAACTCAAAAAGTTATGGACGGATTTGGATGAATTTTTTTTAGGAAATGTGTGAAATGGGACAAGGAACAAATGATTCAATTCTGGGAGTGATCTGGATCACCGTCTAGATCCAGTATTTTTTTTTTAAATTAAAGGCTACTTTGTCATTGGGAGATTGTGTTGGGGGTGGACTGAAGCTGCTTGGCAGAGGTTTGTGTTCTCTGAGTGCTTTTCTACTTTTATTTTTATCTACCCAAAGTTGAAACATTGTGCTATTGGAAAGTATTTTGAGTTTCTGACGCCTGACACCAGAGTTGGCAAGTTTGCGTACTAGAACCACTGCAGCATTCTAGAGCCTCAGCGGCGCTCGGCAACACTCGGCAGCGCCTGCCGGCATCCGGCAGCAGTTAGCTTAAGGCCGGCACACACTACAAGATTTTTCAAAACTTCCCAGATTTAGAGACCACACACTTGAAGATAACAAAAGACAGATCGGACAAGATTTCTCTTTTCTGATCTTATAGTGTGTGGTGTTCACTACAGAGCAGACCACACACTATAGGATTCTAAACCGATTCTTCAGCAGACTATCAGGTTCTTCACGCTCAGTATTCCAAGTCTCGCGTAGTCAATCGTGACTTCAGTGTAAACAAACATGATAGGAATAACGGCACTATAAATAACGACGTTATTAACGGCGTTCCTTTCTTCAGTAACCAGTAATCTAATTAATTACTCTTCCCATCATTATAACGGCGTTACCGTTACTTCCAAAAATGCGGCGTGTTACTAGAATTGAAGCTGTTTTTCCATCAGACCATCCAGATCTCTGAGCCGAGGGGCAGAGATTTTTTAGGACTGTTAAAATTGACGCGTTAGTGCGGATTAATCCATCATCATGATTAATCTGATTCATTTTTTAGCGACGGTAACTCTACTTGTTTGTTTTTACTTCCTCTTCCGTCAGTCAGCTGAGTCAGCTCGCGTTTTGATTGGCTTAAATCTGGTACACGTGACATCACACACTGAGCGTGCTCGGCTCCTCTCGGGGGACCCCACACACTACAGGATTTCTAGTCGCAAATATTAAACATGTTCATTATCTACGATCTCTCCTTCCGAGACCTTCCGAGCGGATTGGAACGGACAAAATCACTCTTAACACACCACACCCCACAGGAACATCAGACACGATGTCGTTTGCAAACATCCGACAATCGGGCCTTTGCTGGCTTTGATCGTAAGGGGGAGATCAGGACAAAAATCGGCCCGATTATCCTGTAGTGTGTGCCGGCCTTTACTTAGCTACTCTAGGCTACTTTGAACTACACTGTACTTGGCCTTAACATTAGCCTTATTTTATCTTGCTGAACTCTCCTGGTGCTTATTTATTGTCAGAAAGCTGTAAATTGGGACGTCTTGTTAAAACTAAGTAGTTGTTTTTGACATAGAGCTGTTTGTCCTCAAACGCAGCTGCAACAGAAGTCCTATTTAGCAAAATCAAACCAAATTCTCAAGAGGAAAATTTCTTGTTTTATCCTACTTATTTTATCCACAGAGCATCCTCCAATTAATTTGTTCAGAATAAAGAACCAACATACATCATATATTTCTGTGTCCTGTGCAGTGTTAATTTCGCCAGACTATACAATGATACTATTTCATTGGGAGATTGTGTTGGGGGTGGACTAAAGCTGCTTAGAGGAGGTCTGCACTCTCTGAGTGCTTTTGTAGTTGTTGCTCTTGCTTTCATGAACTTAAGGGGGGGGGGGGGACTAAAACATGAAATGCAGCATTAGCAAAAGTTCGAGGAAAGTCTATACTCTTTTTAATACAGCTTAGTGTATTTTGGTGCCTGACTGATGAATTTCAGCCATTCTTCCTGCAAATCACTTCTCGTTCTCATATTTTCATGCTGCCTTGCACTCACAGCATGTTTAAGATGTCCTTTTAGATTTTCAATGATGTTCAGGTGAGAGGCCTGTGAGGCCATTCAAAAACGTTAACTAGAGTTCAGTTCAATGAGTCAGTTAAGTCCTAACTCGTTAATGAAGCTCTGAGGCTTTCTGGGAACTTTCTAACATGCCACAATTTCTGCTTCAATATTTTTGAAAACAACTGTATTGATGTAAACAGTGCAGGTTTTCTGTTATACAGAACGGCCAGTTTTCATTTACTTTATTAAAATAAGGAATACATGCACAAAATAATATTATACACACACAAGTCAAAAGCTGTCTTACCTTCTTTTTGGACTCTAAACTGGTGTTTTTGTGGTTTCCGTTCAGTGCTCTTTGTTTCTTCATGTTCTCCAGGGTGGTTTTGCGGTTTGGGAAAAGACCCATTCTCTTTGTGCATCCCACATTGTAGCTACAAGGAAAGTTAACACGGTAAGCTAAAAATTCATCCACATATTTGTCAATAATATATATGTGTGTAGAAGAAGTACAGGTGTCTTTTATCGTTACATTCCTGTGTGTGACAGAAGACAAGACAAGTAAGCCTACATAGTGTAACTTGCATTTTGGATCCTGGCCAGATCTGATCACCTCTCTATGCTGGAATAATTTAGGATTATAAGAATTTAATGAAGTTACAGATGCAGTTGTTCCAGCATGCACAAATGGCAATTCTCTCTCTTTGCAGACACTCATGGCTCATCCTGCTGTCTAATGCTGGTAATTAATGCAGGTATAAAATAAACTCTGAGGAAGTAGTCCTAAACAGCTGGAAGAAATAAACTTCAGCACCTTTTAACATCTTGTAGGGAAAAAACACGTCATTATTGGTGAGTTTCAATAATCTAAGCTGTTAGCGTCTGGTTTCATTGCAGGAAAGTGTTTTTTTTAAATTGTGGATATGAAAAAAGGCTTATGCAAAGTGCCCTAAGATAACAAATGTTGTGAATTGACAGTATATAACTAAAAATGAATTAACTGAATTGAATCAGTGTGGCAGCTTGCCATATTTAGCTGTCTCTGACCTTCTCTTGCTAGAAGCAGCAGCTTACAGAGGTATGAAGTGCAATCTGGAAGTTCAGAGTTTCTCAGATTTAAAATTCTGTCAGACTGGCCCTGACCCTCTATGCCTACAGTTTAGAGATCAGACTCCAGTGGTAAAGCATTCAGTCTTTAAGACTGAAAAAAGTGCATAGGGTCAACAGTGCAACCAAGCACAGGCTTGTTTTGGCTGACATTCAGGTGGTAGTGCACCATTAAGTCTACTGTAACATTTTAAAACAAATGAGAAAGAAAATTAAGTGCAAACAAGCAGGACTGTTGCGTGTGCCTTCGTGCTAACACATGCCTGCTCACAGCACTTTGAAATCGCAAGTTTTCTGATTGCACACCACTCGCCATAGATTTCACTCTTCCTCCTCCCTAAAATGAAATTCACGCTGAAGTGTTGCTGTTCTGGCACAGTGGAGGATATCTAGCCCATTTTGCAAGTTGGTGCCAAATGCACTTGCAGAATGGGACTTCCAGAAAGCATTCTAAACATGGCAAGAGCACTGTATATGTGAGGGGGCTAAAGAAAACTTTTTTTTTTACATTCTCAAGGTATTGCTGAAAAGGAACCTGGATTTCAATGTCCTTCTTAGATTTGAATATATATTGAGCAAACTGGGCCTCTGACCACCGTAAGACACACGGCAGAGAATGACAGTGGTCAGATTTTCTAATCACTAAACCAAAGAGGACATAGTTAGGACAGCCTAGCAGAAACAAGGTTTTTAAAAGGAAAGAAGACTGTATTTATGCCATGATGATGCTGCAGAGGCAATAAAAAACTGGAAAAAATAGATGGAGCCAAAAGGGCACTGAGAAAAAGACTTTGAATCTTGAAAAAAAATTCAGTCTTTTTCCAGGATGACATCTGACAATTGTTTGACAGAGGAATTAACCAAAGATTTGGTAGAAGCATTAAAAGTTCCTTTCACTGGAAGTAAGGGGCCAAGCCCAACCCCTGAAAAACAACCCCACACCATAATCTCCCTCCATCAAACTTTACACTTGGCACAATGCAATCAGGCAAGTACCGTTCTCCTGGCAACCACCAAACCCAGACTTGTGCATGGGATTGCCAGACAGAGAAGCGTGATTCGTCACTTCAGAGAACACATCTCCACTGTTCTACAGTCCAGTGGCGGCGTGCTTTACACCACTGCATCCAATGCTCTGAATTGCACTTGGCGATGTAGGGCTTTGATGCAGCTGCTCGGCCATGGAAACTCATTCCATGAAGCTTTCTGCACACTGTTCTTGAGTTAATCTGAAGGCCATTTAGTCCAATCATGCTCCATGAAACCCTGCCAAACTCAAGACAACGTCAGGTGTACATTGCATGTAATTCATCAGATACGCCAGAAGCAGACTGAAGCAGCCATAAAGGATTTGAAGCACAGGGTTCATACACTTTTCATCTATGACTTTCAATGACTTTTCCATGACTTCTCCATAAGTTCACCAAATTTCCATGACCAAAACACAGCATCACTGTTCACTGAAATGTATTTTTATTTTAGTATTCAAACATAAGGTGCCTTTCAAGAAGAAAATATTTGCTTTATTAAAATAAAAATATTTGCAGTGCATTTCCCTCTGCTCATTTTTGACAAAATAATAAAACTACCAATAAATGTTCATTTTCAGCAGAATAACAAATCACAAAAATAATACTGGGTTTGTACACCTTTTCACCTTATTTGTTGCTAACAGTTCTCTGTAACTAGGAGGTGCAAATATGCATCACTTCATGTGAAACAAACTTAAACACTTCCACAGCAAATTGGCTGAATACCTAAGTATCAAAACTCACACTAAACACAGAATAAGTGGACTTAAAACTATTAACAGATGTCTGAGTCTGAGGTATGTTAATAGTCTTAAGTCCACTTATTCTGTGAAAACACATCTAGGCATTTGACACAATCTAAATGTGGACTTCATCCACATTTACATTTGGTATTAAATGTGGATAAAGTATTGGTGTAAATCCATTTGTTTGCACTGCAAATGGGGGATTAGACTCTCATCAAATAGCACTACATATGCCATTTGTTGCGCCACTTTTGCCAATATGAGACTCTTAAAATATGGAGCAAGGCTAAATGTGGAGACATGCGCACACTTTCGCTCACCGCAGGCAAGTCTTGCAGCAAACTGGCCAGGGTTTCCCCCAGTGCTTTATAAGCCTGGCGGGCCAGGCTTTCCTTGACCCCCCGCCAGGCTAAGCGTCACTTGTTTATTTATTTTAAATAGATTTTTCTATGTGCCAAAACAGTGATAGCAAAGACGATGTACAGAGCTTTTAACAGCATCTCGCGATACAGTTGAAAACGCAATGGCGACATTTTATGGTCGATACGTGAACTTTTTCCGAAGTCGGAGGAGCACAAAAAGTAAAGACCTCACAGCACAGCATACTTGTTCAGCCTCTGAGTTCCCTGGTTTTACCTCTTGGGCATGTTTGCACTTTTTTATTAATGTTAATTTATTTTACTTTTAAATGTTACCAGCAACTGCTTGTTTTAACATTCACTAGGATGTAACTTAAGTGAAAACAATTGATATTATTTATTTTAATTGTATTTCTTTGTGTTTGTTAAAACCGTATTTCAAGATTGTGCCTTTTAGTAAGACTCTACATTTAAGTATTGTTAATAAATGGCTTATAATAACACATAATAGTCATATTTTACATATTTTTACATATTTGTCATATTTACAACGCCCAACGTTGTTTGCTTCTTCGCTGTCGAGGGTGCTGTAGCTTCATTGGATGTATTTAGTACACCAGCATTCATAAACTCATGATGGGCACCAACAGCGGCTTTTTCGTGCTTTTTCCCCTTTATGTGGCTAACAAGCACAGCCTTGCTCATGATGGAAATGTCAAATGTTTTACAGCAGAACTTGCACTTAGCACATCTTGGGTCATTGTCTTTTGCTAGCCATAACTGGTATTTTAAAAGACACTCATTTTGAAGCTTCACTTCCCTGGCATGGCACAGCTAATTTGGTACCTGCTCCCAGCTTTAGCGTACCTACGCTCCTGGAGGTGGAAATCACTGAATGCGCTTCTCGTACACCACTGAAATATTGCGACCGACAGTAATTAATTATATTTGAAAATAATAATAATTAGGGCCTGAGCACCAACGGTGCGTAGGACCCTATTGGAACCCTACTGGTTATTAGGGCCCGAGCACTACAGTGCGTAGGACCCTATTGGAATTGTATTCGTTTTTATTAGGGACCAAGCACCGACGGTGCGTAGGACCCTATTGGAACCCTACTGGTTATTAGGGCCCGAGCACTACAGTGCGTATGACCATATTGGAATTGTATTCGTTTTTATTAGGGACCAAGCACCGACGGTGCGTAGGACCCTATTGGAATCGCTCGGATTATTATTAGGGCCCGAGCACCAACGGTGCAAAGGACCCTAATCAGAAGTGGCAAAAAATTTTATATTTCATGGGAGTTGCACACGTGTGTGGCAAAATGGCTCTGTAGCGCCACTTTGAAAATTGGGCTCTATGGGAGTTAATACAGCTAGTTTCACGTACACCTACCAAATTTGGTACACATGTGCACCAAGACAAGACAAACAAAATTGCCTAATCAATCCATCAGCAAAAGTGTACAGGAAGTCCGCCATTTTGCTTTATATTTCTGATTTTTGCTCATATTGAAGAGCTATAACCGAACACAGGGTAACTCCAAGACAGCTGAAATTTGGTCAGTATATACAACAGGCCTTCGTGATTAAAAGTTATCAAAACGCTCCGCAAAAGTATGAGGGCTGTCTAAATACACTTCACAGGCTCCGATCTGCCTCAAACTTTATGTGCCGACATCCATGTGATCAGGGCAGGACTCTGATCACATGGGTGGATATTTACATCCATGTGCAAATATCCACCCACAGTCATAGCACCACCTCCTGGCAACAGGAAATGACATGTTTTACATTTTAATGTCCTATTATTAGCCAGTAGACCGTATTCACCTGAAATGTGGTGACATAAGCCTCAGAACATTGATGATGATTCATGGAGAAAACTGTGACTGGTCGTCAAACGGTGTGTCTGTGGCGGGGTGGCGAACTTTGATGTCTCGCCATGACTACTATAGTGTTTATATCTCAGCTGGACATGATCCAATCTGGGCCAAATTTCATATGCTGGACAGGAGTCCACTGCTGAACACATCCACATTTTAAAATTTAGTCATAGTCATAGTGTCACCTAGTGGTACCAGGAAGTTATAGGCCGGACATTTGCACTTTCCATTGCTCCAAACTTAGTGATATAATCCTGAAATTTGGCCAGTATATACAACAGGCCTTAATGATGAAAAGTTGTCAAAGTCTTCCACAAAAGTGAAACGGTGCGGCTGCGGCGCCCCTCTGAAGTTTGAGTCATATGAAGGGGAAATCTGTCACTCTTCTCACTCTAGGACCCTGTGTGTGTCCCTGCTGCAGCCACCATGCCCTTCCCCCGTCCCAAACACACACACACAGGCACACATAGACACACACATGCAGGCTCAGAAAAAACAGATAAATGGTGCAACATTGACATCTACTGTTCTAACTGCAGTTAGACATTAACATTAACTACTGGTGACCCTAAAGTGCAATACACTACAACAATAACCAAAACACAACTAAATGAACCAAACTGGAAGAGGTGGGTACCAGTGGGCAACATGACACATCAGAAGTGGAAGTTATTCTGCCTGTATGAGAAAACTTTCAAAGGTAGTACAAGTTTTGGGGAAATACTACTGTTGTTATGACACAAAATGCACTTTTAAGGTTATTTGAAGTGAGAAAGTGGTTGTATAGATGTCAAATCTGTGCTCATTTTATCAAGATGAAGTCTGTCTAAAAATGTACTCTGACGATGTCGGAGATGTGAGTGTAAATGAAAGAGTAATGGATTTATTCTGGTATGATGTATTAAAAACAACGATATAATATCAAATATGTATTTCAACAAGTTTAATTATACATTCGTCAATATTTATATCATCACAAATTGTAGCTAGAAAAGCAGTCAGAGAGCACAGACCTCCACCAAGCAGCTTCAGTCCACCCCAACACTATCTCCCAATGACAAAGTATCCTTAAAAAACACCCAACATATACGTGCAATGCTCTGTCCTACCACAAGGTGGCACTGCAGGGCTTTCTAACACTTCCAATGTCAAACATCTTTGAAAAAATTCCTGGATCCAGACTGTGATGCGGATCACTCCCAAAACTCAATCATTTGTTCCTTGTCCCACTTCAAGGGGGCTGA
Organism: Dascyllus trimaculatus; assembly: GCA_024666655.1. Taxonomy (NCBI): domain Eukaryota; kingdom Metazoa; phylum Chordata; class Actinopteri; family Pomacentridae; genus Dascyllus; species Dascyllus trimaculatus. The sequence continues at coordinate 1,383,468 of CM045452.1, read as the reverse complement.
GGGGGGCAACTCCCACTTCATTTCATGTGCACTCAATATGACCACCTATGGCCGGAATAGGTACAAATGATTATATCTTCTTTGTCTTTTCTTTAATTCATGAAAAGAAAATATGGTAGCCTCCTGAGACTCTGTGTCCACATGCGTGGACATGGTATTTTGGCTTCCCTGCACCATAACCCTGAATATGGAAGTTTAAAAACTTTGAAAACTGCCTGTTGTTCTCTTCAGTCCAACACTCTCTAGGAGCTGTGTGCTGAACCTGGCGGCAGGTGGGGCATGGCTGTGATCTGCTATTACTTATGACTATTCATGTTACTGCTACCACTTATGACTTATATTCATGAGGTCCTACTAATCCCAAATAACTAAGGTAAATTAGATTAGATTAGATTAGATTATACTTTTTTAATCCCACAACGGGGAAATTTCCTTGTTACAGCAGCAGAGAAAAAGCAGAAAAACACACAATATACCCTATACATAAAAAAGAAAATAAACAATCTACTATAAAGAAACATTTTAAATATACAATAAGATACAACAATAAGTGAGGTATGAATGTGAAAGTAATATTTAACAAGGCAAATTGAATAAATAATATTACACATGGTGAAAGTACGATGAATAGTGCAAGCAGATGAGTAGTGCAAAAAAAGCTACAACACGTTCAGGTTGTGTTACTGTTGTACAGTCTGATGGCCGTTGAAATGAACAACCTGCGGTAGAGTTCCTTCCTACACTGTGGGTGTATCAGTCTGCTGCTGAAGGAGCTGCTCAGAGACCCCACAATGTCATGCTCCTCTATAGATTCCAGTGGACAGTCCAGGACAAAGCTCGCCCTCCTGATCAGTTTATTGAATCAAATTAAATCAAATTGCATGGCCCAAAAAAGTTGGGGTCTCAGGAGATCAGGAGACAGTGTAGCCGAGTCAAGGCTGCTCTCGGCAGGTTACTGTGAGCGCTGACCTCCTGGTTGTAAATGTCTAACCGAGACACTCACATCTCCGACATTGTTGGAGTAAATTTTTAGACAGACTTCATCTTGATAAAATGAGCACAGATTTGACGTCTATACAACCACTTTCTCACTTCAAATAACCTTAAAACTGCATTTTGTGTCATAATAACAGTAGTATTTCCCCAAAATTTGGATTACCTTTGAAAGTTTTCTCATACAGGCAAAATAACTTCCACTTCAAAAGCCCAACGGCACCGTCCAATCAGCAACGTCTCATGTTGCCCACTGGTACCCACCTCTTCCAGTTTGGTTCATGTAGTTGTGTTTTGGTTAATGTTGTAGTGTTTTGCACTTCAGGGTCACCAGTGGTTGTAGTGTTTTTGAATGGGTACTTGTGTTTGTAGTTCTTTTTTTCATTTTTTAGCCATTTGTTGATGTGGTTTGCACTTCAGGGCCACCCTAAGTATGTGAGGTGTTTATGGAACATCAGTAAAATGTAGGATTTACCAATGAGCAGATGTTCAGCAAGTGTTTAGCCTGTGACCAGTTTATGACTGATATCAGAAAATGACTGGTGAAAACATGAATATATTTTCTGAATGAAATACAGTATTTTACAAATATCAAGTCTTGTGTCACTGAAAATCAACGCACCATAAGTGGGTTATACAAAAACAGCCATTCATCAGCAGGCATAGTGGATTAATAGCTGTAGCAATGCTGAACCAAAACAAAGAGGTGTGGTGGGGCGACCAAATCATTGGCTGGTGCAACAAGAAAGTTGGTAGCACCACTGCTACTAGTGGAAAAGTTAGTCTGGAGCCCAAATTAAAATATAGAATATACAGTTAGGTCCATAAGTATTTGGACGTTGACACAATTTTCAGCATTCCAGCTCTGTACAACACCACAATGGATTTGAAATGAAACAATCAAGATGTGCTTTAAGTGCAGACTTTGAGCTTTAATTTGAGGGCATTTACATCCAAATCAGATGAATGGTGTAGGAATTACAAAACATTTTATATGTGCCTCCACCTTTTTAAGGGACCAAAAGTAATTGGACAAACTAACATAATCATAAATCAAATTGTCACTTTTTAATACTTTGTTGCAAATCTTTTGCAGTCAATGACAGCCTGTAGTCTGGAACTCATGGACATCACCAGACGCTGGGTTTGGTCCCTGGTGATGCTCTGCCAGGCCTCTGCTGCAGCTGTCTTCAGTTCCTGCTTGTTCTTTGGGCATTTTCCCTTCAGTTTTGTCTTCAGCAAGTGAAATGCTGCTCAATTGGATTCAGGTCAGGTGATTGACTTGGCCATTGCAGAACATTCCACTTCTTTGCCTTTAAAAACTCTTTGGTTGCTTTCGCAGTATGCTTCGGGTCATTGTCCATCTGCATTGTGAAGCGCCGTCCAATGAGTTTTGAAGCATTTGGTTGAATATGAGCAGATAATATTGCCCGAAACACTTCAGAATTCATTCTGCTGCTCTTGTCAGCAGTCACATCATCAATAAATATAAGAGATCCAGTTCCACTGGCAGCCATACATGCCCACGCCATTACACTACCACCACCATGCTTCACTGATGAGGTGGTATGCTTTGGATCTTGAGCAGTTCCTTCCCTTCTCCATACTCTTCTCTTTCCATCATTCTGGTACAAGTTGATCTTTGTCTCATCTGTCCATAAGATGTTGTTCCAGAACTGCACAGGCTCTTTTAGATGTTTCTTGGCAAACTCTAATCTGGCCTTCCTGTTTTTGAGGCTCACCAATGGTTTACACCTTGTGATGAAACCTCTGTATTTCCTCTGGTGAAGTCTTCTCTTAATTGTTGACTTGGACACAGATACACCTGCCTCCTGGAGAGTTTTCTTGATGTGGCCAACTGTTGTGAAGGGGTTTTTCTTAATGAGGGAAAGGATTCGTCTGTCATCCACTACACTTGTTTTCCGTGGTCTTCCAGGTCTTTTGGCGTTGCTGAGCTCACCAGTGTGTTCTCTCTTTTTAAGAATGTACCAAACAGTTGATTTGGCCACACCTAATGTTTTTGCTTCTCTCTGATGGGTTTATTTTGATTTTTCAGCCTAATGATGGCTTGCTTCACTGATAGTGCCAGCTCTTTGGACTTCATATTGAGAGATGACCTCTCCAGATTCCAAATGAATATACCACACTTGAAATGAACTGCAGGCCTTTTATCTGCTCCTTGTAAATGAAATAATGAGGGAATAACACAAACCTGACCATGGAACAGCTGAGTAGCCAATTGTCCAATTACTTTTGGTCCCTTAAAAAGGTGGAGGCACATATAAAATGTATTGTAATTCCTACACCGTTCACCTGATCTGAATGTAAATACTCTCAAATTAAAGCTCAAAGTCTGCACTTAAAGCACATCTTGATTGTTTCATTTCAAATCCATTGTGGTGTTGTACAGAGCTGGAATGCTGAAAATTGTGTCAATGTCCAAATATTTATGGACTTAACTGTATATATGTTAAAACAACACAGCAACGTGCCAACATATATTTTACTTTTATATAAACAAATTCACAATATTTATACACTGAATGCAGAGACAATTATTTAACAATATGTTAAGGAGAACTTACATTTATGAAGTCTTACAATTACAACAGGCCCTTTGAGGACAACCATGATGCTGATGTGGCCCGGGATGAAAATGAGTTTGACACCCCTGATGTACATGGTGGCCGTGCCATGCGAAAAAGTTTGTGATGCAATCCTTGAAATTGGTCAGCTAAGTGTGAGCACCTTGAAATTTCTGCCACATCCCGACATGCACCACACCTGGACGTGCGCCACGTCCCGACAGGCGTGGGTGTGCGAGGACCCGTTCAACGCTGCTTGCAGCTTTAATTATTATTATCATTATATCTGCCCTAGTTATCTGTTATGGAATCTGCATTTCCATAACTTTTCTAAAACTTTACACAAAAAACAGAAATCCATAACTTTTCAAAGGCCTGGAATTTGCATTTTAAATTTCCATGACTTTTCCAAGTTTTCCATGACTGTGCGAACCCTGGAAGAAGAAACGTTTACTAAAGTGGTCATTTTTGTATAAAATTCTCCGTCAGTTTCACAAAAACACCCATATAGACATACAAGCCTTTTATGTTGAACCATTAGCAAGAATAAAAATAAATGGCTGTTTTTCAGTACCTTCTGAAATAGAGTGCAGCTTGTGAGGGATGTCCTATGAGCTCCCTCCTATTTGCATGCTGTATAGTGTCTCTAAGTCAACAGATCAGGCAAAACGATAAGATTCAAGTTTACTGTGATATGTACGTAAAACAGAAGATAAACAAAAATTTCAATGCAGGATGTGCATATGTGGCGCACACCAACAGAACCATTCAGGTCAGATTGCTTGACCCCTACAGTTAGGGATTTTGGTGGGTGCTAGGCTAGGGGGAATATGGATAACATGGTTTGGGTTTACCTGTTCGTTTAGAGGGAACAGTCATTGCAAATCAGTACAAAGTTATTATATAGTTCTCAATGATCACCTTTATGCTACAATAAAACATTTCTATTCCAATGGCAGTGACTCCTCTAAAATGACAGTGCCCCCATCTGAACGACAAGAAGGGTTACTGAGCGGTTTGATGAGTAAAATGATGTGATTAATATGATATGACCTTCACAGTCCCTAGATTTCAACTCAGTTGAACAGCCATTTGTCCCCCTTTTGTAGTTTTGAATCAGGGCCTTTATAACATAAAGTATGCCAAATTTATTTGTTCGCAGCTGTTTAATTTGCCAAATATATAATTAATAAACAATTAGGTTAATATCTAGGTAGGTATCGGATCATAACCATTACTAAAGTACTCAGATTAAGGCCAAAAATCTTGATCACAACAAGACATCAGAACATCACTAAAGCTCCACCACAGTGCAAAATTGTGAAGATGAAGGAAACTATGTTACCGTTTAGCACACACTGTAGAACAGAACCTCTTGGACCTTTTGAAGATGTAGGCAAAATCAACCCTGCCACACAGCTCACAGGTCAGCATTGGCTCCTGCTGGGACTTGATCTCTGAGGGAATACACAGCATACAGTAAGCTGAATGCACACAAAGCTGACATACAAATTTTCAAATAGTAGGAAAGTGATAAGATACAAAACTAAAATCAGGTAAGCAAGTGCTAGGGTACTCTCCCTTAGAAGAAAACATGAAGAAAAATGAAGCCGTTCAAGGCATTTTTTATTTGGAGTACATTGAGCAAATAACATCTTGCTTTCATAAACATACATTTTATTGAATTTCTATCATTTTAACCACAATGTTTCAATATATAAACATTGTAAATAAAAAAAAAATCAAAAGCATAATGTATTAATTTATTCTTGTTTAGAGTTTTTATTTACAATTTAGATGCAGTTTATAAACACATTCCCCATTGGCTTTCAGTAAACATAATAAATACACTATATTACCAAAAGTATTTGCTCACCTGCCTTGACTCACATATGAACTTTAGTGCCATCCCATTCCTAACCCATAGGGTTCAATATGATGTCGGTCCACCTTTTGCAGCTGTTACAGCTTCAACTCTTCTGGGAAGGCTGTCCACAAGGTTGAGGAGTGTGTTCATGGGAATATTTGACCATTCTTCCAGAAGCGCATTGGTGAGGTCACACACTGATGTTGGTCGAGAAGACCTGGCTCTCAGTCTCCGCTCTAATTCATCCCAAAGGTGTTCTATCGGGTTCAGGTCAGGACTCTGTGCAGGCCAGTCAAGTTCATCCACATCAGACTCTGTCATCCATGTCTGTATGGACCTTGCTTTGTGCACTGGTGCACAGTCATGTTGGAAGAGGAAGGGGCCCGCTCCAAACTGTTCCCACAAGGTCGGGAGCATAGAATTGTCCAAAATGTTTTGGTATCCTGAAGCATTCAAAGTTCCTTTCACTGGAACTAAGGGGCCAAGCCCGACTCCTGAAAAACAACCCCACACCATAATTCCTCCTCCATCAAATTTCACACTTGGCACAATGCAGTCTGAAATGTACCGTTCTCCTGGCAACCTCCAAACCCAGACTGGTCCATCAGATTGCCAGATGGAAAAGCGTGATTCATCACTCCAGAGAACGCGTCTCCACTGCTCTATAGTCCAGTGGCGGCGTGATTTACACCACTGCATCCGGTGCTTCGCATTGCACTTGGTGATGTACGGCTTGGATGCAGCTGCTCTACAATGGAAACCCATTACATGAAGCTCTCTGCGTACTGTACTTGGGCTAATCTGAAGGCCACATAAAGTTTGGAGCTCTGCAGCAATTGACTGTGCAGGAAGTCGGCGACCTCTTTGCACTATGCGCCTCAGCATCCGCTGACCCCTCTCCGTCAGTTTACGTGGCCTACCACTTGGTGGCCGAGTTGCTGTTGTTCCCAAACTCTTCCATTTTCTTATAATAAAGCTGACAGTTGACTGTGGAATATTTAGGAGCGAGGAAATTTCACCACTGGATTTGTTGCACAGGTGGCATCCTATGACAGTTCCACGCTGGAATTCACTGAGCTCCTGAGAGCGACCCATTCTTTAACAAATGTTTGTCAAAACAGTCTGCATGCCTAGGTGCTTGATTTTATACAGCTGTGGCCAGGCCAAGTGATTAGGACACCTGATTCTGATCATTTGGATGGGTGAGCAAATACTTTTGGTAATATAGTGTAGCTTTAATTTACTCTCACTTTAATCAGCAGAGAGACCACCGTTTCTAAAGTGACTGATAGCAAGTAAGACATGCACTGCAGAGGTAGGTCAGCAAGACAGACAAACAAGAAAGAGATTCACTGACAGCAAGCACATCAATTCAATGCTACTGTCATTTGCTTTACCAACTTATAGACAGACAATATATATAGATAGATAGATGACACAAGTTTACCAAATTGTTGTTCCTGGAATTCCCTCAATTTAACTACAGACCATTACTCATTTTGTTTGTATTTCAAAGTAAGTGAGCACTTTTATAAAGATAAAATCATCATGAGAAGTGTACTATGAAGCAAGATCAAAGGGTTAGTGACATATGTTGAGTCTATCGCAAAAGTTTCAATATCATGAAGAAGGTTCTCTTTTGACCTGGCTAGATCACTATGGTAACTGATGCTGCACAGCTAACTTGTTCTGTAGGAGGTTATGTTAAGGAGTTTCAGATTAAAATGGGCTTTCACAACACTCTTTTACCAGTTCTTTACCTGACAATTCTCTATGAGCAATACAGATTGTCACCTGATTAATGCATTGGCTTTGTAAACCTGTTGAGCCATACATTAGCAATGCCACTGAACAGATCAATGAAATTACAGTGGCACAAACTCTATGTGTTGCGTTGCCACATGAACCTTTATTTATACTGTTGGTGATGCACAAAGTTATTTATTATTTTTATGCTTAGTCCGGATTTTACTGTCAAGTACATGTTACAATGCTGGTTTTGTAGCTAATAGAGCACAGATTCAAAAATACATTATTCTGTTAACATTTATCACAGAGACTGTTCAAGCAATAACTGAAGAGATTTTAACATGAACTTGACAATGAGACAATGTCAGATTTAAATGCACTTTCTCAATATCATGTTAAAAAATAAATAAAGTTTAACAGCAATAACTGCCATGTTTAAAAAAAGCAGCTGAATTGAGACTGCACCGAGTGGTGAAATAAATATATAAACTTGCATCACTAACAGTTTTCTACCTGCATTATTTTTTGAAATAATTTGCAGTAAAAGTGCTACACACCATAATACTCTTTGTAGTTAGTGAAGAAAGTTAATAACCACCATGAGGATACCGATTATCTCTGACTTGGGTCTTCAGTTCTGTTGAGCCAGCTTATACAAAGAAAGCCTAGCTATTTCAAACTTGCTTCTGAAGCCACCCCTTGGCGGAGGGCCCACAATCCAAGCTTATACCACACATGACATGTAGACACAGATTTCTTCCAGACTGATCTCTGAAAAATGTCATTAGTGTACAATTAAATTTTATGAACCTATGTGATACTGGGAATGTTTTGATTTTGGGAAAAAGTGTAGCCCTGTTACAACAGTATTACACATATACAAGAAGGAAATATCGCCTCTCAATATGCACCATACACTTAGAAAGAAGAAATGAAGCTGCACAACTGGTCTGAGAACTTTAAATCTAAAAAGCTTTACCCTTTGGTGTGATGCTGTCCATCTTTGAATCTGCTGTGCTTCTTCTTAGGCTCTCTATTGAAAAAGATGGACGCTCCACCTGAAAACATAGAAAAAAAAAAATTGTTACAGTTGACTGCAGTGTCTTTTTTGGCAGCCATCTTAGTTTTATTCTTAGTCTTTTGGATGAAAATGCTTATTAGTTTTAGTCACATTTTAGTCATTTCTATATGTGATGGTTTTAGTCTGGTTTTAGTCGATGAAAACTCAAAAAAGTTTTTGGCTAGTTTTAGTAGTTTTAGTCAGTTTTAGTTTAAAAAAAAAGTATTAGTCTTTTAACAAATTAATTTATGTATTGGAAATTGGAATCAAGGTTGACAGGTGGGGGGTGGGGGGGGTGGGGGGGTGTCCTATAATAAGGGTCGTCTATTCGGGCCAATACAGTAGAGTAGTCAGTTCTCACTAGCTGCGGCTGCGACCGCAGGCTGCAGCAGTTACCCGCAGCTGCATTTGGGGTCAAAAAAAAAAAAAAAAAGTTCTCTCGCCACCGGCCTGGAACAGATCAGCCGTTCAGGAAACCTCTCGAACCTCCCTATGGCCAGCCTGCCCCTGGTGAGCCTTCAGGTGCCGCTTGAGATTGGTGGTATCCTTTCCACCTAGTTTGTGGCCACATTTACCGACGTCTCTACATTGCATTCTGTTTTTCTTTCTGAAGGATTATATTGAAAGTATGTCCATAGATCATTTCGTCGTTTCTGACCACCAAGCCGATGGACCAATGCTGCTGCCACGGTCAATCAATGAATTATTAAACTAAATTGCGTGTCTGTGACTAGTGACCGGTGTGTTGTACAAAATGTGCACGGCACTCCAGGTGGGGGGTGTGACCAAACAACGATAGGATGCAGCAGCATTGCTAATACGTTTTAGCTTTTGACTGACAGATTACACACACAAGAGGCAGAAATGTCATGCATTTTAAACGTCTGACAGACCACCTACTAACATTTTCATCCAGTCTTGTCTCGTTAACGAAAACTCACACACAACTCGTCACGTTTTAATCATCAAAGAGCCATGTCTAGCTTATTGCCGTTGTTATTGTCATGAAAAAAGGGGCGCCAACAAAATAATTTCGTCATCGTCGTCGTTGACGAAAACAACACTGGTTGACTGCTCTGCAAATGACCCATGGGAATCACAGGGCACCTTCAAAACAATGCACTAACATGCTTTGACTTAATTAGATAGTCAAGTGTGAAAATTGGATGTATGGATGGAGAGTTTTTAATCAATAGATGACAGTGGAGAAGGACAGACAACGTGAAGAGAAAAGGGTAGCGGTGGTGAAGGTACCTAAAGATTTTGATGACAAAAGACACCTGCTTCAGTGGCAAAATAATTACATGTTTCTATTTGATTCTGTTATATCAGTACAATAACCTGTTGCCACTTGGGTAATAGGCTTGGGCATCAAGAAGCAGTTCCAAATTTCTGATTCTAAAGGAATCATCAAAAAAAGTTTAACTTGATTGTGCTTATTGGTTCCTTCACAATTTTTACTTATGCTGGTTTATAAACGGTATGCTAGTATGCTGGGGGCAAGAGGGGAATGGGGGGACGGGGAAACACAACTATTCAGATCTCAAATTTAGTATTCGAATACCACCAGAACGACCGAATACTCAGATATTCAGGTCTAGCCCTACCCCCGTCCTCATGTGAATTTGTGTTATGTAAATAAAACTGAATTTTAAATAATGCTTTGGAACTGAGACAGGGTCCTCTGTGATCAGTGGAACAGAGACACCAAGGCACCCCGCTCGATGTTCAACATTAATGCAAGACACTTTCCAGATCTGTCAGGATGTTGTGAAGTTTCTTTCATGAGAAGGCCACCAGAACGCAAACCTTCAGAGAATTCACAACACACACCTCCAGACATCCAGGATGCATATTGGGCCCAGCTCAGCCAAGTGACTGGCTCAAACCCCCAGTCACTATCAGGCCTACAAAGGACCAAATGGCTGCCATAAACATTGATCCTTCAGGAAATGGGGGTCAAAATCTGACAACAACATCAAAAGGATTCCACTTCACTGACAATACCACAAGGAACACTAAAGTCACATTAGAACAAAGACCAACACTTACTCCACCATCCTCCATTTAAGTATTCTTTATCTACACTCAGTTAAAAGAACTGTTGAACACTGATTTCAACAATCTAAACATGATCACCATTACAACACTCAGTCTCCTTAATTTTTTTAATTGCTTGTGTATGTGTCAAACTACAAGTTTAACAGTGTCTAACGCCATATACGTATTTTGTCTTGCTTTGATCCTCTGTATACCAGGAGTACCAATACATCAACGATGTGTCACCATACTGGATTGATTGGAAACCATAAAATTAATAAAAACTATGTGACAGTGTAACTCTGTGAGGGACATCTGGACATCAGCCCTCCACAGGGCCTGTGGGGGGTCTGTGCTGGACCCCCTGCTGAGTTAATGACATGCAAAAGTCCCTTTTAAAAGACCATACCTGAAAGCATCACACTGAGTCTTTCTTCTCTGGAGTTGTCTTTCCTAAGAGTTTTCCTTCCCGAGAGTCTGACCTAAATTCTTCAAGACCGACTCTGAGGCGGTGTCCACCGCTGTTCCGACCTGCATCAACAGGCTGACCTGACCATCCATCTACAGAAGCACTGCTGCAGCATCACAACGTGCAAACAAGTAACTTTCAGTCACTGAAACTTGGTATAACCTTCTAAATTCTCTTTTATTGCAAAGACACATTTTTACAGGTTAACAAATTAGCCTACCATCAAATTAACGGCTGCTTTCAGGTGTGGTCTATTTATCCCTTCCTCTCCGGACGCTATATTTCAAACGCAATATTAACCCCAGGGGAGCCGGGGCTCCAGGAGGTGTTGATGGCTATGTAGAGAGACGATCGGTGTGAGTGTGGGGTGTGAGGTGGTTCTTTTCAAATCTGCAGTAAAACAGATTCAGGTCATCAGCCAGTTGTTGTTGGCTACTAGCAGAGGTGGGGGGTGATGGCTTGTAATTTGTGATATCTTTCAGGCCTTTCCACACTGATGCAGGGTCGTTGGTTGAGAAATGGCTCTTAGTTTCTCTGATGTCCTTTGTCAGTGTGTTCCTTGCCTGGTTAAACAACACATTGTCCCCACGTCTATAGGTCTCTTCTTTGGCCTGACACAGCTGTCTCAATTTTGCAGTGAACCATGGTTTGTCACTGTTGAATTTTAACCAAGTCCTGGTGGGAACACATGTCCTCATAGAAGCTTATGTAGGATATCTCTGTGTCAGTCAGCTCATCCAGGTTGTCATCAGCAGCTTCAAAGACATTCCAGTAAGTGCAGTTGAAGCAGGCTTGAAGGTCCATCTCTTCACAATTTTTACAAGCAGATTTTAGTTTTTGCCTCTAGGCTGGGACGAGATGGATCAGGCAGTGATTAAAGAGTCCCACAGCTTCTCTGGGAAATGAGATAAGCATCCTTTATGGTGGTGTAACAGTGGTCCAAAATGTTGCGGTTTCTGGTGGGGCAGGTTATGTGTTGTCTATATTTTTTGGCAGTTCACAAGTTTAATTTTACCCTGTTGAAATCCCCAAAAATAATAATAAAAGAGTCCAGGTGCTGCTGCTCTGTGTCAGTCCCCTGATCAGCCAGGAGCTGAAGCGCTGCACTTACACAGGCTTTCTTGTGGCCAAAAAGCTCAATTTCTGTTTCATCTGACCACAGAACTTTAATTTTGTCCAAGTGATCAGCAGCAAACTTCAGTCAAGCCTTAAGGAGCCACTTCTGTAGCAAGGACTTCCTTCATGCACAGCCTCTCAGCCCATGGCAATATAAAACACTCTTGACTATCAACACAGACGTCCGTGTTGCAGCAGCTTCTTCTTCATTGCAAACCTGTTTTTTTTTTGTGATTCTTCGTTGATCCTTCACCATCTGTCTCTCAGCAGCAGGTGAGAGTTTGCATTTTCTTTCTGATTGTGGCAGTGACACAACTATGCCATGCACTTTAAACTCAAACAGTTGTATGCACAGTTGATTTTGGCATCTGTAGCTCCTTTGAAGTGGGTCCATGTGATTTTCCTGACCTGTTCAAGTAAATAATTTTTCAAATCTGTGCAGAGATTTCCCATTGTAGCATTTGTGGCTGAGTCTAATGATCAAATGTATCAAAAGGGCTCTATTTAAATTTTTTGAGACAATTGAAATCACTCAGAAGTAGTTACACCCTGTGGCGGTTCTAGGGAGGGGTCAACTGGGGCCAGTGCCCCTGTGAAACTGAACCCGGACCCCCTTGTGGCCCCCCTCCACACCAACCAAATATGCAATAAAAAAGCTTTGGTAATTCACTGATGTGACAGACAGAACAAATGCGTGCGGCACTTTTTCCAGTCGAACCCCTAGAGCGCTACAGGCTCTGCAAAATAGCAATTACAATCCCAGTGAGTACTGCTTCTTGGGAGCGAGTTTTTCTACTTTGAAGCTGGTGAAAACATACCTCAGATCCACCATAAATGATGACAGATTAAGCCACATGCGTCAAACTCAAGGTCAGCGGGCCGAATACGGCCTGCCACATCGATTTTGTGTGACCCGCGAGAGATTGTACAGAAGTCCCTCGTCATATCGTGGTTCACAGGGAGACACACCTGGTGATAAAAGTGTTCAGGTGCCGCAAAGAGATCTCCACTGAGTCAGTTAAGAAGAAACAGCGGCCCCACATTCAATCTAGATGCCTCAAATTTTAACAGCAATCACAGTTTTGTCTATATAACCATGATCCACTGGTTCTGACATTTAAAATGCGATCCGCTCATAGAAAACTGTTCACAGAAAACAACGCAAGTCAACAAAAATCACTCTGTTTCAACCTGGATAAATCTATGTACAACTGGTGCTACACTACAGTTGCCTGCCAGTGTTTGGTTTAGGCGTTTAGGGACCATCAGTAAAATGTGATATTTACCAGTAAGCAGATGTTCAGCAAGTGTTTAGCCTGTGACCAGTTCATGACTGATATCAGAAGATGACTGGTGAAAACATGAATATATTTTCTGATTGAAACATTTTACAAATTTCAAGTCTTGTGTCACTGAAGGTCAATGCATCATAACTAGGTTATGCAAAAAACAGCTATTCATCAGCAGGCATAGTGGATTAATAGCTGCGGCAATGCTGAACCAAAACAAAGAGGTGTGGTGATGCACCCAAGAAAGTTATATTCCACTAATAGCACCATTGCTATAGTGGAAAAGTTAGTCTGAAGCCCTGTTATAATATATATAACATAACATAACATAACATGTATGCTATATAATAACACAGCAATGTGTCTACATATATTTTACTTTTATATAAACAAATTCACAATATTTGTACACTGAATGCAGAAACCATTATTTAACAATATGTTCAGGAATAGTTACATTTATGAAGTCTTACAATTGCAACCAGCCCTTTGAGGAAAATCATAATGTTTATGTGACCCAGGATGAAAATGAGTTTGACACCCCTGGATTAAGCAATCTGGGTGTACTGAGCATTAAAAATAGGAGGGCAAAGGCTTTAAATCTTGACTCTTTTTTGATTGGTTTTCTAGAAATCACCAAAACCACAGACTACAGTTGTTGTAATTTGAAATCCAATACAGGTCTAGAAAAGCACTTAGAGAGTGCATACCTCTACCAAGGAGCTTCAGTCCACCCCCAACACAATCTCCCAATTCATATATTTTGTATGGAACGTTACAGATACAAATGTAATTACATACAGTTGAAATTTCCTACCGACAATGCGGCGTGTCTTTTGTCATGTGTCTGTGTTATACTGTGAGCTTTGTATGCATAAACAATAAGTAGTGGTGTGTATTATTTAATATGAGGATATGAATTGCAAATGCTGATGAACTGAAGGCCAAGAATGAACAGAAAAGTGGTGAATGAAACCAAAAAACTTCCAAACAAACCCCTAATGAAATAAAATCCCCACAGTGCTGTTGCCATTTAAAAAAAAAACAAAACTTTCACTAATTAGTCTGGGGTGCAGAGACTGTCTAGACCAGGGGTGTCAAACATACGGCCCGCGGGCCGGATCAGGCCCGCGAAGGGGTTTAATCCGGCCCGCGAGATGATTTTGCAAAGCATAAAAATGATCTGCAATTTTTCAATGACAGAAACTGCTGTCCTAAATATGTCCACTAGATGTCGCAATAGCAATCCTGTCAAGCGAGCAAACAGTTTATACCGGGGCTGAGCAAGTACGCCAAGCAAGTACCGCTAGTTCGAAGCTAGCTTGTGTTTTACCCGCTGCTTTACGTCTTCTACTTTGAACATCGTGTTTTGCTCCAAAATGTCTTTGTCAAAAAAGAGAAAAGTGGACGCAGAGTGCAGAGTGTTCCAAGAAAGATGGTCATCTTCCTATTTATTCACAGAAGTGAGTGGAAAAGCTGTGTGTTTGGTGTGTTCACAGCATGTTTCAGTGCTGAAAGAATATAACCTTTGTCGCCACTATGAGACTCTTCATGCCAGCAAATACAACAACTTTCAAGGGCAACAGAGAACAGAGAAGGTAAATGAATTGTTGGCGGTTCTGAAGAAACAGCAGTCTGTGTTTACTCATAGCCGAGAAATCAGTGACACTGCAGTGAAAGCTAGCTACCTTATCGCTAATGAAATTGCGGCGGCTTCAAAAGCATTTAGTGAGGGAGAATTTGTGAAAACATGCATGCGAATATATTTTCTGAATTAAATATTTTACAAATATCAAGTCTTGTGTCACTGAAAATCAATGCACCATAAGTGGGTTATACAAAAACAGCCATTCATCAGTAGGCATAGTGGATTAATAGCTGTAGCAATGCTGAACCAAAACAAAGAGGTGTGGTGAGGCGACCAAATCATCCATCATAGTGGAAAAGTTAGTCTGGAGCCCAAATTAAAATATAGAATATATATATATTAAAACAACACAGCAACGTGCCAACATATATTTTACTTTCATATAAACAAATTCACAATATTTGTACACTGAATGCAGAGACGATTATTTGATAATATGTTAAGGAGAACTTACATTTATGAAGTCTTACAATTACAACAGGCCCTTTGAGGACAACCATGATGCTGATGTGGCCCGGGATGAAAATGAGTTTGACACCCCTGATGTACATGGTGGCCGTGCCATGCGAAAAAGTTTGTGATGCAATTCTTGAAATTGGTCAGCTAAGTCTGAGCACCTTGGAATTTCTGCCACATCCCAACATGCACCACAACCGGACGTCCACCACGTCGAGACACACGTGGGTGTGCGAGGGCCCATTCAATGCTGCTTGCAGCTTTAATTTTTACTTCAAACCTTGGTCATTTACCTTAGGGTACAAGATGTTGACCGCGGCGTCCTCCATCACAGAGAGCCTCTCTCTGTGGCCTCAGACAGGAAGTCTGCAGCGGGAGCGCATGATGCGCTCTCAGTGTTTCCTTTGCCGGTCTTTGCAGGCATAATCATAGACTGGTTCCCGCCATATTCCCCATAAAACTCTGTCCCTGTAGCGCGTGCGAGGGTGCACACTCTGCGCCTATACCCCGATACCAACACAAAGGACAAGGACGCTCACCTGTGTGATGCTGCTGCAGGTTCCTCTGGTGCTCGGGCCAAACAGACGCAATTCTTGGCTGCAGCTTAAATAGGGTATTGTGGCGCGCTTGCAGCAACCAGGTGATGTGGACTATACCATTTGGTGGTGGATTGTTATTTTTTGTTTTATTTACAGCTTTTGCTAAAGAACTAAGAGCCATATGTTGGGCATTTTTGTTTTTCTGATGTTTGTTTAACAGGGTATTATTAATTTTGGTCTTTTTCTGAGTTATCAAGCCAATATGGCTAAAACCCTCCTTAATTAGTATTGGTCTGCCTGTGGGAGGGGCTAGAGGGGTATATAAGCAGAGCATTTCTGCTCTGCAGTTGGTTGGAGTTGTCGTATTTTCCACACTATAAGGCCACTTAAAAGCCTTTAATTTTCTCAAAAATCGACGGTGGGCCCTTTAATCTGGTGCACCTTATGTGTGCACTGAGCTCCAAGCGCTCCACTTCATTGACTGTTGGACCATTTCCCACCGACATCGTTACATAAAGTACGTACACTAAGTACGCTGGCAGCGATAAACCAATTGGAGAACATTACGTAAAGGTACGCTGACCTCTGCCACTGTACTACCTGTATGCTGAAAACAACATTTGTTTGGCTGAGAACCCCCGAAAATGGCACCAGCGAAGAGACATGCTTACGAGGCACAATTCAAACTACAGGCTATCAGTGACGCCGTTGTAAATGGGAATAGAGCAGCTGCGAGAGAATTCTAAATCAACAAATCTATGGTTCGGAAGTGGAGGAAGCAAGAGAATGAACTTTGCCAAGTTAAGAAGACAAAACAGAGTTTCCGCGGGAACAAGGCGAGGTGGCCAGAGTTAGAAGATCAACTTGAACATTGGATTATTGAACAAAGAACAGCCGGGAGAAGCTTCTCTACAGTCACCATTCGACTGAAGGCAATAACAATAGCACAAGACATGAATATCGAACACTTTCAAGGAGGCCCGTCTTGGTGCTTTCGTTTTATGAGAAGGCACCATCTCGCCATCTGCACAAGGACAACCGTGGCACAGCAACTGCCAGTGGATTACAAAGAAAAGATGATCATCTTCCGCACCTACTGCAGTAACAAGATTACCGACAGAAAGATCCAGCCCAGCCACATCACCAACATGGACAAGGTCCCTCTCACTTTTGACATCCCTGTGAACCACACTGTGGAGAAAAAGGGGACCAACACGGTATCCATACGCACCACGGGGCATGAAAAGTCATCTTTCACTGTTGTTCTTGGTTGCCATGGTAGTGGACAGAAACTACCACCTATGGTCATTTTTAAGAGGAAGACGCTGCCAAAAGAACAGTTTCCAGCCAGAGCCATCGTTAAATGCAATGAAAAGGGCTGGATGGACGAGGAGAAAATGAGAGAATGGCTGAGAGAGGTGTATGTAAAGAGACCGGATGGGTTTTTCCACGCATCACCGTCTCTGTTGATCTGCGACTCCATGCTCACCCATATCACCGCTACTGTGAAAAAACCATGTGACGTAAATGAATATGGAGCTTGCCATCATTCCGGGAGGATTAACAAAAGAACTCCAACCGCTGGACATCGGTGTAAACAGGGCGTTCAAAGTGAAGTTGCGAGCATCGCAGGAGCAATCGATGAGAGATGGCGAACACACTTTTACTAAGACTGGGAGGCAGCGCCGTGCGAGTTACGCCACCATATGTGAATGGATTGTGGATGCCTGGGCTAAGGTATCTGCTTTGACTGTTGCACGAGCTTTCGCGAAAGCCAGCATCATTGCTGAACAGCCACCCGGCAACAAGACTGACTCTGACAATGATGAGAGGGAACCTGTCATGCTTGATAGGGAAACTGCCCAGCTGTTCAATTCAGACACAGAGGATGAAGACTTTAAAGGGTTTGAGACAGAAGATTAATCAAAAAACAATGTGAGTGTATTTGTAAATACGGTACGTTGTAAAATAAAGTTCAGCAAACTCACTGTTTTTCTTCCGTTTCCTTATTTTAGCATGCGCCTTTTAACCTGGTGCGCCTTATGTATGGCTTAAGTACAGAAATAGACCCCGTCATTGAGATTGCGTCTTATAATCCAGTGCACCTTAAGGTGCGGAAAATACGGTAGTGTTGATTTGCTGGAGATGCAGAGGCATTGTGGGTCATCTGTGTTGGAAGTTTCCTGTAAATACTTTTTTTTGTTTTTGTTTGTTGTGTTCATTTCTCTTTTTTCCCACGCTGTAAATATTTTTCCACTGTTTGTTGTGTTCATTTCTCTTTTTTCCCACGCTGTAAATATTTTTCCACTGTTTGCTTTTGGTGGTGGTAATAAAACCCACTGAATGAATTTTTCCCCGGCTGAGCCATCATTTTTCCCAGTTTTTGAAGCGAACCCGTGACAGATATCTACTGCATTCAAAGTCCATTCTCAGTATTTGTGCAATACAAGTTTAAGTTTTCACATCACACTTAGATAAGTTGCCTCCTGGTCCAGCATTAGATTCCAGACTATCTGATGTCAGTCTTGTCAAAGACTATAAATACCTGGGACTGATCTAATCTAATTGCGTGGTTTTGGTGTACTGCTGCGCGGATGGACTATCAGTTTGTCATGGCGCAGACAAGCAATATCACCTCTTTCCCTTGCGGCTCTCATTTCCAGCAGCAGCTCTCTCTGCTTTCTTTTAACTGCATCCGTGAAGTCCTCGTTTATGAAGATTGAAGAACCTTTGAGGAGCATTGCGCGCTGCAATATAGCTTCTCTGTCCTTCCAACGCAGTAGTTTGGCGTTGATGGGCCTTGGATGGTCACCTCTGCCACCAGGTTTCCCTGCTTTCCACCTCCACTGTGCACGGCAGCTGAAGCTTTTCGGTCAGCACATTTCGGACTTTCTCCTCTGCGTCGGACCAGGTCTTCACAGGCGACTCCGTCACACCCTCGAAGACCAGGTTGTTCCTCCGACTCTGCCCCTCCAGGTACTCTGTTTTGTCTGTGATAGCAAGCAAACTATCACAAACTTTGTAGACATAGGTTTGCAGTGTGTTGCTGCGCTCTGTGAGTTTGGAGTTTTCAGTCTTCAGCGTATCCACCTCGCTTTGCATAAACTGTAGGCCTGTTTTGAATTCTTGAATGTCCTTTGTTATTGCCTCCAGTCAAGTGTTTGTAGTTTCCATTATGACTTTAACGAAACTTTTGAAGTTCTTCTGTTGCTGTTGAAGTAGCTCCTTGAACAAGACACTTTGTTTTTGCAATAACTCGGTGACTCGGCTGAGGCTTACGTACTCCTCGTCCAGTGTCTCTGGATCCACCACCGGCTTTGCCTCCGCTTTTGTGGCTTTAGGAGGCAATTTTCTCCTTTCTCTCAGTAGCAGGACACACTTGCTGTTTTGTTGGCTTAAAGTATGATCCACTGGACGCGATTCTGGAGACTGTTAGTTTGTTTTTCAAAGTCTATAAGTTTTTGCGATGTGGATTCAGGCCTAGTCTAGCTGATAGCCGCCGCCTCTCCACACAATGCTTTTAGTCCTCAAAGACCACAAAAATTGTTCATAAAGAGGTGCAAAATGACCAAAACAATAAAAAAAACAACAACGAAAGACAAAACAATAAAACCACCTCTAAATCAGTCTGGTTTGTTGTGCCGACTTGGTTTAAAGACAACTTGTCATCAACTCAGATGATCAGATATTTACAGCAAGAGATCCTTTCCAAAGAAGTCCCATTAAAAGTAGTTATGACAGGGACTTCCGGTGACGTCATAAGAATAACAGGTTAGAGACGAAGCTCCGTCAGAAAAACTTAGAAAACTGCGACAACTAAAGATATTTAAGGTCTTCAGATTGGAAACCAACTTTTGAACAAGATGTCCTCCTTGAGGAATAAAGGACCCAGAAAACAGGGAACTTTGAAAGAAACAAGCAATAAAACACAGAGTTCAGACAGCACTAGCTTAAATGCTACCAGCCACAAGGTGTGCGAGGCCGAGTCTCTGATGAAAGAGGAAATGAGAAAACTTCATGAAGAAAATATTCAGGGGCATAAAAAAACTGCACAGACCCTTGAGTGCCTGGAAAAGGCTGTGACTGATTTTAAAGTGCAGCTTGGTGACCATCAGCACAGGATTTGCAAGCTGGAAGGGAGAGTGAGTGAGTGGAGTGCAAGATGCGGAGGCAAGGCAGCATCGCGTGTTATGATACCTGCTTCAACGTGAGAAACAACTCACGGATGTATGTGACGACCTACAAAACAAGCTGAGAAGAAACAACCTTCGAATATTCCAAATACTAAAGGTGAGTGAACAAGGTGATGTGGTTGAGTTTGTGAAAGGCTTGTTACCCAAAGTGCTAAGGCTGCCACCTAACTTGGACATTAAAGCTGAAAGAGCAACAAGCATAGAGCCAAGGACAGGTGATGTTTCAAGATAAGACGATATTCTTCGATCAAGATTATTCTCCTGAGTTACAAAAGAAGCGAGCTAAGGTTCACGCAGTCATCAAGCAATTAAAGCAAAATGGCATACAGGCAAAGCGCCTATATCTAGCACGACTGAAGCTCTAAATGGACTCCGGAGAAAAAATGTTTCCCATGCTGATGAGTGTCGTTAACACTGACAGAGTTAGGAGTCCAGGTGCAGTGTGGAGAGAAGGAACGCATCGAGGAGAGACTGACTGAAGGATGGAACATCAACGCGAAACAGAAGAGGAACAGCATGTTGGAAGCATCGGATCTGAAAGCCATGATGGAGGAAGAGGAGGAGGACAAAGAGTTTGCACAAGGTATATGACAACTAAAACTATCTAAATGTGACTTGAGGCTGGGGTTGCTAAAGCTACATAATTGAAAATGTATGGAAATTCAAAGTTAGAAATTCAGCAGCTTCTAAATTTCAAAATCTGGAGACTGATCCACTTCCATAGTTGTGATTTTGGTGCACATACTGTGTATTAAGCATTTCTGTGATGTTTTTGGATAAATATTGATGAATGTGGAAAAACCCCTCAAATCACTTCACACAACTGCACTGTTGCTGAACCAGGGCTGAGTTTACTGTGCTAAACATGGCTCTAAACAAGCAATAATTACTTTTCAGTTGTTTTTTTTTTTCAATTTTATCATCACGGAAAAACACAAACTATAAGCACATTGCTGCACATGGTTACTATTTTGGAGACAGGTTTTCTTGAGTCTCCAGTCTTCTGTCCAACTTTCTAGGCATTCATTGACTACAATAGAGTAGAACAAGAATAAATAAAACAAGGACAGGGCAGCTCTGTGTTGATTCTGTGTGTGTGTGTGTGTGTGTGTGTGTGTGTGTGTGTGTGTGTGTGTGTCTGTGTGTGAAAACTGCATCACTAAAAATTGCATTTTTGAGCATTTATACCACCAATTAGCATAATGTTCATGGTTAGTCTGAGTAGCTCTATTAGCTAAGCCTCAGACTCCCAATCAGCAAACTCAGGTTCAATTCCCATCTATTCCTTTTAACAATTTCCTTCGGGATGAATAAAGTTGATCTTATCTTATCTTATCTTAATCAGATGCAGGGGAAGCACAAACAGAAATGGGCAGAGGGGACTTTATCTTAATCTAGGAAGCACACAATTTCATATTTTCTTCTGTTATTTGTATTTGCAATAATATCACTAAAATATGACTGTATTCTCTGATCTAAGCTCAGTGAGTGCAGTGATATTTTTGCAATAATATTACTGTACTTTTTACCTTAGCTAACATCAGGGACAGTGACATCACTAACAACAGGTTGAGAAACATGATCAGGCTTCCAATCAGACAGCTTGGAAATCAGACTTATTTCAAGTCTTATGCTCCTGGTAAACCAGTCAGTGTAGTTAGTGTTGATTTTGAGGTGCCTGTCTTTACAGGCTGCCTTTGATTACTCTCCCTGTTATATAATGGTCATGCATTGGGCATGTCTTAGTAACTTTACAGAGAGACATGCATCACTCCAGTACTCACAGGGAAAGGCTCAGCACCCTCCTGGATAACAAAGCCTTCTATCAGATGAGTGAGGATGCGGGACTTGACTAGGGCCTGGGCTGGTTTGCTCTCTCCATTGGATTGGCTGCTGTTAGTGTTCCCATTCCCGGAGGTCATGACTGGAGCACAGGCCTCCCCTCACCTGTCAACACAAGCAGCATGGAATACTCAACAAGCACTGGGCATGTAGGCCTGGGCCCCCTGTAGTTGCTGTTAAATACAAAAAATAAGACAAGGTTCTTAACATATGACATGTGTTATTTTGACTCTTTATAGCCCCTTTCAGACATGCAACATTGTGGGTTATTTAATACGTTAAAGTGACAGACAGTAAATTCTGTCATTGAACCCCTTTCACATATAGTTTATCTGTTAATGTTCCTCACTGCTGCATTCAGACATACCACCCACAGGCTGGAGAGCACTGCTCTATGCATGCGATTTTTGTCATTTACGCAAGACTAATCTATTCACTATATGATGTATTGTACATAATAATGCGACAACAGACTAAATCGAAACTAACAGCAAGTGATCAAAGTATCCAAACAAATTTTGGAGGCAGTGCAACAGGTTAAGCGTTGGGCTGCCGATCGGAAGGTTAGTGGATTGAGTCCCCCCCTGCAGCCACTGTTGGGCCCCTGAGCAAGGCCCTTAACCCTTCCTGCTCCATGGTCGCTGCACCCTGTGCTCTGACCCCAACTAGGAAATGCAAAAACTGAATTGCCCCCAGGGGACAAATGAAGTTTTGAATTTTTTTTTTTTTAAATCACAGCTTAGTTTATTTGATTTCTTAAACAGTGAAACTGAAAGTTTAGGACTCAACTTGAGGATGGTTGCAACGTCATAAAATATCAAATTGCAACTTATAAACTGAGACTCTGTGTAACAGCTCACCTGTCTGAGGTGAAGAAATGTTCACAGCAACTGTTAGGTCCTGATCAGCCCTTTCTCCGTGTCCGGATGATTTGTAGTTAAACCTAATTAATGAAGTTATGATTGTTGCTCCATGCATAAATGCCTGCAACTCTCTGTCTCTCTTTGGAGACTCTCCTAGATCCTACTGCTGTCTGATGCTGTTCCAAACAGTTGGAAGAAACACACTTCAGCTCCTCTTAACTTCTGAGAAAACACTCAGATTACATTCATTATTTGCGAGTGTCATTATTCTTTAAGTTATTCGTGTCTGTTTTCATCGCAGTAAGGTTTTCTTATTATAGACATTTCATTAGTTGCCTAAAAAGATATGAAATTGTCAAGCAAAGTATGTGAAAATGGTGTGTTGTGATTTTGGCATATAAACTGTGCATTAAGCGTCTCTGTGATGTTTTCGGACGAATATTGATGCTGAAATGCGGAAAAATCCCTAAATCACGTCACACAACTCGAAGTACCGCTACGTCGGTGTCTGTTCGTTATTGTGACGGCGCGACTTTAACGGATAAACGATTCCGAGTGAGCATTCAGACATGCAGGTGACCCGTTTAGTTGCCGTCAGATTCACGGAATAGAGTATATGTGTTAAAGAGGTTTATGCAATACTTCTGAATGTTGCAAAGACTCAGTCTATTAAGGCCAACAATCCAATTATTCTCATTTTTCGCGATAAGAAAGCCAACTGAATTACCAAAATTTCAGAACTGGATTCCGGTTTGCTCACAAGAGGAGTAGTGCTTTGGACTAACGAGGACTTTTGCTAACGCTGGTGTTGTACACACAATAATGTTATCTGGCAACGTTATGACTTACCTTATTAACAAGTTGGCTGGCTTTTAAAACATTGTAACTTATGGAACGTTAACTTAGGTAAGTTGCATATTCGCTAACAAAAATAAACTCATTAAAACTTTCTTGCTTCAGTTTTTCGCACAGAGCAAATTTAAGTAGAAACCTATTCAGTACATTTGCAATGTGCCAATATCAATGTTGCGTAAACTGACAGCAAGCCCTGTGTAAAATCAGTTTAACCAAGTCGTTATACAGATTTGCTGTTTGCATATATGTACGAATGAAACTACTGAACATTAATAGAAACGTTTCCATTCCCTTAGTAAGACTTAAGAGTAGTTAGCGTACTTTTACAGTCCGAAACTGCCTCTGACTCGGTTAGAAAACAGGCGCTCAGCTTGGTAACAATGGTAGAGGGAAGAGAAGCTCTTTGTTCAACGGCTCCAAACAACGCTTTCATTTACTTACACTCCCTCCGCCAAAACGGCGAATAGCCAGTCCGCCACTTCTAACGAAGACAAATATCTTAGCAACTGAAGCCGTGGAGCCAGCCCGCTACAAGAAGACACCCAAAGTCAGCCACTGATTCATATCCTCACAATGTTTCACTATTCTCCTTCAAGGTGCAGACCCTGCCATCAACGACATTGCGTGTTTGTTGGTCAAGCTGGAGTTATCCTCAGAACGTACTTCCGGCAAGCACCTTCAAAATAAAGCCTCTATGTTTATCATATAGTGTATTATGTCTTAAGGTCAACTTATGGTTTCCGTGTCCGTCGGCGCAGACCGGTAGACAGACTATGAGGTTGTGTTCATACGTCAATAGAGTGGCGCTGGTTTTCCTGTCAGCCAATTGCGTTTCCCCTCAAATTGAAATCAGGAAAAAACTCCAGAAAACAGCAACGGACTCTGTAAGTACCATATCAGCAATTCTTTCTGAGGCCTGCATGTCACAATGTATGAACATAGCATTAGCTTTTTGGAAAAATTAGGGCTTCCCACTGTGTTTGGGCTCAGTCAGTGAAAACATATACACAAGGCTTCCCCAAAGGCCAGCAGCCCCTCCTTCATGCTGTTTGTGTCCATGTGCACACATGCAGACATAGCCCACATTTACACTATGGTTGCATTTCAAATTGCACATGTTTTTAAAAAAGAAAGTTGGAAAAGTTATAGGTTGACGACCTCATAAAGCTTGTTGATAAAGCAAACAGTGGCTACTTCGTAGAAACAAAAATGCAAAATTATTAATATAACTACTACATATTTTGTTTTTTACTGCACATTTTCTCATTACAGAAAATCTGTATGACTTATTTCATGGTGTTGATGTCATCAGTTTGGTTCTATATTGTAAAAAATAGTAAAAATAGAGGAAAAACCCTTGAATGAGTACATGTATAGTGAAGCCAAAAATTGTTCATACTCTTGCTAAATTTTGGCCGCAAAAGATGGGAAGACAATGTTTTTAAAACATTAATGATGAATGTAACATTTATATGTAACATTTATCATATCCATTTAAAGAATGACTGTTCAAGGACATCTTTCCTTAAATTAACTCTTCAGTATTAGACATCATCAACCTCTATTAACAGGCTACGTATTGCAGGCTTTTGAGACTGCTGTAATAAAACCACTACTTGAAAAGCCTACTCTGGATCCAGGTGTTGCACCCTCAAAAATAAAGGTATGAGACAAGAACATTTCTGTACCTATAGGTACATTTTTTAAGAATTTTCTCTCAAAAGTACAATATTGGTCTTTAAGAGACCAGAAGTGTACCTTTAGATGATCAGAAAGGGTTCAAAGTGATATAAAGTACAAATTTGTACCATTTCAACCCTAAGGGTACCTACAGCATTGAAAAATGTGTGTAGCTCATAGATAATAACTATTATCAGAAGTACTTCTAATACTAATAGTAGTAAAAAAATATTTTAGGCATTTAGAGTGATAATAATAATAATAATAATAATAATAATAATAATAATGATAATAATAAAAATAATAAATAAATAAATGTAATAATTATTAATAAATTATTCGCCTCTTTGATTATTGTCATAATCTCTAATTTATTAAATTTTATTTATCATTTTTAACATGATCTTATTTTATTATCATATTTATCCTTCAAGATTTTACTTATTGTTGTGTATTTTGCTTTATTGTCTTTAATTATGGGTTCAAGCACACTTTTACACCATCCTGACAGTATCAACTACTTAAGAAGTTTCCTGCTTTGTGAAGCACTTTGGGCTGTGTATTTGTATGAAAGGTGGTATATGAATAAAACTGAGTTAAACGGAGTTCTTCAAAAGTCAACAAACACACAATAACCTAAAATGCGCCGAGCAATATAGTTCCCCAAGGCAGCAAAATGGTTGCCAAGCAACAGCGGCGCATTAATACCACAGGCCTCGGCCAAAGCCGCTGCTGGCTCCGACTCCGTTCGGTGCTAAGGTCAAAGGATGGACGTTAAGCGCGGTGCTCAGGACTGTCAACGGAGGAAGAACGTATTGATGTTTCAGAGGAGGAGGCTCAAAAGTTTACAGGTAAGTTAAGTGGGATTTTGATTTTTACAATACTAATTTTAACCAATGAGCTAAATTTAGCAAATATCTGAAGAGCTATCTTTAGCACGGGTCATAGCTAGCTAAGTTTTATCCAGTGACTAACGGGCGGTAGCTATACTAAAACGTCTCTATGCACTGCTAATATGTAAATATGGTTATCAAAAATATCATTAGTAAGCTAATGTTATTGCATCAGCCATTCACCACATCACTGTGAAGTTTTTGTTAGCAAGGACTCCCGTTTTCCCGCTCCAAGTGATATGAAACAAAGAAAAGTACAAATTTGTACCTTTTCAGCTTTATAGGGTTCATGGTCCCGCAGCACCGTCAACTGTCACGGAGAGATAAGCTAAGTAGCTGTGATGCTAAGGGGCTAATGTGTACCGTTCACTCGTAAAAAAGACAGCCAGGTCTAACACAGACGGGTGTTTTACCGTTGTACCGGACTGATATACAGGAGTTTAATGAGACATTATGTAGAAAAATATATTACAGGCACAGGTCTGTCTGTAATCGTTGCCTTGGTTATGGAGACTCAGACTGCGGCCGAATATCTCCAGAAGGGAACCATAGACTTGCCAACAGTCGTTTATTGATTAACTCATTGACCGCCATTGACGTGTTTTTGCGTCATTTCAAATCCAACCGCTCGCTGCCATTGACGTCTTTTTACGTCAAAGCTGTTTTTCAACGGGAGGCGGTAGGGGACATTCTGGCACAGCTCTCCTATAAATTTCAGACTTGTACTGTGGTGTAGTGACCATCTGGAGCCCTGTAGGTGGCAGCAGTGCAACGATCTGGATGAGAGATGAGCCGCGATAATGGCATATAGCCGAGAAGAGGTCGAGAGTTGACGAGGGAGAAAATGGCGCAACGAGAGAAGACGGTTAAGTTCAGGCAGCTCACACTGGAGCAGAGCATGTGAGGCACTAAGCTGACTATTGAGAGCGTCGCGATCGTGAGAGAAGACGATCATAAACCCGGGCCAAGCGGTGATAGTCGGCGCGTTTCACGACGCCGCATTTCTCCACAGTCCAGCTCAGAAGAATCTGGGTCTGATGAATTCAGAACCAGATGATCGGCAGCCGTCTGGGTCAACCGGAGCAGCAGAGCCTCGTTCCAGATTCTCCAGAAGACATGAAGGAGGTAAGAACTAACCTGCTTTATAAATAAAGATCGATTTGATTTGCTAACTTGCTTGCTAGCTAGCTAGCTAGCTAACTTTTATTGCTATCGTTTTGAGCGTGGTTTGACTGATAATCGGTCCGACATCAACGCGATCCCGACCTCAGAGCGATCCCCCGCCCCCCCTCCTTCAGTCCACGCCACATAATATATTTAATATAATAATATATATATATAATATATTTAGTCCCACTACATCATATAAACTACTGTAAAATCTGTTGTCAGTACTGACGTGAAGCAATGTTCAATTTACAGATGGTGCATCCAGCAGAGATCCCACTCCTGTTGGCAGTGCTAAGAAGCAAGGTTAAAAAAGCATCTTTCTCCACATCACACTGCAGCAAACGTGTGTATTTTTATGGTAACTGTATATATTTCTATAATTTACAGGTTGTCCATCCAGCAGAGGTCGTGAGGAAGACCCCAACCCCACCAGATTCACATCCACAAACACACATACCTGGAAATAAGTTCATACATTTTTGTCAGATGTAAAAATTGTCATTGTACATTGTTATACATTAGTGAAATAATAATAATTTTGCCATCAAAAGCCCTTTCTCAGTGTTGTTTTTATTGTTTGATAAAAGGAACCAGTGTTCAGATGTTTGAGATGTCACTAAAGCTAAAAACATGAGCCTCAAAGTCTCTGTTCTGCTGGACACGTTTCTTTTCACTAAAAGCCTGTTTTCTCAGCTTTTTGGTCAGAAACTGGTGTTTTGTGTGAAACTTGCCTCTATTCAACTGCTGATTACAGAAGAACGAAACAAGCTGGAAACAAACTTTTTTTAACTGATGAAAGTAGGAAGTCTACTCAGAATCTGGTTTCAGATTTTACATGGTCATAGTACAAAATATTCTGTGGCTCTTGAAAAAGCAGTCAAAATGCTTGAAAATGGCTGGCAGTGAGGGGGGTATGAATTCTGAAAATGGCTGGCAGCCAATGAGTTAATTATCTTGAGCAAGCAATTTATGTTTCACAATGTGACACCCCAGTGGTTAAGATCTGGGTGGGTTTAAGGACAAAAACCCTCGGTTGACATTAGGCAAAGCTCCTATTTTTGGGTTGTAGTTGTCACTCGCGAAATCTACTGTAAGTCTAGGGTTAAAATAAATAAATAATTCATCACTGCAGTCATTTTGGCTATGTTAATGCATATGGCATTAAATTTGGCAACGTGTTGCTACTGAGCATGTTCCTACGAACATCTGTGTGGGTAAGAACTGGAATGCTGATTAGGACAGCAACTAACGATTATTTTCATTGTCAGAATCATCGATTACTTAATCTGGTCATAATATTGTCAATTATTTTTCACATCTATCTTGTAACAGTAATTTTCATTATCACCTAATCTGCTGAACAATTCCTTGATTAATCTATCACTTGTTTTGCAATTTAGAAATTAGTACCAGAGAGTTTTACTTTTTTCTTTCAAGGTATTGCTTAAACTGACTGAATGATTATCAAAATAGTTGGCAATAAATTTAATAAACAATTTATTCAAGTAATCTTTGCAACTCTAAAGATGATGCCAACTTGAACTACGGACAGGACAAATTAAAGCACTTCAAATTTATCCCCAGTCTGTATATGAAAGTTGTGAAAGGTTGTTTAAATTCTTTACATAAAATGTCTTTCTTTCTCCTATTTTTCTTTTTTGAAATTTTCAGTTGTGCAACGAGGTTGATGCCATGCACCCCTCTGAAGTCAACATCTGCCACCGCTTCAGTGAGAACTTCACATTTGTTCTTCCAAACATCCTTAAACCTGTCAAGGATTTGCCACTAAAGAAGGTCTACATGGAGGCAAGAGAAGATGCACTGGCTGAGGACGTTACAGGTGCTGGTTTGATCAAATACAAATAGTCCATTTTGTGACATAATTGTGTCATTTGTGCCCAGTCCCTTCTAAAGAGAATGGGAACAGTTGCATGGAACTATAGTAGGATGTATAATGCAACATTATCTTAATGTTTTTCAGTTTCTTTCTTACATGACCTGCAGTAACATAGTGACTCTAATGAAGTTGTCTGTCTGTGGGAATTTGCACATTATTAATACAAATTGAAATTTGATGAGGTGCTTTTGCACTTACAGTTGTACTATCTGTATGACCTAGGAATTGACTTCAACGGGGGGACTCCACCTCTTGCCATCGGTCTTCAAGGAGAAAATTGAAGATCTCATCATCCTTGGAGAGGTAAATACCTGGTGCCATGCATAACTACTGGCCACGTTACTGTTCTTTTGGATCACTGTGCATACCTTATCCGATCAACCTCATTATGTATACTAACATTTCATTCCTCTTATGTAGAATAGTCCTGTAACTCCATACCCAGCCATTCAAGTGAAAGACCAGGACTGGAAAACTTCCCTCTCCAGACACTGTCACAGTGTTGTGAAAGTGGAAGGAATTGAGGTTTGTTCCTGCAGTTCGCTGGATGAGGCCAACATCGCCCATACTTCAAAAAGACACTGATATTTCTCCAGAGTCGTGCCATGTATGTTGCCATGTACACACTGAAGCCATCCCTTTGTTCTTGAAAGTCAAGTAGATTCTGAATGTTGACACTTTTTGGGTGTTGTGTGGCAAACTGTTATTTCCTTGCTCTTACGACATGTTTCCATGTTTACCAAGTGACAGCTGACAGTGACTGGATTCTGCTGATTCTAGGAAATGAGATAAACTTTCAAGCTCTAGACATATTTAGTTGAAGATAGATTGTTTGTTTCTTTGAGGTATTCTGTGTAAATATGCTGATGTGATGGTTTAAGGCTTTGACATGTATTTATTTTATGTGACATGTATGTGACATTATGTATTCACAATGAATTTTTTGTCATCTTTTAATGAAAATAAACAGTCACAAAGCAAATGTTGTGGACAATTGAGGTACATTTTTGTCTCTTTAAAGTCCAGAATAGGTTGTCGCTGGGGGGGTACCCTTATAAGTACCCAATTGTACCATTCTCAGTGGGAACATTTCTGTACTGTAGTTTAACGGTACATTTATGTCTTGCAGGGTACATAATTGTACTTTAACTGGTACAACTTGATAAGGTACACAAATGGACCAGGACTAAAGGGTACAAAAATGTCTTTCAAAAAGGTACACCCCCAGAGACAAGCATTTGTACCCTTTTAGGTACATGCTGGTACCTCTATTTTTGAGAGTGGGCAACTATAGACCCATATCCACCCAGTAAACAGCGTTTAATGAACGCATTCATATCTTTGATGAACATTGAACGGATCAGTTTTCAAATAATGAGTGTGAACGGTAACACACTCACTCTCGTGAGAATGAGCAGCACACAATGTTCACGTTCACATTCATTTGAAAACTCTCACGAGAGAAAGCGTTTTTCAGGTTTTATGACATTTTAGGGAAAACACCAATGACATTTCAGCATGGCTAATGCTGCAGCAAGTTTAGCAGAAGACCTAGCAGAGTTTTATGAATAAACAAATGAAGACACAGACAGCAAGAACTTCACATTTTTATGAAAACTGTGTCCACCTGGTCTGAAAAACTCAGTTCTATTGAGTAACATAGTGTCTTATCTGTTTAAAAAATGTAACAAACGAATGTGAACTAATTCATTTTTAGGACTGTGAACCTTGGTCCGATTTTTTTTTTGAACGTGAACTATGAACATGAACTAGATCATTTTTATATGTGTGAACTGAACTTTGAGCTAGTTCTTTCCAAGCATGAACTGGCACAACACTGTGCACAGTAATGGTTTGTTTAAAGAGTTTCAGTCAGGATTTAGAATACCTCATAGTACACAGACAGCACTGGTGAAAGTCACCAATAATCTTGTAATAGCCTCAGACAGTGGTCTGTTTGTATACTTGTTCTGCTTGATCTCAGTGCTGCATTTGACACAGTTGATCACAGCATCTTATTACAGAGACTGGAACATGTTATTGGGATTAAAAGAACTGCACTAAAGTGGTTTAAATCATATTTATCAGACAGATTCCAGTTTGTACATGTTAATGATGATTCTTCCACCCACACCAGAGTAAGTTATGGAGCTGCACAGGGTTCTGTGTTAGGACAAATGTTATATATTTTGTACATGCTTCCCTAGGGCAATATTATTAGGAAGAAGGATTTTTAGGAATTTCCATTGCAGATAACACCCACTTATATTTATCGATAAAACCAAATGAAACCAGGACATAAAGGCCTGGATGACTTGTAATTTTCTTCATTTAAAATTAGACCAAACTTAGGTTATTGTATTTGGCCCTAAACACTCAGAAACACACTGTCTGACCAGATAGTTACTCTAGATGGCATTGCTTTGGCCTCCAGTTCTACTCTAATGAACCTTGGAGTTATTTTTGATCAGGATATGTCCTTCAACACACACAAACAGCCTTCTTTCACCTCTCAGACTGCAGGTTCACTTGTGGTTTCCAGAGTTTCTAGTAGTAGAATGAGAGACAGCTTTCAGTTATCAGACTCCTCTGTTATGTTATGGACTCCCCTCTCCTCTTCTCTCATCTCCTCTCCTCAACTCTCCTCTCCTCAACTCTCCTCTCCTCTCCTCTCCTCCTGTTTCCGGTGTGAGTGTGAGTGGTAGCAGTGGTGGTGGTGGAGTGCGAGTGGTGTGGAGTTTGATTTGTTCTCTCTCACAGGTCTCGTGTCTGTACTCTCTGCTGTATGTGCTGATATTTCGATTACTTTTAGCAAACTGTGTTTGTCCAGAGGGATGGCGTCCGCTGAGACGCCACCTCCGTGTCTCTTGCAGGGAGTGAGGATAGTCCCGCCGGAGGACAGTATGTCAGTGGAGGAGGTCCTGCTGGCTGTGGGGGAGCAGGTGAACATGAATAAGGCTGTGTTGGTGTTTCTGTCTGTTCAGGTGTCCCCGCTGTCGCCACCCTCCACACGCATCACTGTATCCAGTGTTCCACCGTTCATACCTAATGAGGTGTTAGAACAAGAACTTTGTGGGATTCCGTAAATTTGCCAGCGGGATTAAAACGGGGAGTTTAGAATGTAAAGATCCTAAACTGAAACACATACAGGCGCTGAGGCGACAGGTGTTTATGTTCTTAGACTCCCTGACTCAAACTCTGGAAGTGTCCTTCACAGTCAAACACGAGGATGGTTCATACATGGTGTACGTGAGCTCAGGACAGATGAAGTGTTTTGAGCGTGAGGATGTCTAGTATAAGCGTTTGGCGTGTCCACATAGACAGCGGGAGGCGGCTGGCAGCTCCCCTCACACCGACGCATTGGATGACCCCATGAGTGGCACTGTGTCTGCTGCCACTGTGCACAGTACTGCTGTGGCAAATGCCGCTGTAGTGAACGCTGTGCACGCTGTAGCGGCTATGGTCAGCGTTGCTGCGGCTGATGCACAAGTGGACGGTGCCACGCCTGTCACTGCTGCTGTGGCTAACGCCACATCCAGTGCTAGCGTGATGGCAAGCGTCACTACTTCACAGGTTGAAATGTTTTGAACAGAGCAGAGCAGACTGAGGAACAAGAAGCTCCTGTGGTTGCATAAAGTCTGAGGAGCTCTCAGTCTGCAGACACTTACACACCTCTCACAGTCTCAGGTCAGGAGATGGACTTTGATTCAGAATCAGACACTGTTTCAGTTGGGGAGTTTTCAAACAGAAATAAGTAACGGACTGTTTCAATGACACTGATAAATTTGTTAGATCCATCAATGTTTTTTTAAAAAAAAACTTGTTAGGTTTGACCATCTGAATGAAATAAATGCTTTCCTCTCAAGAAACACATCACAATCCTGAGAAAGGAAACAAAAAGTTAAAGTAAAAATATTTGAAAAAATAGACGTTAAACAGTGACCATGCATCACATGGTGTTTTCTCTTCTTGACTGTTTGTTGTTTTTTTTCCTTTTGCCCTCTCTATGCAGACCTTACTATAGGGACCCTTAACATTAGGGACAGACAGAAAAGAGCCTTCATTTCTGAAATCTCCACCCAAAAAAGTTGGATGTGTTGTTTCTGCAAGAAACACACACAACATCAGGGGATGAAGTAGACTGGGGCTTATGGTGGGATATGTGTCCTCAGCCACGGCACAATCGTTAGTGTTGGAATAGCTGTTTTGTTCACACCATCTGCTAACGCAACTGTTCTATCCACTGTTGAGGTGGTGAAGGGTTGTGCACTCATCATCAGGGTAGAAATACACAATGCTGCTTTTGTTTTTGTAAATGTGTATGTACCAAACCACGGCTCTGACAGAGTTTGTTTCTTCAGCACGTTGGAGAACGAGCTGCTGAAATATCATGAGGATCAGATCATTATGGGTGGAGCTTTTAACTGTACACTAGATTTCATTTTGGAGACAACACATGAAGAACCTTATCCACAATCACCACTTCACTTAAAAAACATTACCACACGTCTAAATCTTTTGGACACATGGAGGGTTAAACATTCTCACACCAGGCAATTCACATAGGCGAGGGTCAGCAACAATAGGGTGAGCGCCGCCAGGCTGGACAGGTTTTACATCTCTGGGAGTCTCAGGTCCAGGCTTGTCTCCAGCAGCATCTGCCCAGTAGGCTTTACAGACCACCATCTTGTAGCCGTAGAAATAATAACTTCAATGGGTGAAAGGGTTCTGTCTTACTGGTGTTATGTTATGTTATGTTACTGACTCTCAGGGTGATAAGCGCTGGAGTGACAGTGCTGTATCTTCAGCTGTTTGAGGACCTGGGCGAATATTTTGGACATAAAGTTCGAGCCCTGATCTGTCCGCACCATACGAGGCAACCCAAACAGTGA
Organism: Dascyllus trimaculatus; assembly: GCA_024666655.1. NCBI lineage: Eukaryota > Metazoa > Chordata > Actinopteri > Pomacentridae > Dascyllus > Dascyllus trimaculatus. The sequence continues at coordinate 1,349,372 of CM045452.1, read as the reverse complement.
GAAGAACTTTGTCAGCGCCCGCACCACGACTGGAGTAGTGATTTTACGCACTGGAAAAACTTCTGGAAACCAGGTGGCTGCACACATGACTGTTATAAGGAATTTATTTCCTAATTTTGTTCGAGGCAGCGGACCCACACAGTCCACCAGCACGCGCTCAAAAGGTTCTCCAACAGCTGGGATTGGATACAGAGGAGCGGGAGGAATTGTTTGATTGGGTTTTCCAGAAACTTGGCACCAATGACAGGATTTACAAAAGCGTGTTACATCGCCTTTTAACCCTGGCCAGAGGAAATGACGCAGAATGTAATCAGAAGTTTTCTTAATGCTTAGATGGCCCCCATAAATGTGTTATGTTAGGGCCCGAGTTCAGAGCGCTCTCACTGTCTCCCATCACCACCTGCAGCGCGCGTTGACCTGGTGCGCGCCCCTGTGAGCTGCTCCATGCTGCCGTCTCCAGCATGCTGGCAGCTGGTTTTCTTTTGTCTTCGTTTGCCTTGGTTTTCCGTTTGACCTGGTAGGATCAGCCATCTTGTTTTCGTTCTTTCATTTGGTTTGGGTTTAGTTTGGGTTTTTCGGTAGCTCGGGTGTCAGAGGTGTAGGAGGAGTCAGAGCGCATTAAATTAAACTACAGAAACCTAATAACTAAACAGACCTACTAGAAAACTAGAATAATCAAAAGCAAATATAACCAAACAAAGAAAAAAATATGCAAAACTAGATCCAACGCAAATAATGAGGAACAGATATACTAAACAAAAGAAAGAGGTGAAAAATGTGCCCCCAGCACATAACACCCCCACCCAGAGTCACTGAATAAGCATGAACTGTGGATGGACAAAACAGGATCCAGCTTATTCAGTGCAATGGCCCATTTCTCAAAGATGGGACAACGCGTCAGCAATAACATTGTCTTTTCCTCGAATGTGCTGAATAACAATGTTGAATTGCTGCAAGCGCAAGGACCATTTCATCAGTCTACGATTTTTGTTACGCATGCATCCCAGAAACACAAGCGGATTATGGTCCGTATACACCACCACAGGCACACCAGAACCACCCACGTACACCTTGAATTGCTCCAGGGCCATCACCAAAGCCAGCGCTTCTTTTTCAATAGTGGAGTACTACCGCTGATGCCTGTCAAGCTTCCTGGAAAAAAACGACACAGGATGCTTGACTCCATCACAGCCATCCTGCAGGAGCACGGCCCCTACACCAGAGTCGCATGCGTCCACGGCCACCTTAAAAGGCCTCTCAAAACATGGCGCAGCCAACACAGGGGCCTTAACAAGAAGCGCCTTCGCGTTCTCAAAGGCAGACCAGCACGCATCAGTCCAACAAAAGTCAACCTTCGGGCTGAGGAGATCAGTCAAAGGAGCGGCCACAGCCGAAAAGTTTTTACAAAAGCCCCGATAATAACCGACCATAGCCAAATACCGGCGAAGCTCCATACGGTTGGCGGGGAGCGGAACAGCTAAAATAGCCTCAACCTTGGCCTGAACCGGGCGCACCTGGCCTCCCCCTACCCGTTTCCCCAAGTAGGTTACAGTGGCTTTGCCAAATTGCCACTTTGACAGATTCACCGTCAAAGTGGCCTGCTGCAGACGCTCGAAGACCCTGCCCAAGTGATCCACATGCACTCCCCATGACGAGGAACAAATAACCAAGTCATCAAGGTACGCTTCACAAAAAGACAAACCAGACAGTACCACATTCATCAGCCTCTGAAATGTAGCTGGGGCATTGCACATGCCGAAAGCAATGACCGTATACTGGAGGAAGTCGTTGGGTGTATCAAACGCGGATATCTCCTTGGCGCGCTCTGTCAGAGGAACTTGCCAGTATCCTTTAAGCAAGTCAAGCTTTGTGACATACTTGGCTGCACCAACGTGATCCATGCAATCTTCCATCCTCGGCAGCGGATAACAATCCGGCCTGGTTACCCCATTGACTTTCCTGAAGTCTGTGCAAAATCGGTCATCACCCTGGGCTTTTATTGTCAGTAGGCAGGGAGAGCTCCACGCACTACTGCTACTCTCAGCTATGCCATACTGCACCATGTAGTCCACCTGTTTTTTCAAACGACTACGTTTGTCAGGATTTACCCGATATGGATGCTGTTTTATCAGCCTAGCATCACCCACATCAATATCATGGCTGAGCACGTGCCTCTGAGTGGGGACATCACCAAAGAGCGAACCATAGGACTGTATCAGATTAACAAAGTCAGCCTGCTCGGAATCAGACAGATGGGCAAGCAACGCAGGCAAGTTCTGTAATGCAACTGAATTAGAAAACTTACCCTGAGTCAGCGCCACAGACAAGCCATCATTTTCAGGAGGTACTGAACTGGACAGCTCCTGCATGTCTGTCATCAAACTGACACGCGGCTGGGAGCGTTCAGCACCAGTGTCGCTGGACAGCTCCCCAGGGACCGCAACCGGATTTTCTGATTCGGACACAGATGAATCAGCTCTCTCAAAATAAGTTTTCAACATATTCACATGGCACAGACGTGTTGCACGGCGACGGTCAGGGGTGGAGATTAAATAGTCCCGATCACCAACTTTGCTTTTACCTGCTTTACCACATAAGGACCACAATACTGCGCCTGCAAACTGGAGCTAGGAATGGGCAATAACACCAGAACCTTTTCACCAGGTTTGAATTCTCTGATTTTAGCTTTCCTGTCAAACCAAGACTTCATCCTGGCCTGTGCGACTTCAAGATTATCTTTAGCAATTTCACACGCACGGCGCAGTTTCAGTCTAAACCGACTGACGTAGTCCAACAGATTTTGTTCAGTTTCCCCGCACAGCCACTTGTCTTTCAGCAACTTCAGCAGGCCACGGACAGTGTGTGCAAAAACTAGCTCTGAGGGACTGAAACCAAGTGACTCCTGCACAGCAAATTTGAAAATGCAAATTTAACACCCTCAGATTTGAATTTAACATTTTCCCAGAGTTTATATGGGAACCACTGATAAAGTGTTAAATTAACACTTTCAAAATAGTTGATATTTTAACACTATGACAGTGTTACTGAACAAACTCCCATAGTGTAATATATTAACACCACAACGGATGTCAAGAACACCAGGTCAGTGTTAAAAGTCTACTATTTAGAGACACTTACGGAGTAAATGGTCAACACTACACCCACTGATCAGGTAACACTTGGAGGAGTTATATTTTTCCTTAAACTAGCACTGTTAGTGTTAATAGAGTTAATAGTAGTTAATAGTGTTAAAATGTAGTCTGTTAGTGCAATAGTCACACCACCCATGTGCAAAAATCACTCCAAAAAGCTGTGCCACCAAACTTTTTTTTTTGTAGCAGCAGCAGAATTAAATTCAACATGGCACCAACAAGGCACTCAAACAAACCCTTTTCAATGGCCTATGTAATACTGTCCAAAACATGAGGTAGCTCACAACAATTTGCCCTATACAA